>JAQFVV010000259.1:0-1220780 GCA_028023455.1 Epiperipatus broadwayi | reverse complement strand
CTAAAACTATTTACCGCATAAAACAAAAAAGAAAGCTGTTGAATATATATGTATAATCCAAGACAAATCTTTTTAAAGAAATTTGAACCACTGTCTATTTTTAATTAAAACTATTAATTGATATAATATATTGACGTACAAATAACATTTTTTATTGTCAAAGCAAACATATATATTTTTTAATTATACTTACTTATTAATAATATATTAAAAAATTGTAATTGTTTTATTAAATAATAAAGAGATATATATTATAACGTCATAGCTATTTTCTTAGCTCAAAAGAAAGCTGCAATTTTATTGAGCTCTCTTAAAGGTTGTAAGATGTGTTTCTTCTATTGTTTTGTTCTTTATGCGGGTATTCTGGCGTTTGTTTGGTTTGCCGGTTTTGTTTATACCTTTGATTCGGACAACATCATTTGCGAAAGGTAGACAGATATGTTTGATGTTTTATTTTCTGTCTCTGATCCGGAGATTGTGTTCGATATCGTGGACCCTCCGCTTGAGAGAACTGTACTCCTTAAGTAAACAGCATTTTGAAAAAGGTTATGAAGAGTATATTATTATTCATTATGATATTAGTGCCAATTAAGAACAAATCAGTTTATAAGTCAGCTGTATTTATATCAGTATGGCGACTAAAAAAAATTGGATTTATCACAAAAGAGAGACATTCATGTTATCCTCAACTGAGTCCCTTTTCCCAATATTGACGTTAAAGGATTAATTAATCCTATACTTAATTTGTAGACTTACATATCAGGAATTGGACACTTTTACAGTATTAAGACACTTATTTTCACGATGGATTTTAACAGTAGACAGAATGTGTACCATCATCACATAACCAGGCACGAGATGGTCTCAGAAGCACTATTGGAGTTTTTCTACTTTTTTATACTGAATAATGAAGCAATCACTAAAATTTGCTTTTCCTGGAATGCTTAAGCTTCGACCTTTGTGATTAAAAGGCTTTCTTTGAGCAGAGCATAGATTTGGCTTAGATTTTTGATAACCCAGAATATTTATAAATCTTCACTTAAAAATAAAATCCATTAGATTTTCCTACAGCGACAACAATTTAATATTTTGTATTTAAAGAAGTTGTCTAATCTAAACTGAATAGCCACAAATTTATTCAACATTCGTTGATACTGGTTGGATTTCCAAATCATTCATCTTGTTATTGTAAGAATTCAAAACCCTATTGAAAGAATTTATTTTACATTATTAGTAAGACTTCACTTCTGTATAGTATAATATTTTAAATAGTTGTTTTAAGTTTTGAAATCTATTATTGTTTTATTTATTATAAAATGTGTTTATACTAACATTGTATTATTATTGTTTTTTATTTAATAAAATTTTTTAATTTTAATTTATGTATTGTGTGTATTTACAATTTATAACTGATTTTACACTTTTTTTGAACCTATTTATAAACTTAACAACATATCTCTCACACACAAGCTACCACGCACCCATACAAAGAATGTGCTATTTTAATTAACAAACTAATATGTCTCGTACTTGAAAGTAAATGTTTACTTTGTTGCCTTGAAATCATAAAACTTTTTTCAGTAGTCCACAAATCTATCCAACCACTTATTATTAGTAAAGGTATGTAATTAATTATTGCTTTTTTGCAGAAAAATGAAGAAAATCAAACTTTAAACTCTTACCTACTCACAGTCGATTAATTTAGGTGATTGTTATTTTTGTTTAACATTTCGTTCTAGATAAATCGTTGACAAGGTGAATCTCATGTAGATTAAGTGGATGTGATGTGAGGTATTGTGGCTTCTCCTTAAACGAAGTCAAGAATATCTCAGCAATAATGCCCAGACAAACCCGTTAGCCATGTTATTTTTTATTCCACACTCTAAATTTTTTCATATTCTGCTCCATCCCATTTCTACAACATAATCTTTGTCATTTCTATAACCTTTATATCTAAATCCTCTTTATCTTTTCCCAACCCCAGCATAAAATCCAATAATTCACTTTCTGTATAATCACTTTTTTCATATTTATTCTTCCATAACTTCATTATATGTACCCTTTCTGTTTTCAAGCATTTACATTCAATTAACAAACGCCTAACATTTTCTATTCTTTCCTTACACAATTTGCAAAATAAATCTGCCATTTTTTCCCATTTACATGTATATTCTCTTGTAGCTAAAAGTCCCGTTAGCACTTTAAATAATAAACTATTTTCCTTACTATTATCATATATTAACTCATACCTAATATTCTGTTTATTTCTATATACATTTAAACTTTTTTGGTCTCCATACTATTTCTCCATCTCTCTAACTCGCTATTCTTAAATAATAAATCTATTCTTTTAACCCAATCCTTACTATTACAACACTCAACAATCCTCTTAACACAATCATCCCAACTTTTGTACAAATATACTGATATAGATTCTTTATACAAATCTTTTGCATATCGCATTACCTTTGTCACCCATCTTGTTACCTGCCCTTTACTCATAACCCAATTAAATACTATTTTAGCTATTCTTTTATTATCCATAAACTGCAATCTACCAAACATTTTCATTTTTCATTTTGCATCTCTCATATAAAAACTTGACCATCCCATTTCTCCTTGAATTGTCATTTTTGCTGTCCATACTTCTGCATCCAATGCATATCTTCCTACTCCCCTTTGAACTTTTTCTAAGTAATTTAAAACCTCTTTACTAACATATAATGCATCATTACCATATGTTAACCCTGCTACTGCAACTCCTTTCCATATAATTCTAACCACATCATATTTATTATATGAAAACACTGTTAATTTATTTATCAATCCCTTTCTTTTCTTTGCTTCATGTATCAATTTTTTCTCTCATTCATCCAAATAATTTTTCTGATTACTTAAAATTATTCCCAAATAACTATGTGTATTCAACACACTTAATATCTTCAAATAAAAATTCTACATCTTCTCTTTCCCCAGTATTAACCATTATTATATTTGATTTTTCTCCACTAAATTTAATCCCCATTCCTTTACCAACCCTTGCACATGTCCTCAACATACCTTCCAAGTCTTTTTTTCTTTCTGCACACAAAAATATATCATCAGCAAAAAAAGACCTGACAAAATATATACTCCCTTACTACCTATTAACGGTATCTCTATCCCTCTTCCTAATCTTTCTATTACTCTTTCCATTTCACTCAAATACAACACAAATAAAATAGGTGTTATAGGGCATTTTTGCTTTAGCCTCACCCCATTTTTAACTTTATCTGATTTTATATTCCCTAATTGATATATGTAATAATTATTTTCATATAATTTCTTAATAATATCCATTACAGCTTCATCCATTCACAAATTTGCTAAACTTATCCATAATCTATTTCTATCTACTCTATCATATGCCTTCTCTATTTCTATAAAACTCATATATAATTGTTTACTTAAGTTCCTACTCATATCCATAAGTTGTGTAACTGCAAATAAACTATCTCCTATACGGCTATCTAATATAAAACCTCCTTGCATCACGTATAAAGAATATCACATTAGCTGTATGTATTTATCAAGTAATCGAAATGGAGCTAATCCTCCAAAAAATAGATAATAATCACATAGAAATAAAATGAGCCTCAATAAATTTAAGCCAGCATTACCAGTTATCAAATAATCAGAACGAAGAATCAAGATATGACAAGAATATCAATGTATTATAACTTATATGTAATGCAGTATTTATTGTGCAAATTTCTTTTAGGATTTTTTTTTTTGCTCTATTATTAGAATCGTCAATCCATTGTAAAATCTACGAATTATTGATATGAAACTCAATTACAAATAGTCTATGAAATGACCAAAGACTAAAACTATTTACCGCATAAATCAAAAAAGAAAGCTGTTGAACATATATGTATAATCCAAGAGAAATCTTTTTAAAGAAATTTGAACCGCTGTCTATTTTTAATTAAAACTATTAATTGATATAATATCTTGACGTACAAATAACATTTTTTTCTGTCAAAGCAAACATATATATATTTTAATTATACTTACTTATTAATAATATATTAAAAAATTGTAATTGTTTTATTAAATAATAAAGAGATATATATTATGACGTCATAGCTATTTTCTTAGTTCAAAAGAAAGCTGCAATTTTATTGAGCTCTCTTAAAGCTTGTTAGATGTGTTTCTTCTATTGTTATGTTCTTTATGCGGGTATTCTGGCGCTTGTTTGTTTTGCCAGTATCCGTTTATATTTTTGATTCCGGACAACATAATTTGCGAAAGGTAGACAGATATCTTTGCTGTTTTATTTTCTGTCTCTGATCAGGAGTTTGTGTTCGATATCGTGGACCCTCCGCTTGAGAGTACTGTACTCCTTAAGTAAACATCATTTTGCAAAGAGTTATGAAGAGTATAGTATTATTCATTATAATATTAATGCCAATTAAGACAAAATCAGTTTATAAGTCAGCTGTATTTATATCAGTATGGCGACTAAAAAAATTTGGAATTATCACAAAAGAGAGACTTTTATATTATCCTGAACTGACTCACTTTCCCCAATATTGACGATAAAGGATTAATTAATCCTATACCTAATATGTAGACTTATATATCAGAAATTGGACACTTTTGCAGTATTAAGACACTTATTTTCACGATGGATTTTAACAGTAGGCAGAATGTGTACCATCATCACATAACCAAGCACGAGATGGTTTCAGAAGCACTATTGGAGTTTTTCTACTTTTTTATACCGACTAATGAAGCAATCACTAAAATTTTCTTTTCCTGGAATGCTTCAGCTTCGACCTTTTTGATTAAAAGGCTTTCTTTGAGCAGTGCATACATTTGGCCTTGGTTCCTGATAACCCAGAATATTTATAAATCTTCACTTAAAAAAGAATATCCATTAGATTTTCCTCCAGCGACAACCATTTAATATTTTGTATTTAAACAAGTTGTCTAATCTAAACTGAATAGGCACAAATTTATTCAACATTCGTTGATACTGGTTGAATTTGCAAATCATTCATCTTGTTATTGTGAGAAGTCAAAACCCTATTGAGAGAATTTATTTTACATCATTAGTAGGACTTCACTTCTATATAGTATAATATTTTAAATAGTTGTTTTGAGTTTTGAAATCCATTATTGTTTTATTTATTATAAAATGTGTTTATATTTACATTGTATTATTATGGTTTTTTATTTAATAAAATTTTTTAATTTTAATTCATGTATTGTGTCTATTTACAATTTATAATTGATTTTACATTCTTTTGAACCTATTTATAAACTTAACAACATATTTCTCATACACAAGCTACCACGCACCCATACAAATAATGTGCTATTTTAATTAACAAACTAATATGTCTCGTACTTGAAAGTAAATGTTTACTTTGTTGCGTTGCAATCATAAAACTTTTTTCAGTAGTCCACAAATCTATCCAACCACTTATTATTAGTAAAGGTATGTAATTAATTATTGCTTTTTTTGCAGAAAAACGAAGAAAATCAAACTTTAAACTCTTACCTACTGACAGTCGATTAATTTAGGTGATTATTATTTTTGTTTACATTTCGTCCTAGATAAATCTTTGACAAGGTGAATCTCATGCAGATTAAGTGGATGTGATGTGATGTATTGTGGCTTCTCCTTAAACGAAGTCAAGAATATCTCAGCAATTATGCCCAGATAAACCCGTTAGCCACTTTATTTTCCATTCCCCTCTCTAAATTTTTCCATATTCTGCTCCATCAAATTTCCACAACATAATCTTTGTCAATTCTATAATTTTTATATCTAAATCCCCTATATCTTTTCCCAACCCCAGCAAAAAATCCAATAATTCACTTTCTGTATAATCACTTTTTTCATATTTATTCTTCCATAACTTCATTATATGTACCCTTTCTGTTTTCAAGCATTTACATTCAATTAACAAAGGCCTAATATTTTCTATTCCTTCCTGACATAATTTACAAAATAAATCACCCATTTTTTTCCATTTACATGTATATTCTCTTGTAGCTAAAAGTCCCGTTAGCACTTTAAATAATAAACTACTTTCCTTACTATTATCATATAGTAACTCATACCTAATATTCTGTTTATTTCTATATATATTTAAACTCTTTCCTCTCCATAATATTTCTCCATCTCTTTAACTCGCTATTCATTTTTAATAAATCTATTCTTTTATCCCATTCCTTACTATTACAACACTCAACAATCCCCTTAACACAATCATCCCAACTTTTGTACAAATATACTGATATAGATTCTTTATCCAAATCTTTTGCATATCGCATTACCTTTATCACCCATCTTGTTACCTGCCCTTTACTCATAACCAAATTAAATACTATTTTAGCTATTCTTTTATTATCCATAAACTGTAATCTACCAAACATTTTCATTTTCCTTTTTCATCTCTCATATGAAAACTTGACCATCCCATTTCTTCTTGAATTGCCCCTTTTACTGTCTATACATCTGCATCCAATGCATGTCTTCCTACTTCCCTTTGAAGTTTTTCTAAATAATTTAATACATCTTTACTAACATATAATGCATCATTACCTTATGTTAACCCTGCTACTGCAACTCCTTTCCATATAATTCTAACCACTTCTTATTTATTACATGAAAACACTGTTAATTTATTTATCAATCCCTTTCTTTTCTTTGCTTCATTTATCAATTTTTTCTCTCATTCATCCAAATAATTTTTCTGATTACTTAAAATAATTTCCAAATAACAATATCTATTCACCACACTTAATATCTTCCAATAAAAATTCTACATCTTCTCTTTCCCCAGTATTAACCATCATTATATTTGATTTTTCTTCACTAAATTTAATCCCCAACCCTTTACCAACCCTTGCATATGTCCTCAACATAACTTCCATATCTTCTTTTCTTTTTGCACACAAAAATATATCATCTGCAAAAAAAAATGATCTGACAAAATATATATTCCCTTACTACCTATTAACGGTATCTCTATCCGTCTTCCTAATCTTTCTATTACTCTTTCCATTTCACTCAAATACAACACAAACAAAATAGGTTTTATAGGGCATCCTTGCTTTAGCCCCATCCCATTTTTAACTTTAACTGATTCTATATTCCCTAATTGATATATGTAATAATTATTTTCATATAATTTCTTAATAATATCCATAAAAGCTTCATCTATTCCCAAATTTGCTAAACTTATCCATAATCTATTTCTATCTACTCTATCATATGCCTTCTCTATATCTATAAAACTCATATATAACTGATTACCTAAATTCCTACTCATATCCATAAGTTGTGTAACTACAAATAAACTATCTCCTATACGCCTATCTAATATAAAATCTCCTTGCATCACGCATAAAGAATATATCACATTAGCTGTATGTATTTATCAATTAATCAAAATCGAGCTAATCCTCCAAAAAATAGATAATACTCACACAGAAATAAAGTGAGCCCCCAATAAGTTTAAGCGAGCATTACCAGTTATCAAATAATCAGAACGAAGAATCAAGATATGACAAATATATAAATGTATTTAGATGTTTATCTTATAACTTATACGTAATGCATTATTTATTGTGTATATTTCTTTTAGGATTTTTTTTTTTTGCTCTATTATTAGGATCGTCAATCCATTGTAAAATCTACGAATTATTGACGTTAATGATATGAAACTCACTTACAAATAGTCTATGAAATGACCAAAGACTAAAACTATTTACCGCATAAAACAAAAAACAAAGCTGTTGAATATATATGTATAATCCAAAAGAAATCTTTTTAAAAAAAATTGAACCACTGTCTATTTTTAATTAAAACTATTAGTTGATATAATATCTTGACGTACAAATAACATTTTTTTCTGTCAAAGCAAATATATATCTATTTTACTTATACTTAATTATTTATTAATAATGTATTAAAAAATTGTAATTGTTTTATTAAATAATAAAGAGTTATATATTATGACGTCATAGCTATTTTTTTAGCTCAAAAGAAAGCTGCAATTTTATTGAGCTCTCTTAAAGCTTGTAAGATGTGTTTCTTCTATTGTTTTGATCTTTATGCGCGTATTCTGGCGCTTGTTTGGTTTGCCGGTTTCCGTTTTTACCCTTGATTCCGGACAACATCATTTGGGAAAGGTAGACAGATATCTTTGCTGTTTTATTTTCTGTCTCTGATCCGGAGTTTGTGTTCGATATCGTGGACCTTTCGCTTGAGAGTACTGTACTCCTTAAGTAAACAGGATTGTGGAAAGAGTTATGAAGAGTATAATATTATTCATTATGATATTAATGCCACTTAAGAAAAAATCAGTTTATAAGTCAGCTGTATTTATGTCAGTATGGCGACTAGAAAAAATTGGATTTATCACAAAAGAGGGACTTTTATATTATTTTCAACTGAGTCCTTTTTCCCAATATTGACGTTAAAGGATTAATTAATCCTATACCTAATTTGTAGACTTACATATCAGGAATTGGACACTTTTACAGTATTAAGACACTTATTTTCACGTTGGATTTTAACAGTAGACAGAATGTGTACCATCATCACATAACCAAGCGCGAGTGGTTTTAGAAGCACTATTGGAGTTTTTCTACGTTTTTATACTGACTAATGAAGCAATCACTAAAACTTGCTTTTCCTGGAATGCTTAAGCTTCGACCTTTGTGATTAAAAGGATTTCTTTGAGCAGACCATAGAATTGGCTTAGATTCCTGATAACCCAGAATATTTACAAATCTGCACTTAAAAAAGAAAATCCATTAGATTTTCCTGCAGCGACAACCATTTAATATTTTGTATTTAAAGAAGTTGTCTAATCTAAACTGAATAGCCACAAATTTATTCAACATTCGTTGATACTGGTTGGATTTGCAAATCATTCATCTTGTTATTGCAAGAATTCAAAACCCTATTGAGAGAATTTATTTTACATCATTAGTAGGACTTCACTTCTATATAGTATAATATTTTAAATAGTTGTTTTAAGTTTTGAAATCTATTATTGTTTTATTTATTATAAAATGTGTTTATACTTACATTGTAATATTATTGTTTTTTATTTAATAAAAATTTTTAATTTTAATTCATGTATTGTGTCTATTTACAATTTATAATTGATTTTACACTCTTTTTAACCTATTTATAAACTTAACATATCTCTCACACACAAGCTACCACGCACCCATACAAAGAATGTGCTATTTTAATTAACAAACTAATATGTCTCATACTTGAAAGTAAATGTTTACTTTGTTGCGTTGCAATCATAAAACTTTTTTCAGTAGTCCACAAATCTATCCAACCACTTATTATTAGTAAAGGTATGTAATTAATTATTGCTTTTTTGCAGAAAAATGAATAAAATCAAACTTTAAACTCTTACCTACTGACAGTCGATTAATTTAGGTGATTATTATTTTTGTTTAACATTTCGTCATAGATAAATCGTTGACAAGGTGAATCTCATGTAGATTAAGTGGATGTGATGTGATGTGATGTATTGTGGCTTCTCCTTAATCGAAGTCAAGAATATCTCAGCAATAATGCCCAGACAAACCCGTTAGCCACTTTATTTTTTATTCCACACTCTAAATTTTTTCATATTCTGCTCCATCCCATTTCTACAACATAATCTTTGTCATTTCTATAACCTTTATATCTAAATCCTCTTTATCTTTTCCCAACCCCAGCATAAAATCCAATAATTCACTTTCTGTATAATCACTTTTTTCATATTTATTCTTCCATAACTTCATTATATGTACCCTTTCTGTTTTCAAGCATTTACATTCAATTAAAAAATGCCTAATATTTTCTATTCCTTCATTACACAATTTACAAAATAAATCACCCATTTTTTTTCATTTACATGTATATTCACTTGTAGCTAAAAGTCCCATTAGCACTTTAAATAATAAACTACTTTCCTTACTATTATCATATATTAACTCATACCTAATATTCTGTTTATTTCTATATATATTTAAACTCTTTTTACTCTCCATACTATTTCTCCATCTCTCTAACTCGCTATTCTTTATTAATGAATCTATTCTTTTATTCCAATCCTTACTATTACAACACTCAACAATCCTCTTAACACAATCATCCCAATTTTGTACAAATATACTGATATAGATTCTTTATCCAAATCTTTTGCATATCGCATTACCTTTCTCACCCATCTTGTTACCTGCCCTTTACTCATAACCCAATTAAATACTATTTTAGCTATTCTTTTATTATCCATAAACTGCAATCCACCAAACATTTTCATTTTCCTTTTTGCATCTGTCATATGAAAATTGACCATCCCATTTTTCCTTGAATTGCCCCTTTTGCTGTCCATACATCTGCATCCAATGCATGTCTTCCTACTTCCCTTTGAACTTTTTCTAAGTAGTTTAATACCTCTTTACTAACATATAATGCATCCTTACCATATGTTAACCCTGCTACTGCAACTCCTTTCCATATAATTCTAACCACATCATATTTATTATATGAAAACACTGTTAATTTATTTATCAATCCCTTTCTTTTCTTTGCTTCATTTATCCATTTTTTCTCTCATTCATCCAAATAATTTTTCTGATTACTTAAAATAATTTCCAAATAACTATATCTATTCACCACACTTAATATCTTCCAATAAAAATTCCACATCTTCTCTTTCCCCAGTATTAACCATCATGATATTTGATTTTTCTTCACTAAATTTAATCCCCATCCCTTTACCAACCCTTGCACATGTCCTTAACATAACTTCCATATCTTCTTTCTTTTCTGCACACAAAAATATATCATCCGCAAAAAAAAGATCTGACAAAATATATACTCCCTTACTACCTATTAACGGTATCTCTATCCGTCTTCCTAATCTTTCTATTACTCTTTCCATTTCACTCAAATACAACACAAACAAAATAGGTTTTACAGGGCATCCTTGCTTTAGCCCCACCCCATTTTTAACTTTAACTGATTCTATATTTTCTAATTGATATATGTAATAATTATTTTCATATAATTTCTTAATAATATCCATAAAAGCTTCATCCATTCCCAAATTTGCTAAACTTATCCATAATCTATTTGTATCTACTCTATCATATGCCTTCTCTATATCTATAAAACTCATATATAACTGTTTACCTAAATTCCTACTCATATCCATAAGTTGTGTAACTACAAATAAACTATCTCCTATACGCCTATCTAATATAAAACCTCCTTGCATCACGCATAAAGAATATATCACATTAGCTGTATGTATTTATCAATTAATCAAAATCGAGCTAATCCTCCAAAAAATAGATAATACTCACACAGAAATAAAATGAGCCCCAATAAATTTAAGCGAGCATTACCAGTTATCAAATAATCAGAACGAAGAATCAAGATATGACAAGAATATCAATGTATTATAACTTATATGTAATGCAGTATTTATTGTGCAAATTTCTTTTAGGATTTTTTTTTTTTTGCTCTATTATTAGAGTCGTCAATCCATTGTAAAATCTACGAATTATTGACGTTAATGATATGAAACTCAATTACAAATAGTCTATGAAATGACCAAAGACTAAAACTATTTACCGCATAAAACAAAAAAGAAAGCTGTTGAATATATATGTATAATCCAAGAGAAATCTTTTTAAAGAAATTTGAACCACTGTCTATTTTTAATTAAAACTATTATTTGATATAATATCTTGACGTACAAATAACATTTTTTTCTGTCAAAGCAAACATATATATTGTTTAATTATACTTACTTATTAATAATATATTAAAAAATTGTAATTGTTTTATTAAATAATAAAGAGATATATATTATGACGTCATAGCTATTTTCTTAGCTCAAAAGAAAGCTGCAATTTTATTGAGCTCTCTTAAAGTTTGTTACATGTGTTTCTTCTATTGTTTTGTTCTTTATGCGGGTATTCTGGCGCTTGTTTGTTTTGCCAGTTTCCGTTTATATTTTTGATTCCGGACAACATAATTTGCGAAAGGTAGACAGATATCTTTGCTGTTTTGTTTTCTGTCTCTGATCCGGAGTTTGTGTTCGATATCGTGGACCCTCCGCTTGAGAGTACTGTACTCTTTAAGTAAACAGCATTTTGGAAAGAGTTATGAAGAGTATAATATTATTCATTATGATATTAATGCCAATTAAGAACAAATCAGTTTATAAGTCAGCTGTATTTATATCAGTATGGCGACTAAAAAAATTTGGAATTATCACAAAAGAGAGACTTTTATATTATCCTGAACTGACTCACTTTTCCCAATATTGACGCTAAAGGATTAATTAATCCTATACCTAATTTGTAGACTTACATATCAGAAATTGGACACTTTTACAGTATTAAGACACTTATTTTCACGATGGATTTTAACAGTAGACAGAATGTGTACCATCATCACATAACCAAGCACGAGATGGTTTCAGAAGCACTATTGGAGTTTTTCTACTTTTTTATACCGACTAATGAAGCAATCACTAAAATTTGCTTTTCCTGGAATGCTTCAGCTTCGACCTTTTTGATTAAAAGGCTTTTTTTGAGCAGTGCATAGATTTGGCCTTGGTTCCTGATAACCCAGAATATTTATAAATCTTCACTTAAAAAAGAAAATCCATTAGATTTTCCTCCAGCGACAACCATTTAATATTTTGTATTTAAACAAGTTGTCTAATCTAAACTGAATAGCCACAAATTTATTCAACATTCGTTGATACTGGTTGAATTTGCAAATCATTCATCTTGTTATTGTAAGAAGTCAAAACCCTATTGAGAGAATTTATTTTACATCATTAGTAGGACTTCACTTCTATATAGTATAATATTTTAAATAGTCGTTTTGAGTTTTGAAATCTATTATTGTTTTATTTATTATAAAATGTGTTTATACTTACATTGTATTATTATGGTTTTTTATTTAATAAAATTTTTTAATTTTAATTCATGTATTGTGTCTATTTACAATTTATAATTGATTTTACACTCTTTTGAACCTATTTATAAACTTAACAACATATTTCTCACACACAAGCTACCACGCACTCATACAAAGAAGGTGCTATTTTAATTAACAAACTAATATGTCTCGTACTTGAAAGTAAATGTTTACTTTGTTGCCTTGCAATCATAAAACTTTCTTCAGTAGTCCACCAATCTATCCAACCACTTATTATTAGTAAAGGTATGTAATTAATTATTGCTCTATTTGCAGAAAAACGAAGAAAATCAAACTTTAAACTCTTACCTACTGACAGTGGATTAATTTAGGTGATTATTATTTTTGTTTAACATTTCGTCCTAGATAAATCTTTGACAAGGTGAATCTCATGGAGATTAAGTGGATGTGCTGTGATGTGATGTATTGTGGCTTCTCCTTAAACGAAGTCAAGAATATCTCAGCAATTATGCCCAGATAAACCCGTTAGCCACTTTATTTTCCATTCCCCACTCTAAATTTTCCCATATTCTGCTCCATCCCATTTCCACAACATAATCTTTGTCAATTCTATAACCTTTATATCTAAATCCCCTTTATCTTTTCCCAACCCCAGCATAAAATCCAATAATTCACTTTCTGTATAATCACTTTTTTCATATTTATTCTTCCATAACTTCATTATATGTACCCTTTCTGTTTTCAAGCATTTACATTCAATTAACAAATGCCTAATATTTTCTATTCCTTCCTGACATAATTTACAAAATAAATCACCCATTTTTTTCCATTTACATGTATATTCTCTTGTAGCTAAAAGTCCCGTTAGCACTTTAAATAATAAACTACTTTCCTTACTATTATCATATATTAACTCATACCTAATATTCTGTTTATTTCTATATATATTTAAACTCTTTTTAGTCTCCATACTATTTCTCCATCTCTCTAACTCGCTATTCTTAAATAATAAATCTATTCTTTTAACCCAATCCTTACTATTACAACACTCAACAATCCTCTTAACACAATCATCCCAACTTTTGTACAAATATACTGATATAGATTCTTTATCCAAATCTTTTGCATATCGCATTACCTTTCTCACCCATCTTGTTACCTGCCCTTTACTCATAACCCAATTAAATACTATTTTAGCTATTCTTTTATTATCCATAAACTGCAATCTACCAAACATTTTCATTTTCCTTTTTGCATCTCTCATATGAAAACTTGACCATCCCATTTTTCCTTGAATTGCCCCTTTTGCTGTCCATACATCTGCATCCAATGCATGTCTTCCTACTTCCCTTTGAACTTTTTCTAAGTAATTTAATACCTCTTTACTAACATATAATGCATCATTACCATATGTTAACCCTGCTACTGCAACTCCTTTCCATATAATTCTAACCACATCATATTTATTATATGAAAACACTGTTAATTTATTTATCAATCCCTTTCTTTTCTTTGCTTCATTTATCAATTTTTTCTCTCATTCATCCAAATAATTTTTCTGATTACTTAAAATAATTCCCAAATAACTATATGTATTCAGCACACTTAATATCTTCCAATAAAAATTCTACATCTTCTCTTTCCCCAGTATTAACCATCATTATATTTGATTTTTCTTCACTAAATTTAATCCCATCCTTTTACCAACCCTTGCACATGTCCTCAACATAACTTCCATGTCTTCTTTTCTTTCTGCACACAAAAATATATCATCAGCAAAAAAGACCTGACAAAATATATACTCCCTTACTACCTATTAACGGTATCTCTATCCCTCTTCCTAATCTTTCTATTACTCTTTCCATTTCACTCAAATACAACACAAACAAAATAGGTGTTATAGGGCATCCTTGCCTTAGCCCCACCCCATTTTTAACTTTAACTGATTCTATATTCCCTAATTGATATATGTAATAATTATTTTCATATAATTTCTTAATAATATCCATTAAAGCTTCATCCATTCCCAAATTTGCTAAACTTATCCATAATCTATTTCTATCTACTCTATCATATGCCTTCTCTATATCTATAAAACTCATATATAACTGTTTACCTAAATTCCTACTCATATCCATAAGTTGTGTAACTACAAATAAACTATCTCCTATACGCCTATCTAATATAAAACCTCCTTGCATCACGTATAAAGAATATATCACATTAGCTGTATGTATTTATCAATTAATCAAAATCGAGCTAATCCTCCAAAAAATAGATAATAGTCACACAGAAATAAAATGAGCCCCAATAAATTTAAGCCAGCATTACCAGTTATCAAATAATCAGAACGAAGAATCAAGATATGACAAATATATAAATGTATTTAGATGTTTATCTTATAACTTATATGTAATGCAGTATTTATTGTGCATATTTCTTTTAGGATTTTTTTTTTTTTGCTCTATTATTAGAATCGTCAATCCATTGTAAAATCTACGAATTATTGACGTTAATGATATGAAACTCAATTACAAATAGTCTATGAAATGACCAAAGACTAAAACTATTTAACGCATAAAACAAAAAAGAAAGCTGTTGAATATATATGTATAATCCAAGAGAAATCTTTTTAAAGAAATTTGAACCACTGTCTATTTTTAATTAAAACTATTAGTTGATATAATATCTTGACGTACAAATAACATTTTTTTCTGTCAAAGCAAACATATATATTTTTTACTTATATTTAATTATTAATAATATATATTAAAAAATTGTAATTGTTTTATTAAATAATAAAAAGATATATATTATGACGTCATAGCCATTTTCTTAGCTCAAAAGAAAGCTGCAATTTTATTGAGCTCTCTTAAAGCTTGTAAGATGTGTTTCTTCTATTGTTTTGTTCTTTATGCGGGTATTCTGGCGCTTGTTTGGTTTGCCGGTTTCCGTTTTTACCCTTGATTCCGGACAACATCATTTGCGAAAGGTAGACAGATATCTTTGCTGTTTTATTTTCTGTCTCTGATCCGGAGTTTGTGTTCGATATCGTGGACCCTCCGCTTGAGAGTACTGTACTCCTTAAGTAAACAGCATTTTGGAAAGAGTTATGAAGAGTATAATATTATTCATTATGATATTAATGCCAATTAAGAACAAATCAGTTTATAAGTCAGCTGTATTTATATCAGTATGGCGACTAAAAAAAATTGGATTTATCACAAAAGAGAGACTTTCATGTTATCCTCAACTGAGTCCCTTTTCCCAATATTGACGTTAAAGGATTAATTAATCCTATACCTAATTTGTAGACTTACATATCAGGAATTGGACACTTTTACAGTATTAAGACATTTATTTTCACGTTGGATTTTAACAGTAGACAGAATGTGTACCATCATCACATAACCAAGCATGAGATGGTTTTAGAAGCACTATTGGAGTTTTTCTACTTTTTTATACTGACTAATGAAGCAATCACTAAAATTTGCTTTTCCTGCAATGCTTAAGCTTCGACCTTTGTGATTAAAAGGCTTTCTTTGAGCAGAGCATAGATTTGGCTTAGATTCCTGATAACCCAGAATATTTATAAATCT
This sequence comes from Epiperipatus broadwayi, assembly GCA_028023455.1. Lineage (NCBI taxonomy): Eukaryota > Metazoa > Onychophora > Udeonychophora > Euonychophora > Peripatidae > Epiperipatus > Epiperipatus broadwayi. The sequence goes on along the minus strand of JAQFVV010000259.1, from coordinate 1,204,205 downwards.
TCACTTAAAAAAGAAAATCCATTAGATTTTCCTGCAGCGACAACCATTTAATATTTTGTATTTAAAGAAGTTGTCTAATCTAAACTGAATAGCCACAAATTTATTCAACATTCGTTGATACTGGTTGGATTTGCAAATCATTCATCTTGTTATTGTAAGAATTCAAAACCCTATTGAGAGAATTTATTTTACATTATTAGTAAGACTTTACTTCTGTATAGTATAATATTTTAAATAGTTGTTTTAAGTTTTGAAATCTATTATTGTTTTATTTATTATAAAATGTGTTTATACTTACATTGTATTATTATTGTTTTTTATTTAATAAATTTTTTTAATTTTAATTCATGTATTGTGTGTATTTACAATTTATAACTGATTTTACACTTTTTTTGAACCTATTTATAAACTTAACAACATATCTCTCACACACAAGCTACCACGCACCCATACAAAGAATGTGCTATTTTAATTAACAAACTAATATGTCTCGTACTTGAAAGTAAATGTTTACTTTGCTGCGTTGCAATCATAAAACTTTCTTCAGTAGTCCATAAATCTATCCAACCACTTATTATTAGTAAAGGTATGTAATTAATTATTGCTTTTTTGCAGAAAAACGAAGAAAATCAAACTTTAAACTCTTACCTACTGACAGTCGATTAATTTAGGTGATTATTATTTTTGTTTAACATTTCGTCCTAGATAAATCTTTCACAAGGTGAATCTCATGCAGATTAAGTGGATGTGATGTGATGTATTGTGGTTTCTTTTTAAACGAAGTCAAGAATATCTCAGCAATTATGCCCAGACAAACCCGTTGGCACTTTATTTTCCATTCCACACTCTAAATTTTCCCATATTCTGCTCCATCCCATTTCCACAACATAATCTTTGTCAATTCTATAACCTTTATATCTAAATCCATTTTATCTTTTCCCAACCCCAGCATAAAATCCAATAATTCACTTTCTGTATAATCACTTTTTTCATATTTATTCTTCCATAACTTCATTATATGTACCCTTTCTGTTTTCAAGCATTTACATTCAATTAATAAAGGCCTAATATTTTCTATTCCTTCCTTACACAATTTGCAAAATAAATCACCCATTTTTTTCCATTTACATGTATATTCTCTTGTAGCTAAAAGTCCCGTTAGCACTTTAAATAATAAACTACTTTCCTTACTATTATTATATATTAACTCATACCTAATATTCTGTTTATTTTTATATATATTTAAACTCTTTTTACTCTCCATACAATTTCTCCATCTCTCTAACTCGCTATTCTTTATTAATGAATCTATTCTTTTATTCCAATTTTTACTATTACAACACTCAACAATCCTCTTAACACAATCATCCCAATTTTGTACAAATATACTGATATAGATTCTTTATACAAATCATTTGCATATCGCATTACCTTTCTCACCATCTTGTTACCTGCTTTTTACTCATAACCCAATTAAATACTATTTTAGTTATTCTTTTATTATCCATAAACTGCAATCTACCAAACATTTTCACTTTCCTTTTTGCATCTCTCATATGAAAACTTGACCATCCCATTTCTACTTGAATTGCTCCTTTTGCTGTCCATACATCTGCATCCAATGCATGTTTTCCTACTTCTTTTTAAACTTTTTCTAAGTAATTTAATACCTCTTTACTAACATATAATGCAGCATTACTATATGTTAACCCTGCTACTGTAACTCCTTTCCATATAATTCTAACCACATCATATTTATTATATGAAAACACTGTTAATTTATTTATCAATCTCTTTCTTGTCTTTGCATCATTTATCCATTTTTTCTCTCATTCATCCAAATCTTCTCTTTCTGATTATAAAATATTCAAAAACTATATTATTAACACTTAATATCTAATAAAATTTCATCTTCTCTTTCCCCAGTATTAACCATCATTATATTTGATTTTTCTTCACTAAATTTAATCCCCATCCTTTTACCAACCCTTGCACATGTCCTCAACATAACTTCCATATCTTCTTTTTTTTCTGCACACAAAAATATATTATCCGCAAAAAAAAAAAGATCTGACAAATTATATACTCCCTTACTACCTATTAATAATATCTATATCCCTCTTCCTATTCTTTCTATTACTATTTCCATTTCACTCAAATACAACACAAACAAAATAGGTTTTATAGGGCATCCTTGCCTTAGCTCACCCCATTTTTAACTTTAACTGATTTTATATTCCCTAATTGATATATGTAATAATTATTTTCATATAATTTTTTAATAATATCCATTAAAGCTTCATCCATTCCCAAATTTGCTAAACTTATCCATAATCTATTTCTATCTACTCTATCATATGCCTTCTCTATATCTATAAAACTCATATATAACTGTTTACCTAAATTCCTACTCATATCCATAAGTTGTGTAACTACAAATAAATTATCTCCTATACGCCTATCTAATATAAAACCTCCTTGCATCACGTATAAAGAATATATCACATTAGCTGTATGTATTTATCAATTAATCAAAATCGAGCTAATCCTCCAAAAAATAGATAATACTCACACAGAAATAAAATGAGCCCCAATAAATTTAAGCGAGCATTACCAGTTATCAAATAATCAGAACGAAGAATCAAGATATGACAAGAATATCAATGTATTATAACTTATATGTAATGCAGTATTTATTGTGCAAATTTCTTTTAGGATTTTTTTTTTTTTGCTCTATTATTAGAGTCGTCAATCCATTGTAAAATCTACGAATTATTGACGTTAATGATATGAAACTCAATTACAAATAGTCTATGAAATGACCAAAGACTAAAACTATTTACCGCATAAAACAAAAAAGAAAGCTGTTGAATATATATGTATAATCCAAGACAAATCTTTTTAAAGAAATTTGAACCACTGTCTATTTTTAATTAAAACTATTAATTGATATAATATATTGACGTACAAATAACATTTTTTACTGTCAAAGCAAACATATATATTTTTTAATTATACTTACTTATTAATAATATATTTAAAAAAATGTAATTGTTTTATTAAATAATAAAGAGATATATTATGACGTCATAGCTATTTTCTTAGCTCAAAAGAAAGCTGCAATTTTATTGAGCTCTCTTAAAGGTTGTAAGATGTGTTTCTTCTATTGTTTTATTCTTTATGCGGGTATTCTGGCGTTTGTTTGGTTTGCCGGTTTCCGTTTATACCTTTGATTCGGACAACATCATTTGCGAAAGTAGACAGATATCTTTGCTGTTTTATTTTCTGTCTCTGATCCGGAGTTTGTGTTCGATATCGTGGACCCTCCGCTTGAGAGTACTGTACTCCTTAAGTAAACAGCATTTTGCAAAGAGTTATGAAGAGTATAATATTATTCATTATGATATTAATGCCAATTAAGAAAAAATCAGTTTATAAGTCAGCTGTATTTATATCAGTATGGCGACTAAAAAAAATTGGATTTATCACAAAAGAGAGACTTTTATATTATCCTGAACTGAGTCACTTTTCCCAATATTGACGCTAAAGGATTAATTAATCCTATACCTAATTTGTAGACTTACATATCAGAAATTGGACACTTTTACAGTATTAAGACACTTATTTTCACGATGGATTTTAACAGTAGACAGAATGTGTACCATCATCACATAACCAGGCACGAGATGGTCTCAGAAGCACTATTGGAGTTTTTCTACTTTTTTATACTGACTAATGAAGCAATCACTAAAATTTGCTTTTCCTGGAATGCTTAAGCTTCGACCTTTGTGATTAAAAAGCTTTCTTTGAGCAGTGCATAGATTTGGCTTAGATTCCTGATAACCCAGAATATTTATAAATCTTCACTTAAAAAAGAAAATCCATTAGATTTTCCTGCAGCGACAACCCTTTAATATTTTGTATTTAAAGAAGTTGTCTAATCTAAACTGAATAGCCACAAATTTATTCAACATTCGTTGATACTGGTTGGATTTGCAAATCATTCATCTTGTTATTGTAAGAAGTCAAAACCCTATTGAGAGAATTTATTTTACATCATTAGTAGGACTTCACTTCTATATAGTATAATATTTTAAATAGTTGTTTTAAGTTTTGAAATCTATTATTGTTTTATTTATTATAAAATGTGTTTATACTTACATTGTATTATTATTGTTTTTTATTTAATAAAAAATTTTAATTTTAATTCATGTATTGTGTCTATTTACAATTTATAATTGATTTTACACTCTTTTGAACCTATTTATAAACTTAACAACATATCTCTCACACACAAGCTACCACGCACCCATACAAAGAATGTGCTATTTTAATTAACAAACCAATATGTCTTATACTTGAAAGTAAATGTTTACTTTGTTGCATTGCAATCATAAAACTTGTTTCAGTAGTCCACAAATCTATCCAACCACTTATTGTTAGTAAAGGTATCTAATTAATTATTGCTTTTTTGCAGAAAAATGATGAAAATCAAACTTTAAACTCTTACCTACTGACAGTCGATTAATTTAGGTGATTATTATTTTTGTTTAACATTTCGTCCTAGATAAATCTTTGACAAGGTGAATCTCATGCAGATTAAGTGGATGTGATGTGATGTGATGTATTGTGGCTTCTCCTTAAACGAAGTCAAGAATATCTCAGCAATTATGCCCAGATAAACCCGTTAGCCACTTTATTTTCCATTCCCCACTCTAAATTTTCCCATATTCTGCTCCATCCCATTTCCACAACATAATCTTTGTCAACTCTATAACCTTTATATCTAAATCCCCTTTATCTTTTCCCAACCCCAGCATAAAATCCAATAATTCACTTTCTGTATAATCACTTTTTTCATATTTATTCTTCCATAACTTCATTATATGTACCCTTTCTGTTTTCAAGCATTTACATTCAATTAACAAATGCCTAATATTTTCTATTCCTTCCTTACATAATTTACAAAATAAATCACCCATTTTTTTTCCATTTACATGTATATTCTCTTGTAGCTAAAAGTCCCGTTAGCACTTTAAATAATAAACTACTTTCCTTACTATTATCATATATTAACTCATACCTAATATTCTGTTTATTTTTATATATATTTAAACTCTTTTTACTCTCCATACTATTTCTCCATCTCTCTAACTCGCTATTCTTTATTAATAAATCAATTTTTTATCCCATTCCTTACTATTACAACACTCAACAATCCTCTTAACACAATCATCCCAACTTTTGTACAAATATACTGATATAGATTCTTTATCCAAATCTTTTGCATATCGCATTACCTTTATCACCCATCTTGTTACGTGTTATTTACTCATAACCCAATTAAATACTATTTTAGCTATTCTTTTATTATCCATAAACTGCAATCTACCAAACATTTTCATTTTCCTTTTTGCATCTCTCATATGAAAACTTGACCATCCCATTTCTCCTTGAATTGCCCCTTTTGCTGTCCATACATCTGCATCCAATGCATGTCTTCCTACTTCCCTTTGAACTTTTTCTAAGTAATTTAATACCTCTTTACTAACATATAATGCAGCATTACCATATGTTAACCCTGCTACTGCAACTCCTTTCCATATAATTCTAACCACATCATATTTATTATATGAAAACTCTGTTAATTTATTTATCAATCCCTTTTTTTTCTTTGCTTCATTTATCCATTTTTTCTCTCATTCATCCAAATAATTTTTCTGATTACTTAAAATAATTTCCAAATAACTATATCTATTCACCACACTTAATATCTCCCAATAAAAATTCTACATCTTCTCTTTCCCCAGTATTAACCATCATTATATTTGATTTTTCTTCACTAAATTTAATCCCCATCCATTTACCAACCCTTGTACATGTCCTCAACATAACTTCCATATCTTCTTTTCTTTCTGCACACAAAAATATATCATCCGCAAAAAAAAAGACCTGACAAAATATATACTCGCTTACTACCTATTAATGGTATCTCTATCCCTCTTCCTAATCTTTCTATTACTCTTTCCATTTCACTCGAATACAACACAAACAAAATAGGTTTTATAGGGCATCCTTGCCTTAGCCCACCCCATTTTTAACTTTAACTGATTCTATATTCCCTAATTGATATATGTAATAATTATTTTCATATAATTTTTTAATAATATCCATTAAAGCTTCATCCATTCCCAAATTTGCTAAACTTATCCATAATCTATTTCTATCTACTCTATCATATGCCTTCTCTATATCTATAAAACTCATATATAACTGTTTACCTAAATTCCCTCTCATTTCCATAAGTTGTGTAACTTCAAATAAACTATCTCCTATACGCCTATCTAATATAAAACCTCCTTGCATCATGTATAAAGAATATATCACATTTGCTGTATGTATTTATCAATTAATCAAAATCGAGCTAATCCTCCAAAAAATAGTTAATAGTCACACAGAAATAAAATCAGCCCCAATAAATTTAAGCCAGCATTACCAGTTATCTAATAATCAGAACGAAGAATCAAGATATGACAAATATATAAATGTATTTAGATGTTTATCTTATAACTTATATGTAATGCATTATTTATTGTGTATATTTTTTTTAGGATTTCTTTTTTTTGCTCTATTATTAGGATCGTCAATCCATTGCAAAATCTACGAATTATTGACGGTAATGCTATGAAACTCAATTACAAATAGTCTATGAAATGACCAAAGACGAACACTATTTACCGCATAAAACAAAAAAGAACGCTGTTGAATATATATGTATAATCCAAGTGAAATCTTTTTAAAGAAATTTGAACCACTATCTATTTTTAATTAAGACTATTAGTTGATATAATATGTTGATGTACAAATAACATTTTTTTCTGTCAAAGCAAACATATATATTTTTTAATTATACTTAATTATTAATAATATATTAAAAAATTGTAATTCTTTTATTAAATAATAAAGAGATATATATTATGACGTCATAGATATTTTCTTAGCTCAAAAGAAAGCTGCAATTTTATTGAGATTTCTTAAAGCTTGTAAGATGTGTTTCTTCTATTGTTTTGTTCTTTATGCGGGTATTCTGGCGCTTGTTTGGTTTGCCGGTTTCCGTTTTTACCCTTGATTCCGGACAACATCATTTCCGAAAGGTAGATAGATATCTTTGCTGTTTTATTTTCTGTCTCTGATCCGGAGTTTGTGTTCGATATCGTGGACCCTCCCCTTAAGAGCACTGTACTTTTTAAGTAAACAGCATTTTGCAAAGAGTTATGAAGAATATAATATTATTCATTATTATATTTACGCCAATTAAGAAAAAAATCAGTTTATAAGTCAGCTGTATTTATATCAGTATGGCCACTAAAAAAATTTTGTTTTATCACAAAAGAGAGACTTTTATATTACTTATCCTGCACTGAGTCACTTTTCCCAATATTGACGCTAAAGGATTTAATTAATCCTATATCTAATTTGTAGACTTACTTATCAGAAATTGGACACTTTCACAGCATTAAGACACTTATTTTCACGATGGATTTGAACAGTAGACACAATGTGTACCATCATCACATAACCAAGCACGAGATGGTTTTAGAAGCACTATTGGAGTTTTTCTACTTTTTTTATACTGACTAATGAAGCAATCACTAAAATTTGCTCTTCCTGGAATCCTTAAGCTTCGACCTTTGTGATTAAAAGCGCTTCTTTGAGCAGCACATAGATTTGGCTTAGATTCCTGATAATCCAGTATATTTATAAATCTTCACTTAAAAAAAAATCCATTAGATTTTCCTGCAGTGACAACCATTTAATATTTTGTATTAAAATAAGTTGTCTAATCTAAACTGAATAGCCACAAATTTATTCAACATTCGTTGATACTGGTTGGATTTGCAAATCATTCATCTTGTTATTGTAAGAAGTCAAAATCATATTGAGAGAATATATTTTACATCATTAGTAGGACTTCACTTCTAAATAGTATAATATTTTAAATAGTTGTTTTAAGTTTTGAAATCTATTATTGTTTTATTTATTAAAAAATGTGTTTATACTTACATTGTACTATTATTGTTTTTTATTTAATAAAATTTTTTAATTTTAATTCATGTATTGTGTGTATTTACAATTTATAATTGATTTTATACTCTTTTGAACCGATTTATAAACTTAACAACATATCTCTCACACACAAGCTACCAAGCACCCATACAAAGAATGTGCTATTTTAATTAACAAACTAATATGTCTCATACTTGAAAGTAAATGTTTACTTTGTTGCGTTGCAATCATAAAACTTTTCTCAGCAGTCTACACATCTATCCAACCACTTATTATTAGTAAAGGTATGTAATTAATTATTGCTTTTTTGCAGAAAAATGAAGAAAATCAAACTTTAAACTCTTACTTACTGACAGTCGATTAATTTAGGTGATTATTGTTTTTGTTTAACATTTCGTCCTAGATAAATCTTTGACAAGGTGAATCTCAAGCAGATTAAGTGGATGTGATGTGATGTATTGTGCCTTCTCCTTAAATGAAGTCGAGAATATCTCAGCAATTATGCCCAGATAAACCTGTTAGCCACTTTATTTACCATTCCCCACTCTAAATTTTTCCATATTCTTCTCCATTCCATTTCCACAACATAATCTTTGTCAACTCTATAACCTTTATATCTAAATCCCTTTTATCTTTTCCCAAACCCAGCTTAAAAACCAATAATTCACTTTCTGTATAATCACTTTTTTCATATTTATTCTTCCATAACTTCATTATATGTACCCTTTCTGTTTTCAAGCATTTACATTCAATTAACAAATGCCTAATATTTTCTATTCCGTCCTTACATAATTTACAAAATAAATCACCAATTTTTTTCCATTTAAATGTATATTCTCTTGTAGCTAAAGGTTCCATTTGGGCTTTAAATAATAAACTTCTTTCCTTACTATTATCATATATTAACTCAAATTTCAAAATTGTTATTAACAGAGCAGCAGATTTCAAAAAGGTTTCGAATTATACTGATATTTTTTATCAGTCATAGTTACAGAATTACTACTTTTGTTCCAAAAATTCTTTGAACTATGAATGAACACTCAACTGCACGTTTAAGGGAATTTAATTCTTTCTGCTGACATGCTATAGGATTCTTGGTGCCTCATATTCTAAAATTTTGTCTATTTATTAATCCATTCAATCGAAAATAAGTCTCATAACTTATTATTAAATGGTGAATAAATTGATTTTGTCCTTTGGCCAATTATTGCAAGTTAACAGCATAAATGGGATGTTGATAGTTATGTCTTGATTTTAAATCTTGCACTAACTGAACTTTATGTGAAGACAGTTTTAAAAACTTTAAGATATTTTATATTGACATTAGAGATATTCCTAAATCAGAAGAATTTTTTTGAATTGATATAGTTGGATTCTCATTAACACTCTTCTGGACTTACTGACTATTTATCTCATTTAGGGCAGAACATGGTCTTGTGCATTTCAAAAGGACCCTACTCTTGAAAATGTTGTCTGATAAAGATATCAAATCATCATTTCAGGTGGCATATTTTTCTCATGAAAGTATCAATGGTAAGCTTATTGGGTCTGAATTATAAATGATGATGTCCAAAATAAAATTTGTTTATTTTTTTATTCATTCAATAGTGGCATATTTCTCTGCATCTAATTTCCCAGATATATTTTACAAATCCTAAAGCAAAACCATAATAAAAATTAAATTAAAAAAAAAAATACTTATTGCTTAAATCTCCTTATGACTTTTGCATTACCCTGTATAATCTCTTCTAGCAAATTTTCAAGTTCAGTTTAATTTCAGTCTCTTAATACTTTCAGTGTTGTCAGTGATATGTCTATTTTCTCATATATGTCTTTAATTCTTTTCTTTTTTTGTTACTTTTGACTATACTTTTTCACACTTGTGGGAGGTGTCGAAAGTCTCTATATTGATCCTTTGTTAAGTATTTAAGTTTCAGATTCATAAGTAAGAACTGGTAAAACATATTCAAGAAATATCTTACTTTTCAAATATATAGGCATATTTCTTTTTGATACTAAAATTATTTATACTAAAAATACTCTATCCAAGTTTATTTCTATGATTAATTTAATCCATTAAGTTTCCATGTCTATCAATAATCTGATGAAGGTATACATAATTTTAAGTAAAGCTGGTCTTTTATTCTTCAGTGTTTTTCTAATTGGACAAAAATAAATTGTGCATTCCAATGATAAACAAAATTCTACTTTTTATATAACTCTTCGTTAATACTACTAATAAATGTTTAATGTATATTTTTACAGATCATATTGAATCTAATTATCAAAGACTACAATCAAACATTTCTATTCATAGAAAATCAAAATAAAAAAACCCATTTCATTATCCTCCTCACAGTTCTCACAGAATGGCTCTGAAAAGTTGATTTTGCAGCAGTGAAAAATACCTTGTTTATTTATTTGGCCCTTTAAAGGTCTTATTTTGCTGTTAATGTACTCTTTCATTCACTAAATCTGTTTTAGTGCATTTTTAACACAATTTCCCTATGTCTACCTTGTGCTTATCAGCATTTAACTACCTCACCCCCCCGTTTGGTGGGTGGTTCAACTGTTTTATGGACCATAAAGGGTTTTATTCCCTCTTAGACTCTAAAATATTTCTCCTACTCCAATTTCCCTGTCACTCAGAACTTGTTTATAAAGTTTTTTGTATGTTGTTCCGGTTGTTTAGGCCATTTTAACAATCTTTTTTTCAGACCCCCCACTCTTCTGGGGTAAGTAACAGCCTGAAATTCCACTCAATTTTCACATTACTCAACTAAAATTATTAATAACAATTTTTCCAGTGTTTTTTTTTTGCTTTTACATCGGTATATTTATTTTTTCCATTTCAAAATTGCTGTCCCCTAGCGGAAAAATGTGTAGGGTCCTCAAAATTACCCAAATTTTATCCAAATTGTATTTCAAACAAAACAACTAAAAACATCATCACCAAAGAACTTATTTCAAAGTCTCCATCTCTTTGCCCTCTGGATTTTTCTTTCTTTCAGGCTGTGGTTTGCTTTATCACAGGTAAAAAGCAAGTCAAAAAGAACAACATGACCAAACATAATGTCATTCCAAGTACAATGGGGAAAACTAAAATTACTTACCTGCAAAGGTAAAAAAATCAGCCTGTTGCTTCTAAGCATAACTCAGAAATCTCTTCATTCTTCCCTGAAACCTCTAAAGATAACATATACCAATTCCTTCAAAGTTAATGTCACATATGGATCCTCCTACCAATCCACCAGGCTAACATTGCTCCTTATTAAAGACTTTATTTCCTGGACTACACCCCCTTTCCACATTCTCTTCCCATTTCATATGTATTCCCTTTCCCTTCATCACATTGTACTTGAATTTCATTTTGCCATGTAATCATCTCTTTGTAAACATTTTTTAATTGTTGTGTATTTTGTCTTTTTGATGAATAAAAGCTTTCATCACTGAGAAAAAAAAAAACATTTCAAAATTTAATAGAATGCCAATAACACAAAGATGTGTTAACTGATTTGCTGCAAAGTTTAAGAAATAGAATTTATAATGGAGTTTTTTTTTGACAAAATGATACATTTTCAGAATATTTTTTTCCAATATAAATAAGATTTAAGTTTAATATGATTTGAGATTGTTTATGCTGGAGGTTCGACAGCTAATGACCGGTTCTATGAGCCTTCTATTATCATAATTCACAATTTGGCTATTACTAACATCTTATATGTTAGTTAAATATTTAACAGACAGTACTAAAAGCTCTCCTGTATATTTAAATTAGACTATTGTGAATAATAATGAGAATTTTGAAAAAAATATCTTTATATACTTTTTTAAATTTATGATATAGCTCTAAAGTTAAGATTTGAAGATATAAGTCAAAGTTCTGAAGAAGTTTGCTGGGGCAAACTATCATATTAGGTTGTAAAAAAAAATTGTAAAAGTAATAAAAAACATAGATAATATTAATATTATATAATTCTAAAATTAATATATTAGAATAAATTAAAAATGGCAAGCAAAGGCCTAATGCCACCAATGGTTACTTATGAAAGTGACTAATATCATATTTTAATAATCAAAGGTTTATTCCAGATAAATATGGGATTACTTACAAAAATATCAACACATTGACTATAAAAAAGGGAAACAACTGTAATATGATAAAGAAAAGGTCAAAATCTCAAGAGTATTAAATCCATCATTTGTATTTAATATATAAAGAGCCTGCTAATTACTCTAAACAAGCTTAATAATATTATTTTTTATGATAAATGCTACAAGAGAAAATACCTGAAGCCTTTATCTATGATGGTCCCCATCCCCAGACCAGTTTCAAGATATGGCTCTCATCAGTGAGGAGTTAGGCCAGATCATACCTATCCTATGTAAAGCCCAGGGTTTTTTAATTGATTGCTTTAACTTTTTTTTAAAAGATTTACTGTATATTAAACAAAAGATTATGTAAATATAACCAGCCTGAAAAGTTATCATAATTAGTTGCTTTAACAATTTTTTTTTTTGCAGAATTATTTGCTTTGAATAAAATGCTTGTAATCAAATTAAACTTCTAAATTAGCTGCTCCAATGATTAATGATGAAATTAGTTTGAACTATGCAATATCAAACTACATGACTTCAATTATACACTAACCACAACTAGATGTAAATATAGCACTATAGTGGCTATTTTTTCCTCTTATTAAATATCATACTTGAAACATGAATTTATGTGCTATAATCACATTTTTTTTTGCAATTTAAATACTATACCTATTCACTTCTTGTTAAAAATATATGTACTGATTTTTTTCTCCAAGCATTTTTTCTTCAAAAAGTTTTATTTCTTTGCATAAAATGGTTGGTAAGAAAATTATTACAGTTTATTAATAGTGGAATAAATAATAATTTTTATTGAAAAGTATGCCTTAATGAGAAATTGACATGTGACAGCTTTACAAAGAACCATTCATACATTCACCAATCAGCCAACAGAGAAAATAGGGATTTTATATATAAGATTACAAGGGTTTTTTCTATTATAACAAAGAAAAACACATTCAGGAAGTCATATGATATTCAAGTATCAGAATTGACAGGCTGAATTTTGATCCCAAGAATCCCCTAAGCTCTCAAATTAATTGCTCTATCATTGAATTAAGTCAAGCAAGACATGAAACACATTGAATATAATATATTAAACCACTAAACATCACTTGATTAAAACAGGCAAACCTCTCCATACAGTAGTGCCACTCAGTGCAAGTCAGAGTAATCAATGGATGCCAGAAGGCTTGTGCATAAAATCCCTATATAGTCTATCCCCAGACTAGTTTCTAGTTTTTGGCTTTAGTCAGTGAGGAGCCTTGGATCTGAGAGCACTGCACCTAGATCTCAGTGCAGTGTTCTCAGATCCAAAGCTCCTCATTGAGTGTTGCGCTCTCAAATCCAAGGCTCCTCGCTGACAATAGTCACAAGCTATAAATTAGATCTAGGTGCAGTGCTCTCAGATACAAGGTTCCTAACTGATGAAGCCACAAGCTAGAAACTAGTCTGGGGTTATTAGATAGGTAGGCACTAGATAGGGATTTTATGCACAAGCCTTCTGGTATTCATTGATTGGTCTGGTTTGCACTGAGTAGCATCTTGTGGGAAAGTTATGTTAGGGTTAGATATTGATTTAATAGGTTCTAAGATTGTATACATATATTTTGTGTATGGAGGAGATTTTTCTGTGTTATTTTAAGAGTGATTTCTAAATATGGATATATTCTTGTCATGGAAGATATAAGATTAATAATATTTTGTATTGTAAATACATGAATAGAAAATAGTCCTAGGTCTATTTAGGTTACTATGACCCTGTATTTACCAGGGTGAGATGGCCACTATTTTTATTTCCCATAAAATTTTTCTACACAGTGAATAAATCTTTGATGTAAAGGATTTTGTGAAGATTATAATCAGTGTATAATAAGTAACTTTGTAATAATTAGCATGTTTATAAGTGATACTTCTGAGTATAGAGAAAGTTATGCTTTTGAGAGGGAGAATATGGTCCATTCTGTTGTTTGATTTAGTTTGTTTTATATTTGCCTTCACATAGCCATGTAACTCAAGTGAAAGGGGAATCCTAAATAGTCTATAGGTTTATTCTGAAATACAATTGTATGTGTTTTTCCTGTATATATAAACCACACACATGTTTTATCAAGATTAAATTCTATTTTTATATATGCAAGTGTATTCATGTAATATATCAGTTAATGTTTGTATATGTTTTTTTTTAGTTATTAGAAAACTGTTATATCAACTATGTGGGCTATGCAGGCTACATTATGACCAAGTTTGGCTATATAGACCTCTGGAAGCCATTTTACAATGCTATTAAGTAGTGGATTTATGTACATGATGAATAGCAATGTGCTATGTGGAGACTGTTGTGGAATTGGTTGATGTGGATTAAAAGAAAAAAGACATTTTACCATTTAGAGTTATGTATATTTTTCTATTTATTAGTAAGTTTGTGAGCAAATATAATATTGTTTTGGTAATATTTTTTCTACTGTTTTTATGAATACATCAATTGATACAGAATCAAATGTAGTCCTTATATCCAGTTGTGCTGCTATCGGGCTGTATTTTTTTGCATTTAGCACAATATCAGTGACAGTTTTGAATGCAAAAGCTGCTTGTCCTGTTGATGAGCCTTTTTAAGAAAATTATGCCTGTGATAACAAAGGTATAAGGCGTGGTTCAATTTTGTTTTTTATTAATGTTTCGAGTAATTTAATACCCAATGAGTTCATGGATAATGGTCTTATGTTTTGCATTGTACAGAGGGTAGTTTGTTTCTTCATGAATGGAACTATTGCAATAGGGTATATATCCTGAATATAATATATTTGTTTTGACAGGAAGTTAGCCATATCTGCAAAATAAGTAGAAGTGAACTGGCTTAAGTGGGCAAAAACAAACTTTGGTATACCCAGTGGGACTGGATGACATGAATTTGGCATCTTCTCCAAATTTTATATAAAATCTTTAGGTTTGAATATTTCTGGATCACCCAGCATTCCAAAGTATTAGGGAATTTAATTAATAATGGCAAATTCCTGCTCTCAATGATCCATTTTAGTAATAAAGTGTTCTATAGTGTTGGCCTTGACCAGCAAATGAGAAATTGGAGTGATGGAGTTAATACTGTGGAGGAAAAATAAGAATTAAATTAAATAGAATTAATTTAATCTTAAATATCATGAAACCGATATTTATTATTTTGTTTTGTCTCTTCTGACTCATATCTTGCGACGTCATATCTTACTCTGACTCACTTCTCCAATACTGAAGAACGCATAAATGTTCTTAAAATTATAATAAATAATTAATATTAATAGAATTCATTACAAATTCCACTTTTTAATTTAATATTGAAGAGTAAATTATAAAACGACAGTAAGAATTAGAACAGTAATGACGTAGTGGATTGGTGAAATAATTGCCAATCAGTTTTTCCCAAAATGTAAAATAAATTATAATATTTAATAAACTATTCTGCTAAATATTGATCCCCTTCCTCTCATATAAGTAAAGTTTGAAAATATTAATGTTATTAAATTAAAGCTAAACCAAAAATATTAATTTTAAAAATTAAAAAAAAAAAGAAGTCCTATATATGTTTTTATTCTCAATAAATATTTATATATTTTTTACGAAAATGGGATATTTCTTGAAGCGAAATGTGGGAGGTCGTGGATTATTCCTGGGAATGTAAAAGGAATGACAGTTACATTGTGGTTAATTAGATGACATTCATAAGGTAAGAAACTGGTTGAGCAGCAGAAGGGGTGTCATCAGAGGGGGCAGGGATAGTTTCTTTTTTTATATATGACAGATTAAAAGCGATGAACAAAATAATTGATGAGGATGAGACAAACTACAATTTGTTGAAGATATTGTTTGCTTTTATGATAATTTATGTTGGTAAAAACTTTTCATCCTCTTTTATTCATGCATGATTTCAAAATTTTATTTTTATTTGAAAAAAGTAAAATTAAAAAGTGTATCTTTTTATTTTAGATAAAGTAATGCTCAAATTTTTATATTTTCTTTTCTCATTGTATGCTCTCTTATATATGTATGTCCACACATATTGTATATTAATCTTAGTTTACATTGCTGAATTCAAAATTAGTGTAAAATATTTCTGTTTTTTTTTTTTTTGGAGTTGCATGTGCACACACATATATGTATTTAAAATATGATAGTCTTGAGTTTTCTATTTATATGTAAGAGTTTTATACATTACAGCGAAATATTAGCTATAGACTCGCAGTCAGCTGATAATTAGTATGATAAGCCTTGAAGCAATTGTCCTGTAAGATCTGATTGGTTGTTTATTTTAGCAGGATGTCAAAAATGGTAAGTATATATTACTGGCAATTGTATTGGCTGCTTTCTTTAAACTTTGTTGAGTAATTAATTATTATTTCCAGTTTAACAAAATGCACGTTTGGATTATATATGTGTGTATACAAACCTTATAAAACATTTACAATTATATTTATGTGAAGATATTAATACTGTACTTAAAAAAAGCATTTCATATAAACTTAATGTTACTCAAAATATTAAAATATCACAAATTTAATCTAAAATGATTTTTGATGTTTGATATCAAGATTCCTTCTCTATTAACCTTCCTTTAATTTTTTTGAATTCTAAGGCTTTTATATATCTTACATCTATTCTTTATTGCATCTCTTCTTTTACCATTTTTCTGCAAATATTTATTTTTACCAGTCTATTTCATAAGTTTTTATCTCATTGACTCATTATAAATTATTTTGATTGCGTTATTAAATCACTTTACATTTACATATATATCTATTTTTCTATATAACAGGATCATTTATGTAATTAATACAATATATATTATAACTATTTATTTTGAACAAAAAAAATTAAGTATCTTTTATTAGGTCATGGTGAAAATATAAGATAAACTATGACTATATAAAGATCAGTTTCAGGGAAACTACCTTCATCAGCAATGCCAAGATCTAATCATCAATAATGACAAGACTGAATGCCATTTATATTAAAAAGATTTTACTTGATTTATTTTTTTATGTAAAAGATTAAATATGGTACTTCATAATAATTTCTTATATAAATATATATATATATATTAAATAAACAATGTCTGATACTACATAATAAACTTGTAAATACTTTCATATTTATTGAATTTATAAACACAATTGTGCATTTGTAATAATATTAGTTAAGCAATTCTATCAACAATTAATTTTTGATATAGTGTTTAGCACATCTGTCTATTATACTCATGAACTGGTTTTCAAGCCTGAGCCAAATGACACTTAAATTTTTTATAGCATACTTAGAATTCTCTCAATCTATATTAATCAGCTACTAGTTAGAGGATAAAGGTTCTAGGTTAATCTACACTTGCCATATTCACTGATGGAATATATAGCATATTCTTATGATACTAAACTCACAATTTATCTTTTAATATTATCAGATCAGTAAAATATTGAAGAGTAATATAAATGTTGGTAGACTATTTCTATTGTCTACTAGAATTATTGAATGTTTTTTAAAAAATTTAAACTTTTATTTATACTTTTTCAAATACATTCAGCTATTAACCATAACATACAGATTAGTATAGAACATAAAATCTTGAATAGTATAATTATTTCTCTTTTTTATATTCATGGCCTGATTAGTGATAGCAAAAAAATAATACTGATGGTCTTTAGATTCATGAATATTTAATTCAATATGACTTTCTCAACAACACTGTTCAGTTAATGGCAACATTCAGTTATCTGGAGAATGCTTATAGATAAGTTAATAACATTTCTAGTGATTATTGCTTTTTCCAGAAAAGTCTAGTTGGTTAGATAATTACTTTAAATGCAATATTCATGAATTCCCATGCTAGTACTGTCATTAGTCAGGCAAGCAGCTTTCAAAAAAGAATAAAGTCATATTATTTGAAACATTGTGTATTCCAATTAAAAAGTTGAACATATTTGTAAAAGTGTAAATAAATGTTGAAAATGTCTAAAAACAATTCCTAGAAATATTCCCATGCATAAATTACTATCATCACAAAACTATAATCAGACAAGAGTAATGTTTTTCTGAAGGTTTGTGATGATGGTGTTCTAATTGTATTTTTATATTGGACTATTTCCATCATCTAATATGCATGTTGAGCATTACCTTAGAATTCAATAATCAAGAATATAAGGATCCAGGTTCGAATCCCATGCTAGTGCTGTCAATGGTCAGTCCAGCAACACCTGAAGAAGAGGGAAGAATAATACATCTTGAAACATTGTGCATATACTGACCTGTTTGATGTGCTATTACTAACAGTTGAATGTATTTGGAATATTTAAATAAAGTTAAATTTTTCTAAAGACATTCAATATTGTAACAGTCAGAAAACGTGTGACTCGTAAACATAGTGCAGAATTCGACCACCATACAGAACAGCAGCACCATCGAGTAGTGAAGCCACCCGTGGTACTGAGTTTGAACATAGTTTATCGGTTCCACAATACAATCCACGAAACAACGCATCTGATGTGACATTAGTAAATATTTCCTTAGGCACGGTGGTCAGGAATATGCAAGAGATTCATGATTTTATTCTCGAGTTAGCCAATAATCAAACTAATATTAATTAAACATTCATATTTACATAATCGAGGAAATATTATATAGAATGGGTATCAAATAAATGAAACGTAACTGCAGACATATAGTTTAAAATTATTTATTAATACATTTTAATAAAATCATTTACTAATAATATTTTAGGGATTCAAAGCTTCAGTAGTGGAATTTGCGACATGATTATATTTTAAAGAATACATTTATTTATTTAGACATTATTTTATATTGAGGATTTGAGTAGCGGTATTTCCGATACTGTAATGTTTACAAAAGGAATACATTTATTTGTTTAGACATTATTTTATCTTGAGGACTCAGTAGCGGTATTTCTGATACTGAAATGTTTACAAAAGGAATTCACTTATTTGAAGGCATAATCTAGCTACCTAAAATTCTCGAGTAAGTATTTCTAATGCATGCCTGGAGGGATTTATACCTTTGCAATGCAAGAGTCTAAAGTATGGGTTATAAGAGTAATGGCAGACATATATTTATTTAATTAAAATATTTATTTATAACTAAGGGCAAACATTTATTTGAGAGTGAATTATGAAGATAATGCAGAGGCAGAGTGATATATATATAGAATAATAAAACTAAGTAAAGGAACACGTGGTACGCTTTAGAAAGGCGATATGGAATGGCAGTATATCGAAACTGCAATGCCGCGAATGGGTTATAAGAATGTCGGGCTGGTCTCTGCCTTGGCCCGATGAAGTAAGGTGTCACATAAGCATAACCAGGGACAAGCGATCCGTCTCGCAGTTTTGCCGGCTGGCTGCATGACGTCAAGTCCTATGGGAGCACCCATTATGCCCGCTTGTGTAGGACGACTGGGGTTAATTTCAACCCTGAAGAATCCGGAAATTTCACGGCGGAATGGGTCATCGCGTCTCTAAAACGTAACACATGTATAATGTATAAACGATTATGATGAGATTTAAATAGATTTCTAACTCGGCCCTACATTATCAACATTTACTAAAGAACGTTGGCGACTCTCAAAGAAATGTAATTTTCTGGAATTATTCATGATGATTTAATAAATACAAAACCTATATAAATTGGGAATTATTATAACTAATACGTCAGCCATTTGCGAAGTAGTAGACGCTGCATTACAATAAGTGATGCACTGAATGCGTGTCGATTTAGATGAAAGTTAAGTTAGTTATGGTTTATAAGAATGTTGGGCTGGTCTCTGCCTCGGCCTGACGAAGTACATATTAATGAAAATGTGACACGCATTCACTGTTTCAAATGATCATAGATTTAAACTTTGAAAATAGAGACCATTGTGAGCATGCAGGTAAGCTAGATTAGTAGAGAAATTTACACATTAAGTTAATTATTCAGTTTTAGTTATACATATGGTAGTTTTTACATTTTATAATTTAGATAAGTAGTATGAAGAAGAGACAAATCCATTTACTTCTGTTTCTAATCACGACTGAATCCTTTTTTCTTTTCAAAAATATACAGTACATATAGCCATATAATTCTATAATTAAAATCACTTCTTTTCTTTTCAAAAACTTTATTTGATGTATATATATATCCACTTATTTCCAACGTTTCGACTATCTTTACTCTATAGTCATTTTCAAGGATCTAGAAAAAAACATTACATTATAAACAAACTTCACATAATAAAAACAAAAATAATCAAAAACAATATAAAGCATATAAACCCCATAAAATTTAAAAATAAATAAAATACATTAAAATCAATTAAAATCAATTCCCCATAAAATTTAAAAATAAATAAAATACATTAAAATCAATATACATAGTAAGGAAATTGGACATACAGATTTTAAGATTAAAATGTTGGAGGGGGTTAGATTGTATAAAGAAAGAATGGTAAAAGAGAGTTTATATATAAAAAGATATAAACCTGTTTTAAATAGAATTGGATAAGATATGAATAAAGAATTATTTTTGGAAATAAATTCATTTTTGAAGTATATAAGAAAGAAAAAGGAAATAAGTTTTTTATTGTAACAATTGGTTTTTTGGATTAAAAAAAAATGTAAAAAGGGAAAGTTTTTTGAGAAGGGAGTCAAGTAAGTGTGGTGTATGTTTTGTGTTTTTAATTTAATTGATTTTAATGTATTTTATTTATTTTAAAATTTTATGGGGTTTATATGCTTTATATTGTTTTTGATTATTTTTGTTTTTATTATGTGAAGTTTGTTTATAATATAATGTTTTTTCTAGATCCTTGAAAATGACTATAGAGTAAAGATAGTCGAAACGTTGGAAATAAGTGGATATATATATACATCAAATAAAGTTTTTGAAAAGAAAAGAAGTGATTTTAATTATAGAATTATATGGCTATGAAGAAGAGCTATAGCATATTATTAGAGTACTCTAGAGTACCTGTTTTATAAGAAGTTTTCTGATTCCATTAGTTTAGCAGCAAAAGGTTCATGAGTGGCAATTCTTTCTTGTATTTAGATATTTCATTTAATTTCACAGCAGCAGCAGCTTTTTCATTTATTTCAGGCAGCAGATCTTCATGGTGAATTTATGACGGGCAATGGAAAGTTCGGCATCCGATAGGCCATCTCCCGATGGAGAATAATCTAGGTGCTTTACTCGGTCATACCTTGGCAGGAACAAATTATTTTTATATTTTGGAGACTCTCAGTGATTGAGAGCAAAGCTAAAGTTTAAGTGAATGTCTCCAGCAAGTCTAAGATGGCCTCTTTTTTTATCTTGATCTTTCATATTTTTGTTAAGATATTTTTAAGTTCAACTTAATCTGCCCTGAGGATAATCAATACATTTTGTTGGTTTTAATTAAAGAAAGCTGCCGTTCTATTGTTTACATTTTACATTTACTAATTACATTTTGGGGAATTTTTCTTTAATTAATCTATTATCTATCACTGACCGATGCTTTTATTTCAAAGACAAAAAGGAAACATAAGATTATTTTAACTTTTAATTAAATATTACATCAGATTTTTTTAGAATTATTATTAAACGAAATTTAAACAAAGCAATAAATACGAACTTTATAATCCAAAATAAATGATTAAAATTATACAAAATTATATAACTAAAAGAAATCTAAATTATATTATTTTATCCCTATTTATTGCCTTTAATTTGAGATCGAAATGTGTGCATGTTTATCCTGAATTCTACATATATTTATACATTTTTAATATTGCTACACACACAATTCGATACCAAAAAGTTTAAATTTGGGCGGGATAGACTGGTCAGTGAGAGACGACAGAAAAAGGTGAAACTTAAGATTCGAATACGAATCTTACTGTTTCAATATGCATATTAGATGATGGAGTCCAATATAAAAATACAGACAAGAGTAATATGTATTTTAAAACCAATGTCAAACATACAAATGAATGTCACAATAAATGATCATGTTCATTAGCAAGACAAGAAAATATCTGCCCAAGAGATAGTTCATGGCATATTGAATTTACAAATTCAAATTTACAAATTTCTAATTTATTATTTTTTCAAACTATGTGTATCAATGCATGAAATTTTTATTTAAAATATCTCCAAAGTGTTAAGTTAATAATAAAGGGAAATCTACTAAACGTTTTCTTTATTTAACAAAATAAAAATAATTTATTTATATACACATTACATAAATATATTCTACCACTTTTTGAGTTTATTTATCAATGACATTTTTCATAACAATGTTATTCTATTCATGTTGTTCTTGTCTTAATGTGCATAATTTTTAAATTAAATTATACCATGAGTATTTATGTGTATATATATGTAATACAATATTTTTAATGAATGTTTAGATGGAAATCTTGAATGTGTGGAGTAATCCATTTAAATGAACTTAATTAGAAAACACTTAACCTAGAAAAACTGCCCCAGGCCAAGAGTCAAAGTAAACTGTCAGACTAATGCATCCAAGTCTGACAGTTTACTTTGACTCTTGGCCTGGGGCAGTTGTTCTAGATTAAGGATGCATTAGTCTGACAGTTTACTTTGACTCTTGGCCTGGGGCAGTTGTTCTAGATTAAGTGCTTTCTAATTAAGTTGATATATATATACTATATATTTTATTCATACGTACCCATAGAAAGATTTGGAATAAAATATTCAAAAAGACAGTAATTCATTTATAATTGACTTTATAGATACATTTTTAATTTCAAAATGGCAAGCTATCCATATCAATTAAACACACAAAATATTCTAAGTTTTATTAAGATATCTAATATGTAAAATTGACTATTTTTATTATTATTCATAATGCTAAAGCAAGATAAAATGGACAAGCTATCATACTTAATAATTAATATATAAAACATACGGAAAAAAATGGAATGGAATTGAATTAATTATTCTAGATAATTACAAGTTTAATAATAATAGATGTATTAATCTTTAATTAAAGTTTAAAATATATACCTGAGTTAACAATTATATAAAAATTTATAGATTAATAAATGATTAGTAAATACTCATTAAGGTACTTATTGAGAAGAGTAAGTCATAACTGGAAATGCAGAAAGTTTGGCTCTTTCAAATTAAATTGTAATAAAAACACATATATCATCAATTAAGTAAATACATAAATGAAGTTATAAAAATCAAAAACAAAATGCAAATCACAGATTGATAGCAAAGATCAAAAAATAATTAATCATAACCAGTTACTCTTTTGTTCAATTGTAGGATTTAAGTCTGTGACAGTTCATTTCTGTTTAAAAACTGGAATCCAATTTATCCTTTCTGCACATTGTTGTTTTATTGGGTAATTCTTTTATTATTTTTCTTGGACTGTAATATTAAAAGTGCAATGATAACAATTGTCTTCTTTAGCCATCTAATAATTATGATCCTTTAAGATATTTTATTACAACAATTGTGAATTCAAAAACTGATTTAAGAAAACTTCATTTTATTTTTTGCCATAAATAATTGTATTCATGTCTGACTCTTTACTGATTCTTGGATACTTACAGTTTTACAAAAAATACATTAAACTCTGTATGTGATATGTAAATAAGAAAATACGTATCAGACATTGTGTGAATCAGAGTATATAATTATAGGGCGCAATATGTTAACGGCTCAGTACATTTTCAGAGCTATACACCAGATTCATATTAAACACATTGATATTTTATGATGTGCATTTTGTTTTATGTATTTATATAAACTATAATATATTTATATATATCTTTGATAATATATAATAAAATGCTAATAATCATTACAGTCATATTTTGACAAAGATATGCTGTATCAAAAGTTTGGCTCAGCAAAGTAGTAAATATTGTTTTGTACCAAAAAATTATTACCTTAATAGTTGATAATTGTCTACATATTCTTGTAAAATATATATATATATATGTTAGAATACCATCAGGTTGATGTTGATTTCTGGTCATTATATAGATGTTTTTTTTTGACTATTCGTACAATTTCCAACATAAAATCTGAAATTTATCATTAAATAAATTTTTATAAATGTTTTAGATTATAGGAAACAAACTTTGTGAATCCACTTAAAGTTTACTTATGTTTAATATTTATACAATGACAAAACATTTAGGGTAAGTCTGAATGGTAAAATTGTGAAATAATTGCTAGCTATATCAACCCACCATCACTGGTAAACAGCTGTTATTACATGAACATAATAGCCATCATCTGCTTTCACATAAAGAATTCATCACATGTGTGGGCACACAAACATATATAAATAAATCAAAACCACTATTATTTTTTTGTATAGTCATTAGAAGAGATACATACTACTATTTTTACATATATGAGTGGGACACAAACATAATCAGAATCATTCTCTGTTTTGTGCACCTGTTGTGGTATATACTTCTGCTGCTATATACATCTTGCAAAAAGTCTTCTGCATTAATCTGCTGAATGACATGACCATGTGAAATTGTGGAGGCACATAACACATTGTTTTGTAAATTATAAATTTATTTAATGCACATTGATTATGTAAGTAATATTTACTAAGGCAATAAACCTAAAGCATGTGTGGTTGAAAATGCGAAGGTAGGGACCTCTACAGGTTTTAACCACAAGCTCCCTCTTTTTTTCCAATGTGTAAGCTTGTGGTTAAGACCTGTAGAGGTCCCTACCTTCGCATTTTCAACTGCACATGCTTAAGGTTTATTGCCTTAGTAAATATTATTGTTTTGTAATGTGCATTTTTGTCAATTTTTTTAATAACGACTGAAATGTTTGACAATGTGAAATTCTATTTTCATTTACAGGAAATGACAAGGAAAAAAGTTGTAATGCTTGAAACAGATTACAAAAAAGCTGATCTCACAAAAACACAAGTTTATGAGTGGTTTAATTGAAATGTTAAATTCTTCACGTCTCCAAAAAGCATTGTAAGCGAAGTCCAAAGTCAAAACAATGGTGATTTCTTTTTTTGAAGCAAATGACATTTTTCACTCAAATTTAGTTCATAATGATCTGGAAATTTATCTGCAAGTTCTGAAACATTTACATGATAGTGTAAAACATAAACATCCTGCTTTGTGTCAAAGAAAAGAGTCCAAACTCCACCCTCACAAAGTGTCAACTCTCAAAGCCTTGAGTGTGGAAAACATTTAAATCAAATTCAGCATGATCCAGCTTATTTATCAGTTCTACTTACTTGATCTCATTTTGTGCAATTTTTTTTAAATATCTCAAATGAAAAAATGTCTCTTTTTTGGAGACTTAGAAGTGATGGGAAAAATGGCAGATGCATTAAAAGGCATCACTTTACAAGTACACCTGGGTCTCATTTTATGCCATAGATAGGTTCCACAGAAAACCTGTATTAAAAAAAATTGCACAAAAATAGACTTAATTTATCTTAAAAAATGGGGGATAGGGTCTGTAATTTTCAGAATTCACATAAAAGCAAAGCAACAAGGAAAAATTATTTTAAAATTCACATTAAAAAAATAAGCAATTAAAGTATGACTAATAAAAAAATTCAAATATTTGGAAAAAATTAATACAAGACAAACTTTTTTTTACTTTCTTCATTACTACAGTATTTAATTTTACATTTTCCATACATATTTTAATCATTACCACTAGCATTCGTTTGTAAACTGGTAAGAAATCAGACTCTATGTGATGTGATGTATTGTGGCTTCTCCTTAAATGAAGTCAAGAATCTCTCAGCAATTATGCCCAGAGAAACCTGTTAGCCACTTTATTTTTATTCATGATGTGATGTACAACTAGCGCCATTTTCACTCTTGTGCTGTGTTAATGGTTTTCTGTTTCTATATTTAAAAAATGAGACTAAAAAGATTATACATTATCATTAGAAAGATTATTTTCAGTTTATAAAATCTTCATTTTTTATTTTAAAAATCTAAAAGATTATTTATTTCTGTTACATATAACAAAATACATTTTAAAAGTTTAAATTTTTTGAATATTTATTGCGATATTTTTATATGTAAGTATAACTGTATTATTATTATTTACTCATTTAGTATAAATAGGTTATTTACATAGAAGCTAAAACTTATTAGCTAAGTTCTAAATATAGCTTCAGGCCATATTCATGTTAGCTGCTAATATAACGTTATATTTTTGAAGAAAAAAAAGTACTTCAAGTCAAAATAAGTTATTAATAATTTAAATTTCTTGATATCTAATAAATATAGTGAAATACGAAAGATATTAAGAAGAAACATGAATCGTATAACTTCAAAATCACATTAAAATAATCTGCATAAAACGAGACCTAGGTGTACTTCTGAATTATTGTGAAAAATGAAAAACATGTTTATACTAGTGTATTCCATCAAATGGATAGTAATTTTAAACATTATATGTATAATACTTAAAAATAAATAAACAATTTTTTATTACAAAATTCCAGTTATTTTGGGGTATCCATGTGTATTTCACACTTAGTGATTTTTTTCTTACATCTCAGTTAACGTTTCATCATAAAATTATATATTAAACATATATATGTTTTATGATCAAATTTTTAAATAAATTGCTTACAGTTTCTGTTACATTTATCTTTCTTCATTTCTTTTCACTATTATAAATATACTTAAATGAAGATATCAACTAATGTTATCAAATTAATCTATAAACATCATTTTTTACCAATCATTTATAGATAATCACTATTATTTATGCTATTCATTGTTAAGATTAGAAATTATTATATAACTTTAATCCACATAAGATCTTTAATAACTTTTTTAATCTATTGTTTGTCTGAAGATTAGAGATGTTGCATTTTATTACTAATTATGTGTTGGATATTTCCATCATCTAATATTAAATATTGAATGTCTTTAGAAAAAATTTTAAATCTTTATTTAAACTTTGCAAATATAATTAATTGTTAGTAATAACAAGTGATACTATTCTCCTATCTTCAGATGTTACTGGCCTAACCAGTGACTATACTAGGATGGAAATCTGAACTTTTAGATTCATGAATATTGATTTTTAAGGTAATACTCTTAACTAAGTGAACTATTCTGCCAAAAGTAACATCCAGTAGAAATTTCATACACTTATTTGTAAGGATCTTCCTGATTTTTGCACTTTTTTTTTTAGAACAAGGCTAAAAAGTAACTTCCAAACATTATAAATTACCACACTGGATTGACTTATGGGATTATTTGCCATTGTCATGCGAACAGCTTTTGTGATTTTTTTACCCCTCCTATCAATTTTTGTATTTTCCCAATCGAATATATGCTTATTTGTACATGTATGTTTTTCTGTTTTAAATACATCTGTTTTCTCTCTTCTAATTATCAGTTTGTATTCTTTTAATTGCTTTTCAGTGGGGGAAATGGTCTCACTCATATACATTCTCCCACATTCACATGGTATTCCATAGATGCAGTTTTTGTTCTTCAGCATTTCAAGTTTTTATTTTGTAGGTGGTAGAATTCTTCATAGTGTGATATTACTTTGGAAAATGGTTCTGATGTTAGATATTACTGCAGATTTTTATTAGTCTGTATATTATTCCTGGTATGTATGGATACATTAAAGTACCAATAATTGATTATTAATTTGATGTTTTTTTGTGTGGTCTATTTAAGGTTTCATTAATGACAGCTGATGGATAAACATTCTTGTGGTCGTTTTATCTAGATTTTTTTCTTTTTCCAAATTACTGTTCTTTAAACAAACTTCTTTTGATTTGTTCCATTGTGATAGTATGATTGAATGTATATAATAAGTAATTTCTTATGTATGTGGATTTTCTGTAAACTATAGTTTTGATTTTGTCAGCTATTTTTTTGTTCTTGTTCTGATTCTGTTATAAGTTTAATTGAAGGAGATATATTGTTGAATTTGTGTTCATGTGTTCAGAATGTTTGTAATAGTTGTTCATTATGTAGATCCACTAGATGTATTATTAACATAGCTAAGCCAAATTTTAGGTGGATATAAAATAATTTTTATCACTGTGGTTTCAAATTCTTCCATTTAAATATTGATAATAAAAGGTGACAGTGGTGAGCCCATCTTTATCCCTTAATTTTGTTGATTGAATTTCATGTAGTATTGGAAATATGTTATTGTTATGTAGAATGCTAATACTTTCATTATATTATCAATAGGAAAAGTTGTTCTGGTTTGTAAGCTATTATCATAATTTAATTATTTCCTTATAATAGACAATGCTTCATTACAATGTATATTTATGAATAAACTTTCCACAAGAAAGCTTACTAATATTCCAGTTGTTTCAATTTTCATGTTCTTGATTAATTCTACAAAATGCTAGAATCTTTGACAAAAGACTATGTCTTGTATGCTAAAAATTCTCAAAAACTTTAAGAAGAAATCTTGACAAGTTTTGGCAAAGTGAGTTTCTAGAATTAACGATAGATCTTAATGGATTTTAGGTAGGCTATAAAGATGAGAATTTTTGATGAAATACAATGTTAATTTACTTTTTTTCTGAATTAGTGACGTACTTGTGGTGCTTTCTGGGTAATATTTGTAATTGTTTCTATACTCAGTATCAGATTTTTTTGTGATGTTTTTATATTGGTCGGCTGTGAAAAATTCTTGTATTTTGTTATCATAATAACTTGTATTCATTACATCTGTAATATTTCCTTTGTCGGCAGGAAAGATGATTATAGATTTATCTAGATTGAGAAATTTAATAAGTTTTCTTTCATCATAGGAAATGTTTTAAATTCCTTTATTAGATATAAATGCAGACACTGAGAAAAAACCAGCAGAATTATGCAAGAGAATAAAAAGAACACTTGAGAGACATCAAAAATTGAAACAAATCTTTTTCCAGAATAAAAACTTCAGCTTCTGCTAGAAATTTAGAGTTAAGATTTTTAACAGATGAAACTAGTAAGTTCTTTAGTGTAGTATGATTTTTGATATTCTCAAGTCGGCTTACAAATTTTTTCTTTTGATATTTTTTTATTTTTCCATGCAGTTTAAAATATGATCTTTTTTTCTGCTTGAGAAACTCTTGTAAAGTCTTGTAAATTTATTTTTTAGAAATAAATTTACATTACCAATGAAATGCAAAATTTGATACTTGGAAAACCTTTCAGCATTTATTCTTTCTTTTAATGGAACCTCACTTGTTTTCTGAGTAATTTTCTCAACTCTTTGGGAGTAAATTGGAGATTTTAGTTGCAAACCCTTAGGAACAATTCTTTCAAATGTACATTTACATAAGAAAGTTAAATGATTTTCTATTTTGGTCAGTTTTAGGCATACTTTTTCATAATGTCTAAAGTTTGGCATAGTATGGGGTCCATATGAAGTTCTGTCTTTTGCTGAAGGTATGTGAAGATGTCATCTTACTATTAACTATATGATGAACTATTTCCATCAATTAGCATTAAATATTGAATATCTATAGATAAAAATTTCCAAAGACATTCAATATTTAATATTGAGTGATGGAAATAGTCCGTCTTATAATTAATTGTTAATTTTCAATCTATGTTTCAACATTTTTTCTAGTAAGCATTGTTTTACCTTGTATATATTTCTTATATAACATCACAAATATTTACATGTGTTAATGTTGAAATATATATTGGGAGTGTCTGTTTAATTTGAAAAATAATACTAATATAAATTAAATATTCAAAATTAGTTTAACTTTGGCTATAAACTCTTTCCAGATAAAAAATAAACCTTTAAACATCACGATCACTATTTCCCCTGCTTGCTCATAACTGTTGTTAAAATAGGAAAAACTATCTCCATATAGTAGTGCCACTCAAAGCAAGACAGAATATTTAATGGATGCCAGTTCAGACCCATATGACTATATAAGCTACTGAGCTTAGATTGAAAATATTTGTATTTTCAATTTTGTTCTCATAGTTTTGTAGTTAAATAGAGGTAAAAGGTGGCTGCTTGAGGATTGCATTAGATCCTAAGATCTAGGTGCATGGCTCTCAGATACAAGGCTCCTCACTGATAAAGGCCATAAGCCAGAAACTAGTTTGGGTATGGAGAGAGTTTTGCCTATTTTAACATATGAGAGATACCCTGCATGGTTTGGCATAGTTGGTAGAGTGACTGACTTGGGATTAGGAGATTCCAGAATTTGTTCTGGCACACGCAAGTCTGATGCTTGAACTTCTTATGAACTCCTGAGCAATAAAACCATAGGTATTTTTTGTATATATATATATATATGATAAAACAAGTTATAAATTTCCAAACTTGCTCTTAGCTTGCATTTTATGATCACTAGATGGAGCTTTACCAATAGCTCACTAACAAGCTTTGTTTACATAAATGCTGAGATAGAATTCAATATCTCTTTCATTGTCTCCAACCTTTAAACCATAGTTTCGAGATAATTGGCTCATGTCAGTAAAGAGTAGGAAGACTAAAGGTTGGAAACAATAAAAGAGATATTGAATTCTATCTCAGCATTTATGTAAACAAAGCTTGTTAGTGAGCTATTGGTAAAGCTCCATCCAGTGATCATATATATATATATATATATATATATATATATATATATACATATATATGACAAATTATTATACCAAAACTATAATTCAGGTGTCAAAAATTATACATCTTACTTTTAATTTTTCAACTTTTTTACCAGCTCAGACTCAGCTTATAATTTTAAAAACCATATCAGAGACAAACGCTTTGCTTTGGGAGCAGACATACTATGAAATAAATACAGTACTATGAAAACTTTTAAGCCTTGTATGTCTGTTATCATTGACACTGCTTGCTCATCAATTTATATGTTGCTCTCAAGTCTCTGACTTTTTGATATACTGTCCTGGCAATAGCAAGCTCTAAGGTATATGATTTTAAAAATAATTTCCCAAATATAATTATCATCCAAAAGACTCTTTTTAAATCAAAACCTTACTGCTTCTTTATTAATATATTTTATTATTTCCAAAATTAAAAAAGTAACAGAATGATTAGTTTCTTGAGAGATCATATGACATTTAACCACCAATAGTGCTTGAATGAGCTTCAGTCCAAGAATTTTAATAGTTTTGGAATCTGTTACTGCGCTAAAATGGAGATGCATTTTCTCTTCCAATTCCTCTAGGACTATATGATTAGGTAAATAAATTCTAAAATTATATATTATTAAATCATTACTAATTTGACTGTGCTATATAATTGTTTTTATTTTATAAAGTTATAAAAATATTTTCTGCTAATATAAATTTATAATACTTTAAATTCAGCATTTAAATCTATTTCATAAGCTTAGCCAAAAGCACTTTCTCAATAATAGATTGCTATGCAAACTTTGCTTAAAAATAATTTTAGTCGCTAGCAAAACTATTTAAAAAAGACTCACCATTTTATATCTCTTTTAATATTTTTCTATACTTCAATTTTTCTTAATTATTAATTTTTATTATAAATATATATAAAAAATTGTTAAATAATTCTTTTAAAAAGCACTTATATTTTATTTTAAATCTATGTCCACTCATTGCAAAATATTTTTTTATTTTACTCATATTTATTTTAACAACTACAGTAGATTTTTAACTAAAATTTTTCTCTTCTTCATATGATTAAAACCCTCAAGTATAGAGACAAAAACAGAATTAAAAGTTTCAGGTTCAATTTCAAATGTGTAAAGTAAATAGTGTAAAGTAAATACAATTTTTTACTCAAATCAATTGAATGATAATATTATATTCATCCTGTGAATTGGATACTATTTTTTGTCCTGTGCAGTTTAGTACAGGAATGGAATAGCAACCTCAAGAACTATAGTTTCTAAATCAATTTTCATATTGGTCAAGCGAGGAAAAATGTTACCTTTCTTAATTACATTGAAATTTTGTGCTCAACCTAATATGTTGATGCTCAAATGTCACATAACCTCTCAAGAAACTAATAGAAGATGGTTTATGACATGGTCTATTCTATAAATTAATCAACATCTTATGAGATAGTGGTTAATGAATTAACCTGTTATATGCCACAATTTGGGATTCAAATCACAAATTGAGAATTTCAGTTAAATGAAGGCCTCTATAGATATTCTTTACATTTACATTGTCCAAAACTTAATATCTAGCTTATTATTATTTAGCCAAAAACTAAAATAAAGCATTAATGCACTTACCATGTGAAAAATACAATTATCAAAGGATTGACTGCATGACTGTTTCCACTTTTAAATAAAATTAGAATATAAATAAAAAAAAATTCTAAAAAAAAACACCAAATGCTACTTATATTATCAATCGAGTATTATTACATATTCCAATATGTTGACACATTAAATAGTCATACTAAAATTTTAATTAAGCTTTAAAAGATAATTTTGAGATATTTAAAAAATTGTCAAAATAAGAGTGATAGATTACATGACCCTATTCTCTTAAGCTTGTAAGTTATAAACAATGAGGATTGCCAATTCCTCAACAAGCTTTGTGTTAAATGCTTAGCCAGAGAAAGCATTTAAAATATCTCTGTCAGGAACCCCCCCCCAACTCCTGACCATGGTTTCGTGCTTTATCACTCCTCAGAGAGGTGCCAGGGTAGGTTCAGACAATAGATCTAAAAATACCAACCCCAAAGCCAACATTTAATTAAAAGTTATCTAATAAAGTTATTTAAAAAATTGTTAAGCAGAGTTTGGTTTTTACATACAATATTCACAAATTAAATTTCGTATACTAAAAATTCTTATTCATATTAAATAAACACAAAACTATGATCCCTATATGATGAACAAATAGCCTACACACTGTTAGAGTGATGAACTCAGGAATTAAAGCAGAATCTCAAACCATTATTTTTCATTATGGTGCTCTTCAGTGAAAACGCACTCAGTTAAATAAAAAATAAAATAAAATAAAACTCCTTTGTAAAACACACACACATATATACACAAAAGAATTACAATTTTTCTGAATCTGTATAAACCAGTATTTTATTCAAGATGTTCTTTTTTCTCTCAAAACTAAGACCCTCATTAGTCTAAGATTTTTTCTTAATAAGATTATAATAGTAATGATGATAATGATGATAGTAATAATAATAATCTGAATCATCAAATGGCTTTATTTCTTAGTGGTATCAGAAATGGAATTGATCCAAGGACCTTATACCCCAGAATCTAATAGTCTGCAATTGCACCAAACCAAAGAAAATATTAAGATCTAATTTTATTCTACACCACAACAAAAAAAATACAATCTATTTTATTTCTGTCCATTGCGTATATTTAATTATCACGGTATAAGAAGTTGATTCAGTTGTAATGTTGCTTGCTTATGAGCAAACTTATTTTCTTGACAATACAAAGAGATCTATGCTGCAATAACAACAAAAGCTATATGAAAATAGCCTAGATACCAGTAGCATTTTTCAAGATGAACAGATTTCAGAAACATGTCAATAACACAAAAAATAAAAAACTTATAAACTATTCAACTGAGAGTTTCTTAAAACTACTTGCTACTGTAACAACATTAACACGAATGATTCATCATAAAGAAGCATTACTCTTTCGGCATATTAATGCACATGACAACAAATATATTTAGTCATCAATATATTAAATGAAAACATGTGACATCTAATGGACTTTTGTCATCACTGATAGACAAAAGTTCAAAAGACATGTTAATAGATTTATTGCCTGTCTAAATCAAAACCTATCAGTAGCTATTAGTCAAATGGAACTCTCAGTGAAATTTAAGTTATAACCTATTTCAAAATCAAGTGTAGATTTCAAAAACCATGCATTCATAATATAATGCAATTATTAATTAAAATAATAATGTCATGCAAGACAATCTTTTGTGGGACCATTTAATCCCCCAATGCTGAAAGTAATCTTCATGGACAATGATAATACAACTATCTGGCATGCTTATAGTCAGCTTTATATTTGAGATCAGAAAAAAATTGAGAAATTTTTTCAGTTATAATAGATTTAAAATTTTTTTAAGATAGTCAATTTGCACTCAGTCTAGCTATTTACCTAAAATTGTTTGGCAAGTGAATATTTAATTATATTTAGAGGATAAAAGACAACAATTAATACTTTCCAAGTCCAGATTTTCCAGGTCTGATGGGAAATTTCTTCTTCCTTATTGATTTCCTTCAATTCAATAAGATATTTAAATGCAATTTTATTATAACTTTTTAATCATGAAGTTACTTTTGCATAGTAGGTTTTAATATGTTTGATACCTCCATTTCTCCCTCCCATTCTAATGCCTTCATCACAACAATTATAATACAAATGATAAAAATAAGTTGAGATTTTATGATTTATAATACAATTGGCAGCTTTTTAGTATAAAATATAAATAAATTAACTTATATGAAGTTTTCTATTCATAATTGGGTTTTGGCATCTAGGCAATTGATGCGACAACCAAATGTTCTTTCTTGATTATTACTTATGATAGTTAGCCAGTATTTGCTAGCTTCTTAATAATATATTTTAGAATATTATACTTAAAGCAACAACATTTAAATATTTGTTTTTGTT
This sequence comes from Epiperipatus broadwayi, assembly GCA_028023455.1. Taxonomy (NCBI): domain Eukaryota; kingdom Metazoa; phylum Onychophora; class Udeonychophora; order Euonychophora; family Peripatidae; genus Epiperipatus; species Epiperipatus broadwayi. The sequence goes on along the minus strand of JAQFVV010000259.1, from coordinate 1,169,425 downwards.
TTTATATGATTTATTAGATCACCAACTTAGCATGAGATTGAAAAAAATCTACAATTCATAATATAAAATTAAGATTACAAATCTATAATATAAGTTAGTTACTGAATCATAAAAGCACAATTTAGGCTTTGCATTGTTAACATTTTTGATAGAAAATCTCATATTGTTAACTCTACTACAACCCATACAATTCTGCAATCTAATGATAACGGTAATTTTTATGGATATAGAAGTACCAGATTACTTATTTCAAAGCATAAAATATGTTGTCAAGTCATATATTCATTAAGAATTAGAAGGATTAATCCCTCTGCTTTGCTTTATTCAAATATCCATCTATATGTCTAGCAACCATTTAAACTTATTTTCCAATGTTGAAAATAGTCAGAGATTCAAAAACTTTCTAAAATTTAAATTAAAGCTTTTTCATATAGTTATATGTTTGACTTTAGATTACAATAGATGGCTCTGAAGTAAATAGAGTGGAAAGTCATGCGATATTTTGTTTGATATATTTACTAATCATATTGTTTTAAACAACTAATGCATTAATAAATACAACAATGAATATAAGAGCTATAATTCCATTTTAAACAAATCATATCATTAATCTATTAAACAAATATTAAATAAAATATTTTCTTTACACAATTTGATTTTTGCTATATTTCAGTTGTAATGGTCAGCTTATTAAGTGATTTTTGGTGCTTAAGCCTTCAACTGGGATACATTTCTGAGGTTTATCTTAAACTTGTTGTGATCTAAATATGTAATGCACTATTAGCTATTTACATGACCTATCTATACATTAGTATGAAAGTTACCTTGTAAGTATCTTAGTCCTGGATCTCCACAACACCTTTTCTTTTTATGCGTAAATATATTTTTAATGCTGGTTAAGTGAGGGCAAAATATGAGATCTTTTAATAATTTACTATAATCAAATCTCATCAACCAAATGCTTCAATATATAGAGACAACTTCAAATTCTAATAATAAATAAGATTAGTATTTATTATATTAACAAGTGTATCAAATAAAAATATACTTCCTTATACACAAAGTTTGAAATACAATTCAATTATTTCATATGCAAACTAAATTAAATTGAAATGAGTGCAACAAAATATTGGTACTAAATTTCATATCTGAATTTTAAAGAAATTATATAACGCTGAATTTAAAATGGATGCTTAATATCTTCATGCTCTCATCTCCAAACACTTAAGATTGGCCCATACTTAAATGGTTGAGTTGAAAAAATAGATAGATTCATTCTATTTTTTCATAAAGACTTTATCTTGTGTTTGAGAATGAGAGTATTCATTTATGTATAGTTTAAAATCTGTAAAGCGCATGTGCATTAGCCTGATCACTAATTTACAATTACAATTTATTAACATAGTGCTATATAAATAAATACCTTATTATACTTAACGTCTACATGCATTTATTATAAAGTAAACACTTAATTTATATATGAGGGTATTTTTTTTATTAGTTCCTTGCTCTTTTATCATATTATTATTTATGAGTGTTTCATTTGGTCATGATTGTGCACAATATCACATGACTTATTAATGAATTTATATATGTTCAAGTGAAAGTTAGGTCTCAAGACAGAATAAAAAACAAAAAATCTTTTATACACAGAGTTGTGAACTATGCATATGAACTTTTTAAAATTTATTTATGTTATGTATAATAATATATGATGTTTTGTCATTAAAAATAGAATAATTTAATTCCCATTAATAATTCAGTCACTATTCACTAAAAAATAAAGACAGCATGTATATGAAAAATACATCCAAATAAATTCTCAACATCAAAATAATATGAACAGGTAGACATGATTTGAACTAATATATAAAACAAAAGTCCATATCTTCTAATAACTTTATCCACTATTCATGCACATGCTTAAATAATTATACCTGGAAAATAAGTATTATGTCAATATAAAAAACATAATAAATACATCATTATGTACAATGTTTACTCTGTAATGTGTAGAAAATGTAAATAAAGCAAGCAAAAAGCATGGGCATTATTATTTTCTATTTTTAAGCAGGAATACTGCATCTGCCTATGTAATTCCCATCATAGTAATGTATTAACAGAGTCTTTATTTTAAACCTTTATTAATATATCTGAATCTGATGTTAGTATTGATTATGTGCACCTTCCCCTTCTATGGTTGTACAAATTACTACAAATAAATTCTGGCATTCAAATTACTTAAACATATTTTTAAAATTTTATAAAAGTCATAGCCAAGCATTGATCATTTTAGCATATATAAGGATAACCTTAAAATAAATGCATACTCACACTGGTCTTGCTATCAAAAGATCTCAACTCTTCACCATATATTCATTCTAAATAATATAGAACAATTAAGATTTATGACTCAAACACCTGATATTTTTGAAATATACCATTATGTAATTTCTTATTTGTAGTTTATTTAAGAGTTGATTATCTAGGGCTAAGTGTTATTTCAGTGATCATAAATACTTATAAATATAAAACTATTAATTCTTTATTCCAAAAATGTGTAAATTATTTTCTTCCAAAATGTAAGCTTGTGGTTAAGACCTGTAGAGGTCCCTACTATCGCAATTTTACTGGCACATTCTTGAGGTTACAGCCTTAGTAAATATTACTTACGTAATCAATGTATGTTTAAATAAAATTATAAACTATATTATAAGTACATACAAAATAATAATACTAAAACATATACTATAGATTTACAAACAAAAAGTTGGATTGCAATTTTAACACAATTTCCTTTTAATTTGTGAATGACTCACATTCTAATGAATGACTGTAATATGATATGACATTCAGTTACTGGTTTTTTTTTTTAATTTTTCTTTTTTTCAAAGTTCAGATAGAAGATGTGACAATGATTTAATGATGGATCCTTTGCTTTTTAAAATTTTCTAATAACTTTAATGCAATCACAATAATATTAAGTTTTCATCAAGAATTAGCTATTCCATGGTCAGAGTAGTGAAGCAAAGATACTTCAGACATGTTCCATATGAAGCTGGCTTTAAGCCTAAAAAAGAAATCTTAGAGTCAACTATCCTGAACTTCAAACTTCTAAGTAGGTTTTTTAGATTTGCTGTGAAATAGTTTCTTGGCTAATGCAATTGAATATCAAAAAACTTCTTAAACTTTAACCAAACCTATTTATACTATAACAGTCATTTGTGTTCTAGTCTTTAATCCATTTGTCATATTTTGGTTCCCTTGATTGAAATCCTGGATTAATTAGCTGTATATTGTTTACAAATTATTATTTCAAAATTAGAGAGAAATAATTGAAATAAAATAGATTTCTCCCATAAATAATTTTCTATTAAAATTTAATTTGTTTCTCAAATTAACAGATTACTTTAAATCATCAGTAATTTTTTAAAATAATTTTTTTTTTTTTAAATTTATCTAATTAATTTGTCTGGACATCTACTGTTTCTAATTATAGTTTTTTTCTTAGCAAAATCTTCCTGTAAACCATTGGTTGCCAACCTGATCTCTATTGCCCACTATATGTATTGTTCTTGTAAATTGATTTCAATTTGTTACTCACTTTGTGCTGTTATATATCTACGAATATACTATTGTAAATCCTTTTTTATGTAATTATTTCCATAAGCACTAAATGAAGTTATTCGGGTAGCATCGGCGGGTGATTGTACTCTTAAACAAGAGAACAAATATGGGCGGAAGGTAAAAAAAGATTGACGATCCCTGCTGAAAATAAGATTTTTTATGTAAGCAAATAGTGAATATTTTCTGCTTATGTACACCGCACACAGCCATATATATATATGATACATAACAGATACCTATTTATTAATATTATAAAATTATTTGAATCACAATACATACTTTCTTGTTTTGTCTAATTGGCGTTTTTCTTTCCCTTGGTTTGTCTATATTGGAGTGAATATTCTACACTGAATAAATTTCCCTTTTCTTCTGACTCTTATGAAATGATCATTTATATTATGTATTTTTAAATAATATATCTCAAAATGCAATATCTTATTGTATTATTCATATATTGTAAAATAATAATAGATGTATAGATATAACAAAGTTGTATTGATTTTAAAAACTAGTTTATTTCACTATATTCAATAAATTTATACATATCAATGATAAAAACAGTTTTCATTTAAGATCCAAACTTAGCATGTTACATTTAGGAAAGATATTGATGATTATTATTATTATTGCATGACTCTCAACATAAGTACATAAATATGTTACTTGTTACTACATAGAAAGCAGGTCTTTTTGATGATTGTGAAGTTGTGGATATACCTTTCACATAGATCATAGTGAATCCCATGAATTAAATAATTCTTGTGGCCCCATTATAAATCTTCAATTTTTTTGGTAGATATTAGTCTCTATAATACTGTTTACATAGTATTTGTGGAATTGTTTAAAAAATAGTGGTTTTTTAAAGTTATTCAAACGGAAGTCAATCTCCGATAATGCGCTATTTTTTAAATATTATAATTCTACGCACACTCTCCTGCTGGCAAGAATTTAAAAAACTTAAGTGAATCACTTAAGTTTAAAGCATACATTCTATATACACCAACTCTTAGGGCTTGAGGTTATTGTGAGCCTGATGTTATAATCAAATATTCAATTGTACAAATCTATTTAACCCAGCACAGGAGGAAGAGTGTCTCATTTTTAATCACTACGATTAGTCAAACATGACTTATAATTTTAAACCTATTATTATGAAAAATTTGTACAGAATGTAAAATTAAGAAATATTTTGATAATAATACAATGTATAATTTTTTTATTTAAGTCTCTAAAGAAGATTGTTAAACAATCAAAACATTAAATATTAACTAAAATTTTTTTTTCTTTGCAAAAATTAAGTGTGAATTAGAACAGCATTTATTTAATTCTGAGAAATGAATTGCAATGCTTAAAAAAAGGATGACTTCTGTTTGACTAATAGATAGATAAGTGTGTAATTTAAAACAAAATATTTTTTTTAAAAAAAATGCATTAATATTACTATTGTTGCAGTAATAGCATTTGTTATAATGAAAAAAATAAATTAGAACGGAAAAAGTAATTTTTACCCCTGATCCTTATAGCCATCTGTTATAGTGCATTAAACATTTGACAGGCAATTGTAAATCTTCATAGTCTTATTGCCCTTTAACATTTACTTATTTATTTCACAAATATCATAAAATCCTTTTTATTTCCTGATTTTGCTATATTATTTCACATGTGCAATTGTCTCTCAGACAGCCAATAAGATTTTAATCCACAGTCTAAAGAATGATCAGACATTGACACACGATCATCATTTTCTTGTCAAAATCTCTGTCGTGTGTCGAAGCCTGATCATTCTTTAGACTGCGGTTTAAAATCTTATTGGCTGTCTGAGAGACAATTGCGCATGTGGAAGATTAGCAAAATTTCAATTATTTCCAATTTATTAACAACATGCGATTTAGACAAATATTATATTATTTCTTATAAATACAATTACATACCTTACTTTATTGCAAAGTTTTATATGTAATCTGATGTTTTGATTGCAGTCTTCTTCAGAACCCCAATGTGAAGTGATCAAAAGGGTCTCTAAAGAAAACTACAGAATAGTCAAAATGGTACCTTATATATAAATCTTTATATGTAAATGAGATATTTATTTTATACAGCGTGATGTTTTTGAATTATACTAAACTAATAATCAGCTTTGTAAGCTAATGCACATGTGCTTTGTGGATCTTAACAATAATTTTTTTTATTATTATTATTAAAGGCTATTGCAATCTGGTCGTAACCAATTAGCAATTTATCTCTAACTGTAAGATCAGAGTTCTAAATGCTAGTAATTATCCAGTGACAATTAACTAGTTTTATTTGTCAACTAGTACACTTTATTATTGTGTACTTAAGCATTATTATGTTTAGCTAGATTTCACCAGATCAAGAGGCTTGACTCTTTTCAGTCTTCTAACCATGCCTTCTTTGTTTAGAAGTTTACGAGCCTCGGCATTAACGTGCTTGTGAAGTCTATTTTCATGTTTTTGAGTTATTTTTTCAATTACTTGATTTACTGTTTTCATCCCAATGTCCTTGTGTAAATTGTCATTTCGTATGTACCACGGTGCACCAACGATGCCACATAGTACTTTATTTTGAAATCTCTGTATGATGTTTTTGTTGCTCTGGCAGGTACAGCCCCATAGCTGTATACCATAAGTCCATACTGGTTTGAGGATGTGTTTGTAGAGCAATATGTTATTGTGTATTGACAACACTGAATGTTGATTCATTAACCAGTACATCTTCCTATACTTTATATTTAGCTCTATTTATTTATTTTTGACATGTTGTTTCCACCGGAGTTTAGCATCTAGTGTCATGCCCAGATATTTGGCTGTATTCCCATGAGGAATAACTTGTTGACCTATGTATACAGGACTGTGTTCATCCTTCTTGTTGGTGAAATCTACATGCCTAGATTTATTTTTATTAAGTTTTATTCACCATTTCTTGGTCCAGTGATGTATCTCAGTAGTAGCAATTTGTAGTTTTTTGTTGATTCCACACAGTTGCCCGCAACCACCAGGATCACAGTATCATCTGCGAATGTAGCAACAGTACTATCTCTAAATGTGGGTATATCACTAGTGTACAATAGATACAGCACCGGTCCCAATACACTTCCTTGTGGTACACCGGCCTGGATTTTTCTTAGGTTGGAATAGGAATCTTCCTGTTTGATTCTGAAATATCTCTCTAGTATATAGGATTGTAGTATTTCTGTATACTGTGCAGGGAGAAGCTTCTAAAGTTTATATATTAGGCCTTTATGCCATACTTTGTCATATGCCTTTGCCACATCCAAGAACACAGCAGAGCAGACTTTCTTTTCCTCTAGCGCCTGCTCAATTATGTTTGTAATTCTGTGCACCTGATCAATTGTGGAGTGTTTATTTCGAAAGCCAAATTGATGATTTGGGATAAGTTTTTTATTTTCAATTATGAGTTTCACTCTCTTTAATAGGATTTTTTCAAACAGCTTAGATAAAATTGGTAGTAGTGATATCGGTGGATATGATGTTGTTGTTTTATGAGGTGGTTTTCCAGGCTTTAATATCATAATAACCTCAGCCACTTTCCAAAATTGTGGGACATATTTCAAGCGAAACGTTGCATTGATCAAATTGGTCAGTTTCATAATAGTTTTCTTTGGTAATTGTTTCAAGATTTCTCCTGTAATGAGATCGAATGGTGCTTTTTTCATATTGATATTAAAATTAATTTCTCCTCTGACCTCTTCTGGTGGTATTAGGGCAATTTCTTCACCATCTACCTGACATTCCTATCCAAGTTTTCCTCATCCTGTCCATTATTTGGCTGAAATTCGACTTCCAAATAGTCTGCAATGGTCATTGCCTTTTGCTCATTACTCTTTACCCAAGTTCCATATGACCCTTTAATGGGTGGAATCTGCCTGATTGGTTTTTTGACATTCTTAGTGGCTCTCCATAGTGAGTACTCTGCGCTAGCATCATTGGTGAGTCCTTTCAAAAATTCATTGATAGAATCATTTTGATTCGCTTTATTTCTTCTTTCAGTTGGGCAGTAAGACTATTAAACGTAGTTTTGTCTTGCGGTGCCCTAGTCTGTTGCCACTTCTTTTTTGCTCTTCTTTTTTTTGCAATTAGCTCTAATATCTCAATTGGATAACTGTTGTCATTTACCCTTTGTTTAATTTCAGGTGTGCTTTGCCATGCTGCCTGCTGGATATCATCCACAAATTTTTTGACTTCTGCGTCCAATTGTTCCTCTGTTTTTAGGGGAATTTTCAGGTTTATTCTGCTTTCAAGTATTAGTTTGAAGTTCTCCCAGTTTATTCTTTTATTAATCAGAGTTGGGTTATTTGCCTTCCTTAATGTGGTTTCACTCAGTGTCACTATGATTGGAGTATGGTCCGAACTCAATTCTACACTGTCTTCTACCTTCAGATAATTTCAGGAGATCTTCCTAGTCACAAAGAAGTCAATCAGATCTGGAATTTTGTCTGGATCAGCAAGTCAATAAGTTGGTTTTCCTGCTGAGTATGTTTCACATTTATATTCATTTATTGCCCCTAGCAATTCTTTCCCCTTTGTTGTTATAAGTCTTGATCCCCAGTGCGTATGTTTTGCATTGAAGTCACCCCCGATGATGAATTTATCTCCAATATTTTTGAAGAGTTCAATATATCTTTCTTTTTTGATTGCATGTTTTGGGGGGCTGTATATGCTAGCCACTGTGACAGCATAATTTTTAGTTTTAATATTGACTGCCACTGCTTGGATGTCATTAAATTCAAATTTCATTTCTTCATTATGATATATACTATCTTTGACTATTATTGCACTTTCCCCTTTGGCCAAATTTTTTGGATGGGTGGAGTTGTAGACTTTGTATCCTCTAAATTTAATGAATGACTGCCTGGTGAAATGTGTTTCTGATATTAGACATATATCGATTTTATTTATATGTAAGACTGCTTGCAATTCTTGTTGATGTTTAAGCAGTCCATTTGCATTCCATGCCATTATTTTGAGAGTATTGGCCATATTTATTTTTTCCTGACTTCAAGTTTTATAACTCTTTCATTCACATCAGTAATTGATGTCTCTAGCTTTGTCAATTTTGATATGATGAGTTGTAGGGTTTGATTGATACCGATATTTTGTACATTTTGTGTTGTATGCTTGGTTGTTCCTGCCACAATTTCTGCATACATTGTCTCATGTGTTATGCTTATGTTTTTTAATTTACTTTGTTGCATTGGCACATCTTTAGTCATATTATCTTGTACATTTTGTACAGTATCTTCTTCAGTATATGTTGGTTTATAAGTTGTACCTAAGCTTTTCAAACAATTTTGTTGTATGAGTATGTCCTTTTTGGGCATTTTGTGGTCTTGATTAGTTTTGTTATTTCTGATTTTTTGGAGTTCTTTTGCTACATAGCATCCTCTATAGTTACCCGGGTGCTCTCCACCACAGTTCACACATTTTGGTTTTTGCTCTATAGTTTTTGGGCAGTTTATAGTTAGGTATCTACCAGTGCACTTAACACATCTTGGGTCTTTTGACCAGTATTTTTGGGTATGTCCAAATGACTGACATTTCTTACATTGTGGAATTAGTTTGGTTCCTCTTATTGGTTGCACTTCTATTTTGCATTCCAATATATGAGATATTCCATAGATTTTTTTCTATATCTTCCCCATTTTCAAATGTCAACATGAACATATTCAGTGGTGTTTTTTTCTTCCAGAATAGTTTATTGACTGTGTTAATTATTTTGTATCCTTTGTCTTTTATGTGATTGATGATATTGTCTGGTTTACATGAGTGATGTAAGTTTTTAACCATAATACATATTGACCGGCATTGTTTATTTTCATAAGTATGAAAGCTGTACTGACTTTCTTGTAGGAACTTCACTATTTTTCTATAACTATCTGAGTCAATGCCATTAATTTTTGCTGTTGTTTCATTAATAAATTTGACTTGGAAGTCTTTTTCACCAACAAATTTAGTTAAATTGATGTATAGCTGCTCATATGATTTAACATTTTCTACTATGATGGGGGGGCGGGGAGCTAGGGATTTTTTGAATATTTGTTCATTTACATTTTGAGTAGTGTTTTCTTTTGGAACTTGTGTATTGTTTCCCTCTTGTTCATTTATAGAATCTGTTAAGGGGTTTGTGGGATTAATTTTTCTTTTTTTGGCTTTATGTTTGACTCTTATCCATTCAGACTCTTTAGTTAAGTCTTCCTCTTCCGAATTATAATCAGGGTTTATGTTTGTGGTTTGTGGCACATCATCCCTATTATCAAATCTGTTTTTTATCTTTGTTGTCACTTGCATGCCAAAGGTCATGTTCATCTCATTAATTTGTTGTTGCAAGTTGTTTATCATTTGTTTCATCTGTGTGTTATCCCTGACCACTCTTTGCCATTCATTAGTAATTCTTTGCCATTCATTGTACAATGTCTGCTGATTTTGCATTTGTACACTGCTCTTCTGATTCAGGGTGTTATTTTGGAGGATTAACATATATTCGTTGACAGCACTTGGTTGCATATTACCGAGTATGTATTCACTGACAGTATTAAATGGTGTATTGTCTAGTCCATACTCATTGGTTAGGCTAGTTTCTGTATTGTTACACATTATTTGTGAAACTACCTGTCGTTGGCAGTAGTTATGATCATCTCCAACCACCGTAGTCTCCCTGCCATCTTCCATTTCCATAATTCATGACACATAAATAGCGTGTTAGTTAATATGATTTTCATTCTTTTCCCCTTATTTTTCTCTCAGAGCTTGCTCTGAGAGTATTATTCTTATTATGTGCTCTAATTGCTATTGCTATTATATTCAGTATAACAGTTTAGGTTAAGTAGTAAGCTCTAATGCTGTTATTGCTCATAATGAAGTAAAATTTTGCTTTTTAATACTAACAATCCTCTAATAATAGCTTTCGTCAAATGTAACGTAACATTCATGAGCCACCATCTTGTTTTTAATAATTTAACAATAAATGAATGAGAGTACAGTATTCATTTATTGTTAAGATCCACAAAGCACATGTGCATTAGCTTACAAAGCTGATTATTAGTTTATTATAAATCTTTATAGTAAAGTGCTTTAAGCAAGAAATATATAGTAAAGTGCTTTAAGCAAGAAATATAATTGTACTTTTATTTCTATTAATATTGCATTTTATTCAATAATTTAACAAAAGATTGTCATATTTAAATTTTTTTAAATAATATCAGTATTTCGATTGCTTATCAATCATTTTCAATCTAAAGCCGACATCGTATGCACAGAAAGAAACGATGTCAAGAGGAAGATCAAAGAGGCATGTTACATCACCAGCAATGCCATGTCAATCAACAGAAAAGACATGTGCTTCACGGTCTCGAAAAGGTGGATGTTGTAATTTGCATGCATTTGCATAGAATCAACAGCCTGTAAAAGGACTATGATTATGGAGCCGTAAAGGCCCCGAAAGCACTAAGTCCATAAAATAGAAGCTTACTAATAATAAACTTATAGTTTCACCTCAGTTATTAATTTTAGCTTTTCAGTAATATTTAAGGAATAAAAAATGAAGAGAATGTCTTTGAAGATTATTAATCAATCAAAATGTTGACATTGTTTAATAAAATTTAATCATTACATAATTAAAGTAAGAAAAATAGAAACTTTATTTAATATCATACAGAGATTATACAACATCCATTTATGTATATTAATTCTTAAATATATAATTAAAAACTATTGTAAATAAGTAATCAAATCTTTTATTGCTTGGGAGTTCATATGAAATACTGAAAATGACACTGCTAGACCATGATACTTTAACTTTCAAGACAAAATGCACTGAACCATGTAGTGCCATGTTAAACACTATCATACTTCATATGCAAGCATGTAATGTGCAAAAAACAATACATTGATTTTTAATAAAGATTAAAGTCTGCTTCTGAACTTTTACGTAATTGTTAGTAAACAAGGATATAATGTCTAAAAGATGATAGCTATGCAGTAACATTATTTTTTATATGTAATGAAATTGGAGATGAATGGAGTGTTCTTCGAAGTGATTATTATTATGACATATATAGTAAAGCATTTGTAACTTAATGACTATACTACAATGAAACTTTAAACGAAAGCGTTTGAAGTGTTATGATATGGCTTATGATTTGGTAAAACAAATTGTATTATGGTAATGACAAACAGTAGCAAATTACTACTGATGATGATGAAGTATTATCTCTTAATCATAGGGCTTCTAACTATCTCCATTGCTTTAATCAGAGTATTGGCTGAAGAATTGAAGGTTGCAGTGGATTGAAGCCTGTCCATTAAACTATGAAGATTTGCTATCTTAATATAAACTGAGCACTGATTATATATATGTGTGGGAGATGACAATCGGGACCAAGTGATGAGTGCTGGTTCAGCATGAAATACGTATATTGATGATTATTTATCTTTTCTACATGTGTACCAGTAGCATAAGATAGTATGAATAGTTGAAGGTTGCCTAAAAGTCTGAATTCAAATCCCCTATATTTACAATTGAGTTCCAGGTATAAGAATGCCTGTATTTCAAATCTTAAACAGACATATGTGAATATATGGATAGAGCTTTTTCTACTCATGTATATAAATTTTCTATTAATACCTCATTCTTACCCACATTGTTTATTATTTATAAAAAAGTGACTAACAAATATATAAGGATATATGACTTATGACTCACTGGCAATTATTTTGATTATGAATGCTTTCATTTTTCAGCAGACCAATGCATAAATCTGAATGTTACATATTGAAGAGAATTCCGCAGATGGGTTAGTTAGCGTAGAAGTAACTTTTTTTAAAAATAAGTTACAGAAATAACTTTTAAAAGTTTATATCACACTGTGATATTTTTTATTACAGAGATAAATTAAACTTGCAATCTTTTTTTACATATCCATTTAAAAATTGTTCAGTTATTTCTTTTATAGACAAGTTTATTATTATCGTGCCCCCCCCCCCATCCCTCTTCCTCCGTATTCATAACAACTAGTTTCAAGATAGGTTTTGAATATTTGAATTTATAGATAATAGTGAATCATATTGTAATGTGCATCTTCAAATACACATTCACTATATATATAGATGTGAGTACATAGGCATATAGATGTTGAAAATGCATATAACATCTATATACCCGTGAACATACATTGTGAATAAAAAATTGAGGTGTAAAAATTAAAACCATTATTATTATTATTATTGATTGTTTAGAGTTGTCAAGTGATATTTTGTCTTGAATTTAAAATTATTGTAAATGCTCAAAATACCAAAGTAATATTTTAAGATTTGTTTTTATCTTTTAAAAGTAGTTTGCCATTTGATTTCCTTTTATTTTTCTTTAAAATAATATGCAGTAAGCTTAAGATTTTATTTTAAAAGTTATTTATAAACTTAAAGACATATATTTTAAATAAGAGTTAAAATAATATTGTGTTTATCAACATATTTTAATAAGTAAACGACAAACTATCTTCTCCTGTATATGTACATTTGTGTGCCTGCATATATTAAAGACAATACTAATACTGTATATTCAGAAAAAAAAAGCATTGAAAATATTAAATACAACTTTAATGTATCCTTAGTACTGAGCCCTCTTGTCAAAAGCAACTTTGTAAAACAACATATATATCATACTAAAATACTTATATAACTAATCAGAAATAAGGTACTGTGGTATTAGAGCTGCGACATGAATTATAATCGTTTAATCATTAAATTGGCTGCAGAAAGGAGTTCGCTATTAATTGAAAGGAGACCCTTTGATTTCTCTTGGAGACCTTAAAGGAACTGAGCAGGGCAAATTCCTAATGTCCACTCCATACGTTCTTGTCGTTGCAGCTGTTATTACTATGTGATTATTCATATAGTATACGAACATGGATGGGCTGCTCCCCAACACGCATTAGCCAGCATGGTGAGTTTATTGGCTTTTTACCTCTGGGTTTAAGATCAAGAAACACCATGGTCTTTTTTCTCAGTGCCTGATAAGGCAGAATGAATGTTTGTGTAAATGATAAATATTTTTCCAATACATATATACAATTATGACAGACAAAAATAAAGCATGGCCCTTATTCCCAGGAGGCTGTAAAGTCACAAACCAAGGCAGCGGTTGGTGGCCGAAGGTGGAGGGTGCTAAGAATCTCCTGATTGCAGACCCAGGCTGCCATTTGATGACGACTTTTTATTTAGGTACTTACAACTGCAGATCACTTTCAAATGAAGGAAGATTGCAAGAATTAGAAGAAGAACTGTCTTATATTAAATGGGACATTATTGGACTTTGTGAAGTTAGAAGAAAGGAGAAGAAACAATTGATTTAAAAAGTGGACATATACTCTATTATAAAGGCACATATATTGGAAATACAAGTGGAGTAGGATTCATTATAAATAAAAAGTGGAAGAACAATATTGTGGAGATTGATGGTGTATCGGACAGAGTGGCAAGATTAGTTATACAACTTAATAGCAGATACCAAATGCAGATAATTCAGGTTTATGCCCCAACAAGTTCTCATAGTGATGAAGTAGTAGAAGATTTTTATATGGATGTACAAAAGGCTTTTGATCAGAGTAAACAACATTTTAAAATTGTTATGGGAGACTTTAATGCTAGAATTGGTAGACAAATGAAAGATGAAATTGCTGTAGGTAATTTTGGTTATGGTAATAGAAATGTGAGAGGACATAGACTTGTGGAGTTTGCAGAAAAAGAAAAACTTTATATTATGAATTCATTTTTTGAGAAAAATGTTAAAAGGAAATGGACATGGAAGCATCCAAATGAAGGTACAGCAGAATTGGATTATATTTTGACTAACAGAAAATACATATTTCAAGACTGTAATGTTCTTAATAAATTTAACACAGGAAGTGATCATCGATTAGTAAGGTGTAAGTTACGTGTTAATGTAAAACTAGAGAGACAAAAATTATTAAGAAAAACAATATTTACAGTTGATATTCCTAATCTTCAGAAACATTCTAATGAATTTAAATTAAAACTTACAAATAGGTTTCAAGTGTTAGGAGATTTTGAACATGATTCAGATTTGAATGAAATTAATATGAAAATAACTGATGCACTTTTAAAAACTGCAACAAACATAGCTGGTAGAAAAAAGCAGCAATTGACTAATAAAATTTCTACTGAGACTAGAGAATTTATGAAGAAAAGAAGGAATATGAAGATATACAAAAATGATGTATTAAAAAGAATTGAATATCTCGAATTTTGTAAAATGGTACGAAAAAGAGTTGAAAATGATATAAGAAAGTATAACTGTGAAATAGCAAGGAAAGCTGTAGAAGAAAATAAAAGTCTCAAAAATGTTAAACAACATTTTGGTATTGGTAGGAAATTTATATCTGCAATAAGAAAAAAAGATGGAATTATTACTAAAAAGAGAGATGGCATCATGAAATTGGTAGAAGATTTTTATCAAGAATTATATAGTAATAAAGAACAAGTATCTCCTATATCTATTACATCTTCCAAATTGCCCAGAATTTTAAATGAAGAAGTGAGACATGCAATTAAGTGTATGAAGAAAGGAAAGGCTCCAAGAAATGATGGAATTATAATTGATATATTAAAAGAAGCAGGTGAAGAAATAGAAACAATTTTAGCAAAGTTATATACCAAATGTCTAAATGATAAAGATGTACTGAAAGATTGGAAGAATGCAGTAATAATATTAATATTTAAAAAAGGTGATAAATAAGATATTAGAAATTACAGACCTATCAGCCTTTTATCAGTTTTATATAAAATTTTTACCAAGATAATTACAACTCGTCTACAGAGAACTTTGGATTTCCACCAACCAAGAGAACAAGCTGGATTTAAAAGTGGTTTTAGTACAATAGATCATATCCAGGTATTGAGAGAAGTCATAGAAAGGACAAACGAATATGAGTTGTCATTATGTTTTGGATTTGTAGATTATGAAAAGGCATTCGATTCTATACACATTGCTTCAGTGATTAAAGCATTGGATCATCAAGGTATAGATCCAGGATATTGTCATATTTTAAAGAATATTTATAAAAATGCAACAGCAACAATTAGATTACATAATGATACTGGAAAAATCAACATTGAGAAAGGTGTAAGACAAGGTGACTCCATATCTCCAAAACTCTTTACAGCAGTGCTGCAAGAAGTATTTTGTGGATTAAAATGGAAAACTAAAGGAGTGAAAGTAAATGGAGAGTATTTAAATCATTTAGATTTCACAGATGATGTAGTTGTTTTTGCAAATAATGCTTCAGAGCTGCAGGAAATGTTGCAGGAGTTAGCAGATGAAAGTAGAAAAGTAGGACTAAAGATAAATGTTAAAAAAGTCTAAAGTAATGTTTAATCGATTTGCTCAAAATATGAAAATAAAGATTGATTATGAAGAATTAAAAGAAGTTAACAGTTACAAATACCTTGGTCAGATTATTAATACAGATGGAAACATAATGGAGGAAATTAATCATAGAATTAAACTTGGTTGGAGTGCTTTTGGTAGAAATAACTTGATACTAAAAGGAAATATGCCTATGTGTTTGAAAAGGATGGTTTTTAACAAATGTGTTTTACCAGTTCCTACTTATGGATCTGAGACTTGGACACTTAATAGAAGAGCAATACAGAGACTTCAGACCACTCAAAGGAGTATGGAGAGATGTATGTTGGGAATAACAAGAAGAGATCGAAAACGCAATGTATGCGTAAGACAACAAACAGGTATTACTGACCTTATTGAAAAAATTAAAAGATTGAAATGGAGTTGGGCTGGACATATTGCTAGAAGAGATGATAATAGATGGACAATTGAAATTTTAAACTGGATTCCAAGAGATTATAAAAAAACCCAGAAAGAGACCACATGTGAGATGGATGGATGAAATAAGAAAATGTGCAGGGGTGTTGTGGAGAAGAGAAGCTAAAGATCGGAGAAGATGGATTAAACTTGAAGAGACCTTCATCCTGCAGTGGATTGATAATGGTTGATGATGATGATGAATCATTAAATTAATTTGATTTTTAAATCAAAACATATTTTTAAATCTTCATTAAAAAAAATAACAATTTAACAAAAAAAAATACCAAAAGCATTAATGTGAAGAATAGTTAAAATGCGTGTTTAAATCAAATTGGTGTGTGTTTGCACATGCATATTCTGCATAATCTATTTTAATACATTGTACAGGCTTACACCTACATTTATATATGTAATATATGTGGGATTCGAACTCAGACTTTCACACGACCTACAACTCTCAGTGCCATCATATATTACTGACTCACCCGATCACACACATGATGAAAAGATAAATAATCACCAGTATTAGTATTTCATGCTAAACCAGCACTCATCAATTGCTTCAGATTACCATCTCCACACACATATACAATTAGTACTCAGCTTTATATTAAGATAACCAATCTTCATACTTTAACGAGTGCTGGTTTACCACGAAATACATTTATTGGTGATTATTTATCTTTTCAACATGTGTGTGATCAGGTGAGTCAGCAATATAAGATGGCACTGAGAGTTGTGTGAAAGTCTGAGTTCGAATCCTGCATATATTACATATATAAATGCAGGTGTAAGCCTGTACAATGTATTAAAATAGATTATGCAGAATATGCACATCCAAACACACACTCAATTCGATTTAAACACACATTTTAACTATTCTTCACATTAATGCTTTTTGTATTTTTTTTTGTTAAATTGTTTTTTTGTTTAATGTAGATTTTAAAATATGTTTTTGATATAATAACCTAATTAATTTAATGATTAAACGATTATAATTCTTCATGTTGCAGCTCTAATACCACAGCACCCTCAGAAAGAAATATTTTTAATGCACCTTAAAGCAAATAAAAATTTATAAGATTGTAAGTTAACATCCAGTTAAAAATCTGGCTATTTGGTTCCCATTATATATATGTACTTTAGATAGAACCAACCCCATTATAGGATCAGAAATTTAAATATCTGATAAACATTTTAAAATTATCTATGGGAATATTAATTAATTACTTTAAAAGAATATTATTTGACATTAAAGTGTGAAATAATTCAGTTATGGCTTTGATATCAACTCAATACTATCAAGGCCAGAAACAATTTTTTACAACCTATTTGTAAGGAAAATATAATTGCTATTATATATTGTGATAGTTATGCCTCATGACATATTACAACATAGTAATGTTTGTGCATATATATAAAGTTGAAAGGCAAAGTAGAAATAAATATTTTTTTTTATAAATATTTTCTCCATTACACTGGAATAACAATTAAGGATTAAATAATTTTGAATTTAATTTTTTTATTATAAATTAAACTTTTAAAAGGGTCTAATTAATATTTTATTAATCTGATTTTGAAATTAAAGCAAGTATGTTTTTATGTTACAATAGATGTACTGGTGATTATAAACACACCTTTATCTATTTTGATTAGTTTAAATAATTTTTTTAATTAAAGCTTGTGTAACATAGTTTGATAAAAATCCTACAAAGTTGTTTTTAAAAAAATTAAAGTGAGTTAAAAAGAATCATTAACTTTTTTCACTCAAGAAAAAGAAAAGTTACTTTTAATTACTGTGTTTTTTAAATTCCATCCCTGACTATAAAAAGACAGAAAAAGAGATTAGATGACAGATTATGACAACATTATTAGCACTATTATGATCAAGTTATAACTGAAAGTGCAGAGAGTACAAATCAGCTGCTGCTAGTGTCATAATGGTAGGTCTTGGATTCATATGGATGTAAAGTGCCTGTTTCTCTGTGTTTCATAGCTCATAATGTGCACTAGACAGCTGGCTTGCCTGAAGTCCATAAAATGATAATGAGTTAATACAGACTAAATGGAGCTGATCGAATGCCATAAGATACTTGATTTATACCTTCCCTGAAAATATTAATCGGATATTATATTACTCCACTACAAACAGAATTATAATAGACAAGCTTACTAAAAGATTTTAGTATTACCATGCTATGATGTATTCTGCTTTATCTATAGGCAGAGAAAACAGACTAAGTTACTGCATCATGTATATAGTGTGCATGGCAGACATGTCATAAACAAATTTTGATGAGTAATTTTATTGGGAAATGACATTATTTTAAATACATTTGCAAATTATAAGATTTGAAAGTAAATAACTTTCATCTAAATTATTCAATTAAAAGTAAGATGAGTTTTCAGTTATATTTTATTAAAAATGGAAAACTCCAAAGGGATCTTTGTAAATTAGAGAACAGAAGAACTTACTAGAATATTTTTAAAGATGTTTACAATTATTTAAGAGTAAGCTGAAAAAAAACTTTGATGAAGAACTGCCAAAAAATAATATATATATATATTGTTAAAGAAAAAAAATGTTTACTCAAAATGCATCAACAACTTAGATTAGCAAGAAGATAATAGTAATATGCACATATGTGTGCATTAGTTATGTATCTACGTTTTTGACATTGAATTAATTATGTCTTGTAAAAATATAATATGGTTTAATAAGTTTATTTTATTAACTAATCTGTGCTCATATAGACAAATGTCATGTAGACACATATATATTAAAATCAATTATACTTTATGTATTATTAAAATGAATTATTGAATTTTAATTTATCACAATTCTGATATGTAATTTTGTTTATATAGACACATTTATATGCTGATATATAGATGTTCTATGTTAACTTATTGAGATATTTGTAAATTGCAATGTGATAGTTTTATTTCTTTTTGTATTTATCAAAATTAAAATGTAAAATTTATATTTATAGCATACTCAGCAGACCTTAATTTCATTTTATTGTTTCTAATTAATAAATTTATATTTCATTGTTAATGTTATTCCAGTAAATTTATTCAATTCTAAAATAGTTTTAAGATATTATATGTTTGTATTACATCTCTTGCCCATCGTACCATCTATAGAGCTTTTGCTCACTGAGCTGGATTCATGCATAATGATCTGTTATATAAAAAGGCTTTAGTGTTTATGAACATCCATTTGATAATGATTTTATTACTTCTCTAATTCTGAATGATGGAATGGGGATATCCTTTAAAATCCATGCACTACATATCATTTTAATTATTTATTTAGAAATTAAGTTTATAGTTGACCAGTATGATGATCATTTTATTTTAATAATCTTCCAATATTACCTTTTAATTGTTGTATTCTTATGAATAAGAACTTAAATTTGTGTATCCAAATTATTATTTGTATTCCTGCAGTGGGTTTGGCAGTGGCTAAATAATTAACCTGGTCTACAGTGAACCACTTTCTAATATAATCACAAGATTGACTGTTGATTTATTTTTGCTGATCATTCATGATGGTTAACGATTATTACTTTTGTATAATGCTGGTGAACTTATAGTTAGTTCTGTGCTGAACTCCCATGCTCATTCCTTTTATATTCAAATTTATATTTTGTTTATTTGGGAATTATTATGGTTTACCTTCTCATAATTCATTCCTAATGTGTTGATTTGTCAATTTCTTGGTCTAATGGGTACAGAGAAACTTGGAGTGAACCTAAGGTGATAGCACTCATCATCATCAAACCAATGTTAAAGACTCAAATTTAAGCATACAAATAATATAATGAATATGAGGTATCAGCTCAGAACTAACTATAAGTTTACCCAGCATTATAGAGAATAGTAATTATTCATCATCATAAATGATCAAAAAATATTTTTTTAAACTATCAATCTTGTGACTGGATTTGAAAGTGGTCCATTATAGACCGTGCTAACTATTTAACCACTACCAAAGCTAGGATAGGAATACAAATAATAAAATTATATAAATGAACATACTTAGGTGATACTCCATCAAAATACAACAATACATCAAATAATGCTGGGGTACAGAAACATGCTGATCATCACCAATGCCCATGACACTTAGTACCATTAATATACTGACCAACTATAAATTAAATTTTAAAAAAATAATAAATAAAATGAAATGTAGTGTGTGGACTTTAAAGGATATCCCCTTGTACCAACAAGAATTAGTATCATTGGGATGTTAATAACACTAAATATCAAACCCTTTCATATAACAGACCATTATGCATGAAACCAATGCAGTGAGAAAAAACTATAACTGTTACTGTGAGCAAGAGATATAATACAAACATATAATATTCTAAACTATTTTAGGATTGAGTAAATTTACTGGAATAACTTTAACAATGAAATATAAATTTATTAATTAGAAACAATAAAATGAAATATTATAAATATAAATTGGACATTCTGATTTTGATTAATATAAAAAGAAATAAGCTACCACTTTGTGATTTACAAATATTTCAACAGGTTTACATTAAATATCTATTACATATATGAACTAATAATGATATTCAATAATTAATTTTAATAATTCATAAAGTATGATTGATTTTAACATATATATGTGTCTACATGACAATTATCTATATAAGCACAGACATGCTGTATAAACTAAAATTACATATCAGAATTGTGATAAACTAATAATAAAGTTCAAAGCATGGATCTACAAAATATGGATAATCCAAATTAAATCTATTAATTAGCTTCTTATTTTTGTATGGTAAGTTTTTCTTTAAAAAACTATTATTGTTTGGAAAGTTTCATTTAAAATTCAAGTCCTGGTGGTCTCATTTTCAATGTTTTCTGTGGAGTCTTTTTTCCAGTTACAATTTTTAGTTTGTTCCTTTTGAGTTTCTCCATGAACAATTCTAGACATGTACATGGTAAAATTTGCCATTTTTTAGTTTGCAGGATTTCTGGGTTAAAAATAGCAAATTGTATCCATTTCTTTCCTCTAAGATTTCCAGGTCTAATATCTAGAGCCATGCTCTTGGTTGAAAACAAGATTGCAGATTACTTTAGATGGTAACTTCTCTACATTTTTATTTCAGTGAAGGCATGTTACATGGAGGAAAATGATGCCTAGCTTTTAACCGAATTTGGTACATGATTTTCATTGTAGAAACTATTTTTATGACAAAACTCACTGTATGCTAAAAGGTTAATTAAAGCTTCTGCTATTCTATGAAATATCTTAGAAAATGCTTATTTTTTCTTTATCATTTGGATTAAGACCTGATTGCTCTCTTTTCAAAAGCTAAGTTAGGAATATTTCTTGTCACCAGACGGGTCTTCTGACTTATTTGCATCCCTGTTATTTTTCTAGAACAATCTTGCCTACAAAACAATTACAATATGTCTCCAATATAATATAACAACCAATTAGATAAATTTTATAAATACAATTGTTTATATATTCCCTTCTTAAACTTTGACATTGAAGAACAAGTCAAGAACTTAAATTAACATTATAAATTTCTTAACATTACTTTCTAATTAAAAATTTTTTTTGCCAAAAGGAAAACAAGATAATCAGTTAATTGCACTGATTTGATTTTTGCATTGAAGAGAGATAAAAAAACAACAACTCTGACTAATTAAAAATAAAATTTACCAAAAGCATTAAAATCTTTTTTTTTTAAAAAATACTATTAAAAATAAAACTTTATCTCTCTTTTAAGGTTAAATTAATATCTATTAAATAATTTAGATAAAAGAAAAATATTTTTTTCTCTTAATACATTTTCATAGTTTAAATTTAAACCACTAATTAATTATAATTACTGAAGAGAGAAAGCATTAAAAAAATCTTGTTTACATTCTTTTATAGTTTTCTCTGTCTTCTTCAATCATTTATAACTTCTTAAAATATCCCTATATTAAAATCATATTATTATTTAACAAATTTAATGCTTGAGAATTTTTATAGTATCACTTTGGGACTTAAAATATTTAGTTAATCAAAGACTCATCATTAGTATAAAAATATGCATAGGAAAATTAAATATTATTTCCATCACTAATTAAATAATCCCAATTTTTCTTTTTATATTGTTGGTCAGAAGCATAACTGCACCCTAATTTGGAAAACAGGGTCATGATCAGTTCTCTTTTAATAAATTTGTTAAGAGGTGATTTACTTCTGGTTTATCTATCTTTATTCTGATAAGGGATGAAGGACTGTGTTCCTGATGAGCATTTCCTAGATGAAAGTTTGATTGACTTCAAGATCTTATAATTATTCAGGTTTTGGTAGAACTATTGATGCAACCAGTTGATCTCCACTTTCCCTTTCATGGTGGAACTTCAACTTTTTGTCCTGATATTATGGTGGTGGCTTGATTTTTCACTTCCCATATTGGATGACATCTTTATGTAAATTATTATTCCCTCTGTATGCTGATTTATTTGGAGGTTTAATTTAATCTTTTTCCACATACACAGGTATTCATTTAACAGTTCAGCCATCTGCTCAACTGTACACCTGTTTGTGCTGATTAACATCCTTTTAATATGGCTTGGGAAAGTCTGTGTCTTAATATCATTATTATTTGTAATTCTGACAGAGAATTTGCTGTGAGTGCTCTCAATTTTGTTCTTTCTAAAAAATGGAGTGGAGGACTCACCAGGAGGACACCTCCTGAGATAATTTATGTTTTATCTCTTCCTGGTAATCCTCACTCCAGTAGCACTTCATGAATGCTTGCTTAAACAAATTATGAGAGTGAATGAATAATGAGTCCCACCATGCCTGGGATACTCTTTGAAGATGGTTACAAGCTGATGCTAGCTTTCCCTCTTCAGTCATGGCATTAACATTGAAATATCTTTCTAATTGTTGACAAATTTAATGGATGCCTCATCAGCATTTTCTGAAAAAGTCCTTATTTTAAAGACCTGGTTTACAATTTTAGGCATTTGGTTTATATATCATCATCATCATCATCAACCATTATCAATCCACTGCAGGATGAAGGTCTCTCCAAGTTTAATCCATCTTCTCCAATCTTTAGCTTCTCTTCTCCACAACACCCCTGCACATTTTCTTATTTCATCCATCCATCTCACATGTGGTCTCTTTCTGGGTCTTTTACAATCTCTTGGAATCCAGTTTAAAATTTCAATTGCCCATCTATTATCATCTCTTCTAGCAATATGTCCAGCCCAACTCCATTTCAATCTTTTAATTTTTTCAATAAGGTCAGTAACACCTGTTTGTTGTCTTACCCATACATTGCATTTTCGATCTCTTCTTGTTACTCCCAACATACATCTCTCCATACTCCTTTGAGTGATTTGAAGTCTCTGTATTGCTCTTCTATTAAGTGTCCAAGTCTCAGATCCATAAGTAAGAACTGGTAAAACACATTTGTTAAAAACCATCCTTTTCAAACACATAGGCATATTTCCTTTTAGTATCAAGTTATTTCTACCAAAAGCACTCCAAACAAGTTTAATTCTATGATTAATTTCCTCCATTATGTTTCCATCTGTATTAATAATCTGACCAAGGTATTTGTAACTGTTAACTTCTTCTAATTCTTTATAATCAATCTTTATTTTCATATTTTGAGCAAATCGATTAAACATTACTTTAGTCTTTTTAACATTTATCTTTAGTCCTACTTTTCTACTTTCATCTGTTAACTCCTGCAACATTTTCTGCATCTCTGAAGCATTATTTGCAAAAACAACTACATCATCTGCGAAATCTAAATGACTTAAATACTCTCCATTTACTTTCACTCCTTTAGTTTCCCATTTTAATCCACAAAATACTTCTTGCAGCACTGCTGTAAAGAGTTTTGGAGATATGGAGTCACCTTGTCTTACACCTTTCTCAATGTTGATTTTTCCAGTATCATTATGTAATCTAATTGTTGCTGTTGCATTTTTATAAATATTCTTTAAAATATGACAATATCCTGGATCTATACCTTGATGATCCAATGCTTTAATCACTGAAGAAATGTGTATAGAATCGAATGCCTTTTCATAATCTACAAATCCAAAACATAATGACAACTCATATTCATTTGTCCTTTCTATGACTTCTCTCAATATTTGGATATGATCTATTGTACTAAAACCAGTTTTAAATCCAGCTTGTTCTCTTGGTTGGTGGAAATCCAAAGTTCTCTGCAGACCAGTTGAAAATTGAAAGTCAAAGAAAGTTGAAATCTGTACAAAAGTAAATAGGGGACCTGGCTAATCAAATTAAATTCCTGCTAGTCAGAGATGTTTATAGAAATCATAAAAAAATGAAAAAGTTGGAGGATGGCCATAGACAAGGTGAAACTGGAAAAAATAACCATGTCTATATTAAAAAGAGAACTTGAAAAGAAGAAAATAGAAGAGGTGAAGATAGTTATACATATATATAAACCAAGACGAGTTGGTTTATATATATGTATATCTATCTTCACCTCTTCTATTTTCTTCTTTTCAAGTTCTCTCTTTAATATAGACATGGTTATTTTTTCCAGTTTCACCTTGTCTATGGCCATCCTCCAACTTTTTCACTTTTTTTATGATTTCTATAAACATCTCTGACTAGCAGGAATTTAATTTGATTAGCCAGGTCCCCTATTTACTTTTGTACAGATTTCAACCTTCTTTGACTTTCATTTTTCATAGTTTCTATTACCTTCAGCACTTGGCTTATTTTATTATTCATTACTTCTTGTATCTGTTTTATTTTCACATCTTGTTCTTCTTTGTTTTGTCTCATTTAATGCAGAACTCCTCTAATTTATTTAATTTGGTCTGTTATTTCATTAGCCATATTTTTACTGTTTTGGTCCATTTTCTATAGCATATCTACTTTTATTTCTTCCGACATTTCTTTTATTATTTTCCTACTTTCTGCCGTTATTTGCTGATTCTTTTTTATCCCCTTCTCTTTGTTTATTATCTTTTTCCCTTTGTTTGTCTCTCTTTTATTATCTTTTCTTTTTTGGTCTCTCTTTTTATTATTTTCTTCTCTTTGTTCTTCTCATTTTTATTATCCTCTTTTCTTTGTTGGTTTCTTTTTTTAGTTTCCTCTTCTTTTTGCATACCATATTTTTCTTTTTGTTGATATTTCTTTTTATTATCCTTCTCTCTTTGTTCTCTTTTTTTATTATCCTCTTCTTTTTGTTTAAACATTTTTTGTGTTCTCTTTTGACTTTGTTCAAATCTTTTTTGATAGTCCATGAACATTTGTAATAACTGGGCTGACATGGTCATATCCTCTACTCTTTGTGTTTCTTCAGGTGGTTGCTGATGTTTTTTCATGATCATTTCCCCCCATACTTTTCAATTTTCCTCTTATCAGCAAATAAATTTCTATTATAGAACTTCTACTCTTCAATAAAATTATGTTATGTTATTTATACACAGGGAATACTAAAACATCCATGCTCTGGCCATTTAATACCATTAATGTACTGGCCAACTATAAACTTAATTTCTAAATACATAATTAAAATGATATGTAGTGAAAGAAATTTAGAGGATATCCTCTTTGCACCATCTAGAATTAGAGAAGTAATAAAATCATCATCAATTGGATGTATAAGAACACTAAATATAAACCTCTTTTATATACCAGACCATTATGCCTGAATCCAGTTTAGTGAGCAAAATCTTTATAGCTGTTACTGTGAGCAAGAAATATAATACAAACATATAATGTAATAAAACTATTTTAGGATTAAGTAAATTCACTGGAGTAAACTTTTACAATGAAATATAAATTTATTAATTAGAAACAATAAAATGAAATTACTGCTGAGTATGCTATAAATATAAATTCAGCATTATGATTTTGTTAATGCAAAAAAAATAAGCTATCAAATTGTGATTTACAAATATCTCAATAGGTTTACATCAAACATGTATGTATCAGCACATAGATGTGCTTGTATAAAAAAAATATATATCAGAATTGTATTAAACTAATAAGAAAATTCAATAATTCATTTTAATTATTCATAAAGTATGATTAATTTTATTCATATATGAGTCTAGATGACACACATGTATATAAGTACAGATTAGTTAATAAAATAAACTTATTAAACCATATTATATTTTTACAAGACATAATTAATTCAGTGTCAAAAACATATATGCATAACCAATGCATGCATATGTGCATATTACTATTGTCTTCTTGCTAATATAAGTTATTGGTGCATTTTAAGTAAAAGTTTTTTGTTCTTTAACAAAAATATATATTGTACAGTATTTGTACAGTTGGCATTGGTAATTTAGAAGTAAAATTATAGTATTTTTTTAAAGTATAATCTGATTTATTTTAGACAACGTATGTTATATATATATTTTTTAAGTTAAAAAGATTAAAAAAGATAAAGAGAATAACTAAAAATTTCTTTGATTTTGCTATGTTAAAAGAACAAATTCTTATCCCAAAGCAATTAGCAGTACTTAAAGTTAAACTCACAGCAATCTTTCTGTAATTAAAGTGGGTGACCAAAGGGGGAAAAGGATGACTTTGAGGATAAAATTACTTTAAATTTTGTCATAAGTTCAAAGGTGTCAACAGGATGTGCACAGCTAATTAAAATCAGGAGTATAAAAGTAAAAAAATACACAGTGTCTGATTCAGGATCTTGGTCTTCTAAAGAAAGCAGTTTAATTTAAAATGGATTTTCTATGAAGTCATAAAGATCGCACCAAGCCCTATTTGTGAGTAGAGAAGAGTTTGTTTGCCAATGTTTTCTTCCTTCCTGAAGTTGTAATAATGTCATGAGTGAAACCATCGCCTACCTGAATCTTTCAACTTCAGACTATCTTCCAGCTGTAATAAGAACAAAGGATTCAACTAAGAACAAAACCATGCATGGGTAATTCTATAAATGCTGTAACTGAACAATTAAAACTTACCAGTAAGAAACTCTATCACATAGATTAAAAGTGATCACTTTCTTGAACTGTAATGATATCACAATGCTATATTGAGTCAGACTGTGAAAGATCTGAATCTTAAAAGTAATAACTTTTAATTATCAGTTAAATTTGATTTTCATACTTTTATTCTTTTATTAATGTTAAAATATTTAATTATAAATTAATAAACTGTATGAATATAATTTACATTGTTGTCTATTAGTTAAGTATTAATAGGATAAAATTATTTAAATTCAACCATTATTATTTTACCAATAAATTGCCAATGCCATAACTAGAATATAATCTTCCAGAATGTAACCAATTATCATTTAATAGCAAATAATTTTATAAATAGCAAATAATTTTGTAATAGTAACTAATAAAGATAAAGGGGGTAGGCCAGTGGATTTTTGTATAGAATCCTGGCATCTTTCAAATAAATTAAAAGCTGGTTCTGTATTTTCTATTATTCAACTTTAATTATGTTAAGTGGGGTTGTGTGACTAGGAAAAATAATTGCATTTGATAAAATTACCTGACATATTCCAATGTGGGAATTAGCAATTCGAACATAATTAAGTCACCAAATATGAAACATATAAAGCATATAAACCCTAAGATATACCACAGGATGGTACAATATATATATATATTGTAATGATCCAGATTTAGAGAGATTAACGTGATCTGCACTACAGGACGCCATTTAGGTATTTGAACCTAGAAAAATTTATAAATTAGGCAGATATGTAAGTCAAAAAAAAAACTTTTCTTTTTCTATTTTTAATAAATATATTTTGATATCTGGTCGTTAACCCAAGTCACTAGCTCAGGGAGTAGCAGAGATTTAATAATATAATATCTTATCTAATTATATTTCAATATTAAAAAATAAATAAAATAAGCCACTGCCAGTAATTAACATACAAAAATTTATTTACGCACATATATATATAAGATTTAACATTATTATTTTAATATGTTTACTTTAACATTATTTTTACTTTTATTTTAGATTTTTAATTTACATTTTAAATTTTATACTATTATTAGTTCGCACATATTTGTTTAAAAATGTTGAGTATAGATTAGTTACATAGATTCCATGGTCAAAAACATTTCAAAATAAATATAAACGATCAAAATACAAAATCATTGATACCGTCAATTGCAGAGGGAAATTTATAAGTAACCCAATAGCATTCACCATAAGATGCTTGCATTAACACCAATAACTTAAAAGATATCCGAATAAATACATTTTAGATACTCACCATAAGGTATCAGTATTTACCGAATGTCTATATATATTTTGATTGAATATAAAAACCAAAAACATAATCAACCGGTAACGAACCCATGGAAGCGTCTATACCCAACTTAAATTTAATGCATCTTTATTTAGAGTGTCGAGTATGAATAGAATACATAGATTTGCATTTGGAAAGAAAATATTCAATCCTTGTTTAACCTTAGGCCAAAGGTTTGCAGTCAAACCAAACTTCAATCCATCTGATATATCGATGTGTTCAATGTAATACGAATACGGCAGCACAATTAGGTCAAGAGAAGAAACTGCTTCTCATCAGATAGGAATATTACTTCTCTCTGATGATGAGAGCAATAAAAAAAACTCCATAGGAAGGAACTGCAGTCTTCATCTTATAATTCCTCCCATAGGCAAAACAAGTGTGTGCGGTGTATAATAGCGATTCTTCCCATAGCAAATCTCATACTACATCTACTAATTACACCAAAATATCCAATCCATTGACCTAATTCAACTACGAAATGAATAACCTAAGACTACCCTCCCCTAATATAACTTTACAAATCTATATAGCCATTCACGCCCGACTTAAGTTTAATATTTATATAACTAGTTTAATGAAAAACAGAAATCATAATAAAACTTAAAGAACAAATAAATAAATAAATGGAAATGATTTTACAAAAGAAATACATTAAATAAAATTATAACTAATTAATAAATAATGTTGGTCAGATAGGATTCTATTTCTTAATTATTTTAAATACGGAAAGTTTTTAATTTAATGTTCATTAATTATAAAGTTCTTACGGTTTAAAACAGTTCATCTTTATCTGTTGCTTGCCATTTGAACCTGAATTCCCATGCCATCCTAAAAAGATTGGTTGAGTTAGCTGTTGTTTTTTTATTTTATTTATCCTGAGGTCTTTTAGTTTAGTTGGTCCTTAATGTAGAAAAACAAACAATGTCATTTCTCTTTTTTTTTTAACAAAACTGAAGGGATTGAAGAGTGCGTCTTTTCAATGCCTTCTCCTTCAACTCCACACTAACACATATAGTCACATCGTAATAACTAATTAATTCTTTTATTTTCAAATTTTGCCTTTTATAATAATTTTGTGGATTAACTCAACATTACATCATGATGGTGAAAATCTTTTTGTTGAGGTCCGATTTCCTGATGGATTTCTTTCATTTGCTAAAAGTTTCTATTGTTTTCCTATCTGACCGATGTTTATACATTTAAATTCCCAAAGGCTAGTTTACTAATTAAAATAATCATTTCCATTTTACAAAAGATTAATTAACTTGTTTTCAAACTTAAACATATATTTTTATCTCTAAATCTTTTCTGAAAATTTAGTTTTAAACTACTCTTTTTTTAATAAAGTTTTATTTTAATAATTATTTATCTGTGCGATTTTATACATATGCAAGTTTAAGATGATTTTTTAATTTTCAGTTTTTAATTCTTAAAAAAGAAATTTTTATTGGCGAACTTTTTTTTTTAATGTTTACTAATAAAAAATAATGTAACGTAAGTATGTGTCCGTTACAATATATATATATTACTTTTTTGCCACTCCATCAAAGTTTATCTTTTTTTTCAGGTTACTCTTAATTAATTGTAAACATCTTTAAAAATGTTCTAGCAAGTTTTTATGTTCTCTAATATAGAAAGATCCCTTTGGAGTTTTTCTTTTTTAATAAAATAAAACTGGAAACACATCTTACTTTTAGTTGAATAATCTCGACAAGAGGTATTTACTTTCATATCTTATAATTTAAAGATTTTAACTGCAAATATATTTAAAATAATATCATTTTTTATTAAAATTACTAATCAAAATCTGTGTGTGAAGTAGGTCTGCTGTACACCCTCTATTTATATGCAATAATTTTGTTTGTGCTTCTCTGCTTATAAATAAAGCATCATAAGTTATAGCATGGTAATACTGAAATCTTTCTGTGAGCTGGTTCTAATCATATCTGTAGTGGAGTAGTATAATGTTTGATTCATATTTTTAGGTAAAATATAAATCAAGTAACTGATGACATTCAATCAGCTTCATTTAGTCTGTATCAACTCATTATCATTTGATGGACTTCAGGAAATCCAGCTGTTTAGTACATATTATGGGCTATGGAACACAGAAAAGCAGGCCTTTACATCCATGTGAATCCAAACCCTACCATTATAACACTAGAAGCAGCTGATTTGTGCACTGTTATAACTTCATCATAATAGTGCTAATAATGTTGTCATAATCTGTCATCTAATCTCTTTTTCATATCTTTTTATAGTCAGGGATGGAATTTAGAAAACACAGTAATTAAAAGTAAGTTTTCTTTTTCTTGATTGAAAAAAATTAATGACTCTTTAACTCACTTTAATTTTTTTAAAAACAACTTTGTAGGATTTTTATCAAAATATGTTATACAAGCTTTAATTAAAAAAATTATTTAATCTAATCAAAATAGATAGAAGTGTTTTATAATCACAAGTATATACATCTATTGTAACATAAAAACATACTTGTTTTAAATTCAAAATGAGATTAATAAAATATTAATTAGACCCTTTTTAAATGTTTAATTTATAATAAAAAATTAAATTCAAAATTATTTAATCCTTAATTATTTGGTATTCCAGTGTAATGGAGAAAATATCTAAAAAAAATTATTTCTACTTTTCCTTTCAACTACATTACTATGTTGTAATATGTCATGAGACATATAACTGTCTCAATATATATTAGCAATTATGATATTTTCCTTCCAAATGAGTTGTAAAGAAATTGTCTCTGCCCATGATAATATTGGGTTGATATCGTACCCATAACTGAAATCATAATAACTACGTAAGTTTGTGAGTGAATTATTTCATATTTTAATGTCAAATAATAGATTTTTAAAGTAATTAATTAATACTCAAATAGATAATTTTTAAATGTTTATCAGATATTCAAATTTCTGGTCCTATAATGGAGTTGGTTTTATCTAAAGTACATATACAATGGGAACCGAATAACCAGATTTTTAACTGGATGTTAACTTACAATCTTATAAGTTTTTATTTGCTTTGATGTGCGTTAAAAATCTTTATTTCTGATTAGTTATATAAGTTTTTAGTGTGATATATATATAT
Source organism: Epiperipatus broadwayi (assembly GCA_028023455.1). Lineage (NCBI taxonomy): Eukaryota > Metazoa > Onychophora > Udeonychophora > Euonychophora > Peripatidae > Epiperipatus > Epiperipatus broadwayi. The sequence continues at coordinate 1,137,518 of JAQFVV010000259.1, read as the reverse complement.
ATATATATATGTGTGTGTGTGTGTGTTGGTTTACAAAGTTGCTTTTAACAAGAGAACTCAGTACTAATGATACATTAAAGTTGTATTTAATATTTTCGATGTTTTTTTTCTTCTGAATATACAGTATTAGTATTGTCTTTAATATATGCAGGCACACAAATGTACATACACAGGAGAAAATAGTTTGTCGTTTACTTATTAAAATATGTTGATAAACACAATATTATTTCAACTCTTATTTAAAATATATATCTTTAAATTTATAAATAACTTTTTTTTCCATATATCGTAGCATCGGTCGGGAGGCGAACCCGCAACAACCTGCTTGTTTGCAAGGCAGCTGCGCTGACCTCTCGGCTAACAATGCTTGACATAACTTTAAAAAAAAATTTTTTTTTATAACTTTTGAAATAAAATTAGTTTACTGCATATTATTTTAAAGAAAATCAAATCGCAAACTACTTTTAAAAAGTAAAAACAAATCTTAAATTATTACTTTGGTATTTTGAGCGTTTACAATAATTTTAAATTCAAGACAAAAAACACTTGTGAACTCTAAACAATCAATAATCTATAAAATCATGACAATAAAATTTATTTATTTTTTATTATATATATGCAATAATACCTATTTAAAGTCTACTACGAGACTGTACAATATATATATTACATTTATATATCCATCTGGCAAATTAATTTCACTATAAATTATCAATAATATTGACAAAAATGTGCTTATGAACATCAGAAGTCGCAAGTATAGATGGATTCATTCTACTCTTGATCCTTTGTTTAATATTCAGAGATATTTTAATTCATAGCCTGGGGTAATTTCTTTCCTGCATTTGGTTTAATTTAAAGTTTATATACATATGTGTGCATAATAAATAGTAACTATATTTTAAGTCTGACTTTTAATTCATTCATAAGTAAATGTAAACTTGTAATATCGTAAGTTTTATCCAACTAAAAATTCTGATCACTCTTCTTCTGCTATATATGTATTTCAGATAAAATTATCATCATCACGTGGATCAAAGTTTTAAACATCAGACAAACAAATTCAGAACTGGCAACTTGAATTTTATTTAAGTTTTTATTTAAAGATTATCATTAGAACTAAAAGTGTACAACAATTCACTCACAAACTAATGTATTTCTGATATTTCAAATCACTTTTATTATATCAAATATACACCATCTAGGCATCAAATCCAATTTCTTTTTTATTTACAACCCCATATTAATAGACAAATATCACAACTTTGACAAGGAAGTATCAAAAATGCATTTAAATTATATTATTACTTATTAACTATTATTTATCTCAGTATTTTTGGAATTAATATTCTTTACAATTATATTTGTGATGCAGTATTTTTTTTAAAATAAGTATTTATAATAAATAATAACTGTGTTATTATTTAATATAACCATCTCTCATTGACCATGCTTAAATCAGGGCTTGAGTCTATTGTGTGTCTGATGTTATTTGTTATATACAAATGCACTCTAAACTTAAATGATTCACTTAAGTTTTTTAAACTCTTACTGGCGGGCGAGTGCGTGGTGATTTATAATATTTAAGAAATAGCGCATTATCGGAGATTGACTTCCATTTGAGTAATTTCAAAATTTTCAGCACTTTATAATAATAGATTTACATTTATAGGTCATATAAGTCTAATTGTAGGTAGTTAAAAATGAGACACTGTCTTTCTCCTGCAATAAGTTAACTAAATTTGTACAATTCAATATTTGATTATAACTTCAGGCACACAATAGACTCAAGCCCTGATTTAAGCATGGTCAGTGAGAGTTGGTGTATATACAAATATACTCTAAACTTAAGTGATTCACTTAAGGTTTTTAAACTCTTACTGGCAGGCGAGTGTGCGGAGATTTATAACATTTAAAAAATAGCGCATTATCAGAGGTTGACGTCCGTTTGAATAATTTCAAAATTTTCAGTGCTTATATAATAATAGATTTAATTCTTAACTTATTCCTGTGTAATGTAGAAAATATCTACAAAAAAAAATTGTTTTTGTTTATTTCTACTTTTCCTTTCAACTTTATATATGTGTCCGCACATACACTACTATGTTGTTATATGCCATGAGACACATAATTGTCTATATATATATATGAAATAATACTCATTTATACACACAATGTACATTGGACTAGATATCATTAATAACACAAAATTAATTAAATTATTTTTCTTTGTACATAGATAGATGATTTTTTGTACTTATTCGAACATTTCAATATTATACCTAAAAGCTCACTTCTTAAATATTTTGATAATGTTATTTTAGTTCTTGATTTTAATGTTTTTATGAGGACAAAAAGAAACACTATCTTTAGGAATTAATTGGAAAAGAAAAGTATTACAAAAATATGAATTTTAATGATGATATAAAGATGTTATAATTTCCAAAATATATTCAGAAAGATATTATAAAATTGATCTTCAGTGATGTAGCATTTTGTATTTTACTTACAAGAGATCTCATTTGACTAAGTTTAATGGGGCATTATTTGCAAAATGTAATCTACCCAACAAGCCTTCTATAATTTGGTTTAGCTTAAAAGTCAATGTCCAAGTATTTTCTACAGTTTTGTAGTATGGCTGTTTAGATTAGATTAATAACAGAAAGTGAAAAGAAATGTAAATTTATGATGCTACCTATTGGAGATACATCAAAGCAATTTGTATTCTGGAAGCCAGGAATATATCTTTACAGTATTATCTGATGAAGAGTATTTTTGTATCTATAATGTAGTTAGTTAATTCAAACTTCATAAATAATGGCAAATTTATAAAAAAATGTTATTAATTTGTAATAAGAGTACCAAACTCTCCATATAGTAGTGCCACCAAGTGCAAGCTTTTATAATTAATGAATGCAGGAAGGTTTGTGCATAAAATCCATATCTAGTGCCTACTCATTTAATATCCCCAGACTAGTTGTTAGCCTGTGGCTTTCATCAGTGAGAAGCTTTGGATTTGAGGGCGCTATACTTTAATCTTAGGATCTAATGCAACCCTCCAGCAGCCACCTTTTACCTATTTGGCTAACTATAAAGCTAGATAGGGATTTTATGCACAAACCTTTCTGCACCCATTGATTATGAAAGCTTGCACTTGGTGGCATTACTGTATGGAGAGTTTAGTACTCATATTAACAACATGTGTAAGCATATAAAATGGTTATCATGTGATGTCATGATGTTTTTATTAATTTGCAGTGCATACACATACAGATAATCTATATACAATAAATGAACTTTTAAATTAATTATTATTTAGTCCTTCATGAATTTGAGCATAGTTTTTTAAAGGGAGAAGCAGATCCTGTTTATTCTTAAAAGTGCAATGGCGATTGCCATTATTGGGAAGATATTGAGATAATAGAATGCATTGGAGATCTGCCATTAGACTGAAGTTAAAATATTTCAGAGAATTAAGTGTGATGATATTTAAGATTCATGCTTTCAGATATAAGTACTTTGGACTGGCTTGGATATATAGAGAGACAAGTAAAGAAGAGAGTGGAACCGCTCTTTTCTTGTTAAATTCTCTGTCCCAGTGCTTAAGATTTGATTGGCTGTTAGTAGTCATAAGTGCTTGAGAAATTTGCACTCTCTCAGTTTGATTTCAATATTTCAGAGAGAAAATTTTCATGCAGAAAGGCAGCATTGTAAAATATTAAATAAACAGAATAATAGCTTATTTTATATGTGGACATGATTTTTGATTGACAAATTTGTTTTTATTTTGTATTGTTTCTCTTCAAGTTGAAATGATCATATTAGTTTGCAAATAGCTATTGCTGACGATACAAAGTATTGTTAATATATTAATAAATTATTAAATATGCATAAAAGGCTTTACAGGGGTAGCAATAATGCATCTGTTTGCCATATCTATTACTTGATTTTGAATCTAGGATGAATAAAGCTAAAATTGTTTTAAAAGGTATGAGATATTTATTTCAGATATCTGACCTATAGCCAACTTAATTTACCATCCAATATCAGATGGGAAATGGATATCTAGTTTTCCTTAGCTAGAGAATAAAATTTTTTAAAAATCAATCTTCCACTATCTGATAGTTCATAAGCCTAGTTAGTATTGCTTTTCTTTATTATTTGTCTATTTGGGTTTGTTGAAAAATTCTTTGTCTTGCAGTGTGATTTTAATTGAGGTTTGATTTATTTTTCTCTTTATATAATGGCTTTGTGTCAAAGCAGGTCATATGTTCATTTTGCGTGTTCACAGCTTAGATTTGAAACATTAATTTGGATAAAATTATGAAATTTTTAAGATAGCTGAGCATTTGCAAGCAAGATTAGGATTTTTCTAGGCAGCCAACCCAAATATTTATTCACTTATAGTCAGTAAAAGAGTATTTAGCTATTATTAGGTAGAGAGTAAAACAAACTATAAGTCAAGCGTTGGTGCCCTAGTGGTTAGCATAGCTGCCTTCCAAGCAGCTGGCTTGGGTTCGCTTCCCGATCAACACATTTGACATATAAAAAAAAAACAACTCAATATAATAGTTAATTAGTCTGGTCTATTTATCCAAGAAGATTATATAAAGAGAACTTTGCCTGCAAAAGGCTATTTAAGGCTAAATTACGTTTTACCATTAACTGCATATGTATGGATATAATATAAGTTAAAAATTTTCATTTTAATAATGCAGAAAAATATGACATTCTTAAAAACTTTAAATATATGTTAATTCATTGATATGGAGGCTTGATGAAGAGCAAAGTTTTTTGCTTGTTTTTTAATGAAGGTTGCGTGTGTTTGTTGCAATATTCATGGAACAACGTCAATATTAACTAGTTAAATAGATAGATTAATTGAAAAGTCAAAATTAGTTCTCAAAAATAAAGTAAAAACACTTAAAACATTGTATTGCACATTTTTACTAATCTTTTTATTTACTAAGGCAATAAACCTTTAAGCATGTGCGCTTTACTATAATATGGAATAAATAATCTCACATGAGATTTCATTTAGCATCGCAACAGAGTAGAGTAGTCAATTTCCTTGAAGGAAATGCAGTATTCATTTAACAACAACCTAACTAAACATCCCAGTAGCGATCAATAAATGGGTACTTAGCTATTGTTAATTGGAAAGTTCTGGTTAATGTGAGATGGTTGATCGAACGTGCAGTCTGTCAACCAAAAATGAAAAATAGAACTGTAATATGGTGCAGCCTACATTAGTAATTATGTCAGAAGTGTCACACTCTATGGGTTTTAAGTTCATGATTTTATCTTTTTTTTATTTTATGTCTTGCATAGTTTTAAGCAGTGAGACCTATGGATTATAATTCAGCTCAGTCACTTCCGTGTTCAAATGGCATGTAACTCCACGGACGACAAACGATTTTAATTTTTTTTTTTTTTAAAATATCTGAGCTGACTATTAAGATATACTCAGTAATCATAATAATGTAAAAATAAGAATTAATTTTCACACTAGTATTTTTGAGCAGTAGACGAGTTTTTTTTTTTAACTTTTCAGAAAATCATTATAATAAATAATTTCCCTTTATTAAAGTAGAATTACCTTCACAAACAGTTTTTACTTGGTTTATAATAGAAGTCGGTGTAACAAATAAGTTTTCTAAAAGGAAATCCATTAAAAAAAAAGTTACGCTATTAATAGATTCTTGAAAGATTTTAACTCTTTTCAATTACTGAGATGAAAAATTATAATTTAAGTGATGAAAACATTACACATCTTATATATACATATGTAAAGAGTTAAAACGGTCTATAAAATAGTCTACTGCAGTACAAGAACCTCTCCGATAGCTTTATTTATGTGTGTGCATATATATACATCAGCAGCACCCACTTCTAAACGAGTATGACCATTTCAATTCCAAGGGTGTGGCGAAAAAAAGATTTAAAAAAAACTGCATTAGAAATGACTTTTTTTTTTTTACATGTGTCAAATGCGTTAACCGGGAAGCGAACCCACGCCAGCTGCTTGGAAGGCAGTATGCTAACCACTAGGTCACCAACACTTGACTAGAAATGACTTTTACAATGATTATATAAAAAACCACAAATACGTTTACTATAGAAATTGCTGGTCCATTGTTTGTTTATTTGATATTTTGCGGTATTTTAACTTTTGCGGGAAACCTTTTCCCCTAAACTTCCATACCATGTCTAATCGTAGCTATTTATTCTATTCTCTGACATATCTTCCCAATGCAAACAATCAACATTGGATTACTTTAGAATGTCTTTGAGATATTTTAATGGGAAAAAAAAAAAACAATCTTTAGGAAGTCTTGCATTTTTTACTTATTCTACATGCCCATTTCAAAGAAGGTGTAATTATACTATAGTGAAAGTTGAATAAGGTACTGCTTAGTTATATGATCTTGCAATTGTATTTTTAAATTTTTATGGAGCATCTTTAAATGAAACTTTTTAAAGGTCTTAATGTTGTGACAATAGAGTATCTAAATAGATAAAGTAACAGAATTTCATTCTCATAGTTTTGTAGTTAAGTAGAGATAAAAGGTGGCTGTTGGAGGGTTGCATTAGATCCTAAGATCTAGGTGCAGTGCTCTCAGATCCAAGGCTCCTCACTGACGAAGGCCACAAGCCAGAAACTAGTCTGGAAATATTGGATGAGTAAGCACTAGATGGGGATTTTATGCACAAGCCTTCTGGCATCCATTGATTACTCTGGTTGGCACAGGGTGGCACTACTGTATGGAGAGTTTTTCCTGTTTAATAACAGTTATGTGCTAGCATAAGAGATGGTGATCATGTGATACAGTAAGTTTACTTGCAATTGTTAGTTTTCCAGTGATGAAATAATCTATCTTTTAACCCGTTAAAAGCAGAGACAGAACATTGGATTCTGTGTTGCACTAAAACATCTAAGTCCATTTTTCTACTTATTAAATTGTCAATGTATTTAAAATGGTTTACATTCTTGAGTAGATATCTGTCCAACACTGGCGGCTTGTTCATTAGCACTATGCCACTGCAGCACCCCCAGAAAAAATTAATCATTCAATGTGTGCTTGAAAATACCAATAATATAATAATCTCAATATTTTTCATAATTATTATGTAAATACAATTAATTAAATCATTTTAAAAAAGAATTATTTTAAGGGATGCTTGAGATTCTATTCAAAGATGCTCCTAATTATGGCAGTGCCAGAAACATTATGCTTGGTGTATTACAGCAAGTTCTATCAAGATTTATTTGCTTTTATTAACATGCATAACTAGTGCTATTGGAGCTGCTCACTGCTGCAGCATCAATAATTATTTGAGTGTGGTATATTTATCTCATTCTGGTTTCTCTTCAGAGAGAATAAATTTTTATCATCTTCATTTATGATGAGCAATCCTTGTAATTATTATTTATAAATTAGTATATGATATTTATTTCAGAAAAATATAATAAAATAATAAAAGACATATTTAAAATATTTATCATGATGGGTGTTAGTGTTGAATATATAAATTGTCATTACATGAAAAAAATGAAATAAAAGATAAATATTGATCTATTCCAGGTATTATTATTTGTTAAAGCAATTAGCAAAAATCTACATTAGAAATTTTAATAATGATTGGTATAAAAATAAAATAAAATGGTTGTGTAATTGCAAAAATTAGAAATGCTCTGTTTTGTTTTCCTTGCTTACTTTTTGGTACTGACACTGTGATAAAACACCCCTGCTTAAAAATTTCACAGATTGCCATTGCTGACCAAGCTAAAAGTTGCTAAGGATTTTTCTTCCATCACTAGCTGATTGTCAAACCAAAACATTGTGTAAATCTGGCAAAAATATCACCATCGTCAGAATATTGTAAATTCAGAAATGAAAGTTTTTGCTTCTAATTGATTCAAATTAAAAATTTCATCTTCAAACCTATATCACATCATGATCCCTGTTTTATTAAGCTGTCTCATAAACAGTTTCAAAGATCACTATCATAAAAACCAAAAGCAATGCTGGAAAAAAGTTTGCATTCTTTTTGAATATTAATAATAACACTTCCTCTTATTCATAATACAAATAAATTTTGATAGACAACCAGCTAATTTCAAACAATGATATAGATCTGTTTGATTAATCGAATCAAAACTTTGATCAAATTGATAAAAGCAATTTGTAAATCACTGTTTTGTTCCTGACCCTTTTCTTGCATCTGCCTGGCCCCAACAACCATATTTATAGCATTTCTTAATTCTCTAAATCCACACCAAGTCTCTGGAAATCATTCATCTATGACTGCAAGACATCTATTCAACAAAATCCTTGAAAGTACATTAACTGTAGTGATAACAATAATATTCTGTGATAATTAATGCAATATTATCTCGTCCCCTTTTTAAATACAAATGGAACTATAAAAACATTTTTAAGATCAAGCAGCACAACTTTATCAGTCCATATATTACGAAAATCTAATGAAGCATTTTTGGACTAGCATATCATCTATGTATTTAGATACTTCTACACGTATTTCATCGAGATTTGCATTCTTTCTATTTTTAAGATTATAACCAAGCCAGATATCTTTATTCATATCTAAATGAATAGGTATATTAATAAAATATCACTGTCATCTTATAAAAAATGCCATTGATGAATTTAGTAGAATTGTGATACCATTTCTCAAGTTCATATGTTGTTTTCAGTGCATCAAAAAAGGTCTAGTGATCATGATTAGTGGATGTCTGTATCTTCTTTGCAGCCAGGACTCTTATAGAGCAGCTTTACTGTTCCCTGACTGAATTCCAATAGTTATCCAATAACAACTCAACAGTACTTTGGTTAAATCCATTACATTTAATAAATTTAACTCACAATAATTTAATACATTAACTGACAATAATTCTTAGAATAACTTTACATTATATATATATATATACACACACACATAAACCCATAGATATACAAAATAATAATAAAGATCATTCCAACCTGTTTAGTCCCTAACTTGTTTTCTGACATCTGGAGGTGAGCATTCTAGAAGCTATTGGGCTAAAGATGACACCCAACACCTAAATTTTAGTCCATTGGCCACTTGAGCTCCTTATTAACTATCTTTTCTTTTTCTCCTCCAATCTGCATGTCCTCTTTCATTGTTTTCTTCCTACAGCTGATTGGCTGGTATCCCCATTCATCAAGTAAGATAGTTATTTCTCTAAGTGCACACATGTTGGATTCCCAAATGTTTTACATTTTGTTAACTTTAATTAATGAGTTATTCTGAGACTCAAATTCTTGTTATCAATGATCAGAAATCTGACCCTCATTTCTTATTTTTATCTCATTATCACTAATTTTACTTTTTTGCTACAATTAGAATATATTTTTTTTTCTAATCTTATAACTTCTAATTATTTTTAGTTCTGTATTTAAAAGATAAATCTTTTAATTCTATAATTATTTTTTATTTATTTACTATTACCTTTATATGTATGTGTGTGTACCAACACACGTACATATCAGTCACCAAGTATTTTTAAGCTTTCTTGTTAGTTGTTAAACATCTACATTTAAGTTTCTATATTTATTATGAAGTTCCACATTCAATTTATTACTCTTCAGAGCAGAAATTGCCATTGGTTTCTTTTTAATTAAATTATTAATAAGAGCATTATCAAAAAACGAGTTATGATTTTTAATGAACCCAAGAATTAATTTACATGTATCTATAACATATTTCTTAAGAAAATTTTACGCATTAGTGACATGACAACCCTGTAGGTCCAAATTAGCAATTTTAGTGTTTAATAGCTATCGAAATTCAATAAGTATTATAGATACTTCTAAAAAATGCCTATCAATTTTCTTGTGTATTTGATTGAAATAAGACCTATTTTTGAATTCAATTATCATTTTAAGTTTGGAGCATATGCATTCAACGATCAGCTTATAAATCCTCATTTAATATGAATTTCTCTTATATTATGACTCCTATTTATAATATAATTGATTAAATGCCATTATTTTGAGCATGCACACACATCTCTTCCATTACAGTGATTTTTCTGCCTAAATAAAGTATTTGTGATAGTTAGTCTATACATTGGGCAAAAATTCGATAATAATAGATCTTTTAAATTTACAGCAACCATTTCCAATTTTTTTTTTTTAGCTAAGTCTACTATTTGTACATATATGTGCACTAAAATATTTAAGATGAATAAAAGCTTTCTTTTTCTGAATTTTTCTCAATTTAATCTTGGAGTATATTTCTTAATAAAATGATAGCTAGAACCATTGTATAAGTCAAATTTTAATACTATAGCCTTTTTGAGAGACTGATAAAATGAGAATTCCAAGAATAGAAAATATTTTTTCTGCCAATATAGATTAAATTTGTTCACTCTATCAGAAAAAATAAGAAACTATCAAATATTTTTCTCTCTAAGGGTCATCACTTTAAATATATTGAACTCTCAATACACATATCACTAAGTCTCAAATATCCTTCACATTAAAAACACAAAGAGGGGATACTTCTTCAGCATTAGAGCAATTATTTTTATACTATTTGTGCTTTGGTTGCTTAGATACCATTTCTGTTTCAGCCCAACCTAAAAAAAAACTGCAATCACTTTTCTATAACAAAATATAATAACTGAAACATAGGCTTATTTATACCTGTGTCTATATATGTAATATTAGGGTATGAGCACAGACTTTCACATGACCCACCACTCTCCACTCCATCTAATAACACTGATACACTTAAACATACATATGTTGAAAAGATAAATAATCATCAATATACGTATTTCATGCTAAACCAGCAATCATCAGTTGGTCCAGATTATCATCTCTACACATATATACTATAAGTGCTCAGATATATATTAAGATAGACAATCCTCATACTTTAATGGACAGGCTTCAATCTACTCCACGCTCCAACTCTTCAACTGTCCATCCAATTGAAAGTCTGATGATGGAGCGTGGAGTAGATTGAAGCCTGTCCATTAAAGTATGAGGATTGTCTATCTTAATATATATCTGAGCACTTATAGTATATATGTGTAGAGATGATAATCTGGACCAACTGATGATTGCTGGTTTAGCATGAAATACGGATATTGGTGATTATTTATCTTTTCAACATATGTATGTTTAAGTGTATCAGTGTTATTAGATGGAGTTGAGAGTGGTGGGTCATGTGAAAGTCTGTGCTCATACCCTAATATTATAACAAAATATATAAAATAAAAAATTAGAGATCAAACCCGCACACCTCCAGATATATATATGCAGCTATATGGAACTTAATAACCTTATCTACACCACTGTAACTGCTGGTCTTTCTTTAATAATCAATACTTATCATTAAACATATAATGTACTCATTTAAAAATTAATTTATAATAAATCAACCTCTCGATAGAATTCTAACCCATAAAACCATTTAAAATTTAATAGCATTATTTCATATTCTAATTAATATTACCTCATTTGTATATGATTTCTTTTGAAATTGATTTTAATAACAAATAAATATTTATATATACAGGTGCTATTAACCCCTTCTATATTGCCTTAAGAATAACTTGATATATATGTAATATGTTCTATACACCTAAACTAATTTAAATCATGTAACGACATACTTTATTGAAAATCCAATATTATGCATTTTTCTTTCACTGATCAATCTGCTCTTCCAAAAACAAAACCGTGTAGAAATCTACCTATTCTATTAAACTTCTTAATAGTTAAATACAGGTATAACTAATATACTTGGAATTTAGATGTAATATAGGGGATTTGAACACAGACTTTCAAGCTCCCTTTAGCTATTCACTCTAGCTCATATAACCAATTCAGATGACCACATACATGTAAAAAAGATAAAGTGATTTCAAATATACATAATTGGTGCTGAACCAGCATTTATCAGTTGGTCCAGATCATTATATCCCACACACACATATGTAATAGGTGCTTGGTTTATATTAAAATAGCAAATCTTCAAACTTTAATGGATAGGCTTCAAAATACTTCACACTTCAACTCTTCAGCTATCCATACCATTGAAAATCTGATAATGGAATGCCCAAATCCTTTGTTAATATTAATATTGTTGTCATGCCCATATTGACTTAAAGTGAATCTGACCTCTCATGTATAAGACCTTGTCCATTGTACTTGTATTTAAATATTAAAAATTCAGCCTCTATACTTCCCACCCCTCTTCTGTGTATTTAAATGGACAAGTTTTTATAAATGAGGGATCGGGTTGTCTTAGAGTCAACATGGGTATGGCAATAATAATGGCATTAACAAGGTATTTGGGTGTTCCATCATGAGATTTCCAACAGTATGGATGGCTGAAGAGTTGAGGGTTGGAGTATATTGAAATCTTCCCATTAAAGTTGGAAGATTTGCTATTTTAATATAAACTGAGCACTGATTACATATATGTGTGGGATATGATGATCTGGATCAACTGATGAGGCTAGGTTCAGCATATTGGAGATCATTTATCTTTTTCACATGTGTGTGGTCATGTGCATTGGTTGTATGAGATAGAGTGGATAGCTAAAGAGAGCTTGAAGTCTATGTTCAAATCCCCTATATTAAACTGTTCTGGAAAAAAAAATATTTTTGCCTTTTTGTCATATTCTGCATTTAAGAGTATTTTTTTTACTGTTAACATATATAAAAATATTGATAAATATAATGACGAACATATGATCATATTTCAAGAGCAGCTATATTGATTTAAATTTTTTTTAAAGATCTTTAATCACTCATGCCATCCTACATTTAAGTCTTAATACTTTTAATATTAACACTAGCTCTTCCTGATATAATATTACTCTACTGATATTATTATTATTATTATTATTATTATTATTATTATTATTATTATTATTATTATTATTATTATTATTATTATTATTATTATTATTATTATTATTATTATTATTATTATTATTATTATTATTATTATTATTATTATTATTATTATTATTATTATTATTATTATTATTATTATTATTATTATTATTATTATTATTATCATTATCATCATCATCATTATTATTATTATTATTATTATTATTATTAATAGTAGTAGTAATAGTAATAATAGCAGTAGCAATACCAGCAGCAGTAGCAGTAGCAATAGCAGCAGTGGTAGTAGTATTAATTAGTAGTAGTTTTAAAGCTTTTGATAAAGTAGATCACACCATCCTTCTTCGCAAATTATATCAAATGGGTTTTTCTACTAAACTTATTTATTGGTTTCAATCCTTTCTTCATGGTCATACAGCATATGTCAAATTTAATAATAATATAATTTTAAATGTAATTTGAGAGTTCCTCAGGGTAGTATTTTAGCACCCATACTTTTTAACATTTATATGAATGACCTTAAGGATTGTTTAAAATCTTCCTATCTTTTATGCTATGCTGATGACTGTAAAATCTTTAGAAGAATCACATCAGTGATTGATTGCACTCTTCTTCAAAAGGATATAGATAATTTTAGTGCTTGCGGTGATCTAAATAATATGACTGTTAATTTCAGTAAATGTTTCTTAGTCTCATACTCTAAAAAAAATCTGAAGTTTTACATTTATTTTATTTTATTAATTCTCACAAAATTTATTCTGTTGAATCCCCAAAAGATTTGGGAGTTATATTTTCTAACAATGGATCCTTTCTTTCTCATTTGGAAATGATTATTGGTAAGGCTTTAAAAATTATGGGTGCCATCCTAAGATATGGTTGTCATTTTTCAGTAATGATACAAAATTCAAATTATTTATGTCATTGGTTCTTCCCGTCATTGAATATTATTCAATCATTTGGAATCCTAATTCTAAATAGGGATATAATTTATTACAATCAGTGTCTAATAAGTTTTCCAAATATGTTTCTCTGGGAAATAAAATTGTTTTTCATCTTTCTTCTAGAAGAAAATATAAAGATCTAAAATATCTTTATAAAATTGTTAATAAAATAGTTATTCTATCTGACAGAATTTCTACTATTATAATTAGATCTTATGTGCATGATACTCAGTCTCTTCTGTTTGTTATATTAAAGCATGTCATTCCAATGTCCTTAAATTTTCTCCTTTATTTAGGCTATCATCTTTATATAATCAGATTTGTAGTAATACTAATTACTTCAATTTAGATTATGAACAATTTTGTAATATTATTAAATTTAAATGCCATTGTTGATTGGTTTAAATTGATTTTATGTATATATGTATTTCACATGATCATTATCTCTTATACTAGCACATATTTGTTTATAAACAAAGCCACAAACCAGAAACTAGTCTGGGGATATTGGATGAATAGGCATTAGATATGGATTTTATGCATAAGTCTTCTGGCATTCATTGATTACTCTGGTTGGCACAGGGTGGGAATATTGTATGGAGAGTTTTGCTTTGTTTATATATGTATTTGTTAAATTGATTATTTTTTATTATTGTTATGTACATTATGTTTTTCTTTTTATTTTTTTTTTAGTTTTGTTTTTAATGTGATAATTGTAATTGGCTTTATGCTGTTGTTTGGCACTTAAATAAATGAATTGAATTATTATTATTATTATTATTATTATTATTATTATTATTATTATTATTATTATTATTATTATTATTATTATTATTATTATTATTATTATTATTATTATTATTATTATTATTATTATTATTATTATTATTATTATTATTATTATTATTATTATTATTATTATTATTATTATTATTATTATTATTATTATTATTATTATTATTATTATTATTATTATTATTATTATTATTATTATTATTATTATTACTGCTACTGCTACTGCTGCTGCCGCTGCTGCTGCTACTACTACTACTACTACTACTACTACTACTACTACTAGTACTACTACTACTACTTTTCAAAGAACTTTATTAAGCAATCAAGGGTTACATAGCTTATTACATATAGTATGATACAGAAAATTGATACATTTAGTATAATAACAATGGTATAGTATGATACAGGAAATTGATACATTTAGTATAATAACAATGGTATAATAACATGTACATGATAGATATACAAAGAATATGAATGAGCACTAAAAATACTATAGCACTGTATAAATAAATACTTATTATAAAAAAAATTATATATATAAAATTAAATGGAAACAGTCAGTTACATCTTAAATTAGAGTACATACATAAAAAGACAGAAAATCTCAAACTGTAAAAAATTATATGTTTATTCACGTCTCTCTTTCATCATCTCATTGGGATGACAAAATGAGACAGTTGTCATTACTTTAGGCTAGGATCTAATATTTTCATTCATTAAAGACCAAGTGTCTTGAAAGACTTTTTCTGTGATTTTTTTTGTCCCTTTATCTAATACTTTCCAACTTGATTGAAAAAGTGTTTGGGTGTCTTCTAGGGTTATTATTGTACATGAATGTATATCTAGTGCATATAGAATAAAAGTGCTTGCCAGAATTTGTGCATATGTAACCTTCCTGAATGTTTTAAATAAATAGTGCATATTAACGTGTTATTGAATAGTCTAGGGATTTCTATCCGTATGTTGTTAAAGCATTGATAGTCAAAGAATAGTTGTGTTTGTGTTTCCATATCCCTGCAACAAAGCATGCATTGAGCATCTACTCTCTTGTAAAAATAAAGGGTAGGGAGGCATTCCAGATTAAGTTTAACTAAAAAATTCAAAAAAATTTGGCTCCAGATTCCAAAACCTAAATTTTCTAATTATTTGATGGTTATTGAGACCTAAAATTGACTTACCCTCATCATTAAGTGAATATGGTTGGAGGAGTGAATGTACTTCCCAATATTTATATTTATTCAGGGGAGGGTAGAAATGGAGATAATCAATGGAAAGCAAAGGGTCAATAAGGTTTTTCCAGTAGCCTTTTGTAGGTGGTGGTCTATCAGTTGGAGTAATTTTTAAGATAGGAGCAATTTGAGGGAATAATTTAGTAATAGATGAGATGAGGTTTAGTGTTTTCTGTATTCTAAATGTGTTAACTGAATGTCCCATCCCATTTGACACTGAAGTTTTCTGATTGAGATGGAAATGATACATTGATCCCATAAAAGTTTTTTGAGCATCGAGTAGATATATGTGAAAAAGGCTTTTGCATATATAACTATTGGAGTATAGTATATAATTCTTGTAGTGATTAGCATGTTGAATAGTGATACTTTTATGTAAACTGAGAGATAAGTTTTCATGAGCAAGCTTGTTATATTTTCAATTTTTATTTGAGCATATTCTGGATTTTTATTCGCATTGCTTCATTACTCAGATGGAATGGGAATCCCCAAAAAGGGATAGGCTTTCCTTTAAAGAAAGGATGCTGGATAGGCTGTCCATTAAAAATTTTCCATGCACATGATTTATCAGCATTGAATTCAAGTCTATACTCTCTTGAGTATTCTTCCAGTATTTGCAACAGCATTGGTAGATATTTTTTATTTGGCAGGAAAACTGTGATATCATCCATGAAGGCTAAGCATGATATGTTAGTATTTAAACTCGAAATGTATATACCAGGTATGCTTTTTTCAATTTTGTACAAGAGTGAGTTTATATATGTTGTGAATAAGATGGCACTTTATGGGGATCCTTGTGGAATAGAGCAGTAAGGGTTGAAGGAAGGTGAGTATTATCCATTCATTGTAAGGTGTATTTCTCTATTAATCAAGAGGTTGGTAATGATGTATAGTATTGATCTAGGAATTGGTGTATCTACTAATACATCAATAAGTTTTCCAATTGGAACTGTGTCACGGGCAGCTTTAATGTCTAATTGAACAGTTATTGGACTATGTTTCTTCCTGTTTCTAATGTCATCAATAATTGTTTTGAATAGGATCACAGCTTGTCCGGTAGATGATCCTTTTTTTGCAAACTGCCATCTTGAGATCATTAGTAGAATATACAGTTCAATTTTGTCTTTTATTACAAATTCAAGGATTTTGATTCCAAGGGGGCTCATAGATATACGCTGTATGTTTTTGACAGTCAAGATATTTTCTGGTTTTTGTGAAATGGGATTAGTAGTATGGGATATAGACCTTCAAAGAGATATAGTTCTTTTGATAAAAAAAATTTCCAGTCTTGACAAGTATTTTGCAGTAAAGTGTCCAAGATGAGCATACACAAATTTAGGTATGCCATGTATTCCAGGGTGACAAGAATCAGGTATATCTGCCATTTTCTTAATGAATTCTTCTGGGACAAATAAAATGTCATCTTCTGAAATTCCAAAATAATGTGGTTTTGGATGAAGTCTTTCACTACCTTGAAAAGCATTTTTATAATGTAGATACAATGAGTTAAGAATATTATTACCAGATACCACCTCATTTTGTATTTTAAGTGCACTAGGAACTCTAATTTTTGGGGTTGACCCAATGCCCAGCAGATGTATTTTCTTGACCATGTATGAGGTTTGTTTAGATATATTTTCCTTTTTTTAATAGACAGATATTCTGTGAGTGTTTTGCATGTGGAAAAAATAAGCTTTTCTCAGAGCAGCAATTCTCAGGTATTCATCAGCCTTCGATGTAGAGTGAATAATTCTCTTGTGTAGCTCATCGGCTAATACTAGCAATTTCGTAGATGGGGAAGAAATCCGTGTAATATGGTTAATTGTGTGAGAGATAATGTTGATAAAAGCAATCGACGCTTGTGGAGGATCTAGGTCTAGCTTCATCATTTTGAAGATTGCTATGTAGATTTCAGAAAACAGAAATTTTGTGGTTCGACTGGGAAGTAATATTCAAATTGTTTCATTAGTTGATAATTGTGTTTTATATGACGTCAATATTTATGGTGACAAATAATGCTAGATGGTCTGATAGTATTGAGTTATTGAAAAATATTTTAATCATATGATGCAGCATAGGAGAGTAAAGACCAAGTCAATCAATGAAGAATGTCTACCATTGTTAAAGGATTCTGTATTATTTGGCAGACATCCTTCTCCACTCATCGGTGGAATAGTGAGTCTGTGAAGCCATTTCTTAACAAATTGACCATAAGACCTGTTGAAGTCCCCTAATAATAAACATGGATATGATGATGATGCAAGGAGGGAGTTAATTGTTAATACTAGCCTATTTACTATTGTTGGCCCTGGAGGTATATATACAAAAACTATGTTTAGGACTATGGTTGATGATTTAAGGTGATGATCATTATATGAGAGTCCATGTAAAGTATTCTAAATGATTCGAATAGGCATGTTTGATAATTGCACCCATGCCTGATGATGGTGTAATGGATGTTCTTGAGAAAATAGAGAAACCATGATTATGTAAATAGTCTGATGGTTTTATACATGAGCTGTCATATATTTTTTGTTTCAAGCAAACTAAGTACTTGGGGTTGTGTAATACTAAGCCATTTTGAGAGGTCCATGACCTTTGCCACAGGGTTTAAACACCTTATATTAAAAGCACCAGTTTTTACTTTCATATTAATTTATAAAAAATTGAAATCAATACTATGTCAAAAGCAAAGTGGTCATGCACACTACTCACCCTCCATGACCTTTGCCACCGGGTTTAAACCCCTTATATTAAAAGCACCAATTTTTACTTTCATATTAATTTATAAAAAATTGAAATCAATACTATGTCAAAAGCAAAGTGGTCATGAACACTACTCACCCTCCATCTCTTGACCATAATCTGTGTCATTAGGAAAAGATCTGAACTCTGAAAAATCATGCTGGCTCTGCATCTCAGGAGAAATTGAACATGGTGTGTTTTTGGAAACTGAGTTTAGACCCTCATCAAGAATTGAGCAGGGTGTGGTTTTGGTGGCTTCATTTACTACATCATTTTCTAAGATATTTGCAATCTCATTGTCAAGGTTTAAGTTGGCAATTTTTACTTTTTTATGTTGTATATGTAAGTTGACAGTATCTTCTTCTTCACTAGAATCCTGTGATTGAGTCCCTTTTTTTTTGATACATGCTTTTTGCGTGGAGGCTGACCCAGTTTTCTCATTTCCATGGTATTGCTTGTACTTTTTTGTGAAGAGCTTGGCACTATTTCATCCATGATATGTGTGGGTTTTTTATTTTTTTTGTAACTATTCCATCCATGATATTGGTGGATGTTTTATTTCTTATGACAGTTGTAGTTAGATTTTCTGATTCTTTTAGTATGTCATTATCCATTTCGACTTTAGGTGGTTTTTCTGTTTCTAATTTACTTTCAAAGTTAATAAGTAAATCATTTGTTTCTTGCATATCTGTTTCACATCTTGCATTGTCTTGTGTTTTATTCTCAGGGCTCTCGGTGTATGTGTGTTTATCTTATTACAGCATTTGCATCGTATATTAATACAGCTGTTTGCCAAATGACCTCTTTGGCCACACTGGAAGCATTGAGGTTTTAATCCACGTATAATCAGAAGTAGGGTTGCTTCATGGTCAGTGATTTGTGTAGGTGTGTTTAGTGGTTCCACATTATTATGCAATTTCACTTTGTACTCATAGTTATTGCTATAGATGGGGACGAGGGTATCTTTCAAGTAAATTGGTTGGAATTGTATCACTGTTCCAAACGGTTCAATTAATCTTTTAAAATCATCGACAGTATAATTTAAAAAAGCATTTTTCAAGACGCCTGAAATTACATTCTGTCTATTCTGATTTATTATTTTAAGCGCGTAATTGCCGAGGGTTTTGATTTTTTTTTTTAAAAAAAAATTTCTTTGCTCTGGGTTAAAGAATTTTAGTATGAGGTATCAAGAATTGGGATGATCCGCTATTCGCAGAATACTATCCCATAAGTTGTTGCAGCTAAGCGCCTCATATAATAATTTCTTAGAGAATTTATATAAAGAGCAGTTGAGATCAGTAATTGCTATAATGACAGACTGCTCTGTAAAGTATTGTTTAAAGGAAGCAAAAAGACCTTTTGGCACAGTTTCTTTGAAATTCTCCAAAATGTTCTGCAGTTGATCTTTTGTCAACATAATTGGGGAGCTTACTTGGTTTTCTTCATTTGAAGTGGCATTTAAATCTAGTTCTGTTATATTCGCTATTGTTGTTTTCCTAAATCTTGGATTTGAATCCAGTTCTTATTAATAAAAAAAGTGTTTTTATTTGTAGCTTTATCTTTAGCTAGCAAAGGCAAAAACTCTCCATATAGTAGTGCCACCTTGTGTTAACCAGAATAATCAATGGATGCCAGAAGGCTATGCATAAAATCCCTACCTAATGCCTAATCCAATATCCCCAGACTAGTTTCTGGCTTGTGGCCTTCATCAGTGAGGAGCTTTGGATCTGAGAGCACTGCACCTAGATCTTAGGATCTAATGCAACCCTCCAGCAACCACCTTTTATCTCTACTTAACTATAAAATCATGAGAATGAAATTTGAAAACGCAAAAATATTTTCAATCTAAGCTCAATATCTTATATAGTCATATGGGTCTGAATTCAGTTCAGCACCCATACATTTTGGTGTCTTTGGCTCTTTAACAACCATAGCCACCACTGTCATATTAGGCAGGATTAGTGTTAAACCATTAAGCATCACATGATCACTATCTCTTATACTAGCACATAATTGTTTACAAACAAGGCAAAACTCTCGATACAGAGTAATCAAAGGATGCTAGAAGGCTGTGCATAAACTCCCTATCTAATGCCTACTCATCCAATATCCCCAGACTAGTTTCTGGCCTGTGGCCTTCATCAGTGAAGAGCTTTGTATCTGAGAGCACTGCACCTAGATCTTAGGATCTAATGCAACCCTCCAACAATCACCTTTTATTACTACTTAAATATAAAACCATGAGAATGAAATTGGAAAACACAAAATTATTTTTCCAATCTAAGCTCAATAGCTTATATAGTCATATGGCTCTGAACTCAGTTCAGCATCAATGGTTTTATAGTTAATTAGAGATAAAAGATGTTTGCTAGAGGGTTGCATTAGATCCTATGATCTAGGTGCAGTTCATTGATGAAGGTCACAAGCCAGAAACTAGTCTGGGGATATTGGATGAGTGGGCATTAGATAGGGATTTTATGCACAGCCTTCTGGCATCCATTGATTACTCTGGTTGGCACTACTGTATGGAGAGTTTTGCCTCGTTTGTAAACAATTATGTGCTAGTATAAGGTATGGTGATCATGTGATGCTTTTTTTATTAGTTTGTTCCTGTTTTGTAAGTAGCTAATCTTGGTAAAATATTTATTATGTTCTATGAAGAACAGTTCTTTTCTTCTGTTCCAGAACCATCTACTGTGAATTTGAGTAATGATTAGTAGTGCAGAGATATCCATATCATCAGTACAGTTTCTGGTTTTTGCTTTCATCATAGGTTTTAGCATTCAAAACATGAACTAATGTACACATTTTAGAAACTGCTTTTAATTACTTTATACAATCAATCTAGTAATCCCAATTTTAAAAAACTTGAAGGGTTTGAACTCTAAACCAACTTACATAACTGAGAGTAACCTCAGAAAATCATGTGATGCTTCATTAGTACCTGTTATTTTCATATTGATGTCAATCAAATTTATGCCATTTTCAATATTTTAGTAGGCTTTGTGTATTCTAAATTCATTGGAATCTTTTTGAAGAAAATGATATCAGATGATGATTATCAAACATCTTATTAATAATTTTATCTTCTCAATATAGCTGAATGGAGTTAGAGTAATCATGCTTAACTATGAGTGGCTCCAATAATGCTGTGTAAAAATATTTAATATGCTAATTATAATATAAGCCTCATTATTTCTACCTAATATATGTTAAAAACGTAAGATTTGCAAATTCTAAGAATTAAGCAATACAACTATTTGATTCAAAATTATTTTTACATATATTTAGAAATGTTTTTCCAGTAGAATTTTCATAATAAGTATAAATTTTTAATTATATATTGGATAATTCCAAAATCCAATTGCACTGTAAAACGTTTTAAAAAATATTAAAACTTTATGTATATTTTTTCCAACTATATTCAATTGTAATAACATATAGGTTATCATAAAGCATAACTATTTAAATGTTATGTTTTCTTTTCTTCAGGTATTTCTGATCTAACCAATGTCAGTCTAGCAAGGGAATTAAACCAGAGATCCTTTAATTTAGAAGTACTGAATTAAAAGTGACACTCTAATCAACTAAGGCTAAGCTATTCTTCTAAAGACAACATTCAGTTGAAATTTTATATACTTGATCTTTCTATTCCTCTATTTTTTTTCTTTCTAATGGTATGGCTAATTAATGAATGGTTTCCAAACATTTTAGATTAATACACTAGATTGATTTATGGAATTATTTGGCATTATCACTTGAACGACATCTTTAAATTGCTTTCTTTTCATACTAGTTTTTCTTTCTTCTCAACATTCCTGTGTCTTTTTTCAAATAATTATACATTCATTGGTAATGCATTATCTACTATAGATGCATTTGCTTTTTTTTATTTACCATATATATATATATATATATATATATATATATATATATATATAAACAAGAGAATGAATGGGGTTAATTCCATATATTGAATAAAGAAATTTTTAAAAAGTGGTATTGCTAGATAATCATCAATTACTACTGACAATCTTTAATATAAACAGAGCAGTTCTTTATGGCATATCTTATGTGGAAGTAAAAGACCATCTTTCATTTCTAATCAAGATGTTACATGGATTTTAAACTCAGACATTTGCTTTTATAGATATGTAATTACTTAAAGGTTTTAACCATTGACACTGCACTCTGAATATATATTTTTTTAATGCTAGAGGGACCTTGCAAAATCTTGACACAAGATTACAACTTTATTAAGATAAGAATGGCTGTCTTATCTTTAACCTAACTTTCTAATTAAATAGGCAAATCTAAAGCATCTTGATTTGAGAGCGTGAAGCTGTACATTTCCTCACTAATTAAGTCCGCTATTTCTTTTACAGACTAAGTGATTTACAACAAAGTAGTTTATAGGATCTTTATTCTTAGAAATCTATAAGTTAATTAAAGTTGTAATTATATATTTTTTATTAAGCACAAGTGAGTATATGTAATTACTTGAAGATTTTAACCTTTGACACTGCACTCTGAATTTTTTTTTTTAACACTAGAGGGACCTCGCCAAATCTTGACACAAAATAACTTAGAAATTTTGTTTATTCTCTTTTATTTAATCTTACCCAGAGAGCTGTTTATGGTAAATTAAATATTCCATGGATTAATTATAATGTAAACAAAGAAATGGGGTTATTATTTTTATAATGAGTAGAGAAAGTTATTATCATTAGTGTTGCTTGATAAATATCAATTATTATTGATGACCTTTAAGATAAACAATTTACTCTAGTGGTCCACAATAGCCTTTTTTGTCTACACATTAGTGGTGATCTTTCATTTCCAACCCAAAGTATTATATTTGT
Source organism: Epiperipatus broadwayi (assembly GCA_028023455.1). NCBI lineage: Eukaryota > Metazoa > Onychophora > Udeonychophora > Euonychophora > Peripatidae > Epiperipatus > Epiperipatus broadwayi. The sequence goes on along the minus strand of JAQFVV010000259.1, from coordinate 1,114,023 downwards.
ATTTAAATCTATACAACATCTATGTTAAAAATGAAAGGTGATCTTTTATTTCTAAATAAATCCACATCAAGAAAACTATTGTGGATTATTACAGCAAATTATTTAGCTTAAAGACTGTTAATAATAATTTATAATGACAGAGCAGAACAATTGCTAACAAATTTCTCATCATTATATGAAAATAACCCACTCATTTCTTTGTTTGCATTATAATCAATTTATGAAAATATTTAATACTTATATAGCTGCAGAAGGAAGTTTGCTGCTAACTGTGAGAAGATTCATTGATTCCACTTTGAGGCTTTAAAGTAACCGAGCTAATAAAATTTCTGATGTCTCTTCCGAACATTCTAGCCATTGCAGCTACTTACCACCTTGTGTTTACCAGCATAGTGAGTTTACTGGTTCTTTTTATCAAGATTAAGAAACAGCATAGTCTTTCTTCTCAATTATCTGGCAATTCTTAACTGAAATATTAGTTGAGTTTTTGTGAATGATCATTATTAATAAATATTTACGATCATGATAGACAAAATTAACGCAGTATTTCATATACATCATGATATTCCAATGAATTTTATTTTTAGGAGTGTGAAAATACTTCATTAATTTTTTTAAATGTAGTATAAACTACATAAAACATATAAACATGAAATAAAAATGATTCTGTAAGAAGTGAATATCTAAAGTTATGTGAAATGGTATGGAAATATTTAACCGTGATAAAAAATATAATTGACAATTGGTTTAAAAAAACCATAGAAGAAAATAAAGAATCAAAAGAATATCACATCTTTATATTGGAAGGAACATTATTCAGCAATAAGACTGAAATATGATATCATGAAATGTGTGGGATAATGCTATAAATAATTATATAGTAATAAAGAAAGAAAAACAATACAAAAACAAAGTACACCTACACTTATTACACTGCCTGAATTGTTAAGTATTTTAAATAAAGAGGCAAGACATGTAATGCTATAAAGATTTCAACACTAAAGAGAGCTGACATTATTAAATATAGTAATAAAGAACAAGAAAACAAAGTATCCACTGCAAATATCACTTCTTAATGATTTTCCAAGTATTTTAAATGAAAAGATAAAATGTAATTAAATCAACAAAGAAGGCAAAATCTTCAGAAAATGATGAAATTAGTATTGATATTTTAAAAGCAGATAAAAAAAATAGAACAATTATAGGCAAAGCTATATACCAAATGTCTAAATGATAGAAATATATCAGATGATTGGAAGCATGCAGAATTGATATTGCTATTTAAGAAAGCAATAAACAAAATATTAGAAATTACCAATCTTCCATCAATTTTCTATAAAATCTTTATCAAGATAATTACAACTCATTTACAATTAACTTTGAATTCTATTTAACCAAAAAGAAACAACCTGAATTTAAAAGTGATTTTAGCACAGTGTATCACATCCAAGTATTGAGAGAAGAGAAAGATCCAATGGATATTGTTGATTTTTAAAGCATTTCCATGAAGATTAAAGCTTTAAATCAGCAATATATAGACTCAGGACATTCTAAAGAATATTTATCAAAATGCAGCTGTAATAATTAGATTACATGATAACACTAAGAAAATTGGCATTAAAAAAAGGATGTATGACACAATGATTCCACCATATCTACAAAACTTTTTACAGATTAAAATGAAAAGTTAAAAGAATAAAAGTGAACGGAGATTATTTAAATCATCTAGACTTTACAGATACTTCGGAGCTTCAAGAAATATTGCAAGGGTTATTAGTTGAAAGTAAGAAAGTAGATTTAAAAATGAATTCTAAAAAGATTAATATTCAATGGATTTTCTGTAAAGGAGAAAATGATAATACGGATAGAAATATAATAAATAAAATTAATTATAGAATTAAACTTGGATGGGGTAATTTGAATAGAAATTACCTAGGAATAAATTAATAAATGTTTAGATATTTCAACAGAAAAGGAAATATATCTATGTGTTGAAAAGAAAGGTTTTACTGTATTTTTAAGTATGGCTTTGAGAGTTGGAAACTAAACAGAAAAGCAATACATAGACTTGAGATCACTCAACAAAGTATAAAGAAATAAATATTAGAGATAACAAAAATAAATTATCAACTAAATTCACGGGTTAGAGAAACATAGAATATCATTGACACCATTGAAAAAAGCAAGAGGCTGAAAGGGAGCTGGACTAAACATATTGCTAGAAGAGATGATAACTGATGGATATTCGGAGTTTTAAATTGGATTCCAGAAGGAAGCCATATGTGAGATAAATGAATAAAATAAGAAAGTTTCCTGTGAAGTGAAGAAGGGAAGTTGGAATTAGAGAATTAAATTTGGAGAAACTTTTACCATGTGGGGGATTGATATTGATTAAAAATGATGATTTATATATACATGTATGTGTAAAATTATCTAATGACTGTTGCCTTTGGCAGACCATTCTAGTTGTTTAGATATTCTAGTTGTTTAGATATTCATCTTAAATTCAATAGCCATAAATCTAAATGCACCTGTTCAAGTTGTGTGTCAAGTTGTCATTAGTTAAGCCAGTAACATCTGAAAATGATAATATTATTACTCAAAACATTGTGTTCCATATAACTTGTATGCTATTTTTAATAGTTGAATATATTTCGAAAATTATAAAAAAAAAAAAAAATCATTTCACAATTCCAGTAGATGATGTAAATAGTTCCATTATATAATAAAAATGCTATCATAATAAATATTCAGACAAATGCATAAGTTGGCCACAGGATTTAATCTTATCCTCTACTTCATATGTTGCTATAAGTACCATTCCAATATTTTTTTTTAGTAAACATTTAATAGAATGTGTAGTAATTTCAAACTCATTTGTTAAATATTATTTCAATATTTACCTTTATAAAAAATTAATCATTTCGTCAATTTCTTGGAAGATTAAATGATGTTTGAGCAACAAAGTGATACATTAGGAACAATGGTTTTATCCAATTGACTAAACAGATATTACTATTTGTTAAAATGCGTTCTTTGATTAGGAATCAATTCAGAAATAACTTTGGCTTTACAGCCTTTCCCTGTTATCACTACACTACATCTTTCAAGGTTGTCTATATAAAGTGCAATCTTTTCCAGATATAAAATTATATATATCTGTATGTGCGATTAAAAATTTATTGCATAGAATTAAAATATTAATTATCCTATATGTAAAAAAAATAAATGTCATAACATCACATTTTCTCAGAATACAAATTTATATTAGTAGTTTAGAAATGGAAAATTTTAAAAATAAATCTTATTAATGGGGTCAGTTCTTATGCGTCAAGTTCCTCCCCAACATTAAAATCAACATAATTTGTATGTGTGTATGCATGTAATAAATATATCCTGTAAAGGGAACACATGTGGAACATAAAATATTCCAGCAATGATCTAATTAACTCTTATCAAATATTTTACTTCTTTTTATAAATGAAATAAAATAAGTTTTTTTTAAAAAATCTTATTCACCAATATTAGTCAAAATATTTTATTAGAACCTAATTTTAGTTTTTATTTCCTCTCCTCCTGCTTTCTCTTCCACTTCTCTCTCTCTCTCTATATATATATATATATCCATAAAAAGACGAATTTTAATGCTTTCTAATGCAGATTTAACTGAAATATCATTAATTATTAGCATATACAAACAGATTGCTTATATTACATATATATCCATTAAACGTAGCTCTGACAGTGATGTTGGAGAATCCAATACCTGTCAGTATCAAAATATTGTCTGCTATAAAAAAAGAAGTGTTATTGAAAACTACTCATGAAATTTACGATTGTTATATAATTAGGATTTGTTGTTTTAGTATTCACTGACCAATAGTGGATAACCAGAAGGGTAAAATGAATATGGTTCAGCTACAAACTCCATGTCATGGCCATGATAGGTATGCCAATCATCCATACCATGAAAAATCATGGACTATGATATTAAGAAAAAGGTTATTTTTTGATTCGTCTGTGAGCTCTTAAAAGAGTTGAAAGAATAAATGGTAATACATCGTCTATTCAGCCACACCACCCGATGGTGCTATTTCTATGCTAAAGCACAGAAATATTCTATTTACAAGGCTGCTCATATATTTTACAGCCTGTAAACTGTTCAAACCCTCAAGATGTTGAAGTGCACCCTTCTTCAACATCTCTAACATGTGAACATTATTATTTGCGACGACTATGGGACTTTCTCTGTAGACATTAGTCTTGACTATTCGACAGCATATGATATGAAGGTGTGTATTAAAATTTAATTTATGTGGTGATTCAAACAAAAATTGAACAGTTTTCAGTAAAAAATAATATAAAAATATGTTGTATTAGAAATATAAGAATATATCAATTTATATGATAAACTTATACACCTACTTTTTAAATTTTTATATAAATGTTCATAAGTTTAAATATTTTAAAAGGGAGGGACAATATTCTGTGCTGGCTTTAATTTAAAAAGAAAGTGAAATGTAACCGTTGCAATAATGAAATTTATATTGCAATAAATAAAAATGGTAAACTCAAGAAAATGATGCAGTTCTGCTTGAATTTGTAATGGTATTAAGAAAAATGGTATTGATACAAGATTATACATGACTCAGATAATCTCTGAAATTTATTTTAATAGTTAAGATCTAGTTGGGGGGGGGGGAAGGTTTAATGTACTAAAGGATAAGAGCAGAACAGTTGCTTTAACTCTTGAAGATAAAAATATTGACATTTTTAATCTGAAGAATATAAGATATTTACACTTCACCTAGATTTGTGGTATATTTTACTTTTATAGATTTCTAGAATATCTGAAGAGGATAAATAATAATCAAAACAACAGTTACATGAGAGATGTTGTGTTTATTTTATATTAGATAGAAATTAATGACATTAATAGTTAAATATTTTACTAGAGAGCACTGAACATTCATTACTATTTATTGCAGATGTCTTTAATGCAATTAGGTAAAAGGTAAAATATCCTTTTTAATAAATAACCAATTTTAAACAACAGCTTTTAATGAATGAACAATAAAGAGGGCAGTACACTGAAGGCTTGCCAATTGCTGGATGATGGGAGAGTGTGATTTTTTAAAATGTTACCTTCTAATTAAAAATATCTAGATACCCATTTACCAACTAATATTATATGGATAAGTGGGTTGGATATGGACCAGTTACTTGAAGGGAAAGAATCTGAAGCTTTTTGAAATGAATTTCAATTAATCTGTGTTTGAATCCCAGGTAAAAAGTGAGGCAGATAAAGGTGCTAATTCTGCACCACAAGGATATTTTAGTACTATATATATCTACCTCCATTAGACATTAAAAATGAATTGTCTTAGCTTTTGATTTAATAAGTTCTTTTGGCTTTAGACCAGGTGGGAGCTACCTTGCATATGTCATGATTACTTATGCTTTAGGATGAGTTTTATTATTTGATATTGTTCTAAAATCAGAACTAGTTATTAAATTTATAATATAATTCAAATATAAAATGTTAAAATTCTTTACAGTAAATATTGCCAAAGTTCACATCTTGTACATATTTTACTTCATTAAGGCTATTGCTTTTCCATCAAACCTTCAATTAATATCAAACCGACTGCATGATTTCTTTAAAAAATTTTAATCACAATTTTTCATCAATTGTTATCAAAATAATGTGTACAACTCACTATTTCCTAAAGATCTTTTTAAAGAATCATGTTTAGCATGCACGTATATGCTCTTAAATTTCTTCCCCAAAGTATCATGGTTAATACATGGCATTCTGGTATTTTATTAGCACTATAATTATATAAAACATAATTATTATGCGTGATCTCTTTTCATCTTCTTGGCTTGTAGACATGCTCACTTTTCTTGCAAATTCAAAAGATAATCTACAAATTGTTCTTAGCATTTTAAATACTACCAATAATGATTTTGGTTTATTAAATAATGTCCAAAATAAGTAATAATTCTTTATCAGTCAATGATAGAAAAAAATTCATTAGCAACTGTTAGCTTGTATGGATAGCAGTTTGAAAATGTGGATCAATTTAAATACAGTGGTAAATTTTTAGGTAGAAAGCCAGACTTGTATGCTGAAAAGCAACGGACTCCAATGTGCTGCTGCATCTATCAAATTAATAAGTAAACTGTTTCATTATATTGGTATAGCTATTTAAATTAATTTAGCATATCATATCATTTACACCTTTCTTAAACACTTTATCAATACTTTTATTTATATCAAACTAATAGTTTAGACTATCCTGCGGTCATCATCAAAGCTCTTGACAATCCTATTTCCAAAACCCAACTGTCTAAATTTTCAAAATTTGTACAAATTTTGAAATAAGTGTACAAATTTTGAAAATTTAGTCAGTTGGGTTTTGGAAATAGGATTGTCAAGAGCTTTGATGATGACTGCAGGATAGTCTAAACTATTAGTTTGATATAAATAAAAGTATTGCTAAAGTGTTTAAGAAAGATGTAAATGGTATGTTAGAGTAGAAATCAATATGTAGGAAAAGGAAGAAGTAAAAAATTAAATTAACTTAGTTGTATGAAAAACTATTACTTTACCAAAGTTATTATATGGAATAGAAACTTGGACCCTCTATCAACATAGCATGAAGACCATAAAATTTTTTTATTTGATGATCCTCCATAGAACTCTAAAAATATAATGGCCAGATCATAAAATCCAATTAATATTTTCTTTGTTTTGCTGAATATGATACAGTAATCTACTATCGTATCATACTTTCACTGAATTAAAATTTTGAAATGAATGAATTATAACAGACTGTCTAAAAAATATTTTATGGTGAATTTGAGATGGTTTAAATGGAAGAGGCAGACCCCATGTATGCTATAAAAATTAACTCAAAGACACTTTAAAGAAGTTAAATTTTTATTGTTTTCAACAAGAAGACAGTTAAGAAAATAATATAATAAACAGCTGCAATTGGACAATATATTGAAGCGTTTTCAGAAAAAAAAGTTTGCTGGAAAAATTAAAACAGCATTGAAAAATATCAAATAAGGTGAATAATGAACTCTCTTCTATATATGATATATGGGGGATTGATTTGTATAGTTATGACAAAACTCTTATTTTTATTATTATTTTATTCTTCTTATTATTTTCAGAGGTGGAATAATCACACTCATTTATTAGTGATTACTATGACTAATATTCCTGCTTGTGAAAGTACATCTGAACTATGGTCTATTTAGCATACAATTTTATATCAGTTATGTAAATATTGATCTTATTGTAATCCCAGTCTACTCTGAATTGTTAACATTATTTTAAGTGTCAAAAAAGTATTATCGTTATTTTTTAATTTAAAAACTTGTCATTTCATATCTCTTTATTGTTATTATTAAATGGCATTTATACAATTTGTAAATATAACCCATATTACATGCTAATTTGAATTTATCTACATGTCTCCCTCTATTGTCTAAATAAATTTAAATTCTATTTAATTTATTTTGGTTGTTTACTTGCTAATTTTATAAGCAACAGAGACATTCACATCACATTGAATAATAGCTACTTGCCACCATTTGCCCCTCATTGCTTGATACCTTAATGCTCCTCTCTAAGAGATCACCTCTTCACATGCTATATAAATTCACTACTAACAAAAATTGAACAAGAACTGCCTGGAATACACATTCCTGAACTAAAAGCAAACATTATTTGCATTGCTTATATGGATGATGTGTCAGTTTTTCTCTCAACACAAAAACAGAACTCAACACTGCAAAAAATATTGGCAGAATATTCAAATGAATATAAGCTTGAATTTAATGTAGACAAACCATGTGCCTGGATGATCCATACTGGGAAAATCAATAGACAATTTTTTAAAAGAGAGCTAAGTTCATTTCTATGTTTTCTTTTCTACCTGAGCCCTATAGCAATGCACACACAAATTTAGAAAAAACTTAAAATACAAAATTGAAAAAAATTATTAGCACACTTTCAAAATCTTATCTTTCACTCTACTTAAAAATATCACTCCCATCATAATATTCACAAAAGCCTTATCTAATAACATATATTCTATGTGTAGAAAACTTCTCTGTGATAATCGGTTGGCATCCATCTCTCTAAGTATCTTCAACAGCCATTACTGCAAAAATGGCTTAGGACTTCATGATATTAATATATTTAAAATATAAAAGCACTGTAAATTTAATCTTTTGTGTAAAATTATATTCCCATTTAGAGATTGTGAGAAAAATTATATCTATGGATATACCACCTGCAGTGATTGAATATCTTAAAAAACTAATGTCTCCATTACATACAATCCCAAGCTTCTCCTTTTGTTTACCTATGAGTAAATTCAAATACTGGAATGTTTATGAAATTACCTATAAATAATTAAAAGGTACTGTGGAGGAAACATTACTAAAGTTAAATAACTAAGCAACTTATTAGGAAATTTAGATTTTGATCACTTGAAGCAAAATTCTTTGATTTCCTAATCAAATTAATCCTGGATTCTCTCTCTACCTACCTTGCATTTATTCAGATTCAAAAGACATTGCAGAAATGTTGAAGATAAATTCTGGCTATGCCATAGAGATACAGAAAACCAAACTCGCTTTTTGAATATGCTCATTTTGATATCATTCATGCAGAAATTCCTAAACTACTTAACAATTCAAATACTAATATGGAATTATTCAACATTAAACTTTTTTTGCTGAGTCAGGCCTGACTCAGATCAAGTTTTTTCAGAGTAATATGGAATTATTAACTCAGATTCAAAGGAGATTTTATTGACATAAGGGCAAGCATCTTTGTATTATATGCACTATGGTATATAAAATGCTCTTGTATGTATAAACATAACCAAAGAAGACATACAAATACATTTTTTAAACAAATTAAACACCATTAAAGAGATAAAAAAGATTATCCCTCATAAAATATTTGCAGTCACCTGGTTTCTAATGAGGCAGAACCTGAGTATCTCCAAAATGACTGAAGAATAATTTTGTGCTATTATAAATAATTTGAAATCTGTATATTCTTTGAAGGCATACCAAGACAACATAATATACTTTTTTGAATAATAAAATACTTTTGAAAATAAATTTTATTTTGTTTATTCACTGATGGTTTAAGTCATTACAATTTCCAAACTATGTTTAGATTTTCACAATATCTATAAATAAATCCTCAAATTATGATAAGTTTGGTTTTAAAGAAGTTAAATTATATTAAATTGGTCTCCAATGTATTATCCTAGTTCCCATGTCCAAATATTATGATGTTCTGGAATAAGTCTATTGGCTTTGTACTAAATTTTCAACTTCCATATTTACATGCTATTGTAAACCTAAGCATGGTTAATATCTCTTTGCCTTATTAATAATTAATAGAAGAAACAATAATTAATCGTAATCATATGGACAGTTGTTTGACAGGTCAAGTCGCAAGTAATAGAATAAACACAATTTCAGTCAGTCAACGTACTTATTTTTTGTGTTTGCGTAAGTGGTAGAGTATTGTATTCAACAAGTAAAAGTTGAACCATCACATCTTTACACTTCTGCTGTTTGAAAACGTTACATATTTTCTGAAGCGACTAATCATCGAATTTTATTTAATTAATTAATTAAACAGTTTTTTTTAAAAAACATTTCTCAGATTGGAATCATTCCGGCTTTCCAGCCCTCAATGTGATTTATTATGCAATTCCTACCCCTCTAATTGTGTGGCTCTTTTTGAACACATTGATCTGCTTGGTTGAAGAATAGTTTTAAAATCATATGTCAAAAAAAAAAAGATTTACTACTTATACGTGTATGTGAATTTCATAAAGCTTCAATTAAAAGGATAAAATAAAAATGCATTAAAAATATACTCCTTCTACGTCCTGCCCTTGAATTTGACGTTATTAAAAAAAAAGATGATGTCATTAGCTAGTTGTCCATGACGTTGAATTCACCATTCTTTTTTTTTTTAAACAAAAACAAAAGTAGGTTTATAATTAAATCATGGAAATTATTTCAATGTTGTCATTAAATTTTTACGTAAACTGATATATTAACGTTGTTTATAAAATATTAATAATAAAAAACTAAGTAACAAGTAAAAGCATTTTTTAAAAAAAAGACATCATAGAAAAAAAAAAGATTAAATACTTAGTTTTATAATCCAAATACCAATAGAATATTAATAAAGCCATTTATTTATAGGATTGATAACAGAGGTAATAAATAGTTCGATTTTTAACTTCCTGTTTACATATTCTAAGTTACTCTGATTTTATCGTCTTACTTTTAATATATGTAGGGTGCAAAAATAATAACTAATTGATTACAGTAATTAGAATAACAAACATAATTTTTACATCTAAAATTAATTAATTATCTTTATGAATGGCTTTATGAAAATACAATAATTCTCATGACTGCACGTAAGGTTGTACTGTGACCTTTTGAAAGTACAGAGGAGGAGTTAACTTAAACTTGTTTTTTTGTTTTATTAAAAATAAAAATAAAAACTAGATTTGCTTTTCTTTTAATCGTTTTCTCAATTATTATTAGAATTATTTCAAGGATAATGATTAGCGCAGAATGGATTAGTAAAAAGCATTTTGTCAATATCTGATATACTCTGCATATATTATATAGCACAGCAATCAAAATTTTCCTATTTAAAATCACAGATATTTTTGCGGAGAGGTGGGGATGGGCTGTAATGTTATATTATTCTATCTGGGGGCAAAAAGTTAAAATATAGCACAGATTTCAGGTAGACTGTGCCACATTTTAACAAGTTAAAAAATAGAGCATAGTATTTTATTGTAGTCATACAATTACAGTACTTTCACTATGAAGAAATGATTGCCTTTTTATAATTTTTACATAAAAGCACTGAAACTTTTTCATTTGAAAATACTTTGTATGATTGATCATGAGATCAATTGGTACACTTTTCATCTTACTGGATGTCTTGACATTGCAAATGACACACCTTTGATGATTTAAATTTGTGAAGAATTTGAACCTTAATAGCAGCTATTTACATTTAATAGGATCCTTCCAAGGCAGAGAGAGAGGGAGACAGAGAGAGGGGGAGGGAGAGAGAGAAATGGAGAGAGATGGAAAGAGAGAGGGAGGGAGAGAATTAAACCCCAGACCAATGGTTTCATGCTTTGGCACTCCTCAGTGAGGCACTAGGGTAGTTTCAGACCCTAGATCTAAAAATACCAACCCCAAAAACAGCATTTATCTATGAGTTAACCATTGAGTAGAAAATCTGAAATTTTCAGACACTTAAATGTCTTCAAACCCAGCTATCCAACTCAAGTAGAAGAATACCAAAGCACAAAACCATTGGTCTGGGGTTTGAGTGTGGTTTTGGATAGAGATATTTTAAATGCTTTCTCTTGCAAAGCATTTATCACAAAGCTTGTTGAGTAATTAGCAAAGCTTTTTGTTTATATTTTACAAACTTAAAAAAAGAAGTGAGGTCATGTGATATATGACTATTTTTATTGCTATTTATAGACTTTGCTTTAAGTCTTAAGTGATGTTATATTGCTAAGACTACTAATATATGGTTTGACCAAAGATCTCTCAGCCCCATAAAGCTATTTGAGTTAGATAGCTGTGTTTGAAGATATTTAAGTGTCTGAAAATTTCAGATTTTCTACTCAGTGGTTAACTGTCTCAAAGCATAAAACCTTTGGTCTGGGATTTGGGTGTGGTTTTTGATATAGATAGCTGTGTTTGAAGATATTTAAGTGTCTGAAAATTTCAGATTTTCTACTCAGTGGTTAACTGTCTCAAAGCATAAAACCTTTGGTCTGGGATTTGGGTGTGGTTTTTGATAGAGATATTTTAAATGCTTTCTTTTGCTAAGCATTTATCACAAAACTTGTTGAGGAATTAGCAAAGCCCTTTGTTTATATTTTACAAGCTTAAAAAAAGAAGTGGGATCGTGTAATATATGACTCTATTTTTTATTGAACATTAGAGATAAATTTTGAAATGACTAAAAAATCTGTCTTTAATCCACAAAAATTTTCTCATATAGAAAATATTTGTGGATTATTTTGTTTGATATTTTGAAATGGTGTCCTTACTCTTTCTGCAGCAAAATTTTCTTTCTGAAAGAGTTCAATATCATGTCTAATTGTCTTCACTGTATTGCATTTCAAGTAATAATGCATTTCTAAATAGTAAAATTTTTTGTACTAATTACATATCTGGGCTTGGCTGCTTGATGGTGTTCTCTCTAGTCAAGAACACCTACAAATGCCATTTATGCAGTCTAACTTCTAGCTAATAAAACAGTTCTGTTTACCTTAGCCATTGCAGGTTGCTGGATGGTGTTGCACAGAAATATTATGGCTTGTTTTTTGCTTTGCAAACTTTATGCGAATTCACACAATTCACAGTTGGCTACCGTATCATCTGACGGTGTCTGGATTTCAAATGGTCACAACTTTTAAAATCTCCATATAAGAGTAATTTGATTTCTACTTAAAACATGCAGTGTGACTGACCAAGAGTTGTCCAACCGGCCTCACCTTTCCTTACACAATGTGTAAGTTGCAAAAAAGTTAAAAGTTTTTAAAAATTGCAAAATAGAAATAATTAAAAGTAAAAGTAGACCAAAAAAAGTTGCCATATTTTAAACCTTTTAAAAAGTTGCCGTATTTGAAAAATTGGGTTTTTAAAAATCGCAAAATAGAAATAATTAATAGTAAAAGTAGACCAAAAAAAAAAAAAATCACAATATTTTAAAAAGTTTTAAAAAATTGCTGTATTTTAAAAATCATGATCCAGTAATGTTGCATTGTATTGTTTTTGACTGGCAATAACACCATCAAGTGGCCAAGCTTGGCTACGTAATTAGTACCAAATTTTCTAATGAGTATTTTATAATAAATTAGAACATGGTGAAGCAGATCGTGTTTGCTTTATAAAGATATTTTCTTTAATCTACTTTTGAAATATATATGAAATCACTTTTTTTCATTAAATTTTTTCTCAAAACTTCTAACAAAAAGTTTTATTATTCATTTGCTTGAGATAAATCTTTTACTTTATTGAAATAAAATACTATATGGGAATCTTTTTTGTATTATGTTGTTTGTATAAAAATCCAGCAATGAATGAATTAACTATATTTTATAGATCAATAGACTCCAAACCTATGTTTAAAGACACATACCAACATGGTTTTGCATGGATGCATCATGGCTTGACACAACCAGTATTTTTCTAATGACTTTTTTTTTAATAAATATTTTTTGTATTAAAAAATTCATATTATTTGAGAATATATTTGTTTGTATATTTTATGAGTTTTTATAATTATCTCCACTAAAAATTTTCCTTAAAAAACTGAGCAGTGCCTGCTGTATGATATGAGCATGAGAATGTGCACTTTAGTGACAACAGGTTTTTGAGATCACTGTTTTAGATGATGGCAGGTGATTCAGACAGATGCAGCAGTGATGTAATAATAAGCATCCACATACAAAGGAAATCTTTATTTTTACCCATGATAAAACTTCATCTTATCATAAAGTTATAACTAATTGTCGAATTTAGACTGCTAATGAAATTTATAACTGTCAACATTGAAATAATCTTCAGAAATGATATTAAACTATAAATAATCATTAAACAGTTCTGACTAAAAACCTCTCTTTCTGTATATGAGATGATAATTTTAATATTATATGTATATTATAAATAAGGACTAACTCCTCTGAGCATGTGCTTTAATAATTTTCATGCATTCTCACATGAGCATTGACTTTAAAAGTATAAGTATATGATTAGAGTTTATTTCTATATAAACAAGACTTTGCTCGCCATACTTAAATCAGGGCTTCAAACTATTTGGGTGCCTGAGTTAGTCATTATTTATAATATTACATAGATATGTGTTAAACGACTAAACATCACATGATCATTATCTCATACTATCTGGAGAGTTTTACTTTGTTTTGAATTGTTTAATAGATATGTGTGCTATATAAATAACAACATTTATTACTGTAAATTCAAAATTTACTTTGTATTTCATTGCAGGTGGTATGTATCTCTCTCCTGCAATATATCGAATAGGTTGGTGCAATTCAATTGATAATTCATAACTCAACCACCCAGTAGATTGAAGTCCTGATTTAAGCACAGTGAGAAAAGATTGTTTTATATAGAAATAAAGTCTAAGCATAAGCATAAACTTATGTTTTTAAAGTCAATGCTCATGGGAGAGTGCTAGGAGATTATTAAAGCACATGCTCAGAGGAGTTAGTCCTTATTTATAATATCACCTACATATGTGTGTTATATAGATAACAGAATATTTATTATATATATATATAGTAAAACTTCATCATTTTCTGCTGATAAAATGAATTCTCTTGAAACTAGTCTCATAAGTCTCAAATTGTCTTAGTTTATAATTCAGAATTTGGTGATAATATATTAGCTAAAAAAATAAAGTAGTAGATGGTCTTAAATGTTCATAATAATATTATAAAGTATATCACTGTAATATATTATTTACATAATTGGTCATGTATATAAATTCAATGTTCAGTTGTTTATTCACAAGATATTAATATGAGTAGAAATTAACTCTACTTAATGAAGTTAAATTATTAATTGCACTGAATAAGATTTTATTATTTGAGTATGGTTGGATATTTACCCTGGAAAATATCAATTGTCAGATCAATAATCCTTATAATAACTGAAGAAAGGAAGTCTGACAATGAGAAGAATATGTTATTATCAGTGATTAGAAAGTTGATTTCAATATTGAAAAAATGCTCCATTTATCATTTGTAATCAAAAAAAAAATTCTAATCTTATATACATAACCAAATTGATGAATGCATTAAAGGTCATTATACTTATTGTAATAATCAAACAGTTCTAATAGTAAGTAATAAGATTTGAATATTCATTGGCAATTTGTATAATGAAATACTAATACACTCACGTAATTTTTTCATATTTTCCAGGTATACTTGGATTGTTTGGTTGTTTCCAAATATTGGAACTATGTCTTAAAAGAAATAAAAAGCAAAAGCAGAATGATATCTAGCTTCTGCATTTTTAATACCAGGCACTAAAACTTTACCCATTTACCATTCGATCTACGGCAGCTTAATGCATTAAACCAAAGACTTTATCATGCTAAAATTTAAAAAAATTCCAAGAAATTAAAACATTTTCCGAGTAAAAATTATTAATTTAAGTTTGTGAAAAGAAAAAAAATCAAGATTAAAAAAAATGAAAAACTTTCATCAAATCACATATTTCAGTTCTCCTATTTGTTAGCTTACCTAAATAGGGGGGTGGGGGATAAACATACTGCACAAAAGGAATGACAAAATTAATATTAATGAAATATTTGAAATACACCTTAATATTTTCTCCTCTATATAAATAATTAGTAACATTTCATTCCATACATTATTAATTTGTCTATAGGATGTCTTACTAAGCAATTTATGAGTCATTTAACATATTTTACACACATACACATATATCATTTATTTAAATCTATTAGACTTTCACATGGCCCACCACTCTCAGTGCCATCTCATATTGCTGACCCACCTGATCACACACATGTTGAAAAGATAACTAATCAGCTGAGTACTGATTATATATGTGTGTGAGGATAGTAATCTAGACCAACTGATGATTGCTGGTTTAGCATGAAATACATTTATTGGTGATTAGTTATCTTTTCAACATGTGTGTGATCAGGTGGGTTAGCAATATGAGATGGCACTGAGAGTGGTGGGTCGTATGAAAGTTTGAGTTCGAACCCCGCATATATTACATATATAAATACTGGTTTAAGCCTGTATAATGTATTAATTTAAATCTATTAGATAAAAAAAAATGTCACAATATAATAAAAAAAATTTTTTTTTCTTTTTTAAATCTAAAAATTAATATTTATTTTACAGGGTAATTAAAGTTTTCAATATAATGGTTAGTACATTTGCCTGCCATGTCATGATGGTGATTAGAATTATTTATTTAGGTAGCTGGCTCATAACCGGTTAAACTAGCTAGTCATTATTGGTCAGTAAATAGATATTTAACTGTTGAAGTTAAAGATTGTTTTGTAATCAGGATTTGTGAGATGAGCATCGATACATTGTTAATATGACGTAGCCTTCGCAATTAGTACAAAAGTGTCATAGACTCTGATCCCATTTTAAATATAACTGATATTAATATTATAATAAATTTCCTCTTATTGTATTATGTTATATTTCCTTTCCAAGTGATTTAAAATATTGTATTTATAAAATATTAGCATTTTTTTTTGTTCCGGGAAAAAACAAATAAACTATTATTCATAAATTAAAATAATACACATGGATACGTGCAAAGAGTTGTATCTATACCAACACACATTTATAAATGTTCCTAAAAGTTTTTATACGAAATAGCTTTAGCAGCGAGCTCAATTTTGGTCTTATTTTTCAATAATATCTAATACCGGATAACCCATTTTCTGTGCATCATATTTTTTTGATAAAAGGTATTGAATATAATAATGAAGTATTTAACAAACTAATTTTAAGTAAAACAAAATTTCAGTTTATTGTTCTCAATTAAAATTTCGCTTTATCCTAATATCTGACTATATTCTTGATGTGCCTCATTTAAAAAATCCCATTAATATAGTGAATGTAAAAGTCTAAAAAACTTCATCCTTTTTTTTAATGGAGAAAAAATATTTAGCCGATAATTTTTTTAAAAATTACATTAAGAGTATTCGTTTTTTTTTTCTTCTACAGTACAGGCTTTTTCATACCTGAACTTATATATGTAATATATAGGAGGTTTGAACTCAGACTTTCACACGACTCTCAACCATTCATGCTATCTCATACCACTGATACACTTGATCAACACATGTCGAAAAGATAAATAATCACCAATATATATTTCGTGTTAAACCAGCACTCGTCAGTTGGTCCAGATTATCATCACACATATATACAATCGAAGTTTAGCTTATATTAAGATAGCCAATCTTCATACTTCAATGGATAGGCTTCAAACCACTCCACCCCACAACTCTTCAGTCATCCATTTCATTGAAAATCTGATGATGGAATGCTCAAAGAGTATTAGATAACTCACTCTATTTAATCTCCTTGGTAACAATTCATTACATTTCATGATGTAACTCTAAATATTGAAATGCTAAATAAATTTAAAAAGATGGCAAAACAATGATGAACTGTACTGATAATAATCAAGTATGACTGCTGTACTGTAATATTTTATCTAATTTATTACTCTATCTTCATTTAGGGTGAGAATTTAATACATATCCTACACTAGAACTACCTATAGTAAATTTAAGTAATCGATATACACTATATGTCAACATCACATCTAAACCTGAGAATAGTTTGTGACCATTGATCACTGTTTTAACATGTATATGACCATCAAATGAATCTATAATGACTTAAAAATAATAATAATCATTAAGAAATAAAATATATAAAGTTTAAAAATATTACAAAAAAAAATGTATAAAATTTGAAAATAATTTATCTAATAAAAAAATTCAAAGTTTTACAGAGCAGATTTTTAATCCACAATGACTATAACATGATACAATAATGTAAACACAACAAGAAGAATATTTGTTTTATACAAATATTTCAATTTTAATTTATTATTATTTGCAATAGAGATTAAAATATTTGTATACAAAAATTTTTAAAAATATAGAGCCATAAAATAAAAAAATGATGAAATAAAATTACTTTTGTTTAACTGGATTCAGTTGATTGTTTTGTTGCATTCAATTATTATAATGAAATAAATTTGCTTTTTATTATTGTAAGCATTAATTACAAAAAGTTTTATAATATTTGTCTTAAAATATTAAAAAAAAAGACCATTTGCAAAAGATAAAGAAAATTTACAGCCATTTAGACTACAAGTGATATGAGATAATGCTGAATCTGCTAAAGGGGCATAAAATTTATACTATGTGAGCCAAATTCAAACTAATTTTATTTTTGCAAAAGAGAAACATATTTAGGAAACAGACATCTGTCCAATTAAAGTAATTATATAAAATTAACATATTTGAAAATTTAAACTATTCCCATATACTGGTTGTAGCCATTGTGAGTTAATTTGCATATTAATAGTTTACTATTAGGTTTCTTATAAAAGTAAACATTTTATGTAATATAAATTTCTATTTTTTATGCATGCTCACAGAATTCCAAATTTAGTAATAAAAAAATTATAGATAATTTTTTAATTAATATATTTATTATACAGTTAAGTAATCAATTGCTTTCATTTAACATAGTTTTGCAATGGATTAGCTTTTACTTGAGAAAATGCAAATCATTTTATTGCTTTTATTTAATAGTTGCTATGTAACAATTTAGTTTTGGAATTTAATAATATACCAGTACACATTTGTAAAAATTTGTACTTTTAGGCTAAATAAATTATTTTCAAAGTGTACACAGAGTATTTATCGATTAGTTTTTCCTTTGTTATATATGGCTCCATTTGATTGATAGTACATATGCTAAAACAATATCAGAATACATTGAATTATATACTGAATTACCAAAAATTACAATATAAGTGGATCATAAACAAAATTTTTTTATTTTGAATTGATAAGTTCATCCTTGCTTATCTCTCATTACATAACCAATCATGGTCTCAGAGATTATAATTGTATGTTTTAACAACATAAAGGCTGTCATGTTATGATTGTGTGTGTGGTTTTTTTTAAAGCTACTGATCTGACAAACAATTTTTTTGAAATCATCATACTGGATTAACGCTTTCTCATTAAACTTTGTAGAAATCAAAATAAACTCTTGGTTTTTTAATCATAAGTGTATGATGTTTTTATTAATGATAACTGCACCTCACTCATCTGACACATTGATTATTTTGAAACAGTTATTATCTATATAATAGGAGCTAGGTAAGATGATTAGTTAAAAAAATATTGAGCTTGCATGTAAAAATTCTCTGCAATTTAAAAAATATCTTTCATATTTACCTGAATTTATATTTCAGATCATGGATATAATGGTACAATGCACAAATCATTATACCATGATGCCCTTTAGAGATACATAATTTTGGAAAATAACAAAAATGAACTTTCATTTTTTCAAAAAAATATTGTAACCATTGTTTAAGATGAAATCAGTTGTTTTCCAAATTCCTGATGTCTTCCAGAGTACACCAAAATGTTATGTTAGGAAAGACCATGACTTTATGAGTACCAGTGCTACATAAGGCATATGAATTTAGTCTATAATTTCAGCAATACAAATATTTTTGTAGCAGAATATATAGCTTAATACATATCAGTCATATCCCTTCATTAATGTCACAATGTGTTGATGCTACGATGTCAAAATAGGTTTTGGCATTACTTATTTTTCATTCCATCAACAGGCCAATAATACCACAAAAGCAGCATTTCATAACATTTGCAATGTAATATATTGCCCTACTGCAAAAAGAGAAAACTATCTTTCATTTAGTACATGTTCAGTTCTTTATTAATCTGTGTAATGCAGGGATGGAGTAATAGACCTGAGAACTAAGATCCTTGGTTTGGAATTCAATCTGTTTCTGAGAAAATATCACAGTCCCTCCCAAACAATTATGTGATTATTATTAGTTTGTTATTTGAAGACAGCTGATATATATATATATAAGTAATAATATAATTAACATTTGATAATTTGTCATTATAGTTTGCTATTGATTTCAATTGCTTTGACACAATATAATTTCAATATTTAGAATTCTATATAAAATACAACAAGCCCCTTGCATCAATAAGAAGTATGGTGTTACATTAGCAGTGAAAACATTAATAAAACAAATAAATACGTTCATTGACATAAAAACTTTTAGATCATGTATTTTTTTTAAAAAAATACTGCTAAAAATATTACATGATTTTTTAAAAAATATTTTTTTAAAATATGCTTTTAAAAATTACAAAAGCATGTAGATAAATAAAAGGTTTAGACTATTATGCAATTATAAACCACAGCAGAAAATGTCAATCACACATGATCCATGATATTATTCACAACATTTAATAATAAATAATTTTTGTAGCAGGTTAAACAGCTTGAAACATGCAGAACACATCACTATAATATTGATATAGTTAGTTGGAAGTTCCACTTTGTTTAGATGTCAAATTAGTCTTCAACAATAATTGTTTTTGGCATCACTATTAATGAACCTCTAAATAAGGACTGATGGCTTTTTGCAATATGATATACTGACATACCTTAAATAGAAGAAAATTATATCTTATTTAGTATATATATTCAGGTCTTAGTTAATTTGTGTAGTTCAGCACAATGATAGAGTGATGAACTTGGGAAGCAGAGCATCACCATATTAAAGTTCAACTATGGTAAGAAGTTTTGTTTTGCTCCAAGAATGTGATTTTTAACACATAGTACTACAATATTAACAAATAAATTAATATTTCTTTTGTAAAAAAGCTGTATTCAGATATAAATAATAATATATTGTTAATGAGGTATTTATTTTATATAGCGCGATGTTTATGAATTGTAATAAACTAAAGATCAGCTTTTCAAGCTAATGCACATGTGCTTTATGAATCTTAATAATAAATGAATACTTTCATTTCCAACATAAGATAAAGTCTTTGCAAAAGAATAGAATGAATCACCTATTCTTTCAAACCAAATGCTTAAGTATGGGCAAATCTTAAGCACTGGAAATGAAAGTGTGAAGATAAACCAATCACTTTAAATTACTTTTTACTATGTCTGAATGAACATATGTAAATGAGGTATTTATTTTATATAGTGTGATGTTTATGAATTGTAATAAACTAAAGATCAGCTTTTCAAGCTAATGCACATGCGTTTATGAACGACATATCGTAAATTCTAGGAAATTTCGCAGGCATCATTCATTCAGACATAGTAAAAAGTAATTTAAAGTGATTGGTTTATCTTCATGCTTTCATTTCCAGTGCTTAAGATTTGCCCATACTTAAGTGTTTGGATTGAAAGAATAGGTGATTCATTCTATTCTTTTGCAAAGACTTTATCTTGTGTTGGAAATGAAAGTATTCATTTATTATTAGGATTCATAAAGCACATGTGCATTAGCTTGAAAAGCTGATCTTTAGTTTAATATATTATTAAGTAAATGCCTTTGTACAGGAAAAAAAAGATGATTACAAAAGATTAAAAAACACTAAAATTATTATTATTATATATGTAATAAGAAATAACTTCCTTATATAGATTTGTAGACGAGGAGAAATTTCTTTCTGCATCTGGATGGAGTATATTTGCTTTCATAATAGTGGATAAAAATATTATATATATTAGTATGATGTGTTAGTTATTTCACACTTTTAAAAACAAATGATAGGCTTTCAATATACATGAATAAGATGTGAATTGATACTTCTAGCATGTTTATCAAATCATTCCCTAAAATACAGTGCAATGAAAAAAAAGTAATCTGATTTTTTAGCTGAATTTCAGCATATGGTTTTGTAGATTTACATTATTTAAAAGTGCATTAAAATATTCATATTTCTTTTAATATAAAATAATTTTAGGAATCTGTGATAATCTAGTATGTCTTCCAATTACTTTTTTGATTCTCATTAGAATGTTATGTATGGACAATGAGATTTATTGCTTCTGTATTAAATCACAAAAATGGGTACCATATTCTGGAACATTTTCTTACACATGGGGGAGGTAGATCATTATATATGAGTTTTATAGATATAGAGAAAGCATATGATAGAGTAAATAGAAATAGATTATGGGTAAGATTAGCCAATTTGGGAATGGATGCTTTAGTAAATATTATTAAGAAATCATATGAAAATAATTATTATACTTACCAATTAGGGGATATAGAATCAGTTAAAGTTAAAAATGGGGTAGGATTAAGGCAAGGATGCCCTATGTCACCTATTTTGTTTTTATTGTTTTTGAGTGAAATGGAGAAAGCAATAGAAAGACTAGGAAGAGGGGTAGAGATACCGTTAATAGGTGGCAAGGGAGTATATACTTTGTCAGGTCTTTTTTTGCGGATGATATCTTTTTGTGTGCAGAAAGAAGAGAAGATATGGAAATTATGTTGAGGACATGTGCAAGGGTGGGTAAAGAGATGGAGATTAAATTTAGTGAAGAAAAATCAAATATAATGATGGTTAATACTGGGGAAAGAGAAGATGTAGAATTTTTATTGGGGGATATAAAGTTAAGTGTGGTGGATAGATATAGGTATTTGGGAATTAGCTTATGTAATCAGGAAAATTGCTTGGATGAATGGGAGAAAAAATTGGTAAACAAGCAAAGAAAAGAAAGGGTTTGGTAAAGAAACTAACAGTATTTGCATATAATAAATATGATGTAGCTAGAATTGTATGGAAGGGAGTTGCAGTAGCAGGGTTAACATATGGTAATGATGCATTATGTGTTAGTAAAAGGGTTTTAGATTATTTAGAGAAAGTACAAAGGGAAGTAGGAAGACATGCATTAGATGCAGAGATGTGGACAGCAAAGGAGGCAATTCAAGGAGAAATGGGATGGGCAAGTTGTTATATGAGAGATGCAAAAAGTAAAATAAAAATGTTTGGTAGTTTGCAGTTTATGGATAATAAAAGAATAGCCAAAATAGTGTTTAATTGGGTTATGAGTAAAGGGCAGTTAACAAGATGGGTGAGAAAGGTAATGCAGTATGCAAAAGATTTGGATAAAGAATTTATATCAGTATACTTGTATAAAAGGTGGGACGATTGTGTTAGGAGGATTGTTGAATGTTATAGTGGTAAGAAATGGGATAAAAGAATAGAAGCATTAATAAAAAATAGGGAGTTGGAGAGATGGAGAACTAGTATGGAGGGTAAGAAGAGTTTAAATATATATAGAAGTAAACGGAATATTGGATGCGAGTTAATTTATGATAATAGTAAGGAAAGTAGTTTATTGTTTAAGGCTCGAATGGGATCTTTAGCAACAAGAGTAATATACATGTAAATGAAAAACTATGGGTAATTTAGTGTGCAAATTGTGTAAGAAAGATATAGAAAATATTATAAGGATCAAATGGGATCTTTAGCAACAAGAGAATATACATGTAAATGGAAAACTATGGGTGATTTAGTGTGCAAATTGTGTAAGGAAGGTATAAAAAATATTAGGCATCTGTTGATTGAATGTAAATGCTTGAAAGCAGAAAAGGTACAGATAATGAAGTTATGGGAGAATAGGTATGAACAAAGTGACTATACAGAAAGTGAGTTATTAGTTTTTATGCTGGGTTTGTGAAAAGATAAGAGGGATTTAGATATAAAGGTCATAGAGTTGACAAAGATTATGTTGTGGGAATGGGATGGGGCAGAATATGGGAAGACTTAGAGTGGGGAATGGAAAATAAAGTGGCTAACAAGTTTATCTGGGCATAATTGCTGAGATATTCTTGACTTCGTTTAAGGAGAAGCCAAATACATCACATCACATCAGCATACATCACGACTTTGACTGCTTTGTTGATGTGGCTGATTTGTTGAGCAAGATAAATTAAAGTTTTACATATTTTTAATGTCATCTAGAAAAAATTTCTGTTGATGAAGAATATTTGCTTAGTGAGTGAATGAGAAAAGAAAGTGGGAGTGCAGAAAGATATATTTAATTGGATTTGGAAAGATCAAGAAAAATATTGCTAACGTTTGGAAAGTAATTCAATATGCCATTTTAGATATAAAAGGAAAAAAATATTTTGTGTGTTTATTTACTGCAAGGAGGCTTTAAAACTAAGTCATATGCAAGATTAGTTCATTTTTAATAGATTTGCTATTAAAAAAAAATTTAAATTTAAGAAAGAGATGATTTGTTTGCGAAAGAAGGTAATGTTTGAGGTGTAAGGTTAGGTGAGTATCTGTTTATTGATCGCTATATAAAAAAAAAAGAAAAGTTTTTTTTCCTTTTGTATAAAGAAGTTTGAAGAGTAGTAGAAAGACCATAAATTTAAATATAAAATAGGGGAATTAAAAAATAAGGAAATATGGATTGTTTTGGAACCTAAAATGTATGTATGATGGTCAGAAGGAAATTAGTATGCTTTGGTAGAATATATCATATGTGACAAGGCTTTCCATTTAAAATGCTTAAATAAGACTAGGAGTGACGTAAAAGATGCATGGTCATATAGATCATGTATAAATATTATAAAAAAGTAAAAAAAAAAAAAGAATTTCTAAATATAGATAGTTTAAAGAAAAAGAAGAAATGGAGAAAAATGTAGTTAAGGAAGATAGAAAAGAGTATATATTTAGTGGAGTGACAAGAGATATCGAAACAAAATAAGTAGTGCAATGAAAATAGTTTGGCAAAGAATAAGTAAGATAGAGGAAGAGGTAAAGGATGTAGAAGTAAAATTAAAAGCATTAGACATGAAGTGTGAGCAGATCAATGAATAGAAATGATAAGGAAGAAATAGATGAGGAAGTCCAGAAGGTGAAAGAGAATGTTATGGGTGAGTAGGAAAAGTAATCTATGAAATAGTTTTGATAGGAGATTTATTAATTAGAGGATGTGGAGATGTAATTGCAAGGATAAATAGAAACAGGTATCTGTAAAACTAATGATAAACAAGCTTATTATAAATGTAATAGAAAAGAGCAAAAAAAAATTATAAAAGGACAATAAAAGGAAGAAATTGTTAAAATTGGATATTTGAATTATCATGGTGGTAGAAGACCAGAAAAGTGGCTGGAATTTAAAAAAGCAGTTAAAAAAAAGCACTTCAGGTATTAACAATAGTGGAAACACATCTAAGAGAAGAAAAACATACAATAGAAGATTTATTATGGCATATTATAATTAGAAAATAAAAAAGGGGTGGTAGTATAGGAGTTCTGTCAAAAAAATATTTAAAAAAGTGTTTGATAATGAAGGGAGAGTATGTAACAGTGATCATGTGATTGAAAATAGTAATAAAAGTAGAAAGGATAGTGAAAGATGTGGATGAAGAATGAGTGAAAAGAATAAGTTAGAAGAATATAAAAAGAAAATAGAAGAAATCATAAAAAAGTTTGTTGGGGATGAATATAAGAACTGGTGTGATGAAGTAGAAAAATGGCAAATAGGGTTTTAGGTGAGAATATTCAGAAGAATAAAAAAGTGTAAAAGAGAGGAATAAAGCATGCAGAGAACATAAATTTACTATTAAAGACAAAGAAAAAGAAAAAGATGCTAATATTCAATGGAAAACTATTTTTAAAAAAAGTTGGCTAAAATAGATAATTAATTGCATAGAGAGAATGAAATTAAATAGTAAATTATTGGAGGATATTAACAAAAGTTGAAGAGATGGGAGTAATAATTTCAGAAGTATATTAAAAAAAGAAATATAGGGGAGAGAAAAATAATATTATTAAATGATGAGAAAAAGAGTGTAGCTCTAGAGAAGAATTAGAGATAATATTAAATAAATATGTAATGGATATAGAAAAGATGTTAGATGTGAAGAACAGAATGTTAACAAACATAAAAGCAGATTGTAATGGAAATATTAGTCTTACAGAAAATTGAATGAGGCAAGGAAGAAATTGAAAAGTGAAAATGCAAGAGGTTTAAATAGATGGGCAACAGAGATGGTGATGAATTGGGAAATATGGCAAAATTAGTTCATGTTTTATAAGATGGCACAGAAAACAGAATTTCCAAATTGCTGGAATAATAAAGAAGAGTAAGGCTATTATTTAAAGCAAGGAGTAAGGACCATAGAAAGTTAAACAATTATATATCAATAGTGGTAATGGCAGTATTATATAAAGTTTTGCATATATGGTGGCTGGAAGGGGGGGGGGATCAAAATGGATGGAAGAAAATAATATAATGCAAAAAAAATACAAGGAGGTTTTGGAATGGATAGGTGTAGAGGAGATAATTTATTTATAGTCACACAACTTATAGATGTGAGTAGGAATACAGAGACAGTTATATATGATCTTTATAAATATAGAGAAGGCATATGATAAAGTAAATAGAATTAGATGGAGCTTTAATGGATATTATTAAGAGATTGTCTGAAAATAATTACTATATGTATCAATTAGGAAATATAGAATCAGTTGGAGTTAAAAATGAGGTGGGACTAAGGCAAGGATGCCCTATGTTATCTATTTTATATTTGTTGTATTTGAGAAAAATGGAGAGAGCAATTGAAAGACTGGGAAGAGGAATAGAGATACCATTAATAGGTGGCAAGGGAGCATATATATATTATCGGATCTTTTATTTGCAGATGATGTCTTTTTGTGCACATAAAGAAGAGAAGATATGGATGTTATATTGAGAATATGCACAAGAATGGTAAAGAGATGGGATTAAATTTAGTGAAGAAAAATCAAAAGTAATGATGATTAATACTGGGGAAAGAGAAGACAAAGAATTTTTACTATAGGATATAAAGTTAAGTGTGGTAAATAGGTATAACTATTTGGGAATCATCTTAAGTAATCAGATAAATTGCTTGGATGAATGGGAGAAAAAATTGATCAATGAAGCAAAGAAAAGAAAGGAACTGATAAAGAAATTAAACAGTGTTTTTGTATGATAAATATAATGTAGGAAGAATTGTATGGAAGGGAGTGGCAGTAGTAGGGTTAATATATGGTAATGATGCATTATGTGTAAGTAAACGCATGTTAACTACTTAAAAAAAGTACAACAAAAGTAGGAAGACATGCATTAGATGCAGATGTGTGGATGGCAAAGGAGGCAATTAAAAAAATGGGATGGTCAAGTTTTTATGACATGCAGAAAGCCAAATGAAAATGTTTAGTAGATTGCAGTTTATGGATAATAAGAGAATAGCCAAAATAATATTTAATTGGGTTATGAATAAACAGCAGGCAAATGGGTGAGAAAGGTAGTATGGTATGCAGAAGATTTGGATAAAGTATTTATGTCAATATACTTATACAAAAGGTGGGATGATTGTGTTAGGAGAAATGTTGAGTGTAATAGTGGAAAGGAATGAAATAGAAGAATAGATGCATTAATCAAAAATAGAAAGTTGGATAGGTGGTGAACTAATATAAAGAGTAAAAAGAGTTTAAATATATATAGAAGTAAACAGAATATTGAGTGTGAGATAATTTATGATAATAGCAAGGAGAATCTTTAGTGACAAGGGAATATACACATAAATGGAAGAATGAAAGTGATTTAGTCTGCAAGTTGTGTAAGGAAGGCATAGAAAATATTAGGCATCTGTTAATTGAATGTAAATGCCTGCAAACAGAAAGGGTACAAATAATGAAGTTGTGGGGAGATAAATATAAACAAAGTGATTAGGTGGGTTCTTGGTTTTTATGCTGGGTTTGGGGAAAGATAAGGGGAGATTTAGATATAAAGGCCATGGAGTTGACAAAGATTATGCTGTGGAAATTGGATGCAGCAGAATAAGGATCAATATGGAAAAAACTTAATGTGAGAAATGGAAAGGGAAGGGGACTAACAGGTTTCTCTGGGCATTGTGGCTGAGAGATTTCCGATTTCGATAAAGTGTATCACATCATATATGAATAGGTTTTTCTGGGCATAGTGGCAGAGAGATTTCTGACTCAAAAAGGAGAATCCACAGTGCATCACATCACATACTAAGAAATAAACCTAAAAGTAACAATAAATATATAAATAAAATAGATAAAATGGTAAATAAGTGAATAGAAAAATACAAAATATGGTATGTTAGGTAATATGTCATCAAAGATACAACTGCAGATGTTTGCTTATTCTTTTCAGTTTTTTCTCTAAATAACATGAAAAATAACATGATGATTTTATATTTTTTGTGATCTTTATGTACATGATAAAATACATATAATATTAAAATAGCATGAGAATTTTATATTGAAATAAGTATAATATTAATGATAAATAAGTGAACAGAGAGATTTGTGACCTGTTCAAATTTCTTCCCTTGCCAATCATCAGACGTATATCTGTGAACTTTTGCTTGCTTTATCATTAAATAATTAGAAAAAATAAATATGAACATTTTATATTTTATCTTGCAGTTGTTTGAACAATGAAATTAATTATAAATAAGTGAATAGGGAAAATTGTGATCTATCAAAACATTTTCCCTCACTGATCATTTGAAGTGCAACCATAAACCTTTTCTTATTTTTTTTTCATTGAAACTGTAGAACAGATAAGAGAAAAACATTAATTATTCATATAAATACTTTTTTTTTGTATGGTAGTATTATTTATTCCTTAAAAAGACATTTCTTTTTTATCTTGTAGTTTTTATTCATAATAAAATACATGACAGCAGAAAACTGGACCTCTGCTTACTGAGACAGGTGATATTAGTTTTTTTTTTTTTAATGTGTCAAAGCGAACCCCGGAACAACTGCTTGTAAGACAGCTGTGCTAACCACTCGGCCATCAACGCTTGACGGGTGATTAATATTGTACATATTAAGCATTCCACTGACTGAAAGATAAAATTTGTAAATACTTTGTTATTTGATTGTATTATTTGTATTTTATTACTTTTACTTTGCTATTATTTGTTGATTATAGTTGTATTATAATAAAGTTATGTTATTTGTTAATTAAAATGTTTAGTTCTTTTTTACTTAGTAGCTTTCGTTTTTATATTCAATAGTCTACTATAATAGTAAATATATGAGTAAAGTATATGTAATATTAAAATATGAACAATAAACATTATACATATTTAAATATAAAATTCTCACATATTTATTATAATGCTGTACACATTTTATTCATGCATTTTTACTGTTATGTTAGGTTTATTGTTTACTATGCGAGTAATGGTTCAGTGATTTCCATAGGTGTGAACAAATGTCCCAGAGTACTTTATAAAACGATACACAGATTGGATAGAAGTGTTTTTATCTTATAAAGATTATTAAAGGCCAAAATGATCTAAGTCAGTGTTTCCCAACCTTTTTTGGCTCGCGTACCACTTGGTAGTAAATCGTACCACTTCGTAAAAATGATTGTATTTCGTGAAATTTGTTATTGCGAGTGTGTTATTTTATTTGCATTATAAATATTATAGGGTGACCATGTATGTATTCACATCTCATAATGAGACAAATTACATTGAAACATGCCTAAACGTCAGGCCAGATTATAAACTCACTGAAATTATAAACTCATGTGTTTGTTCAAAGTTTCATATTTTTTCCAAAATAATTTATTAAAGATTACATTAAAGGTTATTTGGTACATATTTTGTTCAAAGTGTTTTCTCATTCCTTCATTTGGTTTTCCCGAATTTGAGTCTGCTTTCTTTTTTTTTTGGAGCATCTGGCTATTGGTTGGGCCATGGAGAGGATAAATCCAGCATGTCCCAAGTCATGGTAAAAATAACCACAGGGATTATCAGGCTATCTCTTGTTCTTGTTTTCTTTATATTGTTCAGCATGAAGTTAATAGGATTAAAATTTTGATGATTAAATATTAGCTTACATCTAGTAATCCACAATAGATCATCAAGAATTAATGAGAGTCTAATTTCTGGGTATGATCCTTTTCTGATACATTCTTTCAAATTAAATAATTTAGATTGATTTGCCTTGATCAGACTCGTTATTTATCTACTATTTTGTCATATTTCGATTACTAATAAATGGTTTTAATAAAAACACAAAATTATAAAAAACCAATTAGTATATTTTCTTATCATAATCAAATATTTTTATAAAATAAATTTAATGAGATCTTTGTGCTTGTTTCGAACAACATAATTTTTTGAAATTTGGTTCAAAAGATGCTAGGTATATCCTTAAGTCTACAGCTGCGTTCAATCTGTTTCGGTACTTATTTTTTAAAAAAATATATGAAGAAAAATCTCTTCCTACTAATTCCATATTAGTAAACGGTAATAATAATTTAAGAGCTTTCTCTGAAAGTTGTTCATATTCTATAATGTTTAACCAAAAATTAATTAGATTGTGTCGTTTTAATTCTACTTGTAAAGTTCTGTCACATGATAATTCTATTAAATTTTCTTTATCTTTTATTGAGAATGATGTAGCTTTTTCTAAATTTTCTGCATAGAAGGGGTTTGAAATCCAATTATCATTTGTGTTTTCGGGTTTTGGAAAATATTCCATGAAAGACAATTTTAATCCTGTTAAATGTGCTATTATATTTTCTCGTATATCTTGAGACAGACTAACCTTATTTTCAAACAAAAAAATATGTAAAGTTTCGAATACTTCCAGTTGATTGTTTTCGATACTTATATATATATATTACTGATTCCAAAAATCTAATTTCTTAATCATACTTTCAATTTTATCATTAACATTAAAGATCGTTATCGACTGTACATGTTAACAACTTTACTGCATAATATTATTAATTAAATTAATTTTTATGAATTATAGGAAAAAACGTTTCTATATTTTTATGATTTAATTTTTTTTTATGTCCGCCATTATTGATTATTTTTCATGTATCACCAACCAGCAACTCGCGCACCACCAGCGGTACGCGTACCACAGGTTGGGAAACATTCTACGTCATAATAATATATATGTGAATTAATGTTGAAACTTACAAACATCATAACATCTTGTCAAGCGTTGTTAGCCGAGATGTCATCGCAGCTGCCTTGCAAGCAAGTAGACGGTTGTGGGTTGTGTGTGCTATGACATATGGAAAAAAAAACCATCATATCATCTTAATAAAAACTCAAAAAGCAATTGAAAGTGGTATTATTTTCGTCGGCTAAAGTTGGCCGGTGATGCGATGTTAATTACATTTAACAAAGGCAGCGCTAAGAGATCAAACATTGTTTTTTTTAAAAAAAAAAAATTATTAGATAGATAGATGAACACATAAATACCGTATATTAATTGTTAGAAATATTATAAAGTGCAGCATTAAAAAAATGCATATAAAGTATTAAACCAACACAAATATAAATTATATATATAAAAAAACTAGTTGACATAAACAAGAATTAACGATGTGTTAAAGTTGAGGTGGGTTTGGATCAAGAGTATATTGTCTCCAACAATGTTTTAATTAAAACACAGATGTGGACACACATGCATACAAATAAAAAAATGATGAAGATGTGTTCAATAACTTTTGCTGTATTATTAAAGTGCGACAATTTTTTTATATATAACATTAAATTATAATCAGTTTGTCACTTATAAACGCATCGATTTTTAAATGAATCAATACTAAAATGGATATTTAAAATATAAAATCTGCACTCATTGTAAATAAATTATAAACGTGATTTAATTAATAACAATTAAATGAATTAGAGAACTGAGATTTGTAGCCTTATGATATATAAGCTATTTCCACACAACTTAGAATACAGAAAGAATTCGGCAATTACATTTAACGCATCACTAAAAATATGTTCATCGGTTTAGATTTTGCTTTCAAAATAAAAATTACATAACATTCTTTCAAATAAAATAAAAGGTTTTTTTTTTTAAAAAAAAAAATCTGATATCTAAGCATCTACTTGGGAATTGATCCAATCATATGTGGTGATTATTTATCTTTTCAACATATATGTGTTCAAGTGTATCAGTATTATGCGATAGAGTGGTGAGCCGTGTGAAGGTCTGTGCTCATATACCCTATATATTAGATAATTTTTATAAAATTAATTTATTAAAGTTTTTAGAACATATTACTGATGCCTGTCTTGTCTAGCTTTTCAGAATTTGTGTAGCATATTGCTTGCTTTACACACTAATTTGAAAATGGTGTGGTTACTTTTTGTTTCACTGCTATATAGTGTGATATTTTCTTATTAGTTGATGAGTCATAAAGATGGCAGTGAATGGAAAGGGGGAGAATGAAGTTGCAAGTGGAGACGGGCATTAAATTGTTGTATAATTACTTAGCAGTTTTTACTAAATTTTAATCATTAAACTATATATAAAAAATGATAAATGATAGCATATTCGTTTGCTATACCTACTATATAGATTCCAATATGAGCCAAATAATTTTTTTTCAAAATGGCTTGGGATTTTTCTTTTAGGTAGCCATTAGGTAAATCACAATTAACCAACTAGTCCTTTTCTTAGTTGAGAATTAAATAAGGATGAAACACACTGCATGAGTCCAGCTTCATTTCCCTAACAATCAGATGGAATAAAATGACTGCGAACTACTTAATCCCCCAGTGGATGCAAGATAAACTGCATAAAATTGAGAGATTTCATACAGCAAAATTTGAAAATAAAATACATTTTTTGCTTATCAAGCAAAACAAATATCGCCATAGGATTAATACAGACGCGTTCGTTAACAAAACTTCAATTACACCACCATATGAAATCAAGAAAATTTTATCCTTCGGACCGTAATATGTAGGAGGAAGTTGGAGATCTCCTAAACTCGAACTAATAGCAGACATCGAAGCGAGTCTCATTAACAATATACAAAGAGATGCTATCATCACCGATATATCTAAACTATTAAATAACAATTTGGTTGATAAAGAAGGAAAAGCATGGAATAAAAGTATATTAAATACCAAACAATATTTCAAAACACACAATATTACTTGTCTCAAAGAAGACAAAGGCAATCGTTTTGTTTTGCTAAATAACACAGACTATAAAAATAAAATGCACGACCAAATTAAAATATTAAAGTTGGTGCATGATAACTCTTTTAATATTAAACTAGATCGAGATAAATTTATTAACAATGTGCTTCGGACTTTCAAGGATAAAGGGATTACTAAATCCGAATATTACAGGATTTACCCTTCTGCCACTAGACCCCCCCCCCCGAATGTTTGCCAATTTAAAACTACATAAAACAGGCGAACCACTTAGATTGATGATGGATTTCGGTGGTGTGCATTATTTTGAAGCAGCCAAATTAATCAATCAATTACTTATAGATTACCTTAATTTTGGCTCATACACGATAAACTCGTCTCTCCAATTCATCTCCAAAATCAAAAATACTCAAATCTCTCAGACTTCAATTATGGCTACAATGGATGTGAAGGAACTATACGGATCAATTAATCGAAAAGCATCTATCCAAATAGTACACGAAGAGCTACTGCGAGCACATTGCCCTAATGAAAGAGTTAAATTCATTATTGCTTTCCTGTCATGGCTTGATTCACATATATTTACACTCTTTGAAAACAAGTGGTACACAATGCAAGATGGATGGCCCATGGGCCTTCCTATCAGTGGTGTTTTATCTAGCATATATTTAAATAAATACGAGCTATCGATCCTTCCAAAATATCACAATATCAACCAAGACTTTACATATATTCGTTATGAAGACGATATCTTTATCATAACCTCTAAAGATAATACTTTAAATATACTACGTGATTTACAAAACTTAACCAAACTTTCATTCACCATCACATATGGAAATAATAAAGAACTTAAATATCTCGACCTCTCTTTATCGAGAAATCGCCACCTAATAGATTACAAAATGATTGTTAAACCATTTGAAATTCGCAGCTGTATCCACCCTAACTCTAACTCACCTGCATCGCATAAATTTGCTGGCCTTAATGCATTTTTGTTTAGAAACTTTTATTTATGTAAATATGAAGCAGACAGGAAAGAAAACATAAACAACTATATTAAAGATCTATTAGCAGCAGGGTTCAAATTCAAAACTATTAAAAATAAAATCATAAAATTTAATAATACAATAAACAATAACGTACCTCCACCAATCTACCTAGAATAACAATCCCCTACATTCCTAAAATATCTAACAAACTAATGAAAGCATTAAACGATAAATTTAACATAGCAATTAAAACTCCACCTAATTCTAATAGATTGCTTAACAACTCTAAAGACCACATTGATCGATCGTTCACCCCACATGTGGTGTACTCTATTGCCTGCCCTCAGGCTGGATGCCATGCTATATATTATGGTGAAACGAAAGCTACAATCAATACTAGACTGGGTCAACATATTTACACATTTAACAGAGCTCAGAAAAACAGCAACACGTCCTCTGTATTCTTGGAGCATGCTAAACAATCTGGACACAAACTTCACACCCGCCAATCCCATAATATTGTGCTCAGAATCAAATGATCACAAAAGAAAAATAAAGGAGGCATTTTACATCAATGGAAACATCCATGCCATTAATAGAAAGGATACTTGCTTCGAGATCTCGAAGAAATGGGCTACATAATACTAGCTTATTTGAATATTTGTATTTGCATATTTTATTATACATTTTATGAAGGCTATGAATATGAGGCATGGATCCTCGAAAACGTTAAGCCGATAAACTTTAATACTAATTAATATCTTCTCTAATTAACAATTATATATTTTACATATACTGAGAAGTAAAGCTATATTTAATACACTGTTAGTAAATTGTTACATTTTTATTTACCATTGTCAAACTGTTATTATTATATAATCATTGGCAAAAAAAACTTTCACTTATTCTAGCAATACACTGGCCTTTATTATCAGAATTGGCTTTTGCAAATCATTTATATTTGCATATCCCAGTTCTTATAAGGATAAGCAATTTAATAAGAGCAAATAAATATTGCAAAATCTCACTCAATTATTCAACCAATTTAAAGTTCCTATGGTAGATTCAATGAAATGAAATTGTTTGTTATATTAAGTGAGACTTTATTATCATCTGAGTGTGTGATTGGACATCCATTCTTATTAAAATCATTTATCAGATTGGCTTTCTTGTAAGAATTGGGAAATACAAAATGTAAATGGATTCATTTTGCATATGTGAAAACTAATTTTGACAATAGAAGGCAAGGCATTGGTGTAAATAGCAGTTATGTTTTTGACTCAATTTTATATATACAACATATAAAGGAATATGTGCATGTGCTTAAAAATAAAATTAAATTTATTTTACCATTTACCATCCTTGTTTTTTTTTATATTTTACATATGTATACAAATATAAATTTACTATCATACTATAAATAAAAATAAAAACCCTACACATAAAGAATAAACTATATTAATAATTTATTTATAATGAAATAAGTTAATAATTAAGAAGTTAATTAAAAATTGAACATCTTAATGATATACAATACTGTAATCAGTTCAATTTCATTACACACTTTTAGGTAAACTTATATTACATAACATATTCTTGAAACATATAAATAAAGAAATCTGAATCAATACTCCTCAGTTGGCCAAAATCACATCCTTTTACAAATATTCATCATTTGTTAAGTGTTTATCAATATCAAATTACTATATTTTGAACTAAAAGTATCAAAACTCCTCACGGTTGTATTTTTGACACCATCCAGTTTAAATTAATATATTAAATACTATTATTAATCATTCATTAGGTTAGAGATTATCATATCACTCCTAACTCAGATATAAACTTTAAACTCAATTAAAGATTTTCCTTTAACATTATTAGTATATGAACACAGACTTTCTAGTCTCTTTTAGCTATCCAATCTATCTCATACAACCAATACACATGACCACACAAATGAAAAGGATAAATGATCTCCAATATACATATTCCATGCTCAACCAGCACTCGTCAGTTGATACATGTGTGTGGACATATGTATTGTAAAAATTATATGTGATAGATTGGATAGCTAAAGGAAGCAAGTCTGTGTTTAAAACCCCTATTATTACATTAAAACTCCAAGTATATATATTGTATGCAAATATTATACTTGTATGCAAATATTATTACTATACATGCACACATAATATTATTGGTTTCACTTTTCTTTAGGTGTTGCTGGCCTAACCAGTGACAGTATTAACACAGGAATCAAACCTGGACCCTTAGAATCTTAAACATTGAATTTTAAGGTAATACTTTAACTAACCACACCATCCTGTTAAAGGAAACAGTCAGTAGAAATTCAAGGTTCCTCCTGATTTTTCCACTTTCCCTAAGAGCAAAGCTGATTAGTGATTTCCATACATTATGTATACTCACACTAGGTTGACTGATGAGCTTTACACCAGTCATGTGACAAGCTTCTTTAAATTTTCTTCTTTGTACCTTTTCTTCTAAACAGAGCAAAAGAAGTTTGTTCAGAAACCATTGATTTGAAAAAAAAAAAAAGAACTATATAGAACTAACTCCTATGAAAAATGATTATCCACTGGCTGTTATTAAGCCAATTTTAAATAGACAACAAAAAGAACCATCAAAAGAAAAAAACAATTATCAATATGGTTGTGTAGCCATACATAACAAAAATAGCAGATACAAGAAAAATCTACAATCAGTATAACATCAGAACAACTTTTGAGAGACATACACACTATGCAAAATTCTAACATCTACAAAGCCTAAACTTGAAATGCTGAAAAGCAAAAACTGCATCTATAAAATAGCATGTGAATGTGGAAGAACATATATTGGTGAGACAAGTCATCCCATTGAAAAGTGATTTTAAAAACACAATCTGATGATTAAAATAGAGAAAACAGATATGTCTGATAGCAGACCATGTATGTACCAATGAACATATGTTCAATTAGGAAAATACAAACATATTGGATAAAGAAAAGGTACAAAGATGAAAATTTAAAGAGGTTGCTCACATGATAATAGTGGACAAGCTCTTAAGTCAATCTAGTGAGACTATACATAATGTATGAAACCACTAATCAACTTTAAAAGTGAAAAAAAATCAAGAAGTACCTCATAGATAAATATATGAAATTTTTACCGACTGTTGCCTTTGGCAGTATAGTTGAGTTGGTTAGAGCATTACTTCAAAATTCAATATTGAATATAAAGGTCCAGATAAGAAATAAATAAGTATTGTAAAAGTAAAAAAAGGCAGGGGGGGCAGCCTTTTCATACAAAGCCAACTACAAATGAAAAGACACATATAAAATAAGACATTCTTGCAAGCATACCCTTGAATCAATAGTTAATCATATAGAAAATAGGATCATTCAGAATCATTCCAAATCTTTTGTAAATATTGTCACCAATCAGGCCAGTAACACCTGAGGAAAGGGGGGGGGATAATCCTTCTCAAAACGTTGTGCATATAGTAATCTATATGCTATTACTAATAGGTGAATGTACTTGGAATATTATAATAAAGTTAAATTTTTCTAAAGACATTCAATATTTATATTAGATAATGGAAACAGTCCAATATATTGTAATAATTAAGAGGGGGGGATTATAACAGTGGTTAAATATAGCTTTTAATGTTAATTATGTTTTAATATTATTTTTCTATGATAAAAAATGTTTTAATATTATTATGTTTATTATTTTAGTATTTTTTATCTTTTCATAAACTATATTTTACATTTCATCATCATCATCAACCATTATCAATCCACTGCAGGATGAAGGTCTCTCCAAGTTTAATCCATCTTCTCCGATCTTTAGCTTCTCTTCTCCACAACACCCCTGCACATTTTCTTATTTCATCCATCCATCTCACATGTGGTCTCTTTCTGGGTCTTTTACACTCTCTTGGAATCCAGTTTAAAATTTCAATTGTCCATCTATTATCATCTCTTCTAGCAATATGTCCAGCCCAACTCCATTTCAATCTTTTAATTTTTTCAATAAGGTCAGTAACACCTGTTTGTTGTCTTACCCATACATTGCGTTTTCGATTTCTTCTTGTTACTCCCAACATACATCTCTCCATACTCCTTTGAGTGGTCTGAAGTCTCTGTATTGCTCTTCTATTAAGTGTCCAAGTCTCAGATCCATAAGTAAGAACTGGTAAAACACATTTGTTAAAAACCATCCTTTTCAAACACATAGGCATATTTCCTTTTAGTATCAAGTTATTTCTACCAAAAGCACTCAAACCAAGTTTAATTCTATGATTAATTTCCTCCATTATGTTTCCATCTGTATTAATAATCTGACCAAGGTATTTGTAACTGTTAACTTCTTTTAATTCTTCATAATCAATCTTTATTTTCATATTTTGAGCAAATCGATTAAACATTACTTTAGTCTTTTTAACATTTATCTTTAGTCCTACTTTTCTACTTTCATCTGCTAACTCCTGCAACATTTCCTGCAGCTCTGAAGCATTATTTGCAAAAACAACTACATCATCTGCGAAATCTAAATGACTTAAATACTCTCCATTTACTTTCACTCCTTTAGTTTCCCATTTTAATCCACAAAATACTTCTTGCAGCACTGCTGTAAAGAGTTTTGGAGATATGGAGTCACCTTGTCTTACACCTTTCTCAATTTTGATTTTTCCAGTATCATTATTTAATCTAATTGTTGCTGTTGCATTTTTATAAATATTCTTTAAAATATGACAATATCCTGAATCTATACCTTGATGATCCAATGCTTTAATCACTGAAGAAATGTGTATAGAATCGAATGCCTTTTCATAATCTACAAATCCAAAACATAATGACAACTCATATTCGTTTGTCCTTTCTATGACTTCTCTCAATACCTGGATATGATCTATTGTACTAAAACCACTTTTAAATCCAGCTTGTTCTCTTGGTTGGTGGAAATCCAAAGTTCTCTGTAGACGAGTTGTAATTATCTTGATAAAAATTTTATATAAAACTGATAAAAGGCTGATAGGTCTGTAATTTCTAATATCTTCTTTATCACCTTTTTTAAATATTAATATTATTACTGCATTCTTTCAATCTTCCGGTACATCTTTATCATTTAGACATTTGGTATATAACTTTGCTAAAATTGTTTCTATTTCTTCACCTGCTTCTTTTAATATATCAATTATAATTCCATCATTTCCTGGAGCCTTTCCTTTCTTCATACACTTAATTGCATGTCTCACTTCTTCATTTAAAATTCTGGGCAATTTGGAAGATGTAATAGATATAGGAGGTACTTGTTCTTTATTACTATATAATTCTTGATAAAAATCTTCTACCAATTTCATGATGTCATCTCTCTTTTTAGTAATAATTCCATCTTTTTTTCTTATTGCAGATATAAATTTCCTACCAATACCAAAATGTTGTTTAACATTTTTGAGACTTTTATTTTCTTCTACAGCTTTCCTTGCTATTTCACAGTTATACTTTCTTATATCATTTTCAACTCTTTTCCGTACCATTTAATTGCATGTCTCACTTCTTCATTTAAGATTCTGGGCAATTCGGAAGATGTAATAGATATAGGAGGTACTTGTTCTTTATTACTATATAATTCTTGATAAAAGTCTTCTACCAATTTCATGATGTCATCTCTCTTTTTAGTAATAATTCCATCTTTTTTTCTTATTGCAGATATAAATTTCCTACCAATACCAAAATGTTGTTTAACATTCTTGAGACTTTTATTTTCTTCTACAGCTTTCCTTGCTATTTCACAGTTATACTTTCTTATATCATTTTCAACTCTTTTCCGTACCATTTTACAAAATTCGAGATATTCAATTCTTCTTAATACATCATTTTTGTATTTCTTCATATTCCTTTTTTTCTTCATAAATTCTCTACAATTAATGTATTCATGTTCAATATAACTTGTTGAAATTTTATACATTTAAAATGCCTATAAAAGTGATAGGACAAATATTAAACACTTTTCACTTAAAAAAATATTTCATATTTGTAATCATATATATACACACATATATGATATACACATATTAAATATGGGTACTAGTTAATTAGCTGTACTGTGCTGCTAGGTGATGCTGCAGTACCCATCAAAAACCCTCAAGAAGCATGCAAGCGATAAATTTTTATCTGAAGTTGTCGAATGTTGCCTAAGGTGTTTTAATTTTATATAGATTTCAGCTATTTCTTGCTTTTGTAATTTGTATTTTAGAGTGATTTCAGAGATTTCTTTGTATTGCCTTAGGCATTTTAATGTTACATTGATTTTGGGTAGAAATTTATCACTTGCATGCTTCTTGAGGGTTCTTGATGGACACTGCAGTGTCGCTTAGTGGCACAGTACAGCTAACCAACTAGTACCCTATTTTTATAACAAAGAATTGACTTAATTAATTTCCAGACTCTCTCTCTTTCCAACCCATGCTTTTATTTCAAGTTAAATCTAAAACCACCAATTGTGGTTGCAGAAACAATTTTTTTTTTTCTTTTTAGTGCACAGTCAATAAAAGCATTTAATATATATTTATTTTAATTCTGCATGAGAAAGCTATCGATATAAATATTATATTTGTCTATCTTTCTCCTGGCCCTACTAGTATTAACAGATAAATTTTAATCTTAAATATCATGTTTGCAACCTGTCTAACCAGTTTTTCTGATTAGACATCTGCTAATTGAATGTAAATGCTTACAAGAAAAAAGAATACAAATAATGAAGTTGTGGTAGAATAAATGTAAAATGATTATATGAAAAATGGGTTCTTGGTTTTTATGCTACGTTTGAAAAAAGATAAGGGGAATCTAGATATAAAGGCTATAGATTGGACAAAGACAAAATGGATAAAGCAGGACAGAAAATATGGGAAAATTTAGGGTAGGAAATGGAAAGTGGTTAACAGGTTTCTTTGGGCATAGTAGCTGAGAGATTCCCGAATTCAATAAAGGAGAAACTATAACACATCATATCACTAATGTCAAAATTCAACATGTTACATATCAAATTTGGCAAAAAATGGCTTCATATTTTGACTTTCCATTAATGAGAGGAGAGGGAGTTTACAACAAGGCACCATGTCTTTTCTTTTAACAATGACACACACTAAGCTGCAACTGATCTTATATTCCACTTCCCAGCCTTACATCATTTGATTAACATATTAAAAATTTGCCATTCTTAGACGATATAGCATTTCTGTTTTCACTTGATCTTAATAATACCAAAATGATTAATATAAGTAAACTATACAGACATTATTCCCAACCTGAACAGAGCTATGATTCTTGATTTATATTTAGTTATTTAAACTAAAATAAAGAGAGAGATATCTAATTCAAGAATGGATTGCATTTGTAAATGTATCTTGTACAATCAATCATATGGACGAATTATATAATTATAACATTAACTTCCTTTCAAAAAATGACTTGCTTTAAAAATGGCATATAAATAAATAAATTATCACAATACTCTAAAAAAATTAAAATAAAAAAGATGTTTTTCTTAATCAGTTTCATATTTGATCTGAACACTATATTAGATGGGCCTTGGGAAATGTCTTTCACTGCAAGTGCTCTTAGTATTTAAGCAGAGCCTATATGTGGGAAATCAATGATAAAGCCTATTTATTTAATTTTTAAAGATAAACTTTAAAGAGAGATTTAACTCATTTTTTCCAGTTTTTGTTGGCCAAATGATGACATCATATTCAGGCCAATTGATTTTGCTCAAAACTTAAGATTCTTTGTCAGACTCTTTCATCCTAGGATACATGATATTCCTTATTTTATTTATTATGTAGTATTTGTCTTTGCCAATTTTCTTACAGGAAGTCGTATATAAAATCCAAAGACTCTATCCCAATTTTCTGATCACCCTTTATGGAGAAGTATGTGAAGATCTAATTGTTATAAAAATTTCTTCCTATATCAATGAATTCATTAGGCATAAAAATGCTTGAGACTATAATTAAAAATTAATTAGAGCTTTACTTAATTCCCATAATATTAAAAATGCAATTTGCCATATAGAATTTATCCATTGGCCAACAGCCTTCTTATTTACAAGTGTGGTTAAACACAATAAAATACATAATCCAATGGCAATACAACTTGACAATTCTTTCAGATATGCTCTTTGACATGGCAGTTTCCCCAAACTAATTTCTATGTCCTAACTAACCTTTTATTAAGTAGGTTACATATATACTACAAAACTCTTAATGGAAGGATATCCCATTCCATTATTTCACAAAGCTTGCCCCAAACTGAACTTCTATTTACCTCTTTCATAAATCAATTAATTAAAGCTATTGAAATTTACTACCTATGATATATATGCTCGTTTTAAAATCTCAGTTTATGCATTGCATACATGGATATTTCAGTGTTTTTTCCTTCCAGGAAACATATTTCGTAGTTACTAAAATTACTGTTCGATTACATCAATATAAATTTGTCAACATGGAAACATCATGCTCTTGGCATATACTCCAAGCATTGCCCAAATCACCACTTTAAAAGGGTACAAAGTCCTTTCCTTAGTTTTCAATGTCATCTAAAGCAATGTGAAATGAGGGTCATAATAAAGGACAAACTTAAGATTAAATTAGAAAATATGGTTAATTTATTGTCAAAAGTCTCCCTTTCATTATATGCAAATCTCATTATTCAATATCCTTGTACTTATAAAAGTCAACTCCAAAGTAATATTTCAAAAGCATTCACTAACTATTGCTATACACTCTATAAAAAGTTTCTTTGGAAGGAAAGAAATAGCTACTGTCTCAATCATTGCTGCAAAATGGTCCAAGACTTTATGACCCATAAATATTTAAAATTCTAAGATATATTTTGACATATACTAAGGTTTTCTCAAACTTCAACTTGTCTTTAAAATTACATCTACAGAGACCCCCTCCTATATTGGAGGTCACTAATAGAATTGCTTTTGTCAGTCCAGCAACTAAATTTTTATGCTCTCAAAAAATAAATATAATTGCTGGAAGGTCCACACACTACTGTATTCCTATTCTCAAAATAATGATAACTCACTTTCAACATCAACAACAAATATTTGTGTCATAAATTTAGATTCTGGTAAGTTGCCTGCAAATACTTTGATTTTCTGTTTAAACTGGAGTCTTATTCCATACTGCACATTTTCAGATTTAGAAGGCAATGTAAACATGTTGATGTTTTTTTTTTTTTTTCCAAGATAAATTGTATTCAGTACTCAATGGTTACATAGAATTCATAATGATATTCTATAGGTTATATGTATAATTGCATGTATAAACATAGTATTGTGTACAAATTGCATATATATAAAGTCTGTTGCTCAAGTGTGAACTATGCCAATGATTATAAATAGTTCATCATAGGAAAAATTTATCACGTTGTTGGAATGGTTACATATTTTGGAGTACTTACATAATGTATAAATATAGTATTTTGAAAATATCAGGTGGATGTTTTATGTTAGCTTTACTTTGCCATAAAAAGGCAGAAATCCACGATTGTATTTGTGCAGTGATCCCTATATTGTTTAAAAACAAATTATCTCAAAGAGACTTTCACCAATGGTAATTTCTCAATTATTAGTCAGTACATTCATACTTTATAGAACAAAGTCCATTTTTATGTATCATAATTTTCAACTTTATCTTTCTTATTGCATTGCCAAAACTATATAAGATTAATATCATTTATGTTCTTTTTTTTTTATTATTATTAAGTGTCATAGCATTGGCCGGGACGCGAACCCGCAACCAGGGCAACTGCCTGCAAGTGCAAGGCAGTCGCGCTGACCTCTCGACCACCAATGCAAGACTTGTTCTTTATTACTTTTTACAATGCTTTTTGCAACTCATTTATGATAGTTTCTGAAGATTGTTGAGGCAATCGAAACTGTCAATAGTGAATTGTAAAAAGTAATAAAGAACATAAATGATATTAATATTGGATAATAATTCAAGGAGTCATTAAAA
Organism: Epiperipatus broadwayi; assembly: GCA_028023455.1. Taxonomy (NCBI): domain Eukaryota; kingdom Metazoa; phylum Onychophora; class Udeonychophora; order Euonychophora; family Peripatidae; genus Epiperipatus; species Epiperipatus broadwayi. The sequence continues at coordinate 1,070,286 of JAQFVV010000259.1, read as the reverse complement.
CATATTTGCAAATAAACGAGAAATTATAAGACAGAGATAAAAAATTACAGAATACACTATTTATATTGATATTTGGTCACTAATGTGACAATTCTCCACCTTTAACTTAACAGCTACACCCCATGGATTTATCAGAAGAGTATTGTAGAACTCATCTCAATGATTGACTTAAAATAAATATACCAATTTTGAGGACCATATGCAAAGACTCTATTTTTAAACCTTTTTTTTAAATTGTTATGATGATTGCTGTCTAAATAAAGTCTTTTGAAAGATGATAATAGTCATAATAACATTAATCTATACCAACATGAATAATAATAATAAATGTGACAAACATACTCTATTGAACTACAATGATAAAATTAATAAATATTTTCTTATTAATAATTTCAAAATGAAGAATTATTATTATAATTTTTTAGGGAACTGAATTTATTTAATTTACCGTTGGAATAATTGAGTAATATCACACTTCTCAAATGACAGTAGAAAACCACTCTTCGTTGAAATTATTTTTTGCGGGGGAGGGGGAGATAAAATTGATAATAGACAACATATATATTGAAAATGTAAGCAGTTATAAGTTTTACATTTCATTATAATAATTTATTATGGATTTTTTATTGTTTAGATTTTTTTTCTAATTAATACGTGCGTGCATTCCATTTTTTGTGGATTACTTTTTATATTAATTTTCTTGCTAAAAGACAGCTTTGTAAATTCAGTAATCAAGATGTACATTTAATTCATAATAAATTAACTGACAGCAATAAGAGAATTAAATAAAAGCAATTTTTAACTTCTAAAAAAGCACATACTTGTCTAAAAAAAATTTCCAAAATGGGGAGGGGGGAGTATAACAAAAACAAAATGATAAGTGTTTAAGCTGCTAGTTACTTGTGGCTCTCCACTGTTAGGGGGCGCTACTCACAAAAATAGACAAGAAAATGTTAATTAATTTTCTTTTATAAGAAAGTAAGATATTTGAAAAAAAATATTTTTTTTTCACATTTATTAGAAATATTTGTTTTCAATGTATTTGCATGTTTTAATTATTTTCTTATGGGTTACATGGTTTACTTTTTTTATTAGTCATGCTCATTTTGTAATTCAATTAATTATAGAATTGCATTTGCCTTCATCATTAATCTAATTTCTTCAGAATTGTTTGCTCTCACTGGTAATTTGATTTCTTCCTGAACGTGATCACACTTGGGAGAAAAAAATGTTTTTCAACCATTTTATGTTCACTAAAGATATTACTGTGATATTTGTTTTCTAAATGAATCATATTATTTTCATGTTACAATAAATATGGTACTATTTTTTATTTTTGTCAACATTATATTATTTCCATTATGGAGGTAAAAAAAAACTTATCAATTAACATTTATTTTATTTTGATATGTGGATAGTATTTCTACTAACAGGTGGCACACACATGCAACAAGCTCTGTGTTTGAAATATAATTTTATAACACATACTAAATATAAAATTTACACCTACTTGCAATTTAAAAAAATTATGTTTTCCATTATTAATTTAGCCTTTTTTTCAAAAAGACCTTCTATGAAGTCAGATGTTCCTTGGTTGTTAAACCAACAGGAATTGGAAAAATCCATTGCTCCTTAAGAAAGTCAAAATTTTCATTTTGAAGTTACAAGTAAAAAAAAAAGTATATTATTTTTACTATTATAATCTACTAAATTAAATATGCTACACTTATTATTGCCATCAAGTTGAAATGGATATATTTTTTATTGTGCTGCACTACACTGCTTCTCCTTTCTTGGAATCTCTGTCACTATGCCCAGAGAAACCTGTTAGCCATTTTACTCTCACTTTATCTTTCCATTCTCCACCCTAATTTTTTCCCATATTCTCTATCCTGCTCCATCCCATTTCCACAACATTAACTTTATCCACTCTGTGACCTTTATATCTAAATCCCCCTTACCTTTTTCCAAATCCAGCATAAAAACCAAGAACTCACTTTCTGTATAATCACTTTGTTTATATTTAATCTCTCATAGCTTTATTATTTGCATCCTTTCTGCAGACTAAATCACACACATTTTTCCATTTATGTGTATATTCCCTTGTTGCTAACAATCCTATTCAAGCCTTAAACAGTAAATTACTTTTCTTGCTATTATCATAAATTAACTCACACCCAATATTCTGTTTACTTATATATATATATATTTGAACTCTTTTTATTCTCCGTACTAGTTCTCCATCTTCCTATTTTTTTTATTAATTCATTTATTCTTCTATCCTATTTCTTTCCACTATGACACTCAACAATTCTCCTTATACAACCATTCCACATTTTGTATAAGTATAATGACATCAAATCTTTCTTACCCATCTTGTTATCTGTTCCAAACTCTCTATACAGTAGCACCACCAAGTTCAAGTCTTAAAATCAATGGATGCAGAAAAGTTTGTACATAAAATCCATATCTAGTGCCTATTCACCTAACATTCCCAGACTAATTTCTAGCTTGTGGCTTTTATCAGTGAGGAGCTTTGAATTTGAGAACACTACACCTAGACCTTAGGGCCTAATGTATTTTTCTCTAAAGTGTCATCTGATGGGTACATGGTAAAACTTTAGATCGACTAATTTTCTCTATGAAAATTGCAATCTCTATGTATATTTCTAGATTGTACTGGCATATATAAAAATGATGATATATTAGATTTTTTTATTTTAATGTTTTTTTGTTTTTTTTTGAAAATAAATGTTTAGCAATGAAGCAGCAAATTATTTGTTTTCATATAGCCCATACAGTTGAGAGTCAATATATATTTTTAAAACTTATGAATAAATTCATTTTGATTTGATATTTTTTAATATTTCAATTGTAATCTTTGAATATATTTTTGCTGTGCCATTATCTAAAAGTTTCCAGATATTAGTTTTATTCTAATTAAGGGAGTTTGAAATAATGTTTTTCAGTCTGTATTTAGTGCAGAGGTGGCCACAATGTGTTGCGATCGACTTGTTGTCATAGGTGATAGACTTGTTAATAATCTAAGTGGAGGGAGGTGTGAAATACATACTATTTTTATATATCTATCTAGTAAAAAAATAACAGTTATTTAACGAGCCAAAAAACTCATGTCGGGGGAATTAAAGCAACATGAATAATTATTAACAATATTTATTAATTCAAATTAGCTACATTAAGTCAAGATTAAAAATATTTATTTTCAGTAATGATACGACTTAGTGGACTTCACCTATCTAGAATCGAAAAAAAATTTAGAACAAAAGCTAAAATAACAAAAAAACTTAAAAAATCTTGACTAAATTTGTTTCACTCATCCGATAGCTCTTACCAGATTGGCCTCGCGATCGATCAAAATTGGCTTTGCGATCGATTGGTGGACCACGGTCGACTTGTTGGACACTCCTGATTTAGTGTATTATTTTGAGAATTTTCTTCTTCATGATTGATTTTTAAAAAAAAAGAATGGAAAACTTCTTGAAATAAATTTATATTTATCTTGCATGCTTGATAATGCAGATGTAGAGGAATTTAAAATTAGGAAAATTCCTTTGTTTATACTGTATTCAAAGCTTATTTGTAAATTTTTTTTAGCTACAAAATAAAGCTAGAGCCCCTGAGTTCACAAGCTGGTGAAAATGATCTTCGATAAGGTTTTTGATTCGAAAATACTTTATACTGATATTTTAAAAATTGAATGTTTTTAAAATAGTAAAGAAAATACTTATTATTATTAAGTCACCAGAATTTTTAATAAACAATTTTAAATCTAATATTTATAAAACATAAAATCAGGTAGAACATATTAATAATGCAGGATTTTGAGAACATCTTTCAATTAAAACTGCTATTGGATGCTACTTAGTATCAGTAACAAAAAACTATAATTATTTTTGCAATTTCATCATATTCTTGTAGATATTCAAAATAAAATAATTATCCATTTCAAATTTATTTAAATTGTCTGCTCATTTATATTGTAAAAAAACTATCAACGTTCAGTTCTCAATTTCTCTATATAAGCATTACAGTTTCATACGTTTTTATAATTTAAAGTCTATTTTAAAACATCATTTAACAATAGTCAGCTAGATACAATGACAATTGCTATAGCAATACTTTTTATATCCAGCTATAATTAGATATAGTTTCTTGAACACAGTGTTTATTAAACGTTCTACTGCTAATGTTTATGAAGTATATAACTAATTTTTGGACTTTTATAAGTTATATAATTCCTTTTATCCAAAATTACTGATAACATAATATAACGGTCTGAGAAGAGATGGAGTCTTACCGTATTTGCATTACAGAGCGCCAGCAGGCATTTGAACCTGAAACATTTATAGAGTAGGCAGATACGTAAGTTAAGAAAAAATTTATTTTATATTTAGACCATTAGCCCCAGTCACTAACTCAGTGGAGATGCAGAGATAATATATACATCTTTATTTAATCTCTATCTTAAATATATATAAAAAAATAAAAGCCACTGCCAGTAATTAATACACAAATATTTATTGACACACATATATAATATTTAAAATTTGAGGAATAACATTTATTATTTTAGATTTTAATATTAACTTTTAATTTAAATTATTATTCTAAAATTTTAAACCATCCTCACAGATGAATTTACTAATATTTTTTTAAGAGTGTCAAGTATGAAAAGAAAATATTCTATCCCTTATTTAACCCTAAGCCAAAAGTTCGCAGTCAAACCAATGTCAATCCATCTGATACATCGATGTATTCAATGCAACATGAATACGACAGCATAAAATACCATACTGTCAGGAATGTACATCTGAACAGCATGGTTAGAGAAGACATTGATTCTTATCCAGACAGAAATGCTACATCTGTCTGGCAAGAAGAACAATAAAAAAAAACTCCATAGGAAGGGACTGTGTTTTCCATCTTACTATCCCCTTCCATAGGCAAAAAAGGGGTGTGCGGCATAAAATGCGATCCTGCACGTGGCTGACCTCATACTACATTTACTAATTACACTGATATATCCAATCCATTGACCCAATCCAACTACAAAACAAATAACCTAAGATTAACCCTCCCTTAATTAATTAATATAACTTTACAAATCTATATAGCAATTCATGCCCGACTTAATTTTAACATTTATATAATTTCGCATAGATGAATTTTATAAAAGTTTGTTTTATAATGTTGAGTATAGATCGGCTACATAGATTACATGGTCAAAAACATTTCAAAATAAACATAAACGATCAAAATATAAAGTCATTGATGGAATTGCAGAGGGAAATTTACAAGAAACCCACACCAATAACTTAAAAGACATCTGAATAAATACATTTTAGATACTCACCATAAGGTAACATTATTTACCGAATGTCTATATATTCTAATCAAATATGAAAACAAAAACATAATTAAACTTTAACGAATCTATGCAAGCGTCTATACCCAACTTAAATTTAATGCATTTAAATAATTTATACAACAAATATTAATAAAAAAAAATGGAAATGATTTTTAGCAAACTCAAATGTATTAAACATTAATAATTGATTTGAAAAGTCAGATTAAAGTTCATTAAAAAAAATTATGTTTAGCTTGTCAAATCTTTAAAGTTCTTAATTACTTGTAGTAATTTTTTTCCGTTTATATCTTACGGTAGAAGAGCTCCCAGTTCCTGGTGTCAATTCCCACGAAGTCTTTATTTGAAGACTGGTCTATCTGAAGGTGACCTTAGCTGGTTCAATCCTGGTATTACAGTCATTTCATTTGAAATAAGTGAGAGAGAGCGACAAGTGCGTCTTATCACTCTTCTCACAAAATCAAGCTGGAACTGTTCTTAATTTCAATATTTTTCCTTTTATACCGATCATCCGGATTCACTGAACAATGGTTTCCTGTTCCAATTTTTAGTTATGGTCCAAGACTTTATTGCTGTTTCTATTGAACATCTATTTTTGTTCTCTTATCTATATTTCATCTGACTTTTTTATATAAGATCCCCAAGGGCTAGCTTGCTTTTCGATAATTAATAAACACATCATTTCCATTTACAAAAATATTTTATCTTTAGATCTTGTACTTTTTTATAAAAAAGTACATTCAAATATTTTTTTTTTAAAAGGAAAATAATTTTTAAAGTTTTGCATCTGTGCGAATATATATACGTACATTGAACAATTCTTTAATTTTAGCTTTTAGTTTTTTTTATTTACGAACTTAAAACTGTTTTTATTCTAATTTTAAATTAATTTAACAGCATATACCATTACAATAATAATTGTTTGTAAATATTTTTATTTAAATATGAACCTGCTATATTTATACTGTAATGGACCAAAAAAGCACACCAATATCCAACCCCAGAGTGCATCACTAGATTTATAGCCTAGAATGTTGTATCAAGAGACATCATATTAGAGTTTACTAATGAGGATCTTAATTATAAATATCTAAACACCTGCATGAAATTACTAATAAATGCTTAAAATTATGATTAGATTGCAAAGAACCAAATTTCTTAAGAAATACCAATTAGCAAAAGCAAACAATAGAAAACAAATGTTAAGATTAATATTTTTTATTAATCATTCATTGAACTAGATATTATCCAGTAATGAATAATATTTCTGTAGTGTAATTTTCATTATATTATTCTCATGCAAGGTAGGGAATATTTTCTATCCACTTTTAACATCTTGTGGAGGGATGTATCCATAAACATATGCTCAAAGACGTGAAAAAGAGTTATGATTCCTAAGATGCACATTTCATACTGAACCCTCATCAGTTGTCCCACACCATATATCTTTATCATTGTTCAGTATATATATAGATGCAAATTACTCAAGTTTAATTGATGAGTCAAATGTGTAGCCCTCATACCTTTAACACAAATCACTTATTGAAAGTATATTAATAATTTTTATTAGTTATTCATTATTATCCAATAATGAATAATATTTCTGTAGTGTAATTTTCATTACATCATTCTCATGCAAGATAGGCAATGTTTTTCATTCACTTTTAACACTCTGTGGAGGGATGTAATCATAAACATATGATCATAGATAGATATGTGAAAAAGATCTATGATCCCTAAGAAGCACATTTTGTACTGAATCCATTTGCTATATATATATTCTAAACAATGATAAAGGTATATAAGAGATTGTGGTCTGGGTCAACTGATGAGTGCTGGTTCAGTCGATATGTGCATCCTGGAGATCATAGATCCTTTTCAAATCTTTGATCTTATGTTAATATGTACATCCCTCCACAAGGTTTTAAAAGTGGATAGAAAACATTCCCTTTCTTGTGTTTAATGAAAATTACACTACAGAAATATTATTCATTATTGGACATTCTCTAATCTAATGACCGACTAATAAAAATTATTAATATACTTTCAGTAAATGATTTCTGATAAAGTTGTGAGGGCTGCACATTTGACACTTATCACTTAAACTATAGTAATTTTCTATCTATATATACACTGAACAATGATAAAAGTATGTGTAAGAGATTGAGGTCTGGGCCAACTAATGAGTGCTGGTTAAGTATGAAATATGCATCTTAGGGATCATAGATCTTTTTCACATATCTTTGATATGTTTATGGATTACATCCCTGTGCAAGGTGTTAAAAGTGGATAGAAAACATTCCATACCTTACATGACAAGGGTGCAAAGAAAATTATACTACAGAAATATTATTTATAAATGGTAAGATTGATCTGATAACAAACAAAACAATTTTATTAACAGTTCAATATAGTATAGTTAAATTAATAAATTAAAATTACTCCTTTTATATTGGGCATATTATTGCATTTGACATTGGGTAGCCTTTGAACATTAACCCTCACAAAACCTTACATTAATAATTCAGTATCATCTCTGAAGATTATTGCTAAATAATCATTATTGTTTATCTGTTTCTGTTAGATAAGTTAGTTAAGATCTCAGCATTTATCTTCTATTAATTTAAAATAATAAGATTAAATTATTTTTAAATATTCACAACACAAAAGTAATCACAAAATCAGCCTTATACAATGTGCATTTGCCCTATGCCATGTTAAAAGCAAAATAACATAAATAAACCTCTTACAACCATAAAACTCAAATGTGAGAAAATATATTCCCAGGAGAACTGTCTCTATACTCAGAATAAAATCAAAATCATTCGTGAGTGAGCACAAATGAAATCAAACTTTGTGAAAATTACATATATATATCATGGGGAGTAAGTAAATGTATTAATAAAGAATTCAAGGACAGTAGGTAAAATATCTACAGAATCACTATATATAATGCACACACATATATTAAAATTTTTAATTTCAGACATGTATGTAAGTGAAATAAAATAAAGATAGCAAATTGCCCACAAGTTCTAAGCACAATAAAATTAACTTACTAAACTATTTATACATATGTATGCATACCAGCATACTTCCAGTAATTTTTAAAATACATTGTTTAAATAATTTTTGAATAGCTTCAGAGAGATAAATTTTCTTAAACAAAATTTTAACTCTTTAAAATATGAATCTGCCTTATATTCTTTTAAAACTTTTTTCTTTAGGAGAAAGATTGATTTAATAGAACTTAAGTTTGATTATTAAAATCATCTCCATTATTTAAAAGCCTTTTAGGAGAAAAAAACATAAACTATTATATACACAACTAAATTTTAAAAGAATTTTTGTTAAAGACAATAAAAGTTATTCAAAACCATACCATGATATATAAAATACACTAAAGTAAATAAAGTGTTATATATCTAAGCATCATGAAATTGGTAGAAAATTTTTATCAGGAATTATATAGTAATAAAGAACAAGTACCTCCTATATCTATTACATCTTCAGAATTGCCCAGAATTTTAAATGAAGAAGTGAGAAATGCAATTAAATGTATGAAGAAAGGAAAGGCTCCAGGTAATGATGGAATTATAATTGATATATTAAAAGAAGCAGGTGAAGAAACAGAAATTTTTTTAGCAAAGTTATATACCAAATATCTAAATGATAAAGATGTACCAGATGATTGGAATAATGCAGTAATAATATTAATATTTAAAAAAGGTGATAAAGAAGATATTAGAAATTACAGACCTATCAGCCTTTTATCAGTTTTATATAAAAAATTTTACCAAGATAATTACAACTCGTCTACAGAGAACATTGGATTTCCACCAACCAAGAGAACAAGCTGGATTTAAAAATAGTTTTAGTACAGTAGATCATATTCAGGTACTGAGAGAAGTTATAGAAAGGACAAATGAATATGAGTTGTCATTATGTTTTGGATTTGTAGATTATGAAAAGGCATTTGATTCTATAAACATTTCTTCAGTGATTAAAGCATTGGATCATCAAGGTATAGATCCAGGATATTGTCATATTTTAAAGAATATTAATAAAAATGCAACAGCAACAATTAGATTACATAATGATACTGGGAAAGTCAACATTGAGAAAGGTGTAAGACAAGATGACTCCATATCTCCAAAACTTTTTACAGCAGTGCTGCAAGAAGTATTTTGTGGATTAAAATGGGAAACTAAAGGAGTGAAAGTAAGTAGAGATTATTTAAGTCATTTAAATTTCACAGATGATGTAGTTGTTTTTGCAAATAATGCTTCAGAGCTTCAGGAAATGTTGCAGGAGTTATCAGATGAAAGTAGGACTAAAGATAAATGTTAAAAAGACTAAAGTAATGTTTAATAAATTTGCTCAAAATATGAAAATAAAGATTGATTATGATGAATTAGAAGAAGTTAACAGTTACAAATACCTTGGTCAGATTATTAATACAGATGGAAACATAATGGAGGAAATTAATCATAGAATTAAACTTGGTTGGGGTGCTTTTGGTAGAAATAACTTGATACTAAAAGGAAATATGCCTATGTGTTTGAAAAGGAAGGTTTTTAACAAATGTGTTTTACCAGTTCTTACTTATGGATCTGAGACTTAGACACTCAATAGAAGAGCAATACAGAGACTTCAGAGACCATTCAAAGAAGTATGGAGAGGTGTATGTTGGGAGTAACAAGAAGAGATCGAAAACACAATGTATGGGTAAGAGAACAAACAGGTGTTACTGACCTCATTGAAAAAATTAAAAGATTGAAGTGGAGTTGGGCTGGACATATTGCTAGAAGAGATGATAATAGATGGACAATTGAAATTTTAAACTGGATTCCAAGAGATTGTAAAAGACCCAGAAAGAGACCACATGTGAGATGGATGGTTGAAATAAGAAAGTGTGCAGGGGTGATGTGGAGAAGAGAAGCTAAAGATCGGAGAAGATGGATTAAACTTGGAGAGACCTTCATCCTGTAGTGGATTGATAATGGTTGATAATGATATCTAAACATTAAAATGAAGTTAACATGAAAGATAAATAAAATAAATACATAAAATCACATAAATTAAATGATAAATTGACCAATATTTCTAAATTTTACTGGTTTATGAAAACTAAAGTTTTAAAAGTTTATTAAATCCTTCATAAAGTAAATAAATTGGTTACCTTAAGTCCAAGATATGGATAAGAAGATATTGTTTCTCTATAAAAGTAAAATTACATTTATGTATATACATTTTCCTATAGACATGATGAAAGGAGCTCTCTGATAGGTCACTAGTAAAATGTTTTCCATTAGCGGTTTTCAAATATTAGTCACTAATGGGTTTGACATTTCAGATAGAGTTCATCTTAAAATTTATTCACTTTCACGGTTAAGAAGTGTATCTGTTTCAGCTGCAATATTATATATGTGAAGTTGGTTGGCACAGTGTTGGATTTAATTCAGTAATTGGAATTTGACATACTGTCAAAAGTTTATTTGTGATGTAAGCAAAAGACAATCCTGGAAATTATGAGCATAGACAGTCAGCAAAGACCAAAGACAAATTTTTTTCTGAGTCATTTTTATATAGTTAGCATATTTTGGAAAAAGATTTTTCGGATATAATTAACCAAGTCAGTAATTATTTCTAATCACCCATATTTACAAAATTCTCTAAATAAGCAAACAGTTTACACTTTGTGGCTAATTGTTCTAAATCAAAATATATAAAATGCGCTGTGCTTGTGCGTGTTAGCGCATTTTATATATTTTGATTTAAAATTCTCTAAGTAAATAACGTGTTTACAGATAACAACTCTATCTTAATCCCTAAAAATATGAATTGATATTTAAACATTTGCAAAATATGAGACTTAATAAAAGAAATCAGTTTTTAAAGAAATTCCCTTAGTAATGAGATAAACTATTTTATCAAAAATTAATCTGAGACTTTAGTTAGACTTGATTAAACTGTTTCCATAACATAACTTTTTAAAACAAATTTTAGTTAAATTTCTTTATCTTTTAAAACTAAAAATGACTCAATTTTATTTTAAGCACATACTTTTATCAATGTGTTAGTGTGCCTATAAAAGAAACCTAAATTTGATAGAAAAATATCAATTTAATTTGTGAAACCGGAATTTTAATTTATAATTACCAACTATTTTTAATTTTCAAATATAAATTGAGACAGTCAAAAAAACAAATTTTTACTAAAATTCTTACACAACCATGGTTTCATCTATTTGCAAATAGACTTTTTCAAGTGAAATTCAACAAGATAAATACAACATACAGATACAAAACAAAATGGCTTTCCCATTATTTATTTCAAAAACCAATTTCCTTTAAAATCAAAGAATGTCTTAATGAGATTGATGGCCTCAGATTCAAGAACATTTATTATCAGTTTCTTTTACTCTTTTTTAAATTTCCTTCTTTCATAAAAGATAACCTCTGCATTGTCAAATAATATTTTATCATCGTATACAATTCATTAATATTGTAACGGTCATATTTGTACATTCGCGCAACAAAATCCAGAGTTTTAATAAATCATCCCAAGGCTGATAGAAATAAGGTTGTTGAGACCCCGAATCCAATCTCACCTCAGTTGCTTTACCAACCCTCAAAGATTTACAACCTTACGGATGACATATATGAGGCTACACCAGTATTTTTCATAACTCGTGCGCCATCAGTAGCACATCGGTAAAACACGAGACTATGGGAATTGGCATATTTGACAAGATAGCTATATATATATATATATATAGGTGTAGCATAAGCATAATTATAAATATGGATTGTGATTCATAATAACTAAATACTAATAGTTAATTAATTAATAATGAGCAAAATTGAGACACTAAGCAGAAATTAAAATTTAAATTAATTTAATGAAAGCCAAATATAAATGGTAAAACTAATAAATGAAATAATAAAGATACAATGATTATATAAATTGTCTCACTCACAGGTGATAATTTTAGGGATTATAATTCATTAATATTTGAAGTTTTGGTTCACATGCAGGTGATGGTTTTATGGATACAAGCAGTTTTGGTTTACATATATATATATAACATTTCAAATCACTCGCAGGTGATATTAGTTTTCTGGTTACAAATTGTTTAAATTACTTTACTTGCTATCTATCTATCTGTCTGTCTGTCTGTCTGTCTGTCTGTCTGTCTGTCTGTCTGTCTGTCTGTCTGTCTGTCTGTCTGTCTGTCTGTCTGTCTGTCTATCTATCTATCTATCTATCTATCTATCTATCTATCTATCTATATATATATATATATCACTCACAGGTGATGAAGATTTGTAATTTATCAAGTTACATTTTCATGAGACTTATTACAACTTTAAAATTGGTATAATTTGCTCATCATTTGGATTTAGATTTGCTTTAGAGCTAGCAGAAGTGATTATTATCATTTATAAAGAATATTTTATTAAACGCATATTAATCAATATACTCTCTATATAGCTTATATATCTATAAAACTAGATTCTGTTTCAGATCAATGCAGAAATATACATTTATATGGTGTGATGAACTGATGATTGGCAGTCAGACTTCAGATACCAAGGCATATAGAAAATACATAATCTTGAGATTGTGCATCTCAAATGTGTGCTTGCTCATGGGATTCATACTTAGTACCGGTTCCCTTTTACCATATCCATTGCTGTGAAATAGATCTTTTAGTCTGGGTGATCGAACAACTAATTTAATAATCTGGATCCTCATGCTCCAGTCCTAAATATAAAGAATAAGGTGGCCCTTAAAACCTATGCCCATCTGAAGAATAGTTGTCCGAACTAAGAGTAATGGGGTGGCCCTTAAAACTTATGCTTATTGGAATATAAGGTACAGCAACAAGTAGATATGCAGATGCATTTCCTAAGGACACATTCACCCCGCTAACTACATCATTATATAATAAAAATATGATGCAAACAATAGTTTCCTTCCATGAAGTTACTGTAAATCAGTTCATAATCTAGCATCTATAACTATGCTATTAAAGAAAATTTATGAATTTAATTTGCTAAGCCATCTATATAGGCATTTATATAACTCTAGGGAGGATTACAGCATATTTTGGATAACTACAATACTAAATTGTAGCTTTATGCCGTATTTCATCACTTCAACTAAATATTAATTAAATCTCTCATTTAAAGCAAACATATCTTAAAGTGTTTATAAGATTTTAATTATATCTCTTAAATAAGATTTATTTTATCAATTTCAGAAGGGAGTTTTGTTTGTGCGTTAATAACCGCAAAATTACATACGTGAGAATATCTAATCTCTTCTTACTAATTATTTAACTACGAGTAAAACTCCATTCTGAACAACATAGCATAAACAAATACATAATTGAAAATAAAATAAAATTGGCATAGATTTAACTAAAAGAAACATAAATTTAGAAATAAGATTTCATGTAGGTGAACTTTGAGATTTGGCTTTATTTGCTTAGTTTAAAAGAGAATGGAATAAAATAGCCTAATTTCAATTGATTCAGTTTAATATAAATTTAACTTTACGAGAATTATTAATAAAAGCAAATATTATTATTAGGCTAAAATATGTGAAATAACTTGGAAACATAATTATCATTTAAAATAAATCAGTTAGAATCAATCAAATCAGTTAGAATAAATCAGTTATGATAACTCAGTTATGATAAATCAATCAGAATAAATGAATCAGGCAAGATTTATGAATTAAATAGGAAAAAATAAAATATACATTTAGTTTATAAGTTTAGGATACATTATTTTTGGCCATAATTAATAAATTTAGCTAGCTTTATGATTTATGAAGTTTAGTTTAAAAGTTAACTTTAGATTGATGGAGATCTGTTACCACTATATTTTCTGTGCAGTGGCAAGTTGGCTTCATCTTGAACATTTTCTTTAGGTGGCATCGGCTTTTAGTACATATTTCTCTGCATCCTGTCGACTATCATTGGGGTCTAGAAAGCAAGGAAATTGCCTTCTACCCCATCATCATTTTTACAAAATACTTAAAATTCAAAAGCTATAGCATGTCCAAACGAAGACTGAATTAAGCTTATATACTAGCTCACCCCCTCTCCCCTTTCTTAGTAGTTTCAAATCTGTTTTTCTAATTACCTCGCTGCATTCTTGGAAATCCGGGATACCTGCTGTTATCAATTTTTTTTATAGGTGGGTTTCCCAAGCTTGACCAGATTAATTTATTCATACTTGGTTTTAAAATCTATTTTTACTCTTAAAATTTTAAATAGGTCAGAATACAGTGAGAAGGATTAATTTTATTAAATCACCTTTTTCGAAAAACAAATCTAAAGATGGAAAAACCTTTTATTATATATGTAACACATTTATATAATTTAACGATATATGCAGAAATATTATAATTTCAAATATTAATTTTAGAATAAATATTTTAAATAAAGAAATTCTGTTCTAATCCTATAACATTATTTCTTTCCTGCATATATGGAGTTTCTTGTTACACATACATAGTATGTTCCCATTTATTTAACTACTAGAAATATATATGTGCATATTCACTGATTTTTACATATATACATACATTTTCTATACTGTATGCTAAAAAATACACAGACACAAATAACTAGTATAATTAAATTTAAATTTAGCATAATATTTGCATAATATATGAGGATTTGCATATAAGTATACATAAATTTAGCATAATATATGAGGATTTGGGTATAGGTATACATAAATAAATACTACTATAGTATATAATAGGTGAAACAGAAGGATAGACAGATCTGACTGTTTCAATATACAAAGCTGAGTTACAATATCTATTCTCAACTTTTATGAAATTTAATTCTTTCATTAAGACTTAATTTATTCAGCTTTGTATATACATGAACTGAATGCAAGTCATAGAATATTATTTGACAATACAGAGATTACATTTTATAAAAGTGAATTAAAAAGAAAACAAACTCTGATGATAAATTATCTTGAATTTGAGGATATTAATCTCATGAAGACACATCCTTTGATGTTAAAGCAAGTAGGTTTTTAAAGTGAATGCTGGGAAGGTTATTTTATTTTGTATATATATGTTGTATTTTGTTGAGTTTCACTTGAAAAGATCTATTTGTTAATAGATGAAACCATGGTTATGGAAGAATTTTAGAAAAATTCTTTTTTGACTAGTATTGTAATGTTATATGATTTTCTATTTTATTTATCACTACTAGAATAGCAGTAGGCAGTATTTAATCTAAATATTATGTAAATAGTGTGTCATTCTAAAGAGGTGATAATGTATCAGTTAACTACCCCATAATCAAAATTTAAATACATTAGCCAATACATTTATTGTATAGACAATTGGAATGCGACAGACGATCACAAAGATTGAATCTATGCTTTTTGAAATCAAATGAGATTTCACCGCAGATTTAAATCCTGTTGAATGCACCATATTATTCGCTGTGTATTGGCACTAACTGCCACTAAATATAATTTAACAAGTACCCACACAAAAATATTAATTTTCATATCACAATTTATTAAATACTATTTTAATTATTATTTATACACATATATTGCAATGCTCAGGTTCAAGCCCTTCTCATTGCATGTTTTAGTTTAACCACCAAACCTATCTGTGCTGGGTTCAAACCTTATTAAAATGAATATTTTAATAAATGTATAAATCTATCACGGCTGTGTGTGCATTATATATGCACATATGAATAAACCTGTACGTACATAGGCTAGTAGATGTTACAGCGAATATAATGGTTTAAATTTTATAAAGAAATGATTTATGTTGTAATTTTAAATAGTAGAAATGTCAATTTATTAATTTTATAAAATACAAACTCATATGTAGATGTATGATTCACTTGATATAATAAGTATATAGAGTGGCGTGATTTAGTTTTGTAAAAGAACAAAAAGTTTTTAGTTAAAAATAAAAAGTTAGCCATAAACAGATTTACATTTAAGTCCACCGCACCTGCGGTTAAATCAAAGTTTGAAAATTGATAATTGCTATACTCAAATTTGTTTGTGGTGAAAGTGTATTCATTAAAATTGCTGGAACAAACTATTGACACCTAGAAGATTCGTGGCGTCATGGAAGCCTAAACAAAAATACTTTGATCAAATTGGAAAAGTTTACAATTTAGTGTGATATTTTAGAGTTAATAGGTTTCCAGGCGAAACAAGTTCTTTTCTAGTCAAGTACTTTGAAATAAAAGTATAAATAAAGTAGATTTTGAGCTTGAGAGAGGAGTCATTAATTTTAGAAGAGCATCGCCATATCTGATCCACATCAGATTGATCTTTAAAAGGTCTGACTGGAGAATAGGCGATGACTGTTCTAAGTCCACAGAGGAATGATGTGCCCACTGCTAGCTGATGCTTCAACCACCGGATCTGCAACATGAAACCATCCAGCAGTAGCCTACTTACCCAATGTCAATGCTACATCCGCTCAAGAAGACCACCGCGATAACTGAAAGCCAACACCTGCTCATCCAGTCCAGAAACGAAATAACACCAATCTCTAAGCACAGAGCTCTGTGTAAACGAACTGTTTCTAAATCCAAATTTTCTATTTAAAAGTTTAAAGCTAGCAAACAATCTAATGTAATTTTCTAAAGCCTATAAATGTTTCATTATAAATTTTCTTTAAAGGAAATATATCATTTGTATAACTTGCCTATATTTTTACAAATATCTTAATTAAACTAGATGTAACCTACACTAATTTCTTTGTCTATCACTGCAGATGTGCCTATAATATTTCTTTACTCTTATTTATATGCCAATGCTTCAAAGCAGCGAGCATTTAAACGTAATAAATATGTGGAGATATAATTGCAAATATCTTGCCATAACTATTTTCTTAATGACATCCTCGATGCTCGCTGGTTTGAATTCATATCATTCTTATTTAATTCTAAATGTATTGTGGCTTACTATTAGATTTTCAGTCTTATTGAGACTTATGAATACACCTGGGTCATTTTATGCAGATTATTTTAATGCGATTCATGTTTCTTCTTAATTTCTATGATATTTCACTATATTTATTAGATATCAAGAAATTTAAATTATTAATAACTTATTTTGACTTGAACTACTTTTTTTTTTTTTCAAAAATATAACGTTATATTAGTAGCTAATGCGAATATGGCCTGAAATTGTATTTAGAATCTTAGCTTCTATGTAAACAACCTATTTATACTAATGAGTAAATAATAATAATAGATTTACACTTACATATAAAAATATCGCAATAAATATTCAAAAAATTTAAACTTTTAAAACATATTTTGTTATATATAACAGATATAAATAATCTTTTGGATTTTTAAAATAAAAAAATGAAGATTTTATAAACTGAAAATAATCTTTCTAATGATAATCTTTTTGTTTTGATTGCGATCTCATTTTTTTTAATATAGAAACAGAAAACCATTAACATAGCACAAGACTGAAAGTAGCAGCTAGTTGTACATCACATCATGAATAAAAATAAAGTGGCTAACAGGTTTTTCTGGGCATAATTGCTGAGAGATTCTTGACTTTGTTTAAAGAGAAGCCACAATACATCACATCACATCTGATTTCTTACCAGTTTACAAACGAACGCTAGCAGTAATGACTAAAATATGTATGAAAAATGTAAAATTAAATACTGTAGTTAATAAAAAAAGTTTGTCTTATATTAATTTTTTTCAAATATTTGAAATTTTTTATTAGTCATACTTTATTTGCTTATTTTTTTAATATGAATTTTAAAGTAACTTTTCCTTGTTGCTTTGCTTTTATGCGAATTCTGAAAATTACAGAACCTATCCCACATTTTTCAAGGTAAGTTCAAATCTATTTTTGTGTGATTTTTTTTAATGCGGATTTTCTGTGGAACCTATCTACCACATAAAATGAGACCCAGGTGTAATGGACTAGTCTTAGTAGTACAAAAGTATATTCAGTAATTATTTGGCCATTCAATCAAATATACTCCCCCCTAGTAATAATTTCTATGTATAGATTGAAACCTATAAACCAGTTTTATTATTCCCCCTAATGTCACTTGATTATATAGGGGTGTTAGAATTGGCTCATAATAGTAATACTGACCAGGCTATTGCCCCATATTTTTGTAATAATTAATGTCATACTTTCACTTGGCTGATTAGATATATTAAATTCACATTCAATGTTTAGCGTTTTGCTGCATCTTCTATTAAGATGGGACTTCAAGAAAGACCACCCCATCTTACCTTCTTTCAGGTCACACACTAGTAAGACCTGACATATAATTCCAGGCAGTTGTGTTAGCCATCTCGACCTTTTAGCAGCATGATGCTCAGATTCCAGGGTACCGGGGTTTATCACAAAAACCCTTGACACTAATCTATCCACAGGGTGCTCTGTTGTTATAATTTGCTAATGGTGTAGCATGTCAGTGATCTCATATAGCCAATTCTGAGTTCCATAATTTAATTATTCAGTATTAAACTGGAATTTATGTCTTTGGTTTCTGGGTTCAATCTCTACTCTGAGCTGAGTTATACACTCATAATTTATTAAAGTAATAATGTCACAATAAAGATTTTGCTTAAGACTGGTATAGCATTCTTATAATAGTAGCTACTACTTTCAGTAGGAATTGGCATAACCTAAGGTAGGCACTGCTTAGTGATTTCTTTAAATATGTCAACTCATTAATAATTTAAGTTTTAATGAGAAGATATGATAATCCTCATATTATAAAGCCTGTGTGCTTTTCCCACATTAATTTGTTTTATTTGTTTAATAAATATATGTTAAATTTATTCTGGTTTCGTGTTATTTCTCATTCCTATTTCAATCCAATTCAGTCTTAATTAATTATATATATATGATATAACCATCTATGCATTGATTATAATTTCTGAATGTTATCTTTAATTTCATGCTGATAGCAATTAAGTTAGTTAATATATATATATTTAAGTCCCGAGTCTCCTATTTCTCCCTGCCCTATGCCGGCTATGAAAGATGGGTATAGTACGGGTAACTTCAAGTGTGGTCATTCGTAGGGTCTTGAGTCATGGAGTACTGGCAAATGAGTTTAAGTGTGGTCAGATTTGGGATATCACACTCCTGGTCTGGTTAGCTTGGGTATCTTTGCCTGGATTCTAGATTGTTACGGGAATGTACGAAACTCGATCGTTACATATATATAAATTTATTTTATGTATGCCCCAAGGGTTATTCAAAAATAAAACAAAGATCTGTCCAGCCTGCAACAGTCTCTATGTCCATTTTGGAACATTATGTTGGCAAAGTTCATCAGAAAATTCTCTGTCATAGCAGAGCTCTTCTTTATCCATTTCAAGTCAAGTCTTCAGATCTGACAGTCCAAAATCGCAATGGATTCAATCTTTTTATAATCTTCTGCTTCTTAATTCCAATTGTTATCTTAATCCTTTTAATTATAATTCTGTTATGGATTAACATATACCAAAAATTGTTCAAATAAATTTGCTAATTAAACTATTTTATTACTGTCTGTTTACTGCATTAACTATACTAATAAACCATTTTAATTAATGTTTGTCTCTTGCAGTGGTTATTTTAATTCCATTTTTGTTATTAATTCATTCTCAGTGTAGAAATAAATTATTTTTCATTTTCTATATACATTAAATTCTTTTAGAAATGGTACTAATACATCATAGTAAAATAACCAGCCAGTATTAGCTTTTTTAGTACAATTGTTTCAATACTTATATTTCCTCAGCTGACTACAGAATCCATTGATAGTATCTCAACGGTAATGTACAAAGGTATTTCCATATAAACACCTAACTTAAGATACATACACATCTATGTTTATAGCTTTCATGAAATCTAAGCATGTGACAATTTTAAAACAATTGGTAAGTAAATAATTTTTTCTGGCAGAAAATGACCCAAATTTTCGGTTACCAGAAAGTATTTTATATTAAACTAACTGTTCTAAGGAACAAAACAATTTAGAACGATAAACGCAATTTTTTTAGCGCATTTTAAAAAATAATAACATAGTTTAAATTTGCTGAATATATTACATTAACAAATATATATATATATTTGAAAACAGACCTATTTACAATTACATAAACGCTTTGCATATCTTGAAGAGAAAACTTGCTTTCCAAATTATGCAATAATTTTGGATCAGTGATGTTGGACATTCTTTTATTTAAAAAAAACTGGTTGTAGTAGTTAATGTTTAAAAATACTGTACATGTATTTGCATATCATTATACAAATAAAGTTCTCTATCAGCTGAGATAGTAATCCTTGAGATTACATAGTTTTTTTTACATTAAATTGTTTTAAACTTAAGGCTATTTACACAATTCTTAATGAACATTTATTTAATATGCACTTCTAAAAAATATATTTTAATAATTACATTTAAATATTTACAATAAGCTTTTAAACAAGACGTTAATTATTAAAATAAAACATTAAAAAAAAACATGGTTTAGGAAGATAAAGGAAAATTAAGATAGCATATCTAAAATATACATTTAGATAAACAAATGACGTAAAATCAAAGTATTTTTTGCATTTAATTTCTATCTAATTAAACCATTATAAACTTATTTTATAGCTATAATTTATAATATTAAAATACATTTTTTGGAAGTTGGATAACAATTGTAAATATTCTTTAAGCATTTTTACAATTGATTATCTTCAAAATATTTGAAATAAATATGTGCAAAAGATAAATATTTTGGAAATCTCATATATTCTTTTCTAAACAGTCTCAAATATTACTGAATATTTTTATGGTTTACGTTTTAATTTTTATTTCAAATTTGGACATTTTACTTTTTTTTTCCTACTTAAATTATTAAAAAAAAAAAAATGTATATCAAGTTTATTACGAAACTGTGTAAATGTAATCTCTCCATCCCCGAAAGTTATTCCGAGAATATGGTTAGCACAGCCGCCTTACAAGCAGTTGTCCTGGGGTTCGCTTCCCGGCCGATGCTTTGACACATTAAAAAAAAAAAAAAAGCTTAGAAATTATAATTTGGTTGAAGAGCCTCTTAACTTAGTAATGCTTTGGGCCCTCAAAAGTCTAAGAACATTTCTGAATATAAACCAAGTTACTACATTCCTCCTGCTTAAAAAAATGAACACAATAGTAGCAAGCTGTTATCAAGACACACTACAATTAGGTAATAAAAAAGATTTCATTTACAACCTAATTGTAATAATTTTGATAACAGATTACTGATATTCTATTAGCATGAGGTGAGACATGGAATAGCCAGTAAGCACTATTGGTTTATCCCTATATATATAGTCATATCTGGGGGAAAAAAAAAAAAACATTTCTATTTATTAAGTAACCATTTCAAACCAGAGCTCTAAAAAATACAAGCACACGAGTTCAGTTTATATATTTTTGAGTAATTTTTTATTGGAAGCCAATAAAACAATATCATTTTTCAGAAGAAATCAATTTAAAATTTTTTTATACTTAAGTACTCTTAAAATCTGCTATGTTTTTGAGTTACTTCAGTGTTGGCCTTCCATGATCTGAGTTCAAATTCAAAGTGCAGCTTGATCTTCTCTAGGGTAGTTGAGAAATTACTAAGCAAGCTCAAAATATCTTTTAGTTAGCCAATCCAGAAAAACATCCAATATTAGTTAGTGAATGAGTACGTAGCTATTTTTAAATAGAAAGTTCCCAGAATAATTTGAATTAGTTTGTGAATCTCATCACATTGGAAATAAAAGAAAAGCATGATTTCAGTCTAGTGAAAAAATCATATATTACAAGCACTGAAACTCTGATTTATCTTTTATACAAGTTCGTGCATTTGAATGTTGTACGTGATTTAGAGCAGTGATATATTCAAGAGCTCATGGATGGATTGCAGACCAATTTTTACTCCTGGTATGGAACTTTCCGTATGAATTCCTGGGAAACAAATCATTCAAATATTTTTACTATATGGTTAAATACAATGGCTCTCTCACTTCCAATAATCAAACCTCATATAAAATTCAAACAACAAATTATTTAATTATTACTATTTTTATGCATTCAAATGGTAGGCACTCTTCGGAAATTTATAAAAATATGAACTCTTTCAAAAGAGCATTATTTTTTAAAAACTAAATATATTGTTAGATTTTTCAAAAACCTTATGTATTTTTCCATCTTATGAACTATTCTTAGTATCAACAATAGCCAAATATTCGTTTTATTAAAAAAGAATGCATTTAAAAATCTTTATATGAAAGAGATAGTAGGAGTATATGATTGCTCATATACAGAGATAACATTATTTTTCAAAATCATAAACAAGTCAAATGAACTGCTATAATAATTTTTTTTGTTATTAAGTTTTAGAATTTATTTTGTTCAAAAATTTGAATTTTTTTAAAAAAAAAAAAAATATTATACTTTTAAAAACATTTTTTTTACATAGAAAAAAAGAGGATCATCTTAAGCTGGCTTTTGCATCATCATCATCAAACATTATCAATCCACTGCAGAATGAAGGTCTCTCCAAGTTCAATCCATCTTTAGTTTCTCTTCTCCACATCACCCATGCATACTTTCTTATTTCATCCATCCATGCATATAAGTGATAAATTTCAAATTTCTACCTTTATTCTACTTCCCTCAAAAATGATGCAGACAGACAAAAAAAACATAATCTAAACCAAAACGAGTCACAAAAAACGAATAGTCATTCTAAAAAAAAAACATAAGGCTTGATGATTATAATACAATCCAAGCACCATAAACACAATCACATAGTGATCCTTTATTAATTTGATATTTAACAATACTGTCTCTCTAACTCTTCAGCTGCAAACTTATCTTTCTAAAACTCTTTTAAGATCTTCCCAAATTGTACTTTCCATTGTCAACAATATCCTTTCAAAGCAAGCAATATTACAATTCTTTAAACTGATATTGAGATAATTTTTGACATAAGACTCTGCTTCTCCCTAAAAACTATTCAAATAAAACAATTTTTTTCTGCAAGCTATTACTCTTCACCTGCTTCATATGCCAGATAAAATGATGTGCCCTGAACAATTATAGATTCAAGAGCATCACAGCTAGTAAGATTATAAAATCAATAATAATCTTGATACCATATTCTCATGACATTGCATTCTTAAATTTTTTCAGTGCCTTTATGCTGTGTTAGAAAAGGATCAATATTTCAATTTCGTATAATTAATGTCAGAAAAATAGCTCTATGAACAACTAATTCAATTAAACTACATAACTTTGACTAAATACTCTATTTTTTTTAACCTGTTAAAGGCAAAAAACACATTGGAATTTACCTTTCAAAGTAAAAAGCTACTGTGATAGTTAAACCGATTCACATTTTTAACTGATAACTGCCCAAGCCTAAAGATGCAGAAAATTTTTTTTCTATCACTAGATGACAAAACCTTTTTTAAAACATTAATTACTAAACAAAATTAATAATTAAAATATCTAAAAAAATCCATAAGCTAAATAAATAAATAAAACTATCTCTAATGAGGAAAATATCATAAAGAAACTAGTTGAGATTCCAATGAAAAGAGATACTAATGGCTTTATGAAGTCTTGGATTCAACACTCATTCACTAGATAGTTGGTTTGTATTTGTCTACATTTACAAAAGTTAATGGCTATTAAATTCCATTTATGAAGTTGATGAGTACAATGGCTAGGGATCAGCCTAAATCTATTGATGAGACTCTACTAATATCTAGAAAGATCAAATCCAGCTCATTCTTACTATTAGATCTGGGAAAACAAATTTGTTTGGAATCTCACAAGTAGTTTATTTTTTATGGCATAATTCTTCAATTGGAGATCCTTGGTTGAATATCCCAAAAGAGAATCTTGATTTGAAATATTCTCTTCCAATATCTGATGGGAAAATAAGCTAAATAGGAAACTAAAGCAAAGATGGTCTTGAATGTGGCAGTAATATTTCTCATTCTAATGTATAATTGGACATTTTTCCCCCAGAGACATAGCATTCACCATTTAAATATTCTAGTGCTATTCACTGTCCATACAGTGCATTAATCATAACTCAGCCTGCTTTCTAAGGAATTTTCATTTTAATCTATATTAATGTGAAAGTTTGTTTGTTTGTGACTTTATAATTCAATAAATATTGCATCAAGCTAAGTAAATCTTGAATGATTTTTAACCTTTTCTTAAGCTGTAAAATTTTGCTTTATAGTACTTGTTTTTAAAACTTTGATAATTTATAAAAACATAAATTTAGATTTTATATTGTAAACTATTTTTGTGGCTTTACTCAAATTAGTAAAACAGCAGAAAAAAATGTAATTGATAATTAAAATATATTTAAATAATATTTACATAACATAATAATATACAAGTTACCAGTAGTAGGTAAAAATAATTATTGTAATGTGTTTTTATAACTATGTTGTAGGTCAATTTAACTGTTGTTGATAACTCGTGTATTATTATCTTAAATATTATTTAAATATATTTTAATTATCAACTACATTACATTCTTTTATTCTACTAACATAGTCTAAAATAAATAAGGAAAATAGATTATGATTCAAAGTAACTCATAGATAGCATCGGATAAGACTGTATTTATATCCATTGTTGCAAAAAGTTGTGTTCATATTGAGTTGTTTCCGTATTGTTTAGATAAAAAGTTGAGTATACTTTATTGGATTAGAAATGAGGTCCCAATCTTTGGTAAGACTTTTAGATTTTTCACGTTCTTATTGAAAGATATTTTGATTTTCTGTAAATACTTTTTTATAAAGTTAAAGCTATGTTATCCGCATAGATGAATTTTCTGCATCTGGAAAATTACCTATCAATATATTAAAAAAAAGTAGGTGAATAAATCAGAATCAAATTGTTTTATAAAATTAGGTAAAACTCTCTATACATATTGCCACTCAGTGCAAGCCAGAGTAATCAATGGATGTCAGAAGACTTGTGCATAAAATTCCCATCTTATGCCTACTTATCCAATATCCCCAGACTAGTTTCTGGCTTGTGGCATTCGTCAGTGAGAAGCCTTGGATCTGAAAGCACTGCACCTAGATCTTAAGATTTAATGCAACCATCCAGGAGCCACCTTTTATCTCTAGTTAACTACAAAACTATAAGACTTAAATTGAAAACACTAAATATTTTCCAATTCAAGCTCATAAGCTTATATAGTTAGATAGGTCTGAGCTCAATTCACTACCTATACATTTTGGTGTCTTGTTAATAACCATAGCCACCTCTATCCTATTAGGCAGGATTGTTTTTAAGCCAATAAACATCAGATGATCCCTATTTCTTATGCTCACTCTTAACTGTTATTAAAACAGGCAAAACTCTATACGTATTGCCACTCAGTAAAGATAAGTAAATAGAGATAAAAGGTGGCTGCTGGAGGGTTGCATTAGATCATAAGATCTAGATGCAGTGCTCTCAGATCCAAGGCTCCTCACTGAAAAAGGCCAGTTTTAATAACATACCACACCTCTAAAAATCGATTAATATCACTGCTAGTCTAACTCAAAATTGACAAAATGAGAAAAAGGACTATGGTAGCAGAATTTCAAGTTTCTTTTTCAGAATTTTGTTCTAATAGTGGTCTAATGAAATGACTGATGAAGATGCCCAGGGGTACCTTAAGCCAAAGGCCCCCAAAACAGAAGGTATATCTTCAAAATTTGGAGAAAATTTAAAGATTGTATTAAAAACACTAAGACTATTCTATAGACTATCTTTTGAACTTGCAAGAATAGCACAATCAAAACTTCTTACAATTTTAATTTAGAAACAAACACTTTAATTGCATTTGATTTTTGGAAAGTTATTTTTTACTAAAATAAACTTTACAGATTATACAATTTGTTGGTATATGCAAAAGTAATTTTACACATCATTAATATACAATATTTTGTTTGTTAATTGCAAACAACTGTACATGAATAATATACATTTACAATTCGGATCTACGAATAGTACAATAGATTGTGAAGAATTAAGAATGGCAAATGTCCTGAATAGTTTAAAGGAATGATGGACTCAAACTAGAGCCACGGATTGTAGCTCAATCTTTCACTTCAGTGGATGGACATCTTATGACTTTTCAGGTAATTTAAGAATGCTAAATAAAGCTAAAGCGAGAAAAATAGTAATCGTATGATCAGTTACTCAAAATATTAAATGACATTCAAGTGCCAGAGTGACAAGCTGAACACGACTAATTTAACCAATCAAATGTAGATATTTTTATGCTTTCTGAGTAGCGAATCACTACAAAAATCTTTCACTTTTGATTTGCCATTCTCACTTCTACACCAGACTGTGCATAGCATTAAAATATTATAAATCTGGTTGAAAGTTTATAACATGATTACTTTACAAAGTATATGCTATTGCAATAATAAAAGAAATACTATACTACTTCTTGTAATGAGGAAAGTAATGTAGAGCATTTATATATAGACAATATTTACAGAATCATAGTAAATTACTAAATTTTGTTTTACTATTATATTTTTTGGCCTTGTTATAATGTCAATTTATCAATATAATTTTCAGTGTGAATTATATACCACTAAGATTTATATATATTAAAAAAAAAAACAAAACGTAAGCTAAGATTATCCAAATAACATTATAACCACAAATCTAATAGTTTTATATTACCCGGCTCTCTATTCTCATCATCATAATAATCATTAATTTTCAGATCATTTAAAATAGATCTTTTTTAATTAAAACTGCTCATTTTTTTATGGTGAAATTTCACTTAATAATACATCATATGCTATAGTAATACGACTTTTGTTAGCTTTTAAATCCTAAATAATAGTAATATTATCCATGACTATTTTTTAAAAACTAAATATTTCAGAGTATATGCCTGCATTTTAAAACAATGTATTTCTTCGTAAACTCAAACAAAGTCCAAAGCTATCACACTTACAGTTTAACATACTATTATACATATAAATCATCAGTTTCTTCCAAAAAGCAGATCCTGCATATTATCATGGACCAATTTTTCAATTATTCTTATTTTTTGTTTTGATCTTCAAAAGTATATGGCCATCTCTTTTCTTGTAAATAGGAAACAGTACTACTACTCATACAAAACTGAACTATAGTCATATTTTCTCAGATCCAACTGCAAATAATAATTCTTTATTTTAATCTATTGCATCCTACCTCACGAGTTCAAATTTAGCCCAAAATCACTAAGCTTAATTTCAAATACACTTTGTTAAATGACAAAATCATCACTTCTGTAGAAGAAATTACACATTATGAGCTTTTTCTTTAAGAATTCCTACTACCACTTACTGTTTACCAAAAGTTTATAATTACTTCTTACTTTATTGTCATCATTAAGTATATATCAGATCCAATTCTTCATCCTAATTTCTTTTCACTTTCTCTTTAATTTCTAAATACAAATGTTAACATTCAATTTTTTTATTATTAATATTGATATCTTTATAATTTATTATCTTTTAATAATGCCATATATACATACAGCAACCACTTGTAAATGAGTACGACTATTTCAACTCGAAGAGGAGGGGGTGGAAGATTAAAAAATAACTCTAGAGATTAATTTTGTAATGACTATATAAACCAATCTATGGAATATAAATACATCCACATATAAAACAGGCTGGTCCATTTTTGTGTTTATTTGATATTTTACAATGCTCTTAAAATCTTCTAAAACTTTTCTTTCTGAAATACTTCAACACCATGTCTAATTCTAGATTTCCAAGGTATTCTAATCTCCGACATATCTTTCTAATGGAACCAATATTGCATTTCTTTACAATGACTTTGAGATAATCCTTACAGCATAAACAGTCTACTTCTTCCATAAAACCTATGCTTAAAATCACTATATTATACCCTTTTGGGAAGTCTTGAATTGTTCATCCATTTTAATGTCCAATTCAATTATATTGGGATTTTACAATAGTGGATTCTATATTACCATATCCACAAATATGATGATCATACTGATTTATTTTATGATCTCCCCATTGTATTTTTAAAAATTTTGAGAGCATTCGTAAATGAAATTTTTCTAATATCTTTATATTGTATCGATAGAATGTCTAAGTCTCATTTCTATATAATAACTTTGGAATATTCATTAAGATAATATTTCTTTGTGCAGTCAACTCAATAAATATTAACTTTTCTATTCCACGTTCAATTCCCTAATACAATAATAATAACTCACTATATTATATCATTATTTCATATATATAATTTTGCTCAAATTAAATCAACACAAGACTGACAAAAAATATCCAAGCAATAATACTTATATTACTATATATATATATAAAATCATAGTAATAA
This sequence comes from Epiperipatus broadwayi, assembly GCA_028023455.1. NCBI lineage: Eukaryota > Metazoa > Onychophora > Udeonychophora > Euonychophora > Peripatidae > Epiperipatus > Epiperipatus broadwayi. Next base: position 1,041,464 of record JAQFVV010000259.1, on the reverse strand, counting down.
ATATATACAAGATATATTATCATCTAAATTTATAATAAAAGTTTATTTTTCCTAAAAAAAAAACCCACTTTACCAATAATCAGATAGCTGAGACTTGGCAAAGGATAAATTATAGACCTTAAAGCAAGCCAAACTATAATTAATTTGCTAATCTAGTCACAATCTATTAACTGAATGATTAAGAGTTTCTTTATAAAGGAATAAATAATATTTATTAATAAATTACTTCTTCTAATATGCTTAAAAACATATACAACTATTTTGGAATTGATATCTAGAAAATAGACAAAAGTTAATCAAAGTTAAAATATGCACAAAATGATACACTCATCTATAAATGAGCAATTATTTTGCTTATTTATAAACAAATGAAGATATCCTTTTCATGTAAATAATAGGTGAAGTTTTTAATATTTAGTGATTCAACCATAAAATGTCCAAAATATTGTTTATTTCTTCAATCAAAAATTTTTTGCCATTAGTTAGAAAGTCAAATTTATTATTTTACATACAAATTCTTCATATTTATTACATATAAATACAAAATCAATACTTGAAAGGAATCTACTCAAGCAAGCAAACTACAAAATAATTTTTGTATCCTGGGGAAAAAGTATAAGTTCTCTTGTAGTTTGCATTTATTATTTAAAAAAGAGTTAGATCACTTTGAATATCAACTTCATATTAATACCCCCCCCTCTCTACTCTAGTGTTATCTATTGTTGCTTGATGGTACTAGTTCCAGCTTTTACAACTTCAAATCTTCATTGATAAAGCACTAATATATGGTAACCATTAGTTACTGTCTTACAAAATGATGCTAGAGTAGAGAAAGAACTGCTTTTGTTTATAATAGTAAGCTGAAAAATAAATGATGCTATGTTAATATTAATAAGTTGCTTAAAATTTTACTTGAACATACTTTTGGTGATCTAGTCCATTCCAATTTTTTGCTGTCTACACAGTCTTGGTGTATTATTCTAGATTTTTATTTATATCCTATAATTCTGGCTGTAAATTGATATTTATCTGATTCACATCCAAAACTCCGTAATTAGATATCGTACATGTAATACTTGTATGTTATGTGAAAATGTTATGAATCATACAGATATATTAAGTTACTGTGTTTCTCATTTAAAGCAAATGATAGATCATCATCAACCATTATCAATCCACTGCAGGATGGTCTCTCCAAGTTTAATCCATCTTCTCCGATCTTTAGCTTCTCTTCTCCACAACACCCCTGCACATTTTCTTATTTCATCCATCCATCTCATGTGGTCTCTTTCTGGGTCTTTTACAATCTCTTGGAATCCAGTTTAAAATTTCAATTGTCCATCTATTATCATCTCTTCTAGCAATATGTCCAGCCCAACTCCATTTCAATCTTTTAATTTTTTCAATAAGGTCAGTAACACCTGTTTGTTGTCTTACCCATACATTGCATTTTCGATCTCTTCTTGTTACTCCCAACATACATCTCTCCATACTCCTTTGAGTGGTCTGAAGTCTCTGTATTGCTCTTCTATTAAGTGTCCAAGTCTCAGATCCATAAATAAGAACTGGTAAAACACATTTGTTAAAAACCATCCTTTTCAAACATATAGGCATATTTCCTTTTAGTATCAAGTTATTTCTACCAAAAGCACTCCAAACAAGTTTAATTCTATGATTAATTTCCTCCATTATGTTTCCATCTGTATTAATAATCTGACCAAGGTATTTGTAACTGTTAACTTCTAATTCTTCATAATCAATCTTTATTTTCATATTTTGAGCAAATCGATTAAACATTACTTTAGTCTTTTTAACATTTATCTTTAGTCCTACTTTTCTACTTTCATCTGCTAACTCCTGCAACATTTCCTGCAGCTCTGAAGCATTATTTGCAAAAACAATTACATCATCTGCGAAATCTAAATGACTTAAATACTCTCCATTTACTTTCACTCCTTTAGTTTCCCATTTTAATCCACAAAATACTTCTTGCAGCACTGCTGTAAAGAGTTTTGGAGATATGGAGTCAGCACTGCTGTAAAGAGTTTTGGAGATATGGAGACAACTTGTCTTACACCTTTCTCAATGTTGATTTTTCCAGTATCATTATGTAATCTAATTGTTGCTGTTGCATTTTTATAAATATTCTTTAAAATATGACAATATCCTGGATCTATACCTTGATGATCCAATGCTTTAATCACTGAAGAAATGTGTATAGAATCGAATGCCTTTTCATAATCTACAAATCCAAAACATAATGACAATTCATATTCGTTTGTCCTTTCTATGACTTCTCTCAATACCTGGATATGATCTATTGTACTAAAACCACTTTTAAATCCAGCTTGTTCTCTTGGTTGGTGGAAATCCAAAGTTCTCTGTAGACGAGTTGTAATTATCTTGGTAAAAATTTTATATAAAACTGATAAAAGGCTGATAGGTCTGTAATTTCTAATATCTTCTTTATCACCTTTTTTAAATATTAATATTATTACTGCATTCTTCCAATCTTCCGGTACATCTTTATCATTTAGACATTTGGTATATAACTTTGCTAAAATTGTTTCTATTTCTTCACCTGATACTTAATATTATATAATATATTATATGATAGATACTTAATATTATATTTAAAAATGGGGGATCTTTTTTATGTTATCAAATTTTGGCCAATAACTAATTTTTTTTTTTTTTTCATGTATATTTATTTCAGTATTATGTTAAACCATTGAAAGTATTGAATAAATTTTCTATCTAGATATATTTTAGCAGCCTTAAATACATGAAATGCTTTCTTATCAATAATGTAGGGGTGGCAATGTATTATCACACCAGTTTTGCCTCATGGGATTCTTTTTCCTTTTTATTCAGGCCAAACAACAAAATTCAAAGAAACTGCTTGCATCACAATGGCAAATAACACCATAAGTTGCTCTTAGGATAAAGTGGAAAAATCTGGATGACTCATAGATAAGCATATGAAATTCCAGCTGTCTGTTGTCTTTGGAAGACTAATTTATTTGGTTAGATCATTACCATAAATTCAATATTCATAAATCTAAAGATCCATACTTAATCCCCATGTTAATAATGCCCCTGGTCAGGTCAGCAATATCTGAATAGATGAAAATAATGCTACTCAAATGTTGTTACATAGTAACCCTTGTGCTATTACTAACAGTTAAATGTATTTGGAAAGTTTAAATTTTTGTAGGACATTCAATATTTGAATTTTTCTAAAGACAATCAATATTTAATATTAGATGATGGAAATAGCCCAACATATAATTACTACTACCATCATCACAAATCTTCAGACAAACATCTAAACTGATATATTATTGTTAGTTACTAGATAAAAATATTACAATTCAAATTTTTCTATGCATTCAATCTTATAAATCACACTTTTTCAAAAAAGTAAAATTAAAAAAAAAAGAAAAATCAAATCACCACTTAAAGTAGATGGTAAGTCAGTAAAGTTCAAGAATAACAGATGTTTACTGCTTATATGAAAAATTACGTGTAAATTAATCTATTTATGAAAATATATTAATAACATTTGAAAGCATAGAAATTTTTTTTCTTAAACATCACATACCATACTTCCAATTTATTTCACTGAGTAATCAGTACAGGTTATGAACAAGAATAATGCATGTTTAAAAAAAATAAGGTTCATGCACAGTGTGGAACATGCAAATTTTTGGCCCACAAATCAAATAACGAGCTTAAAACTTTTCTTCTTGAGATTAAGTTTATATGTAAATAAATATCAAAATTCATTTATTAGTTTTTGAATTATAAGATATACACAGATAAATTCTCATTTTAATTTATATAAGATATATATATATAACCATTAGAAACCAGTCAACTCTTAGACAATCCTAATATCGTGTACCATTCATGGTTGAATTTAGGCCTTCTTTTACACACTAGAAAGTGCAAGTTAATCAAGCTATGAAAAAGAAGAATCTTCTGTTCATATAGGAGTTTAAATATCTCAAGTACATAGCTATATTTCCTGATTAACTGGCCTAATAATTATTACGATTTGAATTGCCAGTAGAATGTTTTTTATTTATTTAGAACAGGGCACCAGAATTCTCTATAAGAATTCACTGATGTTGCACCGTCATTTATGAAGTAAATTATTAAAAAAATCAGGAATTACATTTTTTTGTCATTTTAAAGCTTTTATATAAATCTTTCCCAGGGCTTAACTATAAAACAAGCATACTGACAAAGGTAACTTATTTATTTCTCACATAATTAACAATAAATCTAACAAACTTAAAATTAAAAATGCACAATGAAAATTATTATTAAAGATAAATATTTTTATTATAACAAATTATCATATTTAAATGAGAATTATTAATAAGCTAGAAAGAATGCCCGCATGCTGATCCAAATAAAATAATCAAATAATTAGAGTTCATGTTATAATTAAGTTTCTTCTAGAAGGTTCACTGAATAATAAACAGTGAATGTCTATATCAGTATTTGAACTTTTAGTTAGTTTTATAGTTAAATTTAGTTTGCAAACATTAGGTAGACACAATCGGGGTATGAATAAGGATATCATGGCTAATCAGTAAGTTTTGTAGTGCATTTATTTCCTCAGCTATAAGAGCTCATGGCCTTTCATTTTAAATTGTTCTTGGTCCATCCTAAGGCTAGTCATGAAAGCTTTTTGAGCTGATGTCTTCATGATGAATGATGTCGGCCAATGCTCCGGACCAAGAATTATTTCAGCATAGCAAAAGAAAAAACAGACAAGTTCGAAGTTTTTCTGTCCCTTTTAATCTTGGGTTAGTTTTTAGACTTCTGCACATATGTCCTTATTTTTTGTTTTATCAAAAATACTAGTTGATAATTTTGTGGATTCTTTATTAGTTTTAAGTTACAAAGTCTCTTTTCTTTATAAATTATTTCGACCATCTTTAATTAGCATTCTGATCATAATCATTTATATTTACAATATTTTTAAAAATCTGGATTAGTAATCTGCATGTGCCTACATTCCTTTCAATTTCACTTTTGCATTAATTAAATAGATAATAACATATGCAAATAATCCCTATTATACGTACTGAAAAACAAATAAATTATATTAACTAAAAAAATAAAAAATAAATTGCATCTTTTAAATGATCTTTAAAGTTTACTTTTTTTTTTACAGCTTTTTTTTTAAATATTACCAAATGCCAATGCACGGTTCAATAGATAATAATCAACAATCTCAAACTATTGTCAAGGCAACCTCCTTTTAACAATAAAGGTGGAATCCCCCACTAAAGATTGAAACTTGACTACAGATATATATATAACTATAAATGATCATAGCTTAACATATATAAAATTGAAATGGAAGTAATATTACTCCACTATGTATAAACTAATAATCAAATGTCAATAAATTATGAAAAGAATTGAATGATACCATCTATTCTTTCCGCTTTAATGATTTTTTAGCATTAATTTATTGACAATCTTATAAATCAGAGAATAAAATTTATACATTGGTTTAAATGCAGCATAAATATGATGAAGTATAGATGACTTCAATGATACACCATCAGCATAAATACAGTGAAGTATAGATGACTTCAATGATATATTATCCAAAAAAATTAAACAAGCAAACAAACAGAAAAAAATTAAAAATTTGTAAATTTAATATACTGAACAATATTTGAGTACCCATTTTTCTGCTTCTGTACTCATATATGATCAGATTTAAAAATAAATTTGTTTAAACAAGTTTTACAATATGCCACCAACCATTTTTCCATCTTGGATGCCATACCCAATCATGTTTACTGATAAAATTTCCTCAGCTTATATTGAAAACACATCAATTTTCATCATTTATTATCCTATCTGATAATGAAATACTGTATATCATGCAATAAAACATTTTCTAAGCATAATGCTAAAATTTTATAAAATCTTTGAACATAATTAAAGTTGATACTAACTTAAAAATATCAAAACAATTGGAAAGATAATAACAAAAATACTATTATGTTTCTGTAAGAGAAAAAAGTTATTGAAAAAAAAATGTCCATAGCATATTTGAGATCAAAGTCAGATATTTTGCTATTTTTTATTTAAAAAATAAAAATACAGTACAATATTTTTGTTTATTGTTTCAGTGAATAAATAAAACACACATTCATTAATTCTCCCAATTTATTATTAATAATTATATATTATTGTTTAAAAATTATATGTGCTATATTAATTTATATATGCATACCATACATACAAAAAAGCATGTTACATATATGTACAGGTTGAAAAGTACTGTACTTCTGCTGTTCAATAATCTATATATATATTCTATTTTAATCCAAGTTTATTAACAAAAAGACAACTACTGTAGGAGTTTTTATATGAGAGGAGCTTGGAACAAAATATAAATCTGAAATCACTATTTAACTATTCAGAGAATAAGTCTGCTTCATTTTTAACAACCTCTAAATATTAAACAGGCAAAAACTCTCCATATAGTAGTGCCACCTTGTGCTAACCAGAGTAATCAATGGATGCCAGAAGGCTTGTGCATAAAATCCGTATCTAGTGCCTACTCATCCAATATCCCCAGACTAGTTTCTGGCTTGTGGTCTTCGTCAGTGATGGTGATCATGTGATGTTTAGTGGTTTAACAACCTCTAAATACCAATTGAAATATGTCAGTTCCAAAAATATAACTATGAATCATCATAGATTAATGTATATGAGATTAAAATGGAAGCAATTGTGACTCCCACTAGAGATATGTATAAACTAATAGTCATATGTCAAAATTATCATTGATCTTTGATTATTAGCTTATGCATAGTTCACTGGAAGTTGCATATATGTTAAGCTATTATTTATAGTTACATTTATTAAAATGACTTTTCATTTTATTCCTCTGAATAATTGAATCAAACCAATATAAGGACTTCACTCCCTAATTCATAATATCAATAAATTAATGTTGAAATATTAAAATGAAAAAAAATAGATAAGATAGAATCATTCTAGTATTCTCTAATCTGACATTTGATTATTGGATTATATATAATTAACATATATAAATTTAACGATATATATATTGTACCGAGACAAAGTCGGTACAGGTATATACGCACACACACGAGCAATGTAAACACTATATTTTTTTCTCTTCTTTCACTTTCAACTTATGATAAAAAATAAATGTAGTTTTCTTTCAATGCGTTAAAAAATACACTGTAAAATAAAATGTTAATATTTCTGATTAAATAGTTAAGGCTTTCATATAATCTATTATAATAATATTCTCTAAAAAAGAAAACAAAAAAAAAATAAAATAAAATATAAAGTACTACTAATATGCCATTTTAAATCTCAATAAGTGATTTCTACTTGTATATGCCGCGGGGGTAATTAAAAGGGGTTTGTTTTAGATTATAACTGTAGTGAAAGTTAAAAGCTTATATAAATGATTTTGAGACAGATTAAATGCTCGACTTTTAAACTAATGTAAGTTAAATTGTTCTCTTAAAACACGCACACATGTATGCATAAAAGGTGTGAATGAGTATGAATTTTTTTTTTAACTGAGATTGTAATGAGATTGCATAAACCTAAGATTGCCTCAAGCATATGGATTGAGTGGACATTACGTAGGACACGGACCCCAACGACAACTCAAAGAATATTGAACTCTGGGTGGAGATTCGATCCTCAGATAATAACCAACCCATATAAATATGAATCTAAATCTAAAGAAAGAGCTTCTTTTTTTCTTTTTTTTACACTTTTTTCTGCTTATAGTTTTTTTGAATTCCTCCGGAAGCTACAACTAGAACTTTTCTTTTTTTTGCTATCCGGTTTATCCAACATGATCACTGTGAAATTAACATTTAGAGCGTCGATCGTCATGATGGGCTAGAAAACCCTTCAGTGATTGACCGACGCTCCGCCGCCAGAACATCTCCACAGCTATGAATGATCAACAACAATACCGTCCGAACATAGTGCTCCAATCAGTCTAAGGACGTTGTTCCGTTTAATATACAAGAATCGTCCAAACATACTACGCGGAACTTATGTGAAATGAATAACCATGTATTATGGAAACCTCATCTATCAGGTTCGAACCCTCACCAAACTAGAAGCAGCAGAAGACTAAGCAAAATCCTAGGTAAACATTTTTTTTTATAACGCTTCCATTCATTCTTTACGTAAACTTAAAAGGCAATCTCATAATTAATTAAATTCGACTTTCATAAATCAAATATAAAATGATCCGTAATCTCTCATATATTAAATCTTATTATTTTAATCTCAACTTTCGTAAATAAAAATATCAGATGCTACATAGCCCATCATATTTAAATCTTAGGACTTTTCCAGTTATGAACTTTGATCCTAATTATTATTTTCTTTCGCAGATAAACTATAACACACACCTACTTTCAAAATGTAATAAGAGGAAATATATTTTATCAGCCATGTTTATTATGCATAATATGTTCTTTTCTGTGCGAGTGCGAGAATGCGCGTATGTGCGTGCAAATAAAGCTATTAAGCAATGTTTCATTTTTTTATAATCAATAAATTTTTTTTATTTATTTAAACTAGTCGAGCATTCCTCAAATCATTTTTTCTATAATTAAATATATATTTTTTTTGAAGTTATTATTATTGTTAGCATTTATTCATGCAATTAATTATTTTACTTTTAAATTTGTCTTTCTTATAAAATTTTTGTTTTTTTTTGTTTTTTTTTATTTTTATCTTTTTTAAGTTTCATTCATAAACATCGTGCCGTAAGTCACGATGTTTACTTATTATGTAGTTAACATAGGTTTAAGAGTTGGGAGGGCCTATTATTAATAAATATAAGTAAATGTCAATAGAGCTAGTATAAATAATTCTATTGGATTGTATGATAAAGGGGGATGATATTATAAGCGTCTAGTTGTTTATTCTAATGATGCCTCAACCGAACATTCGTATTAGTTATAAATAACCAATGATCCCGTCCAATGCTTGGACCGATCTGTTAATCAACCGATCTTCTTATCCATTGGTTAATATTGTGTCATTTGCCAGAATAATAGTCTTGAAGGCAATCACATCGCGACCCTGAGTGACCCCTATTGGTCCATGCTGGGAGTTTGAGCTTATGGGCAGGGATTATACTTCAAAATCGTTTTGATATGACGTAAGGTGATGCGAGAAATTAAATTATGAATCAAATCATCGTATCTGGCGCCCTCTTGTGTTGATAATGAACAACTATTGATATAAGAAAAATAAATAAATCTTTACGCTGTATCACGTTTGTTTTGGAGCTCACAATCCCTTTTAGGAACGGTTTAATAGGGAGCCGGTGCAAAGGGGATACAAAGGGGTTGGTAGATAAATGGCGCTTCCAAACGTGAGGCTAATATAAATAATGTTTCGGAGAGAAGCAAATCAAGACATTAGCCAAAAGCGGCCGAACCTCGTGAAAGACGCAAAACTGAAAAGAGGAAGGAATTTTTTTTTCACGTAAACGAAAAGTTTGGACGAATAGAAAGGGAAGGAAAAGGGAGAAAAGGAAAATAACAAACGGAACAAAATACAGCGATTCACAATATCGCAAATCTTTTAATAAAACACTTGGAGCCGGAACGAAATAAATAAATAAAAAAAAAAAACATAGCGGGAGATGGGGGCGCGGATGTCGATTAATCACTTCTTATCATAAAAAAAAAAAGGGGGAAAAAAAAAGAAATTTTTTCTTTAAATCATAAATGGACAGCAATAACGATACTGCGTGGGAGGAGACAGGGGAGAGCCCTATAACGTTCAAAAAGATAGATGTTAAAGAAGAGGCTGAATCAGAAATAAAAATGCTTCTTAAAATGATGAGCCAAATGATGATAGAGATGAGGGAAGATAGGGAAGAAAGAAGGAAGAGAGAAGAGTACAGAGAAGAAGAAAGAAGGAAAAGGGAAGAGGACAGAGAAGAAGAAAGAAGGAAGAGAGAAGAGGACAGAGAAGAAGAAAGAAGGAAAGAGAGAAAGGAGGAGAGAGGGGAATTCATTAGGGAGATACGAAAATTATTGAAGGGAAACACAGGAGAGTCAGAGGAGGACCAGAGCAAAGAAGAAGAAATAAAGATTGACGAAGTAAAGACGGAGATTACCTCAATAAAAATAGAGATCGGTGCAGCAAAAGCCGAAATAGAAGAAACGAAGACTGAAGTGATAACAGCAAAGGCAGAGTTGGAAGACGTAAGACAAAAGGTGGACGCGATAAATAGAAAGGTAGAAGGAATCGAGCCACAACAGAACGTACCGAGAGAAATTATGGCCAAACGTCTGGAGGAGTTGGAAAAGAAATTTGAACTGAGAATAAACCTGCGGGAACCGAGCCAGTCGTGGGCCGAAAGGCAAATAAAAATTGAGATCTTCAGGGCAGGTGAAAACGAGAGTCCGATGGACCACGTGGAGAGCGCCCGGAACCTGTTTTCTGAGCCCTCAAAGCCGGAGCCAGACAAAATCAATATTGCCAGCACATACCTGCAAGGGCCAGCTAGAGATTGGTGGCGAACGATCGAGTTTAAGCCCAGATCGTTGATAGAATATCGAGAAGAGATCCTACGAAGCTTTTGGAACACTACCAGACAAGAGGGGATCTACTTTCACATCACCAATGAAAAATACGGGCTCAAACCTAACGAGACGATAACGCAGTTCTATTACAGGCAGGTGGCCGGCCTCCAGCAGCTACCGGCGTATCACATGACGGAGGAGCAAATCATCTCGACCATTAGACACAACATGCCAACAGACATCAGGCAGATGATGCTAAACAGGGATGACGGGGGCATCCACAAGATGGGGGATGCCATAGCCAAGTTCGAGCGAGCGGAAGGACGGGAAAGGCATATAGAGAGGCCGGGACAGGAACCATATAGAAGAAAGCTACCACCAGATCGATACTGATGAAAAATTAGTCTACAAACACGGATTTGCCACAGGAATACGATTACCGGAGCACGCTTTATAAAACAACGGTAACTGAAGGAAAATGACCACGGACCAGAAAGGACTTACACATCGCATCGCATCATACAATAACAAGGGGGGAAGGGGGGTTGATAAAACATTATTTTAAACCAAAGCAGACCGCAGATAACTAAACACGAAAAAAAAAAAATAAAAAAAAAAAATATATAATTTAAAGAAAGAAAGGGAATAAATGTCATAACTCTTCTAAAGAAAACTATTCGAGGTAAATAAGTTAAACGTCGCCGCCTTCGACTAAAATATATGTTGCTCGAAAACACGCAGAGAAAGGAAGCGGATGCCGCCTAAAGAAAGAAAAGCCGGATCGCGAGAGTGCGCTATTATTGTTCCTTCCCTCGATATTTCCTATTGTGCTAGGAGGTACAGAGCTCGGATATTTTGAATGCTTATGGTCCTATAACTCAGATTATTCGCTACCTCGTAAATGTTGTCGTATTTTGCAGAGGGGACTTCGGAAATGACCATCCTCCTGCCTTCCATTAGATAGACCGTAAGAAAATGCCTATATGTTCGTAACCTTGCATCGCGGGACTTCGGAAAGGTCCATCCCCATGCCAACCTTCCACCCGGGGTGCCTGTACCAGACTGGGCAAGATATCTCCAATTATGGCACGCCCGCTCTTCGTAAAGAAAAAAAAAAGGAGGAAAAAAGAATTTTTTTTTTTGAGTTTAGTTCGCAAACGTCAAGTGTCAATCCGAGCCTGACCACATGACCTGCCACTTCGTTTCTTTATATGAGGGGGAGTTGAACTGTAGGATAGTCGGCTAAAATAAATGATTAAAAATCACACGAAGCGAGGTCAAAAATAAGGAATTTTATGGTGAAAATTAAAATGCCAAGCCTCTCATTTTAATTTTAGACGGATCGCGGGGATATGTACCGAGACAAAGTCGGTACAGGTATATACGCACACACACGAGCAATGTAAACACTCTATATTTTTTTCTCTTCTTTCACTTTCAACTTATGATAAAAAATAAATGTAGTTTTCTTTCAATGCGTTAAAAAATACACTGTAAAATAAAATGTTAATATTTCTGATTAAATAGTTAAGGCTTTCATATAATCTATTATAATAATATTCTCTAAAAAAAAAACAAAAAAAAAATAAATATAAATATAAAGTACTACTAATATGCCATTTTAAATCTCAATAAGTGATTTCTACTTGTATATGCCGCGGGGGTAATTAAAAGGGGTTTGTTTTAGATTATAACTGTAGTGAAAGTTAAAAGCTTATATAAATGATTTTGAGACAGATTAAATGCTCGACTTTTAAACTAATGTAAGTTAAATTGTTCTCTTAAAACACGCACACATGTATGCATAAAAGGTGTGAATGAGTATGAATTTTTTTTTTAACTGAGATTGTAATATGAGATTGCATAAACCTAAGATTGCCTCAAGCATATGGATTGAGTGGACATTACGTAGGACACGGACCCCAACGACAACTCAAAGAATATTGAACTCTGGGTGGAGATTCGATCCTCAGATAATAACCAACCCATATAAATATGAATCTAAATCTAAAGAAAGAGCTTTTTTTCTTTTTTTTACACTTTTTTCTGCTTATAGTTTTTTTAAATTCCTCCGGAAGCTACAACTAGAACTTTTCTTTTTTTTGCTATCCGGTTTATCCAATATGATCACTGTGAAATTAACATTTAGAGCGTCAATCGTCATGATGGGCTAGAAAACCCTTCAGTGATTGACCGACGCTCCGCCGCCAGAACATCTCCACAGCTATGAATGATCAACAACAATACCGTCCGAACATAGTGCTCCAATCAGTCTAAGGACGTTGTTCCGTTTAATATACAAGAATCGTCCAAACATACTACGCGGAACTTATGTGAAATGAATAACCATGTATTATGGAAACCTCATCTATCAGGTTCGAACCCTCACCAAACTAGAAGCAGCAGAAGACTAAGCAAAATCCTAGGTAAACATTTTTTTTTATAACGCTTCCATTCATTCTTTACGTAAACTTAAAAGGCAATCTCATAATTAATTAAATTCGACTTTCGTAAATCAAATATAAAATGATCCGTAATCTCTCATATATTAAATCTTATTATTTTAATCTCAACTTTCGTAAATAAAAATATCAGATGCTACATAGCCCATCATATTTAAATCTTAGGACTTTTCCAGTTATGAACTTTGATCCTAATTATTATTTTCTTTCACAGATAAACTATAACACACACCTACTTTCAAAATGTAATAAGAGGAAATATATTTTATCAGCCATGTTTATTATGCATAATATGTTCTTTTCTGTGCGAGTGCGAGAATGCGCGTATGTGCGTGCAAATAAAGCTATTAAGCAATGTTTCATTTTTTTATAATAAATAATTTTTTTTTATTTATTTAAACTAGTCGAGCATTCCTCAAATCATTTTTTCTATAATTAAATATATATTTTTTTTGAAGTTATTATTATTGTTAGCATTTATTCATGCAATTAATTATTTTTACTTTTTAAATTTGTCTTTCTTATAAAAATTTTTTTTTGTTTTTTTTTATTTTTATCTTTTTTAAGTTTCATTCATAAACATCGTGCCGTAAGTCACGATGTTTACTTATTATGTAGTTAACATAGGTTTAAGAGTTGGGAGGGCCTATTATTAATAAATATAAGTAAATGTCAATAGAGCTAGTATAAATAATTCTATTGGATTGTATGATAAAGGGGGATGATATTATAAGCGTCTAGTTGTTTATTCTAATGATGCCTCAACCGAACATTCGTATTAGTTATAAATAACCAATGATCCCGTCCAATGCTTGGACCGATCTGTTAATCAACCGATCTTCTTATCCATTGGTTAATATTGTGTCATTTGCCAGAATAATAGTCTTGAAGGCAATCACATCGCGACCCTGAGTGACCCCTATTGGTCCATGCTGGGAGTTTGAGCTTATGGGCAGGGATTATACTTCAAAATCGTTTTGATATGACGTAAGGTGATGCGAGAAATTAAATTATGAATCAAATCATCGTATCTGGTGCCCTCTTGTGTTGATAATGAACAACTATTGATATAAGAAAAATAAATAAATCTTTACGCTGTATCACGTTTGTTTTGGAGCTCACAATCCCTTTTAGGAACGGTTTAATAGGGAGCCGGTGCAAAGGGGATACAAAGGGGTTGGTAGAATATATATATGCTATTACTAGGTAAAAATCTATTTCCTCCATAAAGAAACAATGAACGCAAGACCATTTCATATTAGACTAATTTGTTTTTGATTGGTAGAAGTTTATGGTCTCATTTTGGATCTCTAAGAATATCTAGATATACATATGTATGTATAGATTAAACAACTAAATCCTAAATTTAATAATAAAATACAAATAATAAAGTTTATGATAAATAAGAAGTGATAAAAAATGTATGTCTAAATAAAACTTGATTAAACATGTGCATGTCTAGAGAAAAAAATTTGCTTTTGAACTATATAAATAACAACTTCAAAATGTGAAAGATTGACATTTCAGCAGTACTGATTTATCCCATAATTCATTTTGAAATTTCAAGTAAACTGATGACCATGGAGGCATTGGAAATATTTTTTAAAAAAGTAAATTTTATTGAGTATTAAATTTAAATATATTCTTTTAAACACATGTATATTCCTTTATAAAAGAGATTTTTTTCACTACTGTATGAATATTAATATTAGATAGCAAATGTCTTCCAGATATATGGGTTAACTGCTCATAAGGTGAAAATCAGAATAGTTTCAGACAGAGGCAGAATTATCATAAGTCTACTGAGAAAGTTAATCTGAGGATATGAGAACCTTCTTATATGGCAAGGATGTGAAATAATAATCCACACTGATTAGCAATAAATAAAAGTCTCTATTTAGATTTTAATAAATATTACATTTCTAATCATAAAAATGATTATTAGATATAAAAGATAGTAAATAACAACTATGGCAATAGACATTAAAATATGTAAGATTATTTGGGTCAAATGAATAGACTGGTTTAATCAAAATGCATTCCGAGTCATTTATATTTTTTCCAGTATGTTTAAATAAATATCATGAGTGTTTGCAGTGTTGATTTAAAAAATATATAACATCTAACAGATGAATAGCAAATATTGAAAAATAAGTTTAGAAATCATGTTAATAAATATTAATTAGAAGTATTTAATTTTTAATATAAAATTATATATCAAAGATAAAAAAATGATAAGTTGTTTAAAAACTAATAATTATCTGATTGCATTTACTAAAATAATGCTTACATCTCTTAGTTTATTACATTAAAATAATGTTTGTAAATTAAACGGATAAATAAATGAGTTGCCAATGTTGTCTAAAAACTCAGACCCTAGAGAGAGTCTAAAAATAAAAATACTACTGATTCCAGATACTTTTTTAAGGGATAGGACTCTGGAATTGATGTGTGGGCCAAAATTTATTTTGAAATTAAACTACAAAAATGCAATAACATACACCCAAATTGTCTGATATAAAAAAAGATATGAAATAGTTAGATATATTTAAAGAGATTGTTAATAAGATGGAGTAAATCCTTGGCATCAGTGAACTCAAAGGAAAGTCTTTGGAAAAAACAAAATCACTGAATACCATTTTACTCTATTCAAAGATGAGAAGCAGATTTATCCTGACATGGATTGGAACCCATCTCAGAATGTATTATTATAATAAAATTTGCATCAGATGTGAAGCCAATCTCTATTATGTAATTAAAAACACAGAGATTTCTAATAAGAAAAAAAAAATCACAATAAAAAAATACGCAAAGGAATGATGATATTATAAAGCTCATAGAAGAGCATACTGTTTTATTAGATGATAATACTGATAAGAAAAATATGATTGATAAATAAGGATTAGGAAAGCAATAAAAAAAAAGCTTACTAATTTATGTGGCAGGTCAAAACATGTGATTGATGGTTATCTTACTGCAATGGAATAGGCATATGTTGCTTGGAGTTTTTCTAGATCATTGCACAGAAAAATGAAAAAGTATTTATAATAATTAGCTTGCATTGGTGGTGATATAATTCAACTTGCAGCAATATAAGTTATCTTTTTGGAAAAGACATAAAGTACGACATCTGTCATTAAATTAAAAACTGTATGTCTCAGAAAAAAAAAGTGGATTAGAATAAAATAAGTTTTTTAATTTATACAGACACCAATAGGCAAAAAAAAGGAAATCTATCTTTGCAAAAATGTGAAGACATTTTATAATTAAAAGATCAAACTAGAGAGAACTATGTTTACCAGAATATAAAGGTCACTGAACAGATGCAAAAAATTCTAATATGGACAAGGCTAAAACAAAAAATACATGGGTATAGGTTCAATAAAAGTTGCTAGACTAAAAAAAATGAATTCAGAAAAAATAAAAGAAGTTCATAAACAACTTTATGGATATGCAAAATCCATAGCTAATTTTGGTAATAACATAAATTTATATGCCACAACAGAGGTTGATCAGTCTTATAGTCAAAAAACACGAGTGATTAGTGTCATGAACTATGCTTGAAATATTAATGGTGATATTGAAGTTGATAATATGAATGCAGATACTCCAGCTGAAGCATTTCAAATCCTGTCTAAAAAGCACAAGATATAAATAGTCTAATCTCAAAAATAATAAAAACTTAGCCCTATGGTTTTGCTGAATTATTACTACTGGCACTGATTAATAATTGAGTAGAAAAACTGCCCTCAGTGGCAGAAAAATCAACAGATAGAGTTTTAAAACAGAGCAAACATGAATTCTCAGTGTGCAAAAATTGCCAAAAAGTACTTGTTGTCAGACAGCTTTTTACAGAGAACAAGTTGTTTTCAGTCAGCCATTTAGCGGTTGAACACATCATATTGCATAATACATAGGAGAATCTTAATTATATAATACACTTGGCTTACAATAGCAAGATTCACTACAAGGTTTGAGCAATGAGTGCCAATTATATTTGTCAATGAAAATAATCAAAAAAACATTCTCTAAATCCTTTAGAGTGTAATAAAATGATTTTATTTATGCTTTGGTTTCGGAATTGTGAAATCTATTAAAAAAAAAAAACTCAACGAATATCCAATAATCAACTGGTTGCTGTTTGAAAAACATGAATTATATGAATGATCACTATCTATTCTTTGATTTGAGACCATGTTAATTCAAACTGTATAGCTGAGGAGCGTATAGCAATCTGGTCTTAAAATAAACACAAGATGATGAAAATGATAAATCTTAACAATAATACTACCAAATACTTTAAACTGATAGCCAGGATTATGAAAAATGAATAGATTCTGCTATCAGAAAAATTCATTTACTAACAAGTCTACAGAATGATAAGCAGATATGTTCATCTTTAGAATTGAAAAGTATAATAAAAAATAAATCTCCATAGTTCCAAAATTTACTAAATCAAAAACTAACATTTATAGAGTCAACTTCATAGTATTTTAAACATAAAATGACTGAGAATATCAAATAATAAGTAAAGAAAACCATACAAAATTTATTCAATTGGAGATTAGGCATTAAAGCAAAGCAAAATATTATGGAAAAAAAAAAGTGGTATAAGAAAAATTGTAAACTGGGTTATATACATATGCTGACATAAAGAAAGATCAAGAATAACTTGGAGAACAAGAGAGGAATCCTAGAAACATGGAAATAAATCAAACAGATAGCAAAATATTAAATTGGAAGAAGAAATGTTGTAGCTATATATTCTATAACAGTTAAATTAATATAGTACACAATAATAGAATGAAGGGTCAAAAGATATTTGAGTAGTGTAAATGACAGATTAAGCTTTGTTATAGGAGCTTTTAGTTCCAGAGTCACAATTTACAAATTTAAAACAGGCAAAACTCACTATACGTATTGCCACACACAGCATGCTAGAGTAATCAATGGATGCCAGAAGGCTTGTGCATAAAATCCCCATCTAGTGCCTACTCATCCAATATCCCCAGACTTATAAAAAGTGCTATGAAATATGCACGTAAAGTAAATTTTTAGACATTATTAAGTCATTCTAATCCAATCCAACCATATTTAAATCATTTTTTTCTTAAATTATGAATATTTCAAGAAAAAATTGTCTTTTAAATATCTTGGTTCAACTTTTGGTAAGAAATATAAATCTTTAATCCTATATTAATAATTATGCTAATTTATTTATGGTATCCTTTATTAAAGAAAGGTAATCTATCCAGAAATGATTGATTCTACTCTAGTTCATCTATTGTAAACAATAACAAATGAGCATCAGATAGTAATGCCATTCAAATCAATTTCTACTCTATTGACTTTTCTCACTGAAAAACAACAAATACCTTTAATATATAAAATATTCACATACTTTACTCTTCCTAAATCTTGCTTTATTATAGAAACTTTTTTTTTCCATATCTCTCTTATGTTTCAATTATTTTTTATGGTCATTTTCAAGGGTTATTCCTATAAAATATATATATAAGTATTTATAATATTATTAAAACAGGCAAAATTCTCTATATGTATTGCCACTAAGTGCAAGCCAGAGTAATCAATGGATTCCAGAATGCTTGTGCATAAAATCCCCATCTACTGCCTATTCATCCAATATCTCCAAACTAGTTTCTGGTTTGTGGTCTTCATCAGTGAAAGCCTTGGATATAAGAGCACTGCAGCTAGATCTTAGGATCTAATGCAACCCTCCAGTAGCCACCTTTTATCTCTACTGAACAACAAAACTATGAGACTTAAATTGAAAACCCTATAATATTTCCAATCCAAGCTCATCAGCCTATATAGTCATATAGGTCTGAACTCAGCTCAGTACCCATACCTTTTGGTGTCTTTGTTTCTTTGATAACCATAACCACCACTATCCTATTAGGCAGGATTGGTTTTAAGCCAATAAACATCACATGATCACTATTTCTTATGCTTGCTCTTAAATATTATTAAAACAGGCAAAAACTCTCTATACGTATTGCCATTCAGATGGGGATTTTATGCACAAGCCTTCTGGCATCCATTGATTTCTCTGGCTTGCGCTGAGTGGCAATACGTATAGAGTTTTGCCTGTTTTAATAACAGTTAAGAGCAAGCATAAGAAATAGTGATCATGTGATGTTTATTGACATATTTATAAACATAGTATACTATATATAAACAATAATATGTAATGTCATCAACATAATAAATATTCAAATAATTCATATCTTTATCTTTTTTTTTATACTTTCATAAAAATATAGAAAAGATAGAGATATTAATTATATAAGTTTTTTAATATGTCAATATTATACATTATTATAAACATATTATATCTTATATGCTATATATTATAAATATGCAAAAATGATCCTTGAAAATGCTATAAAAGATAGCCAAAATGTAAGATAAAATGTAAAGATAGAAAAAAAAAAAGTTCATATGAAAAAATCAGAATTTAGAAAGAACAAAATGGAGAATTTTTAATGGGTCATTTAGGAGAGAAAATGAAGAAATTCTTATTTATTTAAATATATCTTTAATTCTTTTATTTATATTTTTCAAACTTAGGAAATGCAAATTAAACATACTAAAGTTATAAATCAAGCTAACTTGCTTATATATCTACAAATAATTATAGTGGATAGTAATAAAAAAAAAAAGTCATTGGTAGCCTATGTAAAATTTGATAGCCAGAAACTAGACATCAGATTTGGTTAAAATTATCATCTGTTTCCATTCATTATTCATACTTGCAATACATGACTCTAGTGTAAATGAAAAAGTACATTGATAGTTATTCTTAATGAAGAAGTTTAAACCACATCAATCATGTGATGTTTTCTTTGGTATAATTAATAGATTTTCCATACAAAGATTCCCAGTCAAGAAGCTGTTGTGCTGCAAAATAACAAACCTTTTGTTAAAGAAATGTGTTTAATCAAAGCAGATACTTAAAGAGATCAAAAGTTATTCAATTTAAATAACAACAACAAATAACTATAGTAAGTCACCCTAAGATATTATTCAGTATCAAAATAGGCTGAACACAATCATTCTATTCAATTGAACTAATGGATCTTTATTTTTAGTCTACTAAGTTAAACTGCTCAACGCATCCATCTAAACAAGAGTAACACTGTAGCAAGTGATATACTATGAATGCAACAAGAATAAGCAATAGAATGGAATCAGCAAGAATGATTATCTGAGAATCGTAGACATAGTTTTAGTCAGCAAAATGTTATCAATATTGAAGAAAATTATAAAAAGTATCAAGACGATAGTGGAAAGAAATCATGAGCTAGCACAATTTAAATTATTAAGTGATAAGCACAAATAAACTGGAAACAAATGTACAAAAATTAAAATTGATAATTTCACAAATTTTAGAATTCTAAAAAGTGAACCTGTAAATCGGCAAAATTTTATTTTATCAAACTTTGTAGTTTATGGTGAAGTGTAAGAACCATAATTGTACAATAACATTCTTCTCTTTTTCTTATATACTAAGCCAAAAAGGAATTAGCATTTAATTTGATAGAAATTACTTAAGTGGAATTTATTGTAATCTTTTTCTTAAAACCAGAAATCTCAGTGATAGATTTTTTTTTATGATTCAGTGTAATCATAAATGTGAAATAACTTATAAACCTTGAAAATATTAAATTTGTTGTCAGTAGTTTAATGATTAATTTATATTACAAGAGGGCATTGCAATAATATTAGACTATACTTTGAAGATTCAATACCTACACTAGTTATTTTTATTAAATCAATGATATTCTGAATGGTGATCTATCATAGTGAGAGGCAATGTTTTTAAGATAAAGGAAATAAAGTAGATCATGAGAATTATTGTTATAGATGTCTGATATGTTAATACAATAAGACAGGGGTGGGCAAATAGTGGCCAGAGGGCCGTATGCGGCCCACTAAAAGTTTTTATGCAGCCCGCCAAGACAATCAGAAAAATCCGCCTTGAAATGAGATTTCCTGCCCGTGCGCGACCGAAGATTCGTCTAGTATTTTCCACTAGGATGACCACATCAATACACATGCACAATGTAGATATGATATGCAGTGCTTTTCCAGTTGATCTGGTTAATTTCAATTTTGTCTTTGCATTAGCAAATATATACATTTCTAACTTTAGTGAAACTATGAACCCTCTGAAAAAATTAAAATCGATGATGAATGTCGTGTGTTTAATGAAGAGTGGACAAACAAATATTTCTTTGGTAATACAGGGAATAAAGCAGTGTGTTTATAGTGCCATGAAAAAAAGGTGTGGCACTCTGCTAACCTTCCCTTCCACAAAGTGGCCCCCGATGTGGCCCTCCGCCAACCTCTGCGGCCCCCGAGCCAAAACAATTGCCCACCCCTGCAATAAGAGATCTTATCAATCAAATGATCATCTTACAATTTGATCCTCAAATTTAAAACCATTAATGATAATCACATTTGATATGTCGGATATTTTAATTATAAATGAAAAAATTAGCGTAACAAATCACTAATGATTGATTTTTCATATATTACTCTTATGAATTCTTTAGATAAAAATGTTATTTGTAATTTTTTTTTAATTTTTGATCTATTTTAATGAGTAGATGAAAAGTCTGATAATGATAGATCATGTAAGTAAAGCACCAAGTTTAAACTTTAAACATAATAAAAATATTAGTATTTAACTAGACTACATTCTACACAATGTAACAACTGCTGAATGCGTTGAATACAATAGGTTCTAATGTTTTTATATTGTGATATAAAAATAAAAAACATATATTGCATACAAAAAAAATCAAAGTTTGATGAAAATTAAAAGAAAAATTTTAAGCAATTTTACTTTCTGAATTGAGAGAGATTGGGCACGATGATTTGTAGAAATTAAGTAATAAAAAAATTTTAATCCTCAAATTATGAAACAAACCGAACCAAAATTCAATGCAAGTCACAAAAGATAAAAGTGCGAACTATTGGGAAGGATTAAAAACCATTCATTATGCAATAATTTAAGTACTAATCTTTTGCAAGTGCATGATACTATCAAGATGTCTTCATGTCATAACAATCAAGGGATTCATGTCTCACTCACTATATAATTAATTTGGCAGGCAAAAGAACTATATATGGCTAATTTAGGTGAGGAATATCACTATGATGAAATATACCCCAACTTCTGCTTCTTAAATGTATCAATACACTGAAAACTGTATTGCACCTCAGCTGAGAGGTCATCGCAGCCACCTTGCAAGCAAGTAGTTGGTTGCAGACGGTTGTGGGTTCACCTCCCGGCCGATGCTATGACATATGAAAAAAAAAAAAACAAGGAAGTTAATTTTTTTTTTTAAAAAAAAAGTTATTCTAAGATAATCAAATTGATTTCAAAGTTATCGAAAATTGTTCATCCATACAATTTTTGAATATAAATTATTAAACCAAATTCTTGATAAATCGCATTCACATTATTAAGAATTTTCTGTAATAACTTTTTAATAAAATTAGCCAGAACAGCACAATCAGCATATGGTAAATCTAGAAGCAATAAAAAATGAGGCTATTATTTTTCCGTTTTAATAGACACATATTAAAAACTCTGCTTACTATATTTTGATGCCTCCCACTGCCATATGAACCTGCCTACAAATTGTAAAAATGAAAAACAAAGCATATACCACTATTTAAAATTATCAGTTTTCATTTCAAATATTATGCCATTAATATTATTTTTTTTTCATCCCAATATATAGTGGTTTAAAATAAATAAAATACAGGAGGTGCTAGCAAATTTTAAACAGTATTACAAATCTTTTTGATTAGTAGATCTGTTGTAACTATATTAATAGCTTTGATCTTTCTAGCTATTCTTGGACCTATGCTGTATATTTATACTAATTGATCATTATTTCAATTGTTTAATCTAATAAGCACTTTACAGTGTCAAAACATATACTTTCTGGTAGACAAAATATACTCCAGTCTATTGCATTTTTGTTTGGATGCATCTATATCTATTTATTCTTTGGATTTTTTTCAAATAAAAACAAATCCATGACAATTTTAAAATACTGTTTAACCCATTTAAAAGTATATATGCAAGACCTTTGCTTCTCTTCCAGACTGATAATTTGTTGGAATATAAGCAGAATTATCTACATTTGATACCTTCCAACAAGTTATTGTTGCTCTTTCTGATATATCTTCAATCTCAATAATGTCATTACTCCCATCTTTTAGTTAAAATGCATTCACCCAATTTATATTTCCAATATAAAACCTTTATGTTGCCCAATTTTCATTTCTTTATTTTTCTTTCTAATGCCATCTGTGTAATATAGGCATTTTTAATGGAGGGCTGAAGCCAGTTCGGAAGAACCTGTTCATAAAATTTTTTTAAACTGGTGAACCAGTTATTAAAATGATACTTATAATATTAATTTAATAAAAGTCGTTATACTTTTTGTAGAATACTAAATTTTTGTTGCTATATGTTTATCATTTCAACAACAAATTCACGTTTATCATTTAATTTTTTTTCGGAAGAACAAGCATAATGTTTTGTTTATAAAAGTTTATAAGAACCACACATTGATAGATTGCTTCCTGATAAAATTTAATCTCATTCATAAAGAGTGTTCACTCATTATCAGTTGTGCTCATGTGAACTAGCTATATCGTTGGTGAAGATATGATGCACTGACAAAAACAATCACATTTAAATTCATTGTTTACAATTTAGAAATTGTTGGATATTTTGTGTATTTTATAGCAATGGCAGTCTTGTAAAGATGACTGCATAACGCTTATGGTCAACATTCACTATATCTTCTTGTCTAGTGAGGATGTTCTATAATTATTATCCTTTCCTTTATGTTTTTAAAAATGGTTAAATTAAAATTAAATAATTTTGAATTTTTTTCTATATGCCATATTATTATATATATATAAAATTTAATTTTCATTTTTATAATTTTTTTTTTGTAATCCTGTAAAAAAGATACTGCTTTTTGTTACATATATATATATTTAATATTTAAAGTGGTTATATGTAGAGCAAATGGATTGTTAAAATATTTGAATTATACCAGATGTAATCATATACTTATGTTTACCTGTCTAATGAGGTTTATTTAAATTTCTTTGAATTAATAATTTCATTCTTTGTAGTGAAGTTGCAATCTTTAGTGTCTATATAAACATAATAGACCAGGGGTCCCCAACCCTATGCCCGTGGGCACCATGGCACCCGCAGACCATTTTACATGTGCCCGCTGCTAACCGAACACGATAAAAAATTATTTATCTGATACAAATAAATTTAATTTTTAAGATTTCTTATAAATTATTGTATTATATTGTAATCAAATTGTAGGTCATACTATACTTTTACAGCGTAAAAGGGTCTATCATTAGCAATATCCAACTATAAATTTACATTGAAAAAATAAATGGTGCCCGCCACCTGGCCAGTATTATAGAATGTGCTCTTAAGTGCAAAGGTTGGGGACCGCTGTAATAGACCATATATAGATGAGTTATTATTGTTTAAAGGTTGCCTCGACAACAGATTAAAATTATTTTTAATATTGTTTAAGTGTATATATATATACATGATACTTCATTAATGCATAATTAAAGTTCAGTTATAGATTAAGAAAATAAGCTAGAATTTCCATAGTTGGTTATATTAAATAAAGTAATCAAATCATTTGTTGCTTGGGAATTCATATGAAATTCAAACACCAAAAGTGATAGAACTGAATTATGACCTATGGTTATTGACTTCGCTAGACTCCATCATTCCAACACTGCACTAAATCATAAAAAGTAGTTAGTATATTAAATTACTTTGACACAAAACTGTATAACTGATACTCCAAGATTTTTAATTTACAAATCTGCAATTAATAAATGTAGATAAATGTTTTATTATGGTTATTAGTTATTGCTTTTTATAATGCAATATTGAATATTAATAAAAGAGTAGCTTTAAAATGGATATTATTACTAACAATTGAACTAATGTATTGACTGTATATTAGTAGTGTAAATAAATGTCACATGTAGATTCCAAGCACCATATGTGCTATATTTACATTAATAATTATACATCTGGACATCATTAGCATTGCCTTTAAAAAAAAAAATAGGAGAAACCAGGAACTTCATAAATAAATATGTGAATTTCTATTGACTATTGCTTTTTCAGAATAAGTTATTAGAATATAGCTTTAAATTCAATATATATGAATTTAAAAATTATGATTCAATTATAGGACTAGCAATGTTAGATTAAATGTCACTAGAAATCACTTGCTTTTACAACTATTAAATATATTTAAAAAAATTTAAATGATTGAATTTTTTAAAAATCACTTAATTCAACATTTAAATAAAATGCAACATCCTATTTGGAAGATAAATTAAGAGTGAATTTCTTAAAAGTTTTAATTCATTGGTATTATATAATCTACTAGAAAACATAAAAGTCAGAATTTAGTCCAAATCTATAAATCACCTGACCGATATTATAAAATTTGATTTATTTATATTTAATAAACTCAGCTTGTATTCCTTTCAAAAGGGTTTTAATTTTACAAGGGATTAAAAAAAACTTAATTTGTATATATGTACAGCCTTAAATTTTTGAATAATTATTTTGGCAACATATGTGAAATAAAATGTTATTTGTTATAATAAATGTATATAATATATATGTAGGGGGAGGGGGGTGCCGACGACGATGGTTTACGTTGTTTATTATTGGACAATTTTTTTCAAATAATATTGAATTAACAATACCATTGCAATAAAAAACTTGCATCTACTAAACAATATTTGACGGGTAATACCGTTGCTAAGCTACTTCAGCTGATTTTTCTAGGGACAATCTTGTTCATTACCGTGTAGCATAATATTGTATTTTGTCAAAGTCAAACATAAATGGTTAAGTCATGACAGTAAAATTAGCAAAGAAAGGGCATTACGTTTATAAAAATTTCTTTTTTAAAAATTATATATTAACTTACTCTAATCGCATATTTCAACTTTTAATTAGAAGGCAAAATGCAACAAAATGAAATATAAATTTATTAGGTGGGAATGTAGAAATGATTTTAGGGAGGAGATAATGGTAGCCTGAGGATAACCGATTTTGCTTACAGTTACAATGGTTTAATTTATTACTAGAGGGAGGAAATGGGGGGTGGGAGGTAGAGCATTAGAGCAGCTTATTATTGTCGATGCATGTTTTTAAAATGATTATAGATTACTGCTACCGATTATCAAAAATCAAGTGATCGGACCATGTATTAACAATTAGAGTAACAGTCTATATCAAGATGCATTCGTATGATTACAACTAATCGATTCTGGAGATGAAATGTAAGTATATATATTAAAATTTTCTACGAATTTGTTGGCAAAAATCAATTTAACCTTTATTTCTAAAAATTAAAAGTAGATCAATTTAATTAAACAATAGGCAAATCAAAATTAATATGAATTTTATAGTTTACGGGAAAAAAAAAACTTGTTGCCAACTTAGTCTCAAGAGGTTAATCCATTTGCGTAATACTCATACCTCATTTGCAATCACATGCTTTCTTTAGACATCATAGGTAAATTACAAACTTAAAAAACTCACAGAGAGCATTATGGCTAGTAGATAGACTCGGTAAACAAATCAATCACTTTATATCACATTTCAGACGAGCGACAAACATAACAGAAATGGTAACTGCATTTTGGAATTTACAAAAAAAAAAAAAAATACAACTAAATTCTTAAATATTTTTTAAAAAAGAAGAAAACATCGACCTGCAATGAAAACTTTTTTTTTAGATGTGTGCGTATGAAAATACACTATCAAACCTGGAATGAGTTTTGAAGAATAATGATTAAAAAAAAGAGGCTATTCTTTCAACGTTGATACACTATGATAAATGTTTGACAGCTTGGCATATGTGCAGCGAAGATTTGAACTATAAAGGCTTAAAAGATGTGATGCAAAACCAAAGCAACAAAATCCATAAGTACAGCGGGGGAAAAAATAGATTACTAGAAATATTTGTCAGAAAGTTTCATGCAAATTTTCTTTTACTTCTGAAGGTAAATTGGTTATCCATCCAAAGACTGGCAAGAAAAAATCTCACGTGATAAATTACGTCCACAGCGCGAAAACAACTATGTAATAGTAGTATGCGCTCCAGACGGTCCCTGGGAACTGCACACTGAATTAGATAATTTTTTAAAATACCCTATAAAATTCACAAATTATGATGCAAATCTTTGACATATTCTAATAAAATTGATACAACCCTGAATTTATTATGCAGAATTAATGGTAGGGTATAATAACATTGACAGTTAGCACTTTTACTCATATTTACCATCTTCTTCCACTAGCAAAATCGGCTGCTAGCTTTATATTGTGACAAATATGGCGGCTGCGTGGGTGGAGTGCTAAATTTGAAAAACACAACATAAGCGAGAGTTAGAATTCTTGAAAATCTGATTGTTTGCTAACGATGGAACTAAACAGGTAAAATATATTTTCTTTTTTTAAAAGAAATATGTTTGCTTTATTCGAGATAATTCGTATTTATTGTTAATAGTTTGCATATAGTGTTAATATATTTATCGCATTACCTCTAAAACTATATTCTTATTTCTTAATATTTATTACTCAAAGTAATTTGTTTATTATAAGAATAAAGTTAACTTTTTTCTTGTTTCGTAGTTTATTGTCACAAATATTAATAAGAACTTTTTTTTACTGTATATATTTTTGAATAACTTTTAAAAAGAAGGGGAGAAATAAAAGTATAATCCGATTTGATTAAATACTTTTTTCGTAAATGCGTTTGTGAGATTTAAGTTATTTTATTTTTTTTAAACATCGAAATAAACTTTTTAAATTTACTATTAATATTATTTATAGTTGCATTTTTCTTTCGCTTTTTTTTGTAATTGAGGCATGCAATAATTTTTTATATAGTAGTTAGATCTGGCTTATGCTGGAAACGAATAAATTCCAAAAAAAAAAAAATCCAATTTTTTTTTTTTTTTGCACGGAAAAGCAAAGTACTATTTGCTTGTCTGTGTATACATGTAGAGTATTGTATAACGTATTTATCTAGAAGTGCATGACTAATGAAATATATATATCCTATTTTTTATTTTTTTTGTATGTATGTGCCGGGGGGGGGGTAAAAATTAAGGTTTTACGTCGGATAAGATATTTAATTAATTTCGCAATATTTAATTTTGTTGTGATAAAATGATGTATATTGAATTGGGTTGTTTTATAACCTATGAGAATTCACGTGATTTACTCCGGTAAATTTTATTTTGTAATGCGCACTTTTTTATATATATAAAAAAATTAAAATATCTTTAAATTGATTTTAATGTGTTCATTCACTTCTGAAAATTATTCGCGAATGTTTTTAAATGTGTTTATTTTAATTCACTAATTTGTGAACTTTTTTTTTTAATTTTGTTAATATCTCTAATACGTTAATTTTACTAATTAATATACTAATGTTGTGAACTACTTTTATTTTTAACTCCCTCCCCGCCCTAAACTTATTTAAAGTAAAAAATGGAATTTAAAAAAAAAAAAAAGAAATAAAATACTTTTTATTATTAAAATATAAATTTTAAGAAAAGTATATATAAATAATGTAAAAACTGCTTAAACATACTGCTTGCAGTTTTTTTTTGTTTGTGTGCATGTCGCCAAAACTATTTTTCATTTTTATATCGAATTAAGGAGGTTGTGATCCTCAAGTAAGGGAGAAAATGAAAGATTTAACTCGCTTTGCGCTTTCTTTTTTTTTTTTTTTACTGTTGTCAAATTTCCTTCAGCTAAACGTATGCAATTGTGACTCCAATCGTTATTTCTGTGTTGTTGTTTTTTTTCCAACTTTTTATTCTTTGAACTTTGCTGTTTTATTGTTGTTGTTGTTTTTAATCGGGCAATGAAATTAGAATTGTCACAATCGTTTACGAATATTTGCTAAATAATGATGATAAATACAAATTTAAATATTAATAGCGTTGTTTTTTGTATGATAAAAGTACGGTTAAAAGCTTTACATCTATTGATATATAACAAGTACACGAGTTGTCTCGAAACATGTTTAATACAAATATTATATAAAAATATTTTATGAGCAAAAATGATCAAAGTAATAGTTTTTTTTTATGTAAAAGCATTTATCTTTTGCTTTTAGTGTTAATATTGCATACACACACATATATATATGGTAAGTAAGAATATGTAAAGCAGTTTTTAGATTACTGTAAAGCAAAGGTCTTTTTCTGACAACTCTCCATAGAGAAACAATAATGGAGAAGGTAGTATTAATTGGGCTTGCCAGTTATTGGATGTTGGAGACTTGAGCATTTTTTCACTCTTGATTAATCTTGGACGTTAAGATACCCATTGACTGTTTTTCACTCTTGATTAATCTTGGACGTTAAGATACCCATTTACTGACTATTATTGAACGATTAGTTGGGTTGCCTATGTTATTACTAGAAAAAAAGATACAAACCTGAATGTGAATCTAGGCCATAATGTTGCATAACAAAGTTCTATATGAACATATATTGGTCCATTCTGGTTTGTTTTGATCATCTGTTCATTAATCTTCTTCATTATTTCACTTTTTGCATATCAGATATTACCAAATAAATAATCATGGATGCTTACCCATTCTAGAAATCAAAATGCACGAGATTTAAAAGTAATCCCATTATCTTGACATAAAACAGAAGAATACAAATTGTAGGAAATTTACTGCCATGTTGATATTTTATAATATTTTCAAATAATAGGTATTGTTAAATGAGTTCAAAAAGGTTCAAATTTACTAATAATTTGACAGTATTCTTTCTAATATTGAAATTGAATTTAGCAGAATGCTAAATAGGATAGATCAAATTTATAATAATTTTAACATGGGAATAAATACAGTCAAAAAGTAAAGCAATGAAGATAATCAGCCATAATAAAAATGGAAGAATAATTGATGCACAGAAAATATAGAACAAATTTAGTGCTTTTAAATATTTGTGAAGATGTTAACTAATGATGAAAATGATAAAATAATTAGAATGACAATTACAGCAGTTTTTAATAAAGATACAAAATTTTTCTGTGCCTCTTTGAAGTTAGAATTAAGAAAGAGATTTATAAAGTGTTTATTTTATGTTATATAGAGCAGAGACTTAGACAATTAGAAAAAGCAGAGAAAAGATTGAACATGCGCATTTGGAGAATAATGAGAAAAATAAGTTAGAAAGATAAGATTAGAAATTAGAGTTAAAAATAGGGACAAATTTTGCTCACTACTGTGATAGCATTGTTAAATGTCTTAGCAAGATTTGATTTTTAACAGGCATTGACAAAGAAGGCTCAGGATAAAGGGTACATAGAAAATTATATATATATTAATGAAATATTATTGTATTAAAAATGGCTGCCTCAATTGAAACTACAGTTTGTCTTCTAAGATATATAACTTTTTGTTCCAGCTGGGGATACTTCATGCATATTAAATTAAACTGTGGATTGTTATTGATGATAGTGGCTGTAATTGTGTAAATTATGTGTAAAAGATAAAGGTACTGCCCATCTCTTTCACATACCTCTATGAGAAAAGATTGGATAACAAATTGACCATAAATAATTGTTTGGCCATTTCTTACAAGATGGTAAAGTTTGAGCTGTTTTGATTGAAAGCAGATTATTTAAATTCTTTCTTGATCTCATAAAGGCAGAGGGGAATTAAAGAATAAGCCAAAGATATCCTCGAATATTTTTTATAGTATCATGATAATGCATAGCCTTAATTGATAAGATGAAGACTATGTGTCCTTATTTGAAACATTGTAGCATCTCATAATTTTCAAATGTAACAATAGCTTCAGTGATTTTTCTTGCAAGATATTGAGTGCAATTTCTAAGTCATTCTATCAATTTACCACCATAAGTGCATAAACAAAATGAATTCGCTTTTGTTTTTATGTAAAAGCTATATTATTAGGAATATGATAGTAATAAAGTGTATAATAATAAACATTGAGCAAGGTATGAGGCTTTATTTTAACATGTCTGAGGATCTTGCAAAAGGAAAATACAGACTATTTATTTACAAATGATTAAATTATATAGTTGTAATCCAAAATCTCTCTTTCCAGGTCTTTTTTGTATTTCTGAATTTTTTGGATTTCAAGAGTAGATCTTTTACTTCCCTCATTGCAAACTCAAATGCTGATAACAGCTCATTATAATTAGGCTTATTTATTTACAAATGTTTACTAAAAATTTTTAAAAATTTGTTTGTAATTAAAGTGCAATTAAAATATTATTTTTTGTAAATTTGATTTGTGAACTGAAAAATTGGGTAGTAATAAGCTTTTATTTATTTATTAGTCTTTATGTATATATATTGTGCCCTTATCTATAGGTCATAACAAGGTAGAATGGTCAATTACTAAAAAATTTTAAATTTTAAGATATGTTTGTAGGATATATAAATAATAATAGGATAATTAGATTTTATAGTACAATTTAAAGCTGAAAATACCTGGTATATAAAAATGTAAAGGATTATTTTAAAGGAAAACAGTTAAATAAAGCTTAATGATATCCTTGCTTATGGTTGTAAAAGCTGGCCATATAAAATAATACAGCTATAAATAGTTAAAAGTATATTAATAATTTGAGTATAATATTTTAAAACTAATAAATTAAATAAATACTATATGTAGTGTTATAATTGTGTTTAATATTCAAATTTAATCTAATATTTTAAGATAAACTTTGGGATGGTGAGAATTATATTTAGTTCTACAAGTTTAAATTATTTTCCAAATTTTTATAAAATATATCAGTTTTGGTAATTTAGACCGAGACGTAAATTAAAAATCATCTGATAAAGTTAGTAAACATGTGACTGTATATTATATACCTTCACACACACACTTGTTAGAATAATAAAAAAGTTTGTGAGTTATGAAACTAGATATAGTTGCCATCGATCCTTAAAGTAAAAGTTGAAATATTAAATATTATTTTAATAATTGTTTTTAAAGTTTAAATGATTTTGATAAAACTATAATTGAATAAAAAAAATACTATTCTAAGTAATATTTTCAGACATTACGTCATCAATTCTTTATTTTTAAAAGTCTAGTCTATTATCAAACTAAAATGTGTAAATTTGTTCGCGCTAAAAGTCATTAACCAATCAACTGAGGTAATTTAGGCAGACAAAATATAAGAATTAGACGAAGCGGGAGGAGAAGTAATGTGTAAGTGAATGAGAAAGTAACATTTTTTTTTTAGCTGATAACACCGTAGCTAGAAAAGTGATATAAATTTAAAATTTGTATTTATTTTAAAAGTTCTTTTTTAACATATAATATTTTGACTGCCTCTACATGGATTGCTAATTTTAAAAGTTATCTTACCAGGATATTTTATTCAAGTTCGGCCAAAACCTTACAGTAAAAATGGAAGTACAAGGAAAAATACCTAAAAATATTGCTGAGGGAAAAATATTTGGAAAGTGCCTTAATACAGCTTTATTTATGCTCAACCAGAAACTTATTATTATAACTCAGAGAAATATAATTAGGACGCTATATGAAAACTTAAAAGAGAAGTTACTTGCCGTCAGGAAAATAATTTATGACGCACAAATTTTATAAGGTTACTTTGAAGTTATTTTATTCTTCTCTATGGAAAAATTTAATATGCGTTTTATTATAAAGAAAATTATGTAAAAGTTATAATGAAGAAAGAATGTTTATCTTTTAAAAAGAGACATTACAAAAATATAGTACCAGAATTTTAAATAAAGAAAAAAAGTAATAGAAGAATATGAAAGTGCTATTATGTGTTTTATGGAAAGGAACCGAAAAACTTTATCTAAGAGGAATTAAAAAATATTATAAAGTATTCAATGGAGAAAATGCTTGATTGATAAAATATAAAATTAAATTACTTAATGAAAATGGATCCATGGAAGCAGAAAAATTTTATTAAATATTTAAATAAAAGTACCTAGAAGATGCATCGTAAAAGTCGCACGGGAAAATATTAGCAGCCAATATTAGAAGAGAATATGGAGACGTTTTTTTTTTCTTTACAGGATTAATTGATATCAAGAATTAATAATAGTATTAAATATTATAAAACCAAGGATTGTCGTCTATGAATATTTATTAAACAGAGCGATAATTGTTTTTGCCTTAAAATAGAACATTAAGTGACTGAAGAAGAAATAATATACATTTTTTTTTTAGCTTTAATATGAACGGTTCAAGAAAATTCGATAAAGAAGTACCGTAAATATAATTTAAATATTTTTTACTAATTTATTTTAAATATAAAATGTTATGTGAGATTAGGGAAAACATATAAACATAAATTTAGTAATATTAAAAAATTGAATATAATAGCTTGATAGAATGATAGAAATATTGTTTTAAAAATAAAGTGTATGTATGGGAGTCTTATATCTACAAGAATCAATGGGATGGTGAAGCCTACAGAATACGATCGAGAAGATAAAGATCGTTTGGTAATTTTGATATTTATTTATAATGCATAATGTATTTTTTTTTAGATCGTCTATTGATTAAGAATGATGTGTGAAAGTTTAAATTCTATGTACACATTTTATACAACATTTTTGACATATTATGAGATAGGAGTAATTCTGAATATGCATGCAATAAGTTATTTAAAGTATATTAATAATATAATTCGACAGAACAATTGTGTGATTCTTTTGAACTTTCATGTTGTAAAGTATTCAGATATTTTAAAATAGTTTGTATATGATAAAATATACGAGAAAAGTAGTAAAAAGATTTTCTTAAAGAACAGCGGAATAGTTTTGAAATAAATGAATTTTATTATTGTTAGAAATGCAGATAGGTATTTGTCGATGTACTGTATAGAAAAATCTTGAGAAATAAGATCGGATAGTGACTTGGTAGTACTAGTGGAGAGGAAACCAAGATGATGTTTTTTTGTTAAGAAATAGGAAAAATAAAGTATTTGGATCATATTTAGTTTGTGTGATTTCAGTATAGCTAACTAAGCCCTATGACTGAACACATATCGTTTGGACAGTGTTTTTGCATATCTTTAAATTTTTTGATGTTATAATAAAGCTGAAGAAATAGCTTTAGCATCATTCCTATAATAGAGGTTGGTAGACAGGTAAAGGTCACTCCTCTATAGTGTCTTTTAATTCACTGTGCCATGGTTGTCAAGGTTTATGACGAGTAATATTCTAGTTATATTTTGATCCTATGCATCAATCTTCGCTATCCTTATTTCGTGAATCTGCATCGGTAAGAAAGATAGTTTCAAAGAAATAATGAATAAAATAGAACTGAAGATATGTTATCGTTTATGTAAGAATAGTTTATTTACTGGAATGTTTAGAATTGTGTAACTTTAAAATTGAAAGTCCAAAATATCATAAAGAGAGAAAGAATCATATAATACAGTTTAAAATTAATTCGGAAATGAATATAAGATTTTTAAAAAGAGAAATCTAAACAAAGTTTTTTTTAAAAGTGATAATAAAATTTGAATGTTTTAAATAATATTTAGAAAATAAATATTGCATATTTATTAAGAAAATAATTCAATAATGTGTAATAAACATATATTTGTGCATGGTATGTTAATGGTTGTAATTATATCATCCGAAGTAAGGCTTTAATGAGTATATTAGGATTAATAAACATCGGATAATGAACAATAAAACTTAATACCGAATGTAGAAGAATGTTTTTGAATTTGTAGGACTCCATACAACCAATATAAAACGAGAATTTTATTGTTTTGTAGAATGTTTAATACGAATGTAATTTTGTAAAAAAAACTATAATTTTAATAATAGTAGGGATACAAAGTGTTAATGATAATCATATAAGAAATACATTTTGTAACAAGCTAACCATAATAAGAAATCCAATAATAATAATACTGTATTTTCTTAAGCATTTAAAAGATAAGAGTTAACTAGGAAAATAAATAGAAGTTTGATTTTCATTTTTATAAACTAGTAAAATAATTTTGAGATAGGAGAGCAAAGGATATCCAATGTACATAATGTAAAATATTGTTATTTATCTATGTTATTAATAAACTTTGTTGTAAATTTATTTTAAAATTTTGTGTCCTCGTTGTTATTTCTCCACATGGATGCATGATATCACGATACATTTATAATTGAAACAGACATATAGTTTTTGCACAAAAAGGGTAAACATAAAAGTGTTATAATAATTTTGAGAATTTATTGGTATGTTAAAATTAAAAGATCATAATTTTATATTATTTACTGGTCATAAGTCGGTTGCCACAATATTACATTAAAATATATGCTAATGTTGCCACACGTATTCTGTTGTCAGATTATTAAAATACTACCACGTACGTATTTATTTATTTCATTTAGGAAGAAATAAGATTACATTATACTATTGTTGTTATTATTATTATTTATTATTGTTAATTGCTGTGTAGTGAATTATGACATAAAATTCCCTTTTCATAGTTTACTACCGTAATTTTAAATCAGTTAGAATACAATTTATGAACCTGAGATTTTATTTTATTTTATTTATTTTCATTTTATTTAATTGAGCTAGATTCTTATTACAAAGAATATTAAGACATGATTATTATTTTAATCGTAGTGAATAGAGCTTAGAAAGTCGTAAGAATACTATGAGTTAGTTATTTGGTATAGTAAAAGGGGAATAGTGTTCTTATGCCATTGAGGTAGTATCGTGGGGATAATATCTCAATGTAGTCTATCTCGTTCCCCGTATCGTCACTCCATGTCTCATGAAAATAGTAAATATTTGTTAATTCATTTTAAAAATATAACTGTATTTATATTTTAAAAATTAGAGCTAGTAATCATTTTTAATAAATGCTGGATATTTCATTTATTTAGTTGTTAACTGAGCTAGAACCCGGAATTTAAACAATATAATTTTGTTAAGAGAGGACGAGCGGAGGGGGGAGGTTAGAATATATATTTTACTTTTAATGTTTTTGTCTTATAATTTGAATGATGTCCACTGGGTGGAGTTGCTATAGAATAGTTTGCAATATTTTGGTAATATTTGTTTCATGCGTATATGATTGATCATCTGAGAGCATCAATATAAAGAGTGATTATTGTGTATGAAAGTGTAAATTGTGATTAAGAGAGTGAGTTAATTGAAATTTTAAAGATTGAAAATTGTGTTTTTAATTGTTTGAAAGTTTTTCATTCGCCATTTTATATATAGAAGTTTAAAAAAAAAAAAAGTTATTTTGTTGAGTGTGTGTTAGTGTAAGGATATTTATATTAAAGTTGTATGTAAGATTAATTAGTTTTTAGTAAGTGTGCTACTAAAAGATTTTTTTAAATTTAAGAATAGTCATTTATTTTGAGAAAAAAAGATAACGTTTTGGAGGCCTAAGGTCAGGAAAACACGTAGTTATAGTTTGATCGGTTTTGAAAGAAAGTAAAGTTGTTATTTTTCCATGCAAGGGGATTTGAAGAATAGGAGAGGCAGTTTAAAATCAAATATAGAATAGGTGATTTGGAAATAAGGAATATAGATTGCATTTGTATTCCACAATGCATATATAATCGGGAGAAAAAAACTAGATGTGCTCTGGTAGAGTGTACAGTGTGTGATGAACTTTAACACTTGAAATGTTTGAATAAGACTAGGAAGGATGTAACAGGTTTATGGTTATGTATTCAGTGTGTAAATGTGATAAAGGAGATGAGAAAGTGGTTTCTAAGTGTAGATAGTCTAAAGAGAAAGGGGAAAGGGAACAAAATGTAGTTAAGGAAGATAGGACAGAGTATGGTTTTAGTGGAGTGTCAGGAGATATGGGTGGAGAAAGTAGTAGCACAATGGAGATGGTTAGTCAAAGAATAAGTAAGATAGAGGAAGAAGTGAAGGATGTAGAAGCAAAATTAAAATCATTAGAGACAAAGTGTGAGGAGATAAAGGAATTATTGAGTAAAAATGATAAGAAAGAAGTAGATAAAGAGGGCCAGAAGGTGGTAGAAATGTTATGGATGGAGTAGAGAAAGTAGACTATGAGACAGTACTGATAGGAGATTCACTATGAGGGGGATATAATTGCAAGGGAAAATAGAAGTAGGTATGTAAGAGTATGTTTGCCTGGAGCTAGAATTAGGGATGTGGCAGATAAAGTAAAAAAGCAAGGTAGTAGAGATGTGTATGTTATGGTAGGGACTAATAATTTGTCAGAACCATCAGAGAGAGTAATGGATGAGTACATAGAATTGATTAGGAATTTGAGTAAGATTAAAGGAAGAGTAGGGGTAGTTGGATTATTACCAAGATTTGACAAGAGGCATTTGTTAGATAGGGCATGTTCTATAAATGAGAGATTGAAAAAATAGTGTGAGAGAAATAAGGTAATGTTTGTGGATATGTGAGATTGTTTTACTGGAAAAAGGAAGTTATATAGTAAAGAAGGATTGCATTTAGGAAAACAAGTAAGTGAAGTTTTAGGGAGTCTGATTTATAAAGAATATATTTCAGGAAACTTATAAAGGGAGGTGAGGCTTTAGATTGCAGTATTATCAAAAAGAAGAAGAATGGACGGGATGTAAGAAATAAGCAAAAGGTAGTTGATTTAGATATAAGTGTAGATATGGAGAGGGAATGGGTCTGTAAAATTAATGGTAAGAAAGTTATTTATAAATGTAATGGAGAAGAAAGAATCAAAAGAATTTATAAAAGAGTAGTTAGGAAAGAAGAAATTGTTAAAATTGGGTATTTGAATATGCAAGGTGGT
The DNA here is from genome assembly GCA_028023455.1 of Epiperipatus broadwayi. Taxonomy (NCBI): domain Eukaryota; kingdom Metazoa; phylum Onychophora; class Udeonychophora; order Euonychophora; family Peripatidae; genus Epiperipatus; species Epiperipatus broadwayi. Next base: position 1,003,503 of record JAQFVV010000259.1, on the reverse strand, counting down.
AGGAGACCAGAAAAGTGGCTGGAATTAAATAAAGCAATTGAAAATGAAGAGCTTGAGGTATTAGCAGTAGTGGAAACACATCTAAGAGAAGAAGAACCTATTCTGGAACATTTGGTATGGCAGGGTATAAATAGAAAAGAAAAAGAAAAAAGGGGTGGTGGTATAGGTGTTGTATCAAAAAAATATTTAAATATTGTTAAATGTCAAGAACATTTGTGGTTTGAAATAAGGTTGGGTAGACAAGAATGGATGGTGGCTATAGTTTATATAGCCACTGGAGATAGTCAAACTATAATGGAGTGGAACAGTAGCATATATGAATGCCTAGTTAAGGATATACAGAGTTTTAAAGAAAAGGGGAAGAGAATAATGGTTATAGGGGATATGAATGGACATATTGAAGAAATTGATGATGTAGATAATAAGAATGGACAGCTTTTGAAGAAATTTTGTCAGAGAGTGAATTTGAGCATTGGAAATTTATCAAATATTTATGAGGGACAATACACATGGTCTAGAAATAATATATTTCACACAATAGATTATGTATTGGTAGAGAAAGAGGGAATGAATAAAGTACAGAAAATTAAGGTGTTTGATAATGAAGAGAGAGTATGTACTAGTGATCATAACTTCATTGTAATAGAAATGGTTAGTAATGTGATGGAGAATAGAAATAAAAATAGAAACAATAGTGAAAGATGTGGATGGAGAGTGAATGATAAGAATAAGTTGGAAGAGTATAAAATACAAGTTGAAGAAACCATGGAAGTGTTGGTTGGGGATGAGTATAAGGACTGGTGTGATGAAATAGAAAAAGTGGCAAATAGGGTTTTAGGTGAGAATATTCAGAAGAATAAAAGTAATAAAAAATGAGAATTAGTAAAAGTGTAAAAGAGAGGAAAGAAGCATGCAGAGAATATAAGTGTGCTATTAAGAACAAAGAAAGTGAAAAAGATATTAATGCTAAATGGGGAAAGTACTTAGAAAAGAAGAAGTTGGCTAAAATAGATAATTATATAGAGAGAGAATGAAATTGAATAGTAAATTGTTGGAGGATATTAATAAAAGTGGAAGAGATGGGAGTAAAAAATTTTGGAATTACATTAAAAGGAGAAATGTAGGGGGAGAGAGAGATAGTATTACTAGATGATGAGGGAATAGAGTGTAGCTCTAGAGAAGACTTAGAGAGAATCTTAAATAGATATGTAATGAATATAGAAAAGATGTTAGATGTGAAGGACAGGGTGATAGAAAACATGAAAGCATATAGTAATGGGAATATTAGGTTTACAAAAAATGAACTGAATGAGGCAGGGAAGAAATTGAAAAGTGGAAAGGCAAGAGGTTTAGATGGATGGGCAGCAGAGATGGTAATGAATTTAGGGCATAGGGCAAAAGTAAAGCTATTATCCTGTTTCAATAAGATGGCACAGAAGAGAGTTTTTCCTGGTAGTTGGAGTAATACAAGAGTAAGATTATTATTTAAAGGGAAGGGTAAGGATCATAGAAAGTTAAACAATTATAGACCGATAGTGGTAACATCAGTTTTATATAAAGTTTTCTCATATATGGTGGCTGGAAGAGTTGCAAAATGGATGGAAGAGAATAATGTAGTGGGGGAAATGCAAGGAGGTTTTAGATCAGATAGGCATATAGGAGATAGTTTATTTGTAGTTACACAACTTATGGATATGAGTAGGAATTCAGGTAGACAGTTATATATGAGTTTTATAGATATAGAGAAGGCATATGATAGAGTAAATAGAAATAGATTATGGGTAAGTTTAGCAAATTTGGGAATGGATGAAGTTTTAGTGGATATTATTAAGAAATTATATGAAAATAATTACTATATGTATCAATTAGGGGATATAGAATCAGTTAAAGTTAAAAATGGGGTGGGACTAAGGCAAGGATGCCCTATGTCACCTATTTTGTTTTTGTTGTATTTGAGTGAAATGGAGAGAGCAATAGAAAGACTAGGAAGAGGGATAGAGATACTGTTAATAGGTGGCAAGGGAGTATATACTTTGTCGGGTCTTTTTTTTTGTGGATGATGTCTTTTTGTGTGCAGAAAGAAGAGAAGATATGGAAGTTATGCTGAGGACATGTGCAAGGGTGGGTAAAGAGATGGGGATTAAATTTAGTGAAGAAAAATCAAATATAATGATGGTTAATACTGGGGAAAGAGAAGATGTAGAATTTTTATTGGGGGATATAAAGTTAAGTGTGGTGAATAGATATAGTTATTTGGGAATCATCTTAAGTAATCAGAAAAATTGCTTGGATGAATGGGAGGAAAAATTGATAAATGAAGCAAAGAAAAGAAAGGGATTGATAAAGAAATTAACAGTGTTTTCATATAATAAATATGATGTAGCTAGAATTGTATGGAAGGGAGTTGCAGTAGCAGGGTTAACATATGGTAATGATGCGTTATGTGTTAGTAAAGGGGTATTAGATTACTTAGAAAAAGTACAAAGGGAAGTAGGAAGACATGCATTAGATGCAGATGTGTGGACAGCAAAGGAGGCAATTCAAGGAGAAATGGGATGGTCAAGTTTTTATATGAGAGATGCAAAAAGTAAAATGAAAATGTTTGGTAGGTTGCAGTTTATGGATAATAAAAGAATAGCCAAAATAGTATTTAATTGGGTTACGAGTAAAGGGCAGGCAACAAGATGGGTGAGAAAGGTAATGCAGTATGCAAAAGATTTGGATAAAGAATTTATATCAGTATACTTGTACAAAAGGTGGGATGATTGTGTTAGGAGGATTGTTGAGTGTTATAGTGGTAAGGAATGGGATAAAAGAATAGATGCATTAATAAAGAATAGGGAGTTGGAGAGATGGAGAACTAGTATGGAGAGTAAAAAGAGTTTAAATATATATAGAAGTAAACGGAACATTGGGTGTGAGTTAATTTATGATAATAGCAAGGAAAGTAGTTTATTGTTTAAGGCTCGAATGGGATCTTTAGCAACAAGAGAATATACACGTAAATGGAAAAATATGGGTGATTTAGTCTGCAAATTGTGTAAGGAAGGCATAGAAAATATTAGGCATCTGTTAATTGAATGTAAATGCTTGAAAGTAGAAAAGGTACAAATAATGAAGTTATGGAAGAATAAATATGAACAAAGTGATTATACAGAAAGTGGGTTATTGGTCTTTATGCTGCGTTTGGGAAAAGATAACGGGGATTTAGATATAAAGGCTATAGAGTTGACAAAGATTATGTTGTGGAAATAGGATGGAGCAGATTATGGGAGAACTTAGGGTGGGGAATGGAAAGGGAAAGTAAAGTGGCTAACAGGTTTCTATGGGCATAGTTGTTGAGAGATTCCTGACTGTTTAAGGAGAAGTCGCAATGCATCACATCACATCACATGATTATAAAAGGGAGATATCTTGAAAAGTTTTCCTATAAGGAATGAAAACCTGATTTGATATTTTAAATATATTTAATTTATTTTTAAGTTGTTGTATAGAGAAAAGCTTTCATAAAATATGAAATTAAACAGTATGTATTTAGCTGGCTTTCAACTATTACGAATATTAAATTTATCATCTTAAAAATTTTGTTTAGCTAATGAAAGTTTTTAATAACAAACAATTAAATTAATGGTATTCTTTGTAGTATATTATAATTAACTAATTTGCATTTAAGAAAAAAATAACAGTTTGCTATGCTTATGAATGTGAAACAAGTTGCATCAAAAAAAAATTGTCACAAGTTCAATATTTTATAAATATATTAATTTAACACATTTAGTGCTTACATATCTGAATCATTCATTGAGATTTATCTAAAGCAAAACTCATATAAAATGAGAATACATCATATTATAGATTTAATATCACTTTCACGATCTAAATAGTATAATACAGAGGTGGGCAATTGTTTTGGCTCGGGGTCCACTTTGTGGAAGTGAAGATTAGTGGAGGGCCGCATTGGAGGCCACTTTGTGTGGAAGCGGAGGTTAGCGGAGGGCCGCATCTTTTGTTCACAACACAATAAACACACTGCTTTATTCCCTGTATTACCAAAGAAATATTTGTCATAAGCCAATTAACATCACATATAACTATTATTAAAACAGGCAAAACTCTTTATAGTATTGCCACACCCCAAAATGTATAGATACTGAACTGAGTTTAGACCTATATGACTATATAAGCTAATGAGCTTGGATTGAAAATGTTAAGATGTTTTCAATTTAAGACTCATAGTTTTGTAGTTAAGTGGAGATAAAAGATGGCTGCTAGAGGGTTGCATTAGATCCTAAGATCTAGGTGCAGTGGTTTCAGATCCTAGGCTCCTCACTGACGAAGGCCACAAGCCAGAAACTAGTCTGGGGATATTGGATGAGTAGGCACTAGCTGGGGATTTTATGCACAAGACTTCTGGCATCCATTGATTACTCTAGCTTGCTGTGTGTGGCAATATGTATAGTGAATTTTGCCTGTTTTAAAAAAAAATATTTGCTTGTCCATTTTTCATTAAATACACAACATTCATCACTGATTTTATGTTTTTTCGGAAGGTTCGTTTACTAAAGTTGGAAATTTATATATTTACTGTTGCAAAGACAAAATTGAAATTAACCAGATGAACCGGAAAAAATACTGTGCATCGTATCTACACTGCGCATGCGTATTAACGGACTGTCCTAATGGAAAATACGAAACGAATCTTCGGTCATGCATGGGTTAGGAAATCTCGGTTCAAGGCTGATTTTTCTGACTGTCTTGGTAGGTTGCAAAAAAACTCTTTAACGGGCCACATGTGGCCTGCGGCTCACTATTTGCCCACCTCTGGTATAATATATTTAAATGAATTTTAAGATAAATGTTAAAGAAGCAGATGTACTCATCACATATAATATCAGCTGAAGATACTTTCTAAATTTAAGTCGGTATTTAATGCAGTTCATATGGAGTTTGAGCATTCTTTATATAATTACTTTTAAGATCAGAGCACTTCCTATTGTTAAAGATAAATGAAGACTTAGCCATGCAGATGGATTTCAAACTGGTATGCAAGATCATAAATTTACAAGGTTCAAATACTTTTATTATTTGGAATAAGTTGTATTTGAGATTGTTGATTGGTATTCCTAAGACAAGTATTGCCGCAACTGACGGTAAATGTGGAATAACTGGAATACATTTTTTAATATTCCTGCTACATAAACTAAGCAGGATCAAAGTCAAATTTTAAATAATCTAATATATTATCTAAAATTCTGTAAAGAAGGCAATTTATCATTATTTAAATAACTATTTTTAGAAAGAATTGTGTATTTTCAGAAAAGTGAATGAATTTCTAAAGAGTTATATTTTGCTCTGAATCAGTGACTTTTGATTCAAAGTACTTCTGAATGAAAATCTTCTATACATAATCCCATGGATAGTTAAGGAAGATAAAATATAATTTATGTACTGTTCTATGAAGCATTTAAAGGGTCTATATGTATTGCAAGGAGCAATGATGCAAGCATTAAGAATATTTAAGTCTGCCAGATAGTTTTTATAGCAATTGGCAAGACTGGTTCCGATTTATTAGATTTTGCAGTCATATAAGAGTAAACACAAAATCGTATCCATGAATTTTTCTGCTGATTAATAATTTTTCAATTTTGCATGAATTGCTAAATAAAGGCTGTTTTGCGAATGATGCAATCTTGAGTACTCTTTCATTCTTTTTGCATAGTTTCTTATAAATAAATTTCTTTAAAAATTCACATCTTTGCACTGTTCACAATGCTTTTTTATTAAATTTTCTGATAGTTTTGACTGCCTAGCTGTCTTACTGCAGAGTTACAGCATAAAATTGCATTACATTATTTCTTCAGCAATATTATCAAATTCACTACTTCTTTTATTTTGCTATATCTTATATAAATGCAATTTATTTACTGTACTTTAAACACTTTTTAGCAAAAACCTTAGATTTCAATTTAAGATGGTTCTGAAGAAGACTGCTGGACAGTCAAAATGTAGGACTGTGTATGCATATATGTACAATAAAAGGTTTTTGCTAAAAAATATGCAATAATTATATTTTGTTATTTTTGTATGTGCACATATTTTTCTTATTTATATGGTGTTGTGCTTTAGGCTACTGATGGGCTCCACAGATAGCAGTGGCTGACTAAGAGTTCTTCCTGCTGCCTCGTAAGATAGGTTGTTGGTTTATTAAAGGCCTAGTTAGTGTTTCTGATGCAAACAGTCTTTTCTATCTTCCTCTCTTCCTTTTTCAATCACTTTAATTAGTATAGGACCCGGTCATTATAAGTCTCATGCCATCAGTCATATCTCTATACTAAACTGTGATAATAGAATGTTTTTATATAACCACATTTCCATCATATATCTATATCCTGCATTTCTGATCCAATACACTTTTTCATTTTTTTAAAAACTCAATCCCTTGAAACTTAAATAAGCAATGATGGGAGCAGGCTTAGTAGGTGACAATTCTTAGTTATAATCTTTGTTCAAGGCAGTACAATCACTAATGATTCTATTTGGAACTGATTTTGAGACAGGAGTTAAGATTGCATGTTGTGGCAGCTCTATTTAGGATCTTCATGCTTCTCTGCTTACCACAGAAGTCAAAGAGACCTTCAATATATGGTTTAAAAATGGCCTGTCTTATATAGTCTCGCTAACTTATTATGCCTAGAAGATTACTGATTGCAGTGATGACAATAATAATAGCAGTAATGGCAAATTAAGAGGCAGTGATAGTACTATTAAAATTTTCTTCTTTTTCTATATATAGGATATGGACTGTGTGCATTTTATTTGGTACAAACTCTTCAAAACCAGAATAGAGGAATGCATTGGTGGCAAGGACCTCAGATTTAAGATCAATATAGTAGGTGAAACATATCTTTCATAGAATACATGTTATGGCTACAAATTTTTTGGGAAGGGCAGATCAGTCTGTAAAAGGAAAAGGCATATGTTGAATTTCTGGTAAAGTGTAATTTAGTATCTTCTATTGTTAAAATTCCTTGCTGTTATCAATGAAGTGTTAGTGGTTTTAAAACTTGTCTTGCAAAATGGCACTAGTGCTCATTTTATTAGTGCCTATGCTCCAACCTTAGATTCAGAAAATTCAGCTTTTATTCCTTGTTGGATAGTACTATTACAGCAATATCATTAAAAGATCTAATGTTTCTTCTTGGAGAATTTAATGCATATGGCAATAATGGTATTGTATTGTAAATTCAAATGATATGGCATTATTGAATTTGCTCACAATACATGGATTGACTATCACAAACACTTTGTGTAAACCAAGAAACCACTACAAAGGAATATAGATGCATCCACGCCCAAAACAATGGCATTTAATAGATTACATTATAGTTAGGAATCGGAATACAAGAGTTCACGTTACGTGAGCACTTGCAAGCTCAGATCGTTGGACAGGTCATAGATTTGTATGCTCCAAGATTATAATGATAATTGTTTTAAAAGAATAGATATTATTCATTTATATTCACAAGAAAATTGATGTTTATTCTTTAGGAGTACCAGTGTTAGATTAAAACTGATTAATGATTCAATAGATAATAATTTTCATTTTGTAGTGCTTTGTTAAGGGTTTGAATTTAGAGTCGGTTGTAAAATTGTTTTTTGAAGAATAGTTGTAACAATACATAAATTGAGAAATGACAGAGCTGTAAAGTGCTTATAAATAAAATGTTTTGTAAATATGCCAAAAGGGCATGTGAAAGCATACTACCAGATGATGATGCCTGGGTTTGCCAAATAAATAAAAATAAGAATTTATGTTTGTAACTTTAAAAGCACTACGCCAAAAGAATGTGGGCTCATTACTAATAAATATTAATAAGTTTCCCTCATAAATTAAGTGTAAAATAAATAATGAAATGTACTTGAAGCCAGCTTATTTTATTAATGGTATTGTATTGTCTCCTAGTTATTTTGGAAAATAAATGGAAAACACTGGTGCTCACTATTCATATTTATAGCAAGAGTATGATACAAAGTCTTTTGAGCATATTCATGAAATTTATGCTGTGATGTACATGATATAAGTTAAATGTTGGAAAATATAATGCTAGTTTGGGATAATATTTATGTGAATAAGTAAATCAATTAATATTGAGAAATAATGCTTTTGTGGTATTTTATATTGAAAGGTTCTCTTACATAAATCAAAATATATATGAATAGAAATTTAATTAAGCTGTATATAGTAGAGAAAAGCAAGTTATCCATTCTGTTTGGTATAAGATATTGAATTCAGGATGAAAGTCATTTTCTTTCCTTTCTAAAATCAAAATAACAAATCTAAATAAAACAAACTATGTAAAGTGAGAGAGAATTAAACATGTTAGAACAGGCAAGAAAAGTTAATGAAATCTCTGTCATATCAAAACTGACGAATCTATAATGGCAGTGTTGCAGAGTTTAATGATAGAAATGAAATGAAGTTGGGAATTACTTAAACAAAAATTTAAACAAAATCAGGAAAAATTATCAAGAGACTTACTAAGATTAATGAAAACCAAGAAAAGTGTGAACAGATTCAGGAAATATTTAAACAAGAGTTGAAGCAAAGCCAAGAAAACCCAAATTAGACATGAAGTAAGGCCAAGAAATCTTAGCAATGAAATTGAAGAGGGTCAAGTTAGAGAATAGACTAAGACAAGAAATCAAGCATATACATACAGAGTTAGTTCATGAAATAAGAATCTACACCAGCAAATAAATAGTTTAAAAGTTAAGTTTAATGAACTAGAGATTAAAATGGAAAAAATTCAAAGTCATATTCAAATTAAGATTGAGAAGTTGGAAGATGGTATCGAAAAGGAGCAAAATTGGACTCAAGAGATAGAAACTAAGACAGAAAAGTATAAATTGGAATGTCAGAATAAAGATAGTTCTAGAAACTAAGTTAAACAAGTATCAACAAATTAATGATAAAGAATTAGAGAAGGTACAGAATAGACAGGAACAAGAGGTCCAAAGTTTGGAAACTCGGAGTGGGTCATTCATATTATATTAGCTTAGATGTGATACAATATAAAATAAATGACCAGGTTTTTCACAAAGATAATCCTATCACAAGCTTAAATAGTTGGGATAGATGTAAGTATTTATCATTAGAAATAAAACCTTGAAAATCTAAGTTGTTTTATCATCATGAAGTACATAGTTGTGAATGTATGGACCTTGACTGGGGACAATTTGTCTCGACCACAGAGTAAGGCCAGTGATATGCTTTTGATGTCAGATTAGCAATTTGGGAGATTTAGTTTATAGTGAGATGACAATCAGTTGCGTGAATCATTGTCGATATAGTAGTAAATATTTAGTTTATAGTAAACAATCTTCATACAGTAGTGCCACCCTGTGCCAACCAGAGTAATCAATGGCACTACTGTATGGAGAGTTTTGCCTTGTGTAATAACAATTATGTGCTAGTATAGGAGATGGTGATCATATGATGTTTAGTTTATAGTAATGACTACATTCATGAGTTTATTTGGTACAAAGAATCCATATTCATTAGAAATGGAGTTCGTTTTATTAAATGAATGTCCTACAACTTATCTGATGTCATAGATTTGTTTTACGAAATTCAATTAGGATGAAATGTAAGAGTGCTAATGAACATAATCATTGTAGGATTTGTCTTTCTAATTGTAGTCTGTTTAAAAAAAGTATAAGGCACATAATTGTTCTCATTATTTTTATTGTTGTGATGATAGTTTTAATTAACCGTGAATTATTCATAGAATGTTTAATTGGTCATGATGATCTTATATTAATAGTATAGAATTGTTTCTTTATTAAGGGTGGGAATATGTAATATACACTTATCATCATTTCTAGTCCTGTTTATAGTTTATAAATAACTAAAAGAAAGCAATTAAAGGTCTTATATTTACTAAATATGTTTATTAATTTGATAAACATAGAGTGAATGGATACTTTATTAAATTTAAAAATAAAATAATTTTATTAAGCTATATCGAGTTATAACAATGCCTTATTATTCATGAACTAGTGTTTAAAGAAAAAGACTGCATTTTTATGTTACCTTAGTGACAGAAACAAGTTCAGCAAGAAGAGCACCACATACTTTCTTTTGCTTAAAATTTGTTTTATCTTATCTTACTTTTACAAATAGATTTTGAATTTGTAGCAAGGAAATGTACTGTGAGTAGAAAAATTACTTAGGCAGGAAGGAACACAAACCTCCCTTCATTTGATATTTTTAGGAATAAAACAGAATCATTAACAACAAACACTATGCTTAACTGCCATGAAGCTATAAAACTAAAATTTTCCATGGTTTGTAATATCGACAAAAGAAATGGTTGAAAATCATTTAAGGATAAAAATGTTTATGGAGCTTTACATTTGTGTTTTGTTGTCCTTGATCTACCAAAGAATTCATGGGATAATAGAAGCTGAAATTATACATAAGCTAAACTTGGTAACAGATGCTAAGAGAAAAATTTCTTTTAAATTATCTATATGAAATCAATTTCACTTATTAATAATGGTTAAAAGTATAATAATAACTTCACAATAAAATATCAAATTTTTTTTATCGTTAATAATCTTAATTATAATGCAGTTTTATTATTTGATATAGACTCAGATAGTAGTCTCAAGTAATTAAGACAAATCAGTTATTAACCTATTAATTTTTTTTTTGAAAACTGGAATAATTACTAATCACTAATAAAATCACTAATTAAATGTGTGTCTCTAAATGACCGGCTAAAAATAATTTAAGAACAAAAATAATTACTAAAACAGTAAAGGAATAAAACTAAAGAAAATCTGATTATGCAGGAATTCGATTGCCCATAATTAATCTGATTGTCAATAATTAATCAACAATCGAATTCCAAAAAGAAATAATTAAATAGAACCTAAGAGATAAGATCAAGAAAACATACTCACCGGGGAATGAAAATGAATAAGAAATTACTCCAGAAAGCAACGGAAAAAAAAGAATGCTTTTTTTTTTGTTTAGGGGGTTTGGCAGTTTTTTGTTGTCTCGCATAGAAAATCAGATATACTGGAAGTAACAGAAAAAGAGGGAAGATTATTTTTTGCAGACCCAGGATTCTAAAAATAATTCTTGTATGCCAAGGCGAGAAGACTGCAGGAGAATTAGCCAGAGCGAGAAAATTAACTTTTGGAGATACTCATGAACATTGCGAGTAAGCAAGGGACTGACTGTATTATATATAAGCAAAATATTAATAATCTGTTTACAGTTATATGTATGTATTGCGGGAATAATTGTTTATGTCCATTAAACTTCCTCGTAAATTGAAACCATTGGATTATTGGTATTGAAAATGAAGTAGAGTAATTCTTGAGAAAATTGCCGTTCATATCTGTCGAGATAAAGCTAATATCAAGACATAACAACCTGGCATGGTCACACAGCTCATACGAACCCGACGAGGATCTTTTCAACAACTAAACGTATAGCAAAAGCAGAAATGTAGTCTTTTGGACAAACAGCCATAAGCGAATTTGATGTGGAAAATGCTGCAGAATGGCCACTATATATAAAACAATTTTTTTTTACACTGAACGATATACAAGAAAACAAAAGGGAAGTGGCAGCACTCTTGTGCTTTCTGGGGGAAAAAGTTATAGAAATTGTCAATAAGCTTTATGACTCCACCGACAAAATAGAATGCGACGAGTTAATCAAGAAACTGACAGAAAATTTTGCCCCCAGCCATCCCATCACATAGCCTGGTTAAAGCTAAGGAATAGGAAACAGTCTAAAGGGAATCAATAAAAGTCTATAATTTAGCCCTTAGAGAATTGACTAGGGATTGCGGATGCGGAGACTATATCGAAGAAATTCTTCTGGATCAATTACTATGGGGTATGTACAGCGACAGATTGAGATAACAATTATTAACAGGATACAGACTTAAAGTACCAGAGCGCAATCCAGAAAGGTGGCTTATGAACTAATAACTGAACAAGCTCAAGCTTTTAAAAGTATAACTAAAGAGATAAATATCCAGATTTATAAAACTGACAGTAATCGGAATAACCCATGCAAACCAGATTTTGAAAAGGGAAATAAAATGGCATATTATTGCTGTGGAAAAACTAACCACAGAGGAAAAGAGTGCAGGTGGAGAGAAGAAAAGATTTTAAATGTGGAGATAAGGGACACATTGCTTGGGTATGTGGAAAACTCAATATAGACGCAAATCATGGAAAAGAGTGGAGTCAAACGAATAGGGGAGGTAAACCAAATAATAATTTTACTATTAGAAATACAAGCATGGAGGGACAACAACAATTTATGATCGAATTGGAAATTTGCAGAGTTAAAATGAAAATAGAAATAGATAGTGGCTTGGGGATATCTATAATATCAGACATAGATTGGAGAACACTATCAGCAATGAACCCTGGATTAATACTGGAAAAAACCAGTGTAAAAACCTGTGATGTAAGAGGAAATGCATTAAACCTACTGGGAAAATACAAACTGGTTAAATATCGTAATAAACTAAATACATTACTGTTATACGTAGTACAAGGGAGATTCAGCCCTATAATAGGCAGAGACTGATTCCAAGCAATTGGAATTCAAATTAACGTAATGAAAAAATCTTCCTTGGAAGAGAAATTAAAAATATCCAGACCTATTTACCAATGAATTAAGCATGATAGATACAAATCGTGTAGAGGTGGAGCTAGTTGATAATGTGCACTCCACAATTTGTAAACCATGGAAGATATGCGCTCAAAAAACAAAAGTAGAAGAGAAAATCCGTTCATTGGTGAATAAAGGCGTTTTGACACCTGTAGAAATAGCAGACTGGATGACCCCCATAGTCATAGTTACAAAACCCAATGGAAACATGCATATGCGGTGATTACAGAGCCGTAAATAAGTTTCTAAATAAAGGGTACCGAACGTAAAAGAGGATTAGCAAGCCTACAAAAAGCATCACATTTTGCAAAACTGGATTAAATTCAGCATTTCACCAAATCCCAGTGTCAGAGAAAACAGCTGAAATATTAACGATCACAACATCTTTCGGATTGTTTAAGTGCAATAGATTACTATTTGGAATATTAACAGCCCCAAATATATTCCATGAGAAAATTGACACACTACTGCAGGGATTTGAGGACATCATACCATATTTTGACGACATATTAATAACAGCAGACTCGGAAGGGAGCTTATGTCAAAAAGTGACTAGGATATGCAGGAAATTAAACAACTTTGGAGTAAAATTGAACGCCAAGAAAAGTGTATGGAACACAAAAGAATTAGCGTTTCTAGGACATGTAATCTCCAGAAAAGGGGATACGGTCTTCGCCTGAAAAAGTAAATGCTGTACAAAAGACAAAAATACCAAGGAATGTCAAAGATTTGCAGGCCTTTTTAGGCCTCATTAATTAGATTTGCAGTTCTTTTTATGCCTCATTAATTACTTTGAACCATTCCTACAAAATAAAGCTAACGTAGTATAACCCCTGTTCTAGTTACTTAGAATCAAAAGTGGCAGTAGTTAAAAATACATGACTCTTTTGGTCACACAAAAAATCTACTGGCATCAGAGAAATTGTTAATCCACTTCGACAATAAGCAAGAAGTAACTCTAACCACAGGCGCCTCAGAATGGGGAGTGGGGGCGGTCCTCTGCCATCCATGCAATAATGGAGAATGACCTATTGCATATGCATCTAGAACTCTCTCTAAGGCTGAAAAAACTACAGTCAAGTAGACAAAGAAAGCATTGGCAATAATATTCGGATTAAAGAAATTTCATCAATATATATATATATATACAGCAGATCCTTTCAAATCATAACGGATGATAAGCCATTACTGGGTATACTAGCAAGTGATAGGCTAGCTCCTGATCATCTGAGCCTGGAAATGGTACATGGCGGAATATACTAGCAGCATATGACTACCAACTGGTATACCAGAAGGGTAATTCAGCATGCAGATGCATTGTCCAGAAACCCTGACAGACAGGAACCCCGAATGCATGAAATAGAGATCAAGTATATAGATTCTATGCAGTCTGGATCCTCAACAGTGAAACTGGGAAAATGGACGAGGGAAGATTAAGGATATGGGCTGCTAAAGAACTGGATTAGGAATGGCTGGCCAACAAAGAAACCATAAAACATGGCACCAGCTTTTTGGACCAATAGAAATTATCTGTCTTTTAGTAAAGGTTGCATATTAATGATAGACAGAGTAGTCATACTATCAGAAAAAAGGAATAAAGTCCTAAACTTGCTACATGAGGGATACCCGGGAATAGTATTAACAAAAGCTTTAGCTCGCAGCTGTGTCTGGTGATCAGGAATAACCCTCGATATAGAAAATAGAAATGTTCAGCATGTCAAGCACACAGCAACATGAAATCAAAAGAATATATACCCTGGCCTAAGGCAGAGAAACCATGGCAGAGACTCCACAGTGACCATGCCGGTCCTATTAATGACAATATTGTTAGTCCTGGTTGATGCATATTCAAAATAGACTGAATACCACATCATCAAAAATATGAGTGCACAAGAAACAATAAAACTACTAAAAGCGATATTTTCATGTCACGGATTAGTCACCAACAATGCCATGGGATTTACAGCACAAGAGATAGAGGAATACTTGCACAACAATGGAATCAGACACGTGTGCACCCGCATATCACCTAGAGTCAAACAGCATTGCAGAGAAGGCCTTACAAACAATTAAATAGGTAATTAAAAAATCTCCAAACAACTGCATTCAAGAAATATTACATGAAGCAATGCTGTATCAACATGCAATGCCATCTACAACAACAAACAAATCACCAGCAGAGTTGTTGATGCGCAGGACACTGTACATCAAATTAGACATGTTACGACCAAAACACTAGCATCTCCATCATACGAGTGAACAGAGAACATTTCAAATTGGTGAAAAATATGGCTACATGACACATTGCAAAAGAAGTGGATCGAGGGTACAATTACGGAAAAGAAATCCAGACAAATATTAACCATCGAAGATGGGAAGGGTAAACGATACAAAAGACACATAAACCATATTTGTCGTCGAATAGGAGAAGAATCGCTATTCCCAACTACAATAATACCACACATGGAAATATTGGAAAATTAAATCCGAGGCAGAGAGAGTGAACAAACAGGTCCAGATGTTGAAAGAAAAGAAAAAGTACAACTGCAAAATCATAGCGAAACGGAAACAAAAATAGAACCCAGGGATAGGCAAAAATTGCCCAAACCCCAGCGGAGTAAAAGTAAATCAAAAAGGTTACAAGACTATGTGTAAAACAAATAATTTCTGGAGTAAGGGGAGGATTGGAATCACTAATTAAATGTGTCTCTAAACGACTGGCTAAAAATAATTTAACAAAAATAATTACTAAAATAATAAAGGAATAAAACTAAAGAAAATCTAATTATGCAGGAATTCGATTGCCCCTAATTAATCTGATTGTCAATAATTAATCAACAATCGAATTCCAAAAAGAAATAATTAAATCAAACCCAAGAGATAAGATCAAGAAAACATACCCACCGGGGATAGAAAATGAATAAGAAATTACTCCAGAAAACAAAGAGGGAAAAAAGAACACTTTTTTTTATCTAGGGAGTTTGGCAGTTTTTTGTTGTCTCTCATAGAAAATTAGATATACTGGAAGTAGCAGAGGAAGAGGGAGCTTTTTTTTTTTGCAAACCCAGGATTTTAAAAATAATTCTTGTATGCCAAGGCGAGAAGACTGCAGGAGAATTAGCCGGAGCGAGAAAATTAACTTTTGGAGATACTCATGAACATTGCGAGTAAGCAAGGGACTGACTGTATTATATATAAGCAAAATATTAATAATCTGTTTACAGTTATATGTATTATAGATAAGCAAAGCATTAATAGTCTGTTTACAGTTATATGTATATGTATTACCGTAATAATTGTTTATGTCCATTAAACGTCTTTGTAAATTGAAACCATTGGATTTTTGGTATTGAAAACGAGTAATTTTTGAGAAAATTGCCATTCATATCTTTCAAGATAAAGCTAATATCAAAACATAGCAAAAACAAATCTCACGAGTAAGCAAGGGACTGACTGTATTATATATAAGAAAAATATTAATAATCTGTTTACAGTTATATGTATTATAGATAAGCAAAGCATTAATAGTCTGTTTACAGTTATATGTATATGTATTACCGTAATAATTGTTTATGTCCATTAAACGTCTTTGTAAATTGAAACCATTGGATTTTTGGTATTGAAAACGAGTAATTTTTGAGAAAATTGCCGTTCATATCTTTCAAGATAAAGCTAATATCAAAACATAACAAAAACAAATCTCAATTTAAACAAATAATATATTATATAATTTATTTAAATCAATTAAAAAGCATTATTTGATTCAAAAGATATATAAAAGATAATATTAAAATTTTTATTATATTTATTTTATTTGTGTGAGAAAGAATTTGTATTTAATCCTTTGTGACTATGTATGAATAATTTTAATCATAGATCATATTTACTAATTGCAATCTGGCAGAGGTAAAATATCATATTAGATTGCAGTTGGTAAAGTAGAACTATGCTATTTGTCTTAGCCATCTCAATCATTTAATGTTTATTTCAATAAATATATTATTATTAAGCTAAGTATTTTGATTTATCTATTGCGTAAATCATTATAAAACTATTTTATTACACAAATTTATTTACAATTAAAATATTTAAATGTATATCCCATATTATACCTTATTAGCAAGTAAAATATTATTTATTGATTTTTATCTTCTTTGCCAAGCAAAAATACTTATTATGGACCTATTGGCAACTTGCAAATTTATGTGTCCATTGCAGATGTAAATTCAATTTATCATAGAGCCATTTGTGGACTAATTCATTTATTTATTACTCGCATTTTTTTTTTTTTTTTAGTTGCCTAAAACACAATATAATTTAGATCGCCCAAATATGTAGTGTTTAATTGGAGAAAAATACTTGGTTCATAATTCTATTTATTATAGTTGGTCACCCAAATCTATGAGGCATTTGCAGGCCAACTAGCCCTACTCAGTTATAATATTTTCTATTATATTTATGATCACCCAAATATGTGAGCTATTCCCGCTAACAATCATTTTATTTTTATCCATAATGTTGTTGATTAGTTTTTACTTATTGTTGATGCCCAATATTTTGATCCATCACATTTCTAGCATGCTCATATATGTGGTAATTTGTATGTCAAACAGCTTTTCATCCATTATTTTATTAATTGTCCATTACACTTTTGGTTTGTTTAACAGGGAATATTGCCATTTATGAGACTTGCTTCATTAGCATTGTTCTTATTTCATTAACCTTTTCCATTACAATACATAGCAAATTTCAAAAGCTATTAAATACTAAAATTGCTAATTTGGAATTCCAGGATTGTCATATTACTGAAGCATTGACTATAGGTCATGATGAAATGTCTAAAGAAGTTTTAAAATATGGTGGTGTATGGACCCACGAAGTTGTGCTGCCTGATTTTAAGGATGCTTTTATTATTTTAATTTTTAAAAATAAAGTGAAATAGAGAAGACTGCTTTAATTATCATGAAATATTATTATTCACTACAGCAAAGCTAAGTATTTGTTGAGTAGGTTGCTTTCAGTCATATATGAATGATTATCAGAGATTCAGTGTGGTTTTGGAGAATCAAGAAGCACTAGATATGGCTATTGTTGAAGAAAATGCACGATAAGTATCAGGATCAGAAAAGTAATTTATATATTGGTTTTTATTGTTTGGCCAAGGCATTTGTTCCAGTTAATCAAACAGATTTGTGGCATTGTTTGAAATTAGTTGATTGTCCACCAAAATGTATTCATATTATGCTGTAGTTTCTCCATAATGGAATGAGAGGAAGTGTTATTAATAAAGATGGAAAATTTGAGACATTTAAAATCAAAACTGATGTTAAATAAGGATCTGTACTTCCTCCAACATTGTTTTTAATTTGTACGACAGTGTTCTTTGGAATCATTTATAGGTCGCTTAATGAAACAGGGATAAAGATGCAATACAGGTTTGATGGTGGGATTTTTAATTTAAATCGATTAAAAGCAAACACAAAAACTTTTTCATCTTTTTGGATTCTGGATTTAGAGTAGATTGATGATTTGTGCTATTTTTGCCAGTTCAAAAGATGATTTACAAAATGTACTTAACTTTTTGAGCACAACATTTAAAGTCTGATTTAATAATTATTATTCAAAAAAACTGAAGCTTTTTATTAACCAGTGATGGCAGAAAAAATCTTAGCAAATTTTAGCTTGGTTGATTTAAAACAATTTTTAAGCAAAAAGGTGAAGTTAGATATTGAGATACAGCACAGACTACTGTTTACTGTTGCTGCTTTTAATAAATTAAGGAATAGAACATTTTATCACAAGGAAATAACTACTGCAACTAAGTTAGTTGTCTGTAGAGCTGTTATTTTACCTAATTTATTGTATGGAAGTGACTATCAATGCAATATAAAAGCATTACAAAAATTTCATTTAAGAATGTGCCATAAAATTTTAAAAATACAATGGCAAGATAATAAAAACAATCAATCAACTCTCTGGATGTGGTCCTATAGAATCCATTATTATAAAATCACACCTTCATTGGATTGGATATGTGAAATAAATGAACAATGAAAAACTCTCTACAGTGGTGTTTTATATGTAATCTTAAGCGTGTTTTGTGAGAGAGACTCCATTTTTATTATAAGGATTTTTTCAAAAGTATTTTGCTTTTAAAAAATAAGGTTGAGAATAGATTACATTGGAGATCTGCAATTAGGCATAGTGTTGAAATATTTCAGAAAGAAAAGAACAGGTTTATGGATTAGCATGTTCTATATGTAAATGTATTTTTGGTTCACAGATTAGTTTGAATTATTACAAAACTAATTTCTAGAATAGTTTTTTTTTTTTATATATTGGATTTGAAATAGCTGCTATATGTATTATATGTATCATTTTAAAGTTAAAATTTAATGTGTATATATGCTTATATATATATACATTGACTCTACATATAATGAACATTATCATTTTATTATTAATTTTGTTTATTGATTTGTGATGCACATCATGATTTGTTAATTACCATTGTATATAATTTTTATATACATATAGGAAATATTTTGTTTTTTATATAAAAAATAATTTTTTTTGTCATATAAAATTATTAATTTAAATTTTATAATAATGTCAAAACTTTACAATATCATTCCAATTTAAATGTATCTATTATTTCATGTATGTTTTTTTTCTATTTGCTTTCTCTAGTGGATTTTTTGAAACATCTTTGAATATTTAATTTAATCTTATAATTAATATTATATAAATTCAAAAATAATTTTATATCTAATATCCATAGCTATGTTATATATTGTAATGGGAGAAAGATCTTTGAGATTCGCATATACTGACCCCGGAGGCGCCACTAGTCCGAAAATAGGAACTAGACATTTATTTTAGGGTGTACAGGATATGCGAATCAAAAGGCACCGAACTACACTCAGGGAGGAACAAGATATCTTAAATATTATTTAGACACTTGAGAAATCAAAGCACAAAGACAAACGTCAGCCAATTTAAGTTTAAACAATTTATTAATTTTATTAAAAGTTGGGCAATAGAATGAAGACATCTAGCCACAAATACAAAAGTGACTTATGTTAACATACGTATATTTACCAGAGAGTGCACAAGAGTACGACAAACATGAAGGCATTAAACATTTTGGCAATAAAATTCTCTCACTTAAAATATAAGAAATGGTTAGGGTAATATCTTCTTGCTGGCCAGCTGTAAAATTACAAAAACAAACAACAACCCTAGCTTCCTGAATCAGGGATAATAAAACAGTTACTGTCCCGCCGGAAATCGATGAAACCAGCGCGGACATCCGAGCAGTAATATTTTAATTACTGTCGTTAAAACGCCGCAGGACTGCTGCGCGTAGTACTACATTCAAAGTAAACGTGGTTGATCTCACCTACAAGACAGCAACAGATATTTGATTACGATCTCACATAATCTAGAAAGAAATAGACTAGCCAGCAAAAAGATTTTGTTTGCACAAACAGCGCAAACGAAACATGCTTAAAGATTCTTTATTTTACAACTAAGGGCTGGTGAATAAATAAAGACTACGAAAACTGCCAATGCGTTTTGTAATAGTTATCGAAATAATCAGGTATATATTAAACATATAAAATACAATCTCCTAATACACCCTCTGATAAACGAAAATTGCAAACAAACTTGTAATCTTAAAACTAAGATTCCAAGACACTTTAAATACTAGAAAAGAGTACATACAGATAATAAATAATAATAAAAAAAATTAATACTATTTTAAAACATATTTATCATTAGATTGAGCGGAGATTTAATTAAACGCAATTTATTTACCCTGGCTAGAATAGGAAAAAGTTTAGCTTACGGTAAGGTAGAGTTTTAGTGATTTAGTGACGGGTGCGCACTTTTGATAATAGTTCATCTTTCAGGTCTTTTGACAGTGGCAAGGTAGAGGCAGTGTTTATTTTAGAGGTTCATGGCATGACTGAAGGAGAGCTGGTAGGCGTGGGTTCGTCCTTTGTTTAAATTAGCCAGACATTCTAATGATGGCAAAACTCATAGCAGTGGATTTTGACATCTTGCACAGCAACGAAGTTTGTCAATAATTATTTAAGTTTTTAGTAGGAATTAAACATCCAAACAGCTACTCACAATGGTATCTCTTTGCAGGCCTTAATCCAAGTGTGTATCTAATAATGAATCTCTTCTCCAAAAATTGGCGGGCTATCGTTGCCTCACTACATTTCCCGCGCAAAACTTTCATTAGTGTCCATTCTATATTCCAGGCAGGGCAAATATTAATTTCCCGCTCAATCTAATTTAAGACTTCCAACCAGGGATAATTGAAACAAAAATGACAAATACAAAACTAAATCTCTGCTTTTTAGAATTAACTTTAAAAATAATTACAATAAAAGCAACAGGAATATATAATTAGCAAGCTTGCTTGTTTTTAATCAAATTGATTAAAACAGACGGTGAAAGTAAACTATTTTACAATCAATTTTATAAACATTAAATAATCTATTTTAAAATATAAATGCGTATGTGTTTTAAATAATAATAAAAAATTGAGCATTAGACATTTAATGAAAATGCAGTTGTTTTCCCTTTTTAATTTTAGTAATAAAACCATTGAATCGGAAATCAAACCGGCTCAATATATACATGTATTCTGCAAAGCTTCTTAAGAGCTTATATCTTTTTATACATATATCTATTTATACCACATGGATTATATGTTTTAATTAATTAATCATTAGTAATTTCAAACCATAATTATTATTTACTTTTGAGTTTATTTTTTTTATATATATAGTTTTTTTTTTAAAAAAAATTTTTTAGTATTATTTGAAACAAAACATATTTTAATATCATTTTTGTCATACATATGTCCTGTGCTTTTTTGGGTGTGTATTAATAAGTTTTTTGTCATGTTGTATTGATTTTATCTTATTTTAATTGAATTTTTTATTTCTCCTATATATGAGTTTATTAAATTTGTTATATTTTTTACATTTTATTTTATAAATTTTAATTGTTGTTTTTATTTTTATTATTCAATATATTTATTGTATTTTTTTTTATTAAGTATTTCTTGATGTAATTTGTTTATATTATTTTTATTTTATTAATAATTTTACTTATTCTATTTGGCATTTTTTGTCATTTGCTTTTATATCTATATATTTATTATTTTATTACTTATTACATTCTTTTACTTTGTTTTAATATTGTTTTGATTTGTTTGTTTTTTTGAGTTGATTTTATTTATTTTTATTTTTATTTTTTCAGTATCTTTTTTATAAAATTTTATTTGAACAGTAGGTTAATTGCCTTATATAGTTTGTGTTAAAGTATTTAGTTTATACTTTATATCTGTATTTGAATATTAATTTGTGAGACTATTTTTATTGGATATTTGTATTTTGATTTGTCATTATTAATTTTTTAATTAAATATATAAAATTGTAACATACCTTTTAAAAAGAAAAATTGTTTTTTGTTGAACTAAAGTTTGTAAAAATATAAAAAATATCGCCAATATCTTGATTATTTTATATAATTTTTGTCAAAGCATTATTAATCTGAAACATAATATAAAACAAAAATATACCAAACAAAAAATACTAAATGAACAAACATACCTATATATAATACATCAATAAATATAAACAATATTTTATTAAAAGTTTTTTTTTTAAAGATGACTTACCTTTCTTAAGCCATTATTAGATAAAATTTGCATTTTTTTTTTTTCTGTGAAGAGCAAACCTGCTATAATTACTTTCTAACTTGTTACAAATTTACTACAATTAAATTCTATCATGATAAAGAATAATAAATCTCAATACAAACAATTTTCAAATTAAATATAATTTCTATTTAATATAGATCTAAATTTATCAGTCTAAAGTTTCTCTTTAATCTACTTTTTATTTCTGTTATTTTTAGAATATAAATATATAACAGAATTCATATCATATATATGTAGTTTTAAGTTTTGTTTTTAATTTGTTTTAAGTTGTGTGAATGTATTTAGTTTTTTTGGAATGCAACTTATCATAAATTAAAGGCAAGATTTAACAACATTTGTATGATAGGAATTTTTTTTATTCATTTACATTGTAATAACAACAGGCATAACAATTAAAACATATATATATAAATAAGTTTGATTAATGGGAAACTATCAGTAAATTTTGACTTACTCTTAACAGAATTGTATTTGTTTTGGACTTTTGTTTTTATAATTTGATTTAATAATTTTATTTTTAATTATGTTCTTATCATGATAACATTTAACTTCAGTAAATTTATAACAAGTTAGAAATTTTTTTTTAGTGTAATTATGTATTGATAAGAGAAACTATAAATATCAATTATCATGTTCATCCACATATGATTCATAGTTCTAATACCCTGACATTTTGGCTGCGTGCATTGGCCATAAACTGGTTAGTGAATATTATAAAAAACCATTGTAGATATGCTGTGAGCTCTAATGTATAAGAATATTAAAGATTCAACCATTAGGAAAGAAGGACAGAAAATGTAAAAATGTAAATGTAGGGATCGAATGATAATGAATGTAAAAAATCAGAAGCTATTCAGGGTTAATGGATTTTTTTTTTTTAAAAAAAAGGGAACTATATATAAGTTTTTGGAGGAAAAAAAAGTCAATTTTATATAAAAATGTCTTTTAAAAAATATGTCTTTGTAATATTAATAATTTGATTCTTTATTTAAAAAGCAAAGGAAATTAACTTTTCATAAAATATTGTTTATAGTTTTTAATGTATTTTATATACATGTGTTTTTAGTATTTTTTGATTTTTTGTTTTTATTTTATGTTTCAGATGATTATTCCTTGACAAAGATTATAGAAGACAATCTAAATATTGGTGCATATTTTTTTTTGTATATGAAATTTAGTTCAATGAAAAAACAAGTATTTTAAAAAGCATGTTAGAGTTTTATATATATATATATATTTTACTAAGCTCAATTAAAAAAAAAAGAAAAAAGATTTTTGTAATATATTTAATTAAAATGTCTAAAAAAATTGATTTTATTTCTTTTTTCTGTAGGAAATTTATTATTTTTTTAAATCAATTTTATTTAAATCTTATATAATTTTTTTTTTATCTTTCATTTTTGTATTGAAATTTAGTAAATAATCATTCATATATCTTTTGTTAAAAAAATGAATTTATGAATTTATATCTGTGTTTTTATGATTTTTTTTTAAATTCATTAATATAAATGTTACTTAGTAGAAAGAAATCCAATAAAAATAATATTTACAAATCTATGTATCAAATATAAACTACATAAATATATGACAGTTAACTACCATTGAAATAGAAAGCTTTATAAAAAAATTGAAAATATGAAAGAAATTAAAAAATAACAACTACTCAATAAAAACAATACAAAACAATATTAAAAAATAGAAAAAAGTATAATGAATAATATTAATTAAAAATTAAAATTTATATGTATAGAAACAAATGATAAAAAAGAAATAAAAAAAATAAAAAAATCAAATGAAATGAATAAAAATAATGTAAGTAAAATAAACTTATAAATAGTCAATAAAAAGAAACAAAAAGAATAAAGTATAATACATTAAAATGTAATTTTTATATATATGATAAATATATTCTACCGCCCTTTATATCCCCTAAGCACCGGCTCCCTATTAAACCGTTCCTAAAAAGGATTGTGAGCTCCAAAACAAACATGATACAGCGTAAAGATTTATTTATTTTTCTTATATCAATAGTTGTTCATTATCAACACAAGAGGGCGCCAGATACGATGATTTGATTCATAATTTAATTTCTCGCATCACCTTACGTCATATCAAAACGATTTTGAAGTCTAATCCCTGCCCATAAGCTCAAACTCCCAGCATGGACCAATAGGGGTCACTCAGGGTCACGATGTGATTGCCTTCAAGACTATTATTCTGGCAAATGACACAATATTAACCAATGGATAAGAAGATTGGTTGTTTAACAGATCGATCCAAGCATTGAACGGGATCATTGGTTATTTATAACTAATACGAATGTTCGGTTGAGGCATCATTAGAATAAACAACTTAGACGTTTATAATATCATCCCCCCTTTATCATACAGTCCAATAAAATTATTTATACTAGCTCTATTGACATTTACTTATATTTATTAATAATAGGCCCTCCCAACTCTTAAATCTATGTTAACTACATAATAAGTAAACATCGTGACTTACGGCACGATGTTTATGAATGAAATTTAAAAGAAATAAAAACAAAAGAAAAACATAAGGAAGACAAATTTAAAAGTAAAATAATTAATTGTATGAATAAATGCTAACAATAATAATAACTTCAAAAAAAATATATTTAATTATAGAAATGATTTGAGGAATGCTCGACTAGTTTAAATTAAAAAAAAATTTATTGATTATAAAAAAAATGAAACATTGATTAATAACTTTATTTACACGCACATACGCACATTCTCGCACTCGCACAGAAAAGAACATATTATGCATAATAAACATGGCTGATAAAATATATTTCCTCTTTTACATTTTGAAAGTAGGTGTGTGTTATAATTTATCTGCGAAAGAAAATAATAATTAGGATCAAAGTTCATAACTGGAAAAGTCCTAAGATTTAAATATGATGGACTATGTAGCATCTGATATTTTTATTTACGAAAGTTGAGATTAAAATAATAAGATTTAATATATGAGAGATTACGGATCATTTTATATTTGATTTACGAAAGTCGAATTTAATTAATTATGAGATTGCCTTTTAAGTTTACGTAAAGAATGAATGGAAGCGTTATAAAAAAAAAATGTTTACCTAGGATTTTGCTTAGTCTTCTGCTGCTTCTAGTTTGGTGAGGGTTCGAACCTGATAGATGAGGTTTCCATAATACATGGTTATTCATTTCACATAAGTTCAGCGTAGTATGTTTGGACGATTCTTGTATATTAAACGGAACAACGTCCTTAGACTGATTGGAGCACTATGTTCGGACGGTATTGTTGTTGATCATTCATAGCTGTGGAGATGTTCTGGTGGCGGAGCGTCGATCAATCACTGAAGGGTTTTCTAGCCCATCATGACGATCGACGCTCTAAATGTTAATTTCACAGTGATCATATTGGATAAACCGGATAGCAAAAAGAGAAAAGTTCTAGTTGTAGCTTCCGGAGGAATTTAAAAAAAACTATACGCAGAAAAAAGTGTAAAAGATAAAGTGTAAAAAAAACTCCTTCTTTAGATTTAGATTCATATTTATATGGGTTGGTTATTATCTGAGGATCGAATCTCCACCCAGAGTTCAATATTCTTTGAGTTGTCGTTGGGGTCCGTGTCCTACGTAATGTCCACTCAATCCATATGCTTGAGGCAATCTTAGGTTTATGCAATCTCATATTACAATCTCAGTTAGAAAAAATTCATACTTATTCACACCTTTTATGCATACATGTGTGCGTGTTTTAAGAGAACAATTTAACTTACATTAGTTTAAAAGTCGAGCATTTAATCTGTCTCAAAATCACTTCTATAAGCTTTTAACTTTCACTACAGTTATAATCTAAAACAAACCCCTTTTAATTACCCCCGTGGCATATACAAGTAGAAATCACTTATTGAGATTTAAAATGGCATATTAATAGTACTTTATATTTTATTATTTTTTTTTTTGTTTTCTTTTTAGAGAATATTATTATAATAGATTATATGAAAGCCTTAACTATTTAATCAGAAATATTAACATTTTATTTTACAGTGTATTTTTTTTTACGCATTGAAAGAAAACTACATTTATTTTTTATCATAAGTTGAAAGTGAAAGAAGAGAAAAAAATATAGAGTGTTTACATTGCTCGTGTGTGTGCGTATATACCTGTACCGACTTTGTCTCGGTACAATATACATAGGAGAAACCAAGAATTCATTAAAAATAATAATTTTTTTTATATTAAATGATTTTATTGACTGTGCACTAAAGAGCAAAAAATTAATTGTTTCTTTAACCACAGTTGGGTTTTTTAGATTTAACTTGAAATAAAAGCATGCAGGATTCAGAAATTAATTAAGTCAATTCACTGTTATATAAAA
The DNA here is from genome assembly GCA_028023455.1 of Epiperipatus broadwayi. Lineage (NCBI taxonomy): Eukaryota > Metazoa > Onychophora > Udeonychophora > Euonychophora > Peripatidae > Epiperipatus > Epiperipatus broadwayi. The sequence continues at coordinate 976,675 of JAQFVV010000259.1, read as the reverse complement.
TAGGGATCGACATAATTAATTTCTGATCCCCCCCCCCATTCTTTTATTTCAAGTTAAATCTACAAACCACAATTGTGGCTGAAGAAACAATTATTTTTTTGCTTATTAATGCGCAGTCAATAAAAGCATTTAATATATATAAAAAATTCTCTTTTATTTTTAAGTTTTTAATATTGGCACAGTAAATGAAAATGTAAAACTGTATCATACTTTAAATAGACTGGACATTTATAGTTGATATATATATCACTAAATATTTTTGCTATAAGTTAAAATGAATACTTCATATATATATATTTAGTATGTGTATGTAGTAATGTATGTGTATATAAATGATTAAAAGTGAAATATTCTTTTAAGTAAAAAGTATTTAACATTTTAACTTTGATCAGAAATTTTTTTTTTTTAAAAAAAAAGCTTCCAAAACAATTGTAAATGAACTTCAGTTAATACATATACCATATTACTTCAAATATAAGATACTGTTGAATTTAAGACTGGAAGGATTTTAAACCTGAAAAATTGGAGAAAAATTAACCTCTGAATTTAAGGATAGAAAACAAATATAAATAAAATGTCTTTTTAGATTATATTTTTTTAAGAACAGAAATAGTTTCATTTCAAACCAAACAAACAATTTTACTGTCTATATTTTCAAATAAATATCTGAACTTCTAATTATCATTGAAAATGCGGCATTCAGCATCAATTTTTTTTAATTGGCTCATTTTATACGCAGTAAAATATATTAAATTAAAAATTGTAATTGGAAAATGCATAAACTTATAAAATATTATGTGCCAATATTATTTTTTTCAATAAGTTAAACCCAAAGGAACTTTGTTCGATGGATACTACAATAATAATTAGGAAATAATACTCTGATGCTGCATAGAATATACAATATTCTTTAAAAACTGAAATTAACATTATTTGTAACATGATTCCTCCCATGTTTTTATATTTTGTAATACAAAATTGGTATTTTAGAAGTGATGATTAAATTTATACAAGTTATGATAAAATTTTTAATTTTTATAATTAGTATTTTATATTTTTCATGGCATTAGGATAATGTTAACATTATATGAACATGTGAGTGATAGGCCTAGAGATTGCGATTTACAGCGAGTATAGTTAGATATGGATTTTCTATATTTAGGCATTTATGGGGCAGACCAGATTCAACATCTTCATGGGCCAGATGTGGTCCACAGTCCAGCTGTTGACCACTCCTTTTCTAAAACTTTTGTTTTTACTTTAAAAATTGAAACAAAAATATCAGAATTGTCAACATCAACAAAATAATATTAAAAGATTCTAAAACATACATTTTCACTTTAAAAATCAAAATGAAAATATCTGAATTGTCAACATTGGCAAAACAATGTTAAAAGATTCTAAAACATACATTTTCACCTTTAAAATCAAAAGGAAGCTATCAGAACTATCAAAATTTTGACTCATGCTCTTGTATAGAACAATAAACAACTAAACAATACCTTAGAATGCAGGCTCTTATCTCATTGTTATATGGATTTGTTAGTTGTAAAAAAAAATTAAAGGTTATTCAGTAGTTTTCTTGATAAAATAACAGTAAATTGGCAAAATAACATTAAAAATAGCAATTTGAGAGAGACTTAAAGCTGTTTACAACATTAATCCAAAAATATTGACTGAAAAAGATTTAACATGCTATTCTACACAGGTAACAAGCATAATACTATGTCCATGTTTAGTGTAAAACAAAGATCCACAGAAATTTTTGTTTTAAGTTTAAGATGCATCCCCATTTTAGGAATCCAAAATTTCAAAAAAAAAGTGTGTCTTATATTCAAAGTAATATGGTAATTTTACTTTAAATTAATTTCACACATATATATATAACTAGATATTTCTGCAGTAAGTTAATATTTATACTGTTTATGTATATATATCATCTTTAGTATGTGTACATAATTATATATTAAAGGCCTAAAGCTAAACTAATCAATAAAATAATTTGTTTTCTTTTAGTCCTTTACACTTGAGAAGTCTGCTTGTTTTCTTTGGCTAGTCTGGTTTAGTGGTGAATTTGGAGTAATTTTGATAATTTTTAATATATAAGAAATCAATATGTAACTTTTCTGTTTAAAATTGTTCATATTTTATCCTTTTATTTGAAAAAAAAAAAATTTTTTTTAAAAAGAAAAAAACTTAACAAAACTATATTGTTTTCAATATAATTTAATGTTATTAGAAAGTGAAAGAAAAAAAATCTTTATAGCAAGTTAACAAATAAACAGATTTTTCCACTTCAATAAAAGCATTTAATAATAAGATTAATTAATGTAGTGCAAATATAACAAAACTACTAATAATGCTAAAAAACACAGAACATATGTTATAAAAATGTTATTAATATAATGTTTTATTTAAAATAAAAAGTAAAACAAGCTCTATACATAAGAAATGTAAACCCAAAAGTGAATATTGAATTCAGTTTGAAATTATTAATGTTTAATTAATTAAAAATATATCAAATGTGTGTTATATATCTATATGATACATATAAAATAATAAGTTACCTAATAAAAATATACTATAGTATATATAAATTTTAAATTATAATAATGGTAAATAATAATATATAAATTAAACAGAAATACTATCGAATATGTTGTAGTCATTATCAACAAATTCAAAATTTATGTATATAATGAAACGGAAACTTTCCAATCCCTTTCCGTTTCACCACCAACCTAATGACCTACTCGTCTGAACTAGTTTCGAACCTATTTTAAATGTAAAAATGAGATATATAAGTTAAGTGGTAAAATTTGCTATCATGGCTGCCTGAATGGCATCATCCATTTACATACGAAAGTATGCTATAATTAGACAGGTTTGATAAAATTATAGTTTAGAAATCCTCATAATTATTCATAAAATGTTTTATTAATTTATCAATCAATTCTTAATTATATTTGCTATTATATTCATATGTGGATGGATAATTTAAACCATGAAATTATGGCATAATGATTTGTACATATAATATTTAAGATTAAATAAAAATAATGTAAAATGTTTTCTTTAAAATATATTTACGGTTTTCTGATTTAATGTTTTATAGATATAACTGAAACTAAAGTATTTTTTTTATAAGATCTGTCAAATTTGCTTTTTTTAAAACAAACAATTAAAGAAAATATGTTAAAAGTTATTTATATCAAGTTAAAATAAAAGTCATTGGTTTATAATTAAAAATGGGAATTTTGTGTAAACAAAAAATCAATTAGTGACCGCACCTGGGGTAAAAGTAAAATCTAGTTTACTGATTGAATTTGTTTGCAATAAAAGATTTTATCATTAAATCAGAATACCGTTAATATCTGCTAGGCCTTAAAATTTTATAACACCTAAAAAGGAATTTAATTAATGAAAATGGAATCAAAATTATATAATTTATATATTTTAATAATTTTTTTTAAGTAAATTAAAAATAACACCTCAGAGACTTTATCAGTAGAAGAAAATCAGATTATATGATTTTGTTTAATTAAAAGTCAATGGTTTAATTAAAAATCAATGGGTCCTGAGGCAAATGAAATTCCAAAAAGGTGTTAAGGCTTGGTGGAAATATACAAATAGGCTATATTTTAAGCGGGAAAATATACTCCATCTTGCTTTTGAAGAGCTGTTACTATCAGAAGCTATATATTGTTAATTTCACTATGTCCAGCTAAAAAAGGGCAAGAATTTGCTGCCTTTCCTGTGATGGAACGTCGGAGTTTGATCCACCCAAGCCCGAAGCAACAACCAATGTTGCTTTAACAAGCTTATAATAAATGGAAGATGCCATAAGCCGCTAAAAGAACTCACCTTCGTTCCAACTCAAGCACCTCAGTCCAGCTATAGGAATACCATCTTAAATCGTCTCCCAATTAAATAGAAGATGCCATAATCCACTAAAAGAACTCACCTTCATTCCAGCTTGAGTATCTCCAGTTCAGCTACAGGAGGACCATTTTGAATATTAAGTAAAATCGCAGAGCTTTGTGTACAATCCAAAATGATCACTATTTTTCCAAAATCAGGTTAGCTAACCATATTAATGTAAACTCTGTCTAAATTGTCGTATATTTGAATACTATAAATGACTTACTTCTGCTAAATTTCTTTATTAATTTAATGTTTTGCTATATAACTTAATCACTGCAGTTATATTTACTTTTCTTTTACTTATTTTAATTATTATTAATTATGCCTACATTTCGAAATGGCGTGCATTTAATTACAGAATATGTTTTTTTAAAGATATAATTTAAAATCTTCGTATTATTATTTATTATAGCATCATTTTACGCACTGTTTCGAAACCCTATTTTATAAATAATGGCAACCCTTTTGTGCTCGTTGTTATTTTGTCATTTATTAATAAATTAATGTAAATATAATATGTGGCTTATAAATCCAAATTTGCAACCTTTAAATTTTATGTTACTTAGAATTAAACTAGCTTGGAGTGTAATTATAAGTATATTTTTCTTATTAAAGTATTTGTAAGTCTCTTAAATATACTTTCCCCCTTAAGAGTTTATTCATTATAGATAACTGAAAAGATTGAACAGGATAAAGTAAAGTATATATATATTCCCATTAGTAGCATATACATATGTATTTCACATGCTACAGAAGAGTTGGCTTTTTTGATCAATCTGATAGACGAGTGTTCACGTGTGGTATAGTATTTAATTTATAATATACTTTGGCTTGGCGGATGTGAAATTTATTAATATTTTATCGTTGTGCTATTTTTTTTTTTTGATATATATATAAGATGGAGCCACGGTAAGTCCAGTTTATCTTCCTCTCTTATGGGTAGTGCAGTAGCTAAGACTGAGCTAAAGGTCAGATTAGCACGTAAGTCCCCCACCTCTTATGAACCAAATAAAAGTTCCTTGTTAGCAGCATGATGACCGGTTATTGGGTAAACTGGTGTTGGTCACAAAAACCCTAAAATTATTTATCTATCTGCAGAGAAACTTTATTATTATATTTTACTTGTCCGTAGCGTATTAGTAAAATCTTTATAGCCAATTCTACCTCTCTAATATGCAGTCTATTGATCCGAAGTATTCTTGAAAACCCGTTCGATCTAAAGCAATCTGGGATGCTTTATATGCCCATATTTAATATATAAATTTGTCATAATCAGATGTATTATTAAGCTTCACTCCAGTCTTGGTTTGATTATATGTATAATAGCCACTCGAATCGCTTATGAAATGGCATAACTAATAAGTGGGATGTAGTGATTTATTATATAGCATAATATTTAGCTTCATTAAATAATAACCACAAATTTATTTTACTAAATGGTCTAGAGTAATGTTACTCAAATAAAAATGTCTGCATGCATTTGCCAATGCTAAATAATGGTTATATCAAGATATATATGTAATTGTCAATAAATATATTACTAATTCATTTTATATCAGTTTTTGTCTCATTATTAAATCAATCCAATTCATTAATTGATCATAGCTATTCGTTAGTAAAGCCCCTAGTAATTAAATATATTAGATTTTATCATGGGATGTCTCTAGTATTTAAGTTGCTTATATATATGTTTAAGTCCATGAGTCTTATTGTTTTCTCCGATTTGTTGGCGGGCCGGATTAAGAATTAATTCTCGTGTACCATCATTGTTATGTTATCCATTAGGTGTTTGATCTGGGGCTTGGAGAGTGGGTTCGAATTCAGGCTAGTCCCTGACTTAAATCTCGGGCTCGACTGGGTTTGAAGTACATTTTGTGAGTTCCGGGTCATGTTAGATGGATAAACATGTTTTGACCGATACAATAAATAAACATATAAAGAAAGAGAAAGAAACGTGTATATATATAAAATGTCACCAAGCATATTATATTTGGTTATAAAATACAAAAATAAAAATATCGTTAACAATATAAAATTAATTTTGAATTTGTGTACTATTATTTATAAATATAAATTAAATATTTAAAGATGTATTTAAAAAAATTCCATACAGGAAGCAATGATAGGAAGAGAATATGAAGAGTAGAAAATAAAACTTGAAAAAATATTTAATGAGTTTGTAAGAAAAACTTAGGGGAGGAACATTTGATAAGTGAATATAATTTAATAGAGAGCTTAATTTATGAGATGGATATAGTGGCAAATGTAGAATTGAATATAATAATAGATTGAAAAAAAAGGGAAAAACAAGTTATTTATTATATGATAATAGTAGCTGAAATTGTAGTAAGTATAGGAAAATATGCAAAGTTTAATTTAAAAGAAAGTTCAGGTGATAATTTCAAGTGAATGAAATAATGTGAGAATTAGATTATTATATAAAGGTAAAGATTTTAGATTGTTTACTAATCATAGACTAATAATAATAATAACTTTAATAGTTTATTAATTATTTGTGCATATCTTAAGGACAGGGTTAGAACTTGGGTGGGGAAAAAAATATAATGTTGGGGAAATTCTGAATGGATTTCATACAATGAGAAAGGATAAGGAATAATTTATTTATTGTATTTTAGCTGAATAAAATTTCTTATAAGAAAATAAACCATTTATAGAAAAGATTTGTATTAGATTGGATGGAAATAGAATGTGGAGAAGTCTTATTGCTTTGGGAATAAATTTAGTGTTATGAATGTTTAAAAATCTTTACAATTTTTATAAGTACCAATTGGGAAATATAAAATCTGTAGAAGGTAAAAGGAAAATTGGATTGAAGGATGCATATTCATTATTATTTTTATTATTCATTTTGTTTCTAAGAGAACTAGAAGTTAAGAGACAGTGGTTAGGGAGATTGGAGTGGGATTCCTATAGTTTGGTATTAAGAGAATATATGAGCCTTTTTTTGATAAAGTGGTGGTTTTGCAAATAGAAAATATCGAGTTATTAGAGAAGTAGGGAGAAGCAGAAATTTAATTCAATGAAAAACATTTGATATCTTAAGTTAACAGGAAGAATAAAACCGAAGATTATAAAATAGGAGATATTTGTCTTGAAGAAATGGAGGTAGGTATTTAGGAACTTTGTTAAATGAAAAAACAGAATTATTCAGGTAGTCTGGAATTAGAGTTGACAGAAAAAAAGCAAAAAATAGAAAAAGATTGAATAAAAATCTGATATGTTTCTCATATAATAAATATAATATACGGGGAATTAGTTGGAAAGGACAGATTGCCTGCTTTAATATTTGGAAATGACAGGCTTTGTATTGGCTAGGAAAGTCAGAAATTTCTATTTAGTATGCAAAAAAGAAATAGGTATATATGCATTAGGTGGTAAATTGTAATGGCAAATCTATTCAAGGTAAATGGAAATCAAAAATAAATTTTAAATGTTTGGAAGATTTCAATACAAAATCAAAAATAGATTAGTAAAAATAGTGTTTGGTTGGATTATGTGGAAAGACATGAACACATTGGACAAGAAAGATTTTACAATATGTGAATTTAATAGATAGACAATTTATTTCCATGTATTTAAGAGATGGAAATATAGGTGTAAAATATGTATTATATGTCCATAATTAAGAGGGGTGGGAAAAAAGAATAGATAAGTTATTAGAGGAAAAAGAAGTTTGTAGTTAAATAAAAACAAAAAAGTATATAAAATATAAAAAAACAACAACACTAAAGTGAGTTTAAAGTTATTTGGTGCAAGGGTAGGAGTTTTAGATAGTAAAGAGGGGACAAAAATGGAATAAGGATTTGGATTGTAGATATAGTTTACAGTTACACGAGAGAAAGGAGAATATTGAACATTTATTTTTGGAGTGAAGGATGTTGAAAAAAGGTCAGGATAAATTATATTGGAGAATGGGAGAAAGTTAATGATAAAGAGAGTAAAACAAGTAGAGATGTTATAATCTTTTTGATTAGGTTTGAACAGGACAGCGAAACTATCAGAACAATTTTTATTCACATGGAATGGGAGGAAGAAAGAAATTAATCAGATCTAGAGAAAGATTATTGATGTATTTAAAGAGTTTGGAAAGAAATATTTAATTTGTCTAACAGGATTTATGGACATACAACATACTTACAAAACATTTTGACTTTGTTTATAGAAAAGTCATTTCATATTTTATCACCATTAAAATTTTCACAAAAATTCATAAATAAGAAAAAAAAGAAAAGTATTTGAAGTAATTTACTTATTTTTAAATATAAAATAATATTGATATTGTAGAAGATTAGTAACATTTAAATTAAACATATATATTTTAAGGTGTTAAAATTATTAAGTTTCAATTAATAGTTTTAATTGCTTATACTGAAAATTTTTTTTTTGTAAAAAGTTATATTCCATATATGTTTATAAAAATTATAATAATTGGTCATTAACAAATTATGAGTTATTGTAAATCAATAAATGAAAATTACAATATACAGTGGTAGCTTTTATATGAAGATTTTCCATAACTAGCATAATTATTTATACCTACTAGTATGATTATTTTTTGACATTTAAAAAAAAAATCACTTTTTAATGAAGACCATTTAGTGAGACTATTGATATAATCGGTTACTGGCATGTTGAAAACAATACCATTCTTGTAAGTTAAAATGTAAGATTCATTAAGAGAAAAATATAAGTATCATACAAATTTTATTCATTATATAATTAAAAATAAATTTAGATGATATATAGTAATAAAGTGATTATTATAATAAGTACAAAATATGACTGACCTAATTTTTATTCAGGATTTTCATAATGCAGTTTGTAATAGGATTTTAATATAAAAATATTAAAAGAACATTATGTATATAATTGCAATTTGAAATTTTGAGTCCTAAAAATGACTTCTAAACAGTTAAAGTTGTCAAACTGAGTAAAATAATTTATGCACAATGCATCTACCACTTCTTTTATTTTGCTGTAATATTTTATATAAATATAATTTGTCCACATTACTTAACATTTTTATTGTATATATACACACAATCTGCCATTTTGGATGTTCTGCAGTCTTTCTCAGAACTATGATATAATGACAAAATAAAATAACCATAAATGTTTTGTTATATTTTATTATATATATATTTCATTTTTCTTTATTTTAAAGTTTTTTTGTTTACATTTTAAATTTGTTTACATTTTTAATTTGTTTTTTATTGCATTATTTATATAGTTATTTATTTTATTCTATTTGGAATTATATCATAGCTCTGAGGAAGACTGCAGGACACTCGAAATTGTGTGTGTGTATATATACAATAAAAACTTGTTGCTGAAAATTGTTTGAAATAAAGTGAAGAAATTGTATTTGTGTAAAATAATTTATGAAAAGCGCAATGAAAAAATGAATTTTTTTATAATCGACACTGTGTTGATGAATTGGTTGTACTTATGGATAATGGGAAGGAATTAATAAAATATTATATAGGATTTGTAGAACTTGTAGACATTTGTATGAAAATGAATATAATTAAAACTAAAGCAGTAATGAGATAAAAAAATTTAAAAACAAGTTATAGAATAGATTTAAATATTTAGAAAGTCTGACAACTAATGACTTAAGTAATGATAATGAGGTAGAAGTGAGAATTGCAGTTGCTAAACAAATTTTTAATAATTTATTATATTATAGGCCATCAAAATTAGATTTAAGAAAAGGAACATTAGTTAATAGTACCAATTAAGTCTTGAGATTAGTTTCTCCTGCCAGCTTTCATCATTTAGTAATCAATTTTAGAATAGATGACTGCAGTAGAGTAAGGAAATGGATTACTGTTATTTAATGCAGATTGCTAATTGTAAATTAGAAGAAATTATTTGATGTTTAATTTCATATATAAGATCCCTTGATAAAGTTCAAGTGCAGTTGCTGGATTCAAGCTTACAATGAATAACGACTGCTAATGTAAATGTTAAATATATAAAAATGATCATTTACTTTATTATTTTTTTTACAAATCTTATTTATTGCATAAAACAGATCTATAATTCCATCTGTTTCAATCGTATTCTATCACCATTTTCAAAATCTATTTCCAATTTATTCCTAAAAATACAGATTTATAAAGTATGCAAATATTTATAAGATTATAGATATACTCTTTTCTTCCAAAGCATAAGCGTGCGGTTAAGACTCATAGACTCTTTTCTTCCAAAGCGTAAGCGTATGGTTAAGACTGGTAGAGGTCCCTAATGTCGCATTTTACACGCATATTTTTGAGGTTACAGCCTCAGTAAATAGTAATTTCCTAAATACAAATCTACAAATATTGCTTTGCTTTAATTAATAGTGAAGATCATTTTTCTAAATAAATTATAAGTACATATGGATTTGAAAAATCTTTAGGGAATTATAATAACTATAGATTTTAGCATAATTTATAAATTATGTAAACAGACCTTGAAAAGGATTTTAGAATATAACTAAAATGTGTCTGGAATAATAGATATATATATATGTGGATGTAGAGAAATTTGATTCATAGATGAACCAAATTTATAATAAAATAAGTATAAGAATAATAATTTTTATATATTTGAATTAATGGACCAATTTTAAAAAGAAAGAAAGAATATTTATTTAATTGATTACAGATGATAAATGCTAATATTTGATTACTAACAGTAGTGATATTCAGTCAGCGCCACTGGTACAGTCATATCGGATAACAATTTTTTTAAAAAACTTTTTGTTCAAGTAGTAAATATTTTTACAGATATAGATACTGATTATTTATATATATGTAATACTTGTTTACCATCACAGATCTTTCAAATACATCAATAAAGTTATAGATTAAATTGTTTTTACTTATGTGTGATTTCTGTAATACCTTCTATCTCTTGACATCAAACAATTCTAATAAAGTGAAAACCTATTGCCATCCAAATGAATCAAGTTTCTTGGAATTGCAGTCAGTCCCTGACTAATATATTCATTCAGAAATTCATCAAATACAGGTTTGTTTTGAAGATTTAAAGCGGCAAACAATTATTGCCTAATATAAGGAATGCTTGTTGAGTTTATTTTATTCAAATTTATATAATTTAATTAAACAACTTTTAAATAGAAATGGCAACATAATTTGGATAAGGTTTTTTTCTAGTTCATCGATGAAGTTAATAAACCAGACAGTTCTCAAAATGGGAATGGTGTTCAATTTTTATTGCTGAATTGAGACTTGAAATGATGTAAGCATGTCAATAATCAGAAACTTCTGATGATAAAATAAGGAATTGAAAAGAAAAAAAAAACAATTAGAGTACTTTAAGCAAAAGTTTGAATGTATCATAATTGCTAATGATAGGAATGTCAGAAATCAAACATATTTTAAACCTATTAGAATAAATTTTATCAGTTTCATATCTATATTCATAAGCATTTAATCATCATGGCATGTCTAATAATTTAAAATCATTTATAGACATTTTCTATCAAAATTGGAAATGCTCTTTTTTAATGTTTCATACTTCATTTGCATATTAGTTTTATTATAAATTTGACAGGACTATCAGGTTTTTCTGTTTAAAATTCTCAGTAATAAAATTTTTTAATGTTTATATGTTTTCTGGTTTATTTTCCACTTAAATAATGGATAAGAGGGGGTTAAATCTAATGCATAGTTGTTGAATACACACCTTTTCTTTAATTTGATTCCTTTTATATATTCAAAAATAATGTTCAAGGTTAGGAACAAGAAATTTGATATTTAAATATTCTTAATGCTGATTTTTGATTCGGAAGCAATAAATATATATATGTATTTGTAATGGTGTTTGGAACATTATTTTCAATTAATGCTGAAATAGTGTCATGTTGATTTATTTGGAAAAAATTATGTATAATATATATTAAAATTAATAATCAAAATAATAAATTCTTACAACAGCTATATAAATATCAAATTTTTTTATGTACATAAAAAGCCTTTTTCAGCATCTGATTTGGTGCCCTTTTCAAATGTTAATAATTTATTACCTTAACGAACTATTACAGACATAAAACCATCTAATGTTCAATAATGAAATTAAAACAACCAATACCAATATAAATCATTAAAATAAATCAAAACTTACATATAAATCCAGTAATTACAAATTAATTGACTATATCGTAACAATATAATAAATAAAATAAATTACATGCATTTTTTTTTTTTTACAGTTATATATATATCAATTTATATAATTTTCCATTCATTTTTAATTAACCAATTATTAACCAAATTTATTGAAGTCTTGTAAATATTCATACAATTATTTCAATTATTTTTAATATAATGTTTCGTATATTTGTCTTCTTTTTAGATCTTTGATGTAATTTAAATATTTAATACTTTTTGTGGCATTTATTCTATGCCCATATTTTAAGTAATGAATATATAATGCAGATTTATCATCTCTTCTATTAATTGTATTATTATGTTCTTATGATATTAAAATTAATACAAATTTGTTACATTAAATGTAAAATTTTAAATAATAACCAATTTTAAACACTGAATATATATTTTTCAACAACATATGGTTGCTTTAGATACATGAAAGGTTTATAGTAGTTTGAGCTGGAATTAGAGTAAGAAATATATTATTGAATGATGTTTAATCTGGTAAAATTGCTAATCCAGGAAAGGCTGAAAATCACCATTGCACTTGTATTAATTAATAGAATTTAAAACTTGACTTGTTTGTTAATTAATTAACATTATTTTTGAGTATACTGTATTGTTTAAATTTGGGTCTTCTTTATTAATTTGCACATTGTGAAACAGCATAAATAATTTAAAATATATTGAGCTTTTTTTTTTATTATAATTTGCAGATAATTTTTTTTTTTTATGTTTTATTCACAATAAATTCCATATCTTTTAAACAAATTAATATTTTTTTTTTTTAAAGATAAAAATGCTTTATTTGCATTTTAGCTATTTAAAAAACATTTTGGTATATCTGACAAATATTGCAGTTGTCTTCTTTTGTTTATCGCATCTTTCTCTTATTCTTACATTATAGTGCAGTTTTTTTTAAATATTTTTTAAAAACTTTTTCTTAAAAGAGCATAATTATGAAAATTATCATAGAAAGAAATGGATTTTTTTTTTTATGAATTTTCTCCAAGATTCAATTTGAAGCAATGTGCCCCTCCCCCCTACCGGTTTTTTTTTTTTTTTGTTATTACAAAACATTTGTCAATTTTATTTTTATTACGATCGTTTTGCAATATGTACTGTAATTTTAATTTGTAAATCCTCTGAAATTTTATTTTTCTGTCTTTCAAATGATCTTATTTATATGCATTATGTTACCAAAAAATTAAATATTATTATTTAAAAAGTTTTACCTTGTTAAACAGAAATTATTGATATACTGTATCTACTTAATAATATTTCTGTTAAATATAATAGGAGCATACATACATATATATTTCACTGAATGAGTACATTGACAATTTCAATGTAGATAATGCTATATAGGTACAAATTTATCCTTAGCTTTCTTCCTTTGTGTTTCTTATATAGTTGAACCACATTTGACACATAGCTTTTCACTGTCACCTTCATGCAATAGATTGTGTAACTGCAAAAATGTGAATGCAGAGTACTTGGTAATAAAAAATCTTTTAAGAAGATGCAAGTAAGAAATAATAAGAAATAGTTCTGGGTGGTAGAAAAATATATTAATTGCTGCCACAAAGTCTACAATGTTAGGTTGCCATTCTGATTTATCACTTTTTTTTTTTTTGCACATTGAAATTTGTATAACTGTTCAAAATTTTTATATGTGCTCTTTGATATATATCTGTTATGATGATAATGAAAATGTCATCATCCATTTAGTGGTTTGAAAGATTTTCAAAATAATGAAAAGTATACCATTCATTAGTTTATCATCCTTGTATTTTTTTTAAACATATGGTAACAGTGAAAATAATGTTCATTTAGTTGGAATATCACTGCCATTGTCAGAAGTATATTTTATCTTTGTTTTAAACAGATTTAAATAATAGTATTTGCTTATTTTGGCAATTTTAATTTTATCGTTTAACATTTTCAGGACAGGTGATATGTGTTTGATAGTTCTAACTAATATATAACACATGTATGCAAGGAACATCCTTTTCTCTGTCATACTATTCTAACATACTTTTTAACAAAAATTGACTTTATCTATGAACACATACCTATATTTTTTTTTTCACTTTTATTTTCCTAAAATGATATTGATAACTATAAATTAATTGTGATGTTATATAATTATAGTCTTCAGTTTTTGGATTAAATGGTGATTATGAAATAATAAATTCTTTCCAAATTCAAATCTAAATTGGTTTTTTTTTTTTTTTTTGGTGCTATACGCTTTTTGTCAAAAACAATTACATGGCATCAGAAATGTACTTACTTTAAATTTTAAAGGGATTAGTTATTTCACAACTCTCATTTAGTTTGAAAACTTAATTGAACAATTATACTTTAAAAGTGAAATTTAATGATCAAAAATCAATAATTAAAATACATAGTAATGAACTAGAAACAAAGTTAATTGTCCCTTATATGAAGATAGCAGCATTCCGAGACCGCTGAGACTTGGAAGAAAAAAGATAACAGGAAAGTTAAGCATAGACCAAGAATCATTAAATAAAGAGTCAGGTGCAAACAGTCTGTCTCTAACTTTGATTTTGTTAATGTCAATAATAAAAGTATTCAGAATTCCATTGTCATTCTAGTGAAACAAGAGCTTACATCTGGTAATCTACACTGCAAATAAGAGAAAAATAGCCATTTTTGTTTTTGAGAAAACACCACTTTTAATAGCTTTAAAAATAGAGAGCACATCTTTGTTACTACTAGAAATATGATTTCCCAAAAAAAAATCTGAGTGGAGATAGAGAAGGACAATTAAAAAAAATATGATGAAGGGTCTCGTCATCTGAAAAGCAAAACTGGCAATGTGAATCAATCTTTTGATAACCTCTTCTAAACACAAAAAAATGATTAGTAGGTAAGGATGAAAGATTAAACTTTAAAATAAAATCAATATATTTGTGTTCAAGAAACCAATGTTTACACTTCTTTAATAAAACCTTATTATTTAAATCAAGAAGATTTGAGGACAAAGTTTGACTACTATAAATCAGTTTATAAACTTCCCAATAACTCTTCTTACTCTCAAATGTGTGCAAAGAAAGTGTAAAAAATTTTCTAAGAAAGTCTCTAATCTTGGATATCCATTCTCCAATAAATTGAGGTGGAGTGTCTGTAAGTTCAAAAGGAAAATTTTGATCTATCTGTAGCAGCCTGAGATGAAAAAATCTAAGAACAGCAATAGCCTTCTGAACATAAAAAGTAGATAAAGAATGAACATTTATTATTATATTATGTTTTATTTTTTCAATAATGTTTTTTTTAAAATCTACATTTGTATACTTGTAATATAACTATACTTTTAATTATTTCTTTCTGACTTATCTTCTGCTTCTTTTTTAAAACCAATTTCAGTGAGTTATAGAATAATAATCAATTTAGCCAAAAACAGTTAATTTTTTGTTGCTTTTCCCATTGTGTATTAAATATATTTCCAAATGTTTAAAAGCATTAATTGCTCTGGCATATCTATCATTTCATTTTTTATCTTCTTCATCAGTTTTCATTGTGGGAAATATATATAATTTTATTCCAAATGTGAGCATTCTTTTAATAATAAATAAACTTTAACAATATATTTTTAAAAATATTTTCATAGCCATAATTTTCCCCTTCAAAATTCACTACACATGATTACATATTCAAATATATTTACATGTCCTTATTAAATTAGTTGAGACGAATAATATAAGGAAAGTGATGACATGATTTTGACACTGCTTGATATTTTCTCAGATATTATGTATATGTAAAAAAAAATTTTTTAAGTAAATGCATTTCATGAGGAAATTATGAAAATTGTTTAAAATATCAGATATGGATTTGCTAAAACTTTCATCTCAAACTTCGCAAAGTCAAAACTTTGTACAGAACTATGATTTTTGGAAACATTTATAGTATATATTTCCACAATTATTTTATGTAGCAGGAATCAGGAATATCTTCTCTGCATAATAAGATATAACATTCATATATTTTAGGAGAAAAAATACTATTTATATTGTATATATAGAGAAGGAAGAGCCTTAGTGATAGTGGTGAGAATATATGCCTGGCACAACCTGGTTTTTATTTCAGCTGAAATGTTATGATGTTTTCAAATAGTTGGTTTTCCAGAAAGTCAAAATCAACTCAAAGCCATAGATATTCACTTACTATCTAGCTGTTCTTAACTTTTCATCACTTCTCAGCATTTGGATTATTTAATGACTTATCCTTTACCATTCCTTTATTATATAATATGAATGATTTTTGCTCTGCAATGAGTTATAAATTTATATTTTGATTACGCATTGATAATAGTTTAGTCTGTGCTATGTCTGAGGGTTTCTCCTTTTCAGGAACCAGTCAGATAGCGAAAAATAAAACTAGTATACAATTGTGTCATTTTATGTATAATTATTTATTAATACAAATTAACCAATAACAAATACAAATTAACCAATAACAAAAGGAGAGTGTTTATATAATTACATAAATTATAGTTAATGATGACAAAAGCAAATTTTATATTGCTTTATAAAGTCCAAATTTTGCTATTTGCATTGTAGTGAACTTAGAAATTGTTTATCTATTTATGGCTCCATTAACAGATGCTTATGCTGTCTGCAATTCTACTATTGTGCTTCTTGCTAGATTGTGCTGAACTGCCAGAAGAAAAACAACTAGGCTTTTTATAACAGTCAGTTTATCGTGCACAATTACAGGTACATAAAGATTGTAGCAGTGCTCTCTTTTATTTATGTCATAGAATAAATAATTACGCAACATGTACGTTAACTGGAGTAAAAAAAAGTACTTTAAGTTCATTATCTACTAATGCACAAACACTGCAGTCCTTCTCCACTCTAGAAATAAATGATATATTCAACAAACGTAATCTTTAAACTTAATCTGCGGTCGGCATATTCTAGAAGCTTTAGGGATTTTCTCCCTATCTTCAATTGTGGTATGAGTCAGTTCTGGTTGTTGTTGTTCACACATAACTTCTTCCTTTTTCTCTGTCTCTAGATTGAAATTGCCACTAGGATCAGGTTCAGCCACATGCTTTTTATTTGTCTTGTCTTCAAGTAATGTATTTAGGTAAACATCTGGTATAGGATTTTCATAGTGGTAGCAAATGTGATTAACATGTTTCCTGAATTTCTTGCCATTTTGTAGATCCATGAGATGTATTTGCCTTGACAATATTTGCATTATAATGCCAGAGATACATTCATATTTTAGCAAGTCTTGAATCCAAATTTTTTCACCCGATACGAATTTTATAACTTGAGGAATTTTACTACTCTTAGCATTGACAGGTAACAGCTGAAATAAATGTGTGTGAAAAGAATGATACATTACTAACTCTTTCGGAGTCTTTCCGATTGCTGTATTAGGTGTAAAAGGTTGCATATACATGGCTTGTACTAAGGCTTCAGGCATATTTTTTAAATATAATTTTCTTAAAATGTACTTTAGATGTTGAACTGCTTGCTTTGCGATGCCATTACTTTCAGGATGGTACAGAGGTGTAAAAATATGTTTTATTCCTCTGTTTCCCGAGAAATTTATAAAAAATTTTGACGTAAAGCCAATACCGTTATCAGTTACAATTAATTCAGGGTAGCTGTGTGTAACAAATAACTCCTTTAAAATATTGATAAACATTTCAGCACTGTTATTCCTGTCTAATCTATACTCAGTCCAATATGACTAAGCATATACCAAAAGAAGTATTAAATGTCCGTTCAATGGAAAAATGTGGTCTAAATGAACATGTGTCCAAAGAGAAGTAGGTTTTTCCCATATTTCCAATTGTTTGGATGATAGCTTGGCTGTCTGTTGATACATTTAGAACATCTTCTAAATAAGTTCTCGATATCATTAGTCAAATTAGGCCACCACGCTATGATCTAGCAAGCGCTTTCATTCTTACAATTCCCGGATGCTTTTGATGTAATAGATTTAACACGTGGGTTCTACACCTTTAGTAGGAACTAGCGTGTGATCATTGTTTGAAATACAGCCATTACAAACAGTGAGGCCATCTCTTTTGGTCCAAAATGCTTTATTTATTACTGCAAGGCATTTCTTTGTCCACCCATATTTTATCCACTGCATTAATTGGATATAACCTTTATCTCTCTTCTTCCAGTCTGCTATGACTACACTGTTTACTTTTTTGGAATTCGTTGTGTCAATATAATTTATTTCTTTAATTAGAAGTATCTTTTTCTTACTATCTGGTAATCTGGATAAAGCATCAGTGTGTCCAATCTTATTTCCCATTTTATAGATCAATTGGAAATCGTAATAATATATTTACCCATTGTAACATACATTGGCTTGAATGCTAAGGGATTTTTTTCTCTGAGCCAAAAATTCCCATTAGGGACGATGATCAGTGTAAATAGTAAAACTCCATCCATATACATATTGGTGGAATTTCATAATTGCAAAAATGACTGCCAATGTCTCATCTGTTTGTCATAATTGTTTTCAACAGAAGTTAGCACTCTAGAGATATAAGCAATCAGACATTCACATTCATAGCATGGGTGTGAAACCACAGCTCCAATGCCATATTCAGATACATCAGTAATAATATTAACAGCTAAATCACTACTGTAATTTACCAATAATGCCTCTAAAGTTTATGATTTAATGGTTCTTGTTAAAATGGAGTGAAAAGAATTATTCCTCTTGGCTCACAGTACATGTAAGCAGTATTCATGTAATGTTTGTTTATACTATTCTAGCCAAAAGAATATAAAATGCCTAATCATAAAACTGGGACTTTTACATACATAGTGGGTATAAAAGGGTTACTATCCAGTATCCATTTATTCAAGTTTAAAATGGATGGCTCTGAAACAACTCCATACTTGATTAGAAATTGGTCCAAACAGAATATATTAAGCAGAGTAGGAAGTTTTCTGGTTTATTTTAGAGTTTTTTTAACTTGGTTTTGAATTTTAGATCAAGGACTTAATACATTCTCGTTTTAATCTCCTATTCATGAATTTTATAATAATGCCTTAAGCTATAATAAAATTATAAATATACTAATTAAATTTAATTTCTAATCAAGACAACCAACTGTTGAGATATCTTGTTAAAATAAGTTCAACCAATGGATTGCTTAGAATCCTAGTTTAAATTATTTTATCAATTATATTAAATATAAAACATTATTATCATATATTTTAATAATTTCTTTGAAAATTCTGAATTTCTTCTGATCTCTTTTTATTTTTAACCATATTATCATTTTCATAAGTAACTTAAATAAACAGACACTTTTATACATATTTACAGAAATTTTGATATCATATATCTTAGATGCTAAATATGAAGTCAAAAATATCTCCGATTGTTTTGCAGGATAAGTGACTTGGATCATATTTATCCAGAAAATCTTCACACATATATTAAAAGAGAAATTGAGAAA
Organism: Epiperipatus broadwayi; assembly: GCA_028023455.1. Lineage (NCBI taxonomy): Eukaryota > Metazoa > Onychophora > Udeonychophora > Euonychophora > Peripatidae > Epiperipatus > Epiperipatus broadwayi. Next base: position 957,097 of record JAQFVV010000259.1, on the reverse strand, counting down.
AAATATATGCCAAGACTAATATCACAAAATTATCAAAAAAAATAAGACAAATTTACAAAATGTTATTTGGAATTTTAAGAGATAGTTTGTACTATTATTTGTTTAATTTGGTGGGTGGGGGTGGGGGGTGAAAAAGGTAAAAAAAGGAATTAACAGTTGCTGAATTTATTATTTTTATTTTAAATAAAATCTTTATTAACAAAAAACAAAAATTATATACATTTTTACAATAATTATTTACATATACATTTTTATTTACAGATCTTTATACTTATTTATATATTATTTTACAAGTTTCTTCTTTAAATAATACTTTTTTTTAAATTTGTATATTATTTCTATAATTCACATGGAGACAGTCCAATGCTTGACCAAATATTTTATGCTGTTTTTTTTTTTTGGAGGTAGAGGGTATATCTGATGCAGTTATTAAAATATTTATTCCCATCATTATCAAGTCTTTTTAACCAATTATATTTTTTACTATCAAAAATCATTTCACACCCTATTTCCCCCATTGCATTATATGGATTAAATCTTTTAATATTGTTTCTAATTTCCCTCTTTAAATTTGTGTATGGTGGGTGAAATACGTTTGATCTAAAGAATTTAAATGCTACGCTTACAAAAAATACATGAAGTCTTCAAATTTATTTTTAGATCATTTGTATAAACCTTCTTTGATAGGAAAAGCATTTAAAAATTTGAAGCAGAATTATAGGTGATTGTGGAGCATATATTTTGTGAAGGTTCTTGATAACCTTAATCACTGATACTTCTGTCTAAGTGTATTAACCATTGTTTATTGTATCATTGTATTTAATGTTACTCAAGCAGAGTTTATGAAGTTATGTAAAAAATATTATCAAAGTTGATTAAAATTTATAATGAAATGTGCATGGAATATATGACCAGATATGTAGATGAATTAGTGGAAGAAATAAAAATGCTGAGAAATTAAGGATATGTAGTATTTTATTTGAACCTCAATAACTCCCCTTTTATGGCCCAAGATTACTGATAGAGCAGAGTCCCAATCAAAATAAAGATATTGATTTTCTACATCAGATGAGTGTTGATTTAGTTCAAAAAACATTCGTCCTTTTTTTTTTTTTTGTTATGGAAGTTATTCATCCTTGATAAAATTCAACCTCTATTTTTTTTAATCATATTGTAAAAATTTAAATTTTTTTTTTGTATTTAAATAGAGTATGTTTTGTCTGAAATTTATGTGGAAACCATTGTGGAAACGCATTCCACAAATCTCTTACTTAACATTTAATTAATAATATTTGCAAAATGACATTCTCTGTGAAGAAGAAAAAAAAACTACTAAACACGTATATTGAAAGTAATTTTAAATTTAGTTTTATCTTTATGAGAACATACAAAATGAGATATACAGAATTCTATTTGTCTGAAGGTTTGTAATGATGGTATATTATAAGATGTAATATGTTGGACTATTTCCATCATTTATGAATGAATGTTGAATGTACAGAAAATTTTAAACTTTATTTAATTAAACTTTCCAAATACAAACAACTTGTTAGTAATAACACTCCTTCACAAGATGTTAAAAGTGGGTTGAAACCAGTCTCTACCTTGTGTGAGAATGATATAGTGAAAATTGTACTAAAGGAATATTTATTCGTTATTGGATAATTTTTACTCCAATGAATGACTAATAAAAGAATACTGCATCAGGACTGTGATTTGTCAAAAATAAATGCAATAAAATGACAATTTGAGAAACAATGGAACTATGAAAAGAAAACATATACTCTCATGGTGCAGATTTTGGGATTAAAAAAATTCATCATTTTTAGAAATTATGGATGAAGATCCTCTAAGTTTAATCAATTTCTCCATTTCTAGCCTCTTCTTCACATCACACCAGTAAACTTCATTATTTCATCCATCCATCTCTTTCCATGTCTTTTATAATCTTTTGACATCTCTTCGAGCAACAATATGGTTTACCCAGCTCCATTTCAGTTTCTAAATTTTTTCCAATGATATCTGATGTATTTGTTCTGTTTTCTATCTCATCATACCATCCATACTTTGTTTAGTGGTATAAAGTCTCTATATCGCTTTTCTGTTATGAGTAAAAACCAGTAAGGCATTTCAAACACAGTCATATTTTCTTTTAATACTAAATTATTTCTACTAAAAGCCCTTCGTCCACGTTTAATTCTGTGATTAATTTCATTCATTGTTTCTATCTACATTAATAAATCTAACCAAGATATTTGTAGTTGTTAACTTTTTCTAGTTCATGATTATCAATCTTTATTTTTTTTTCAGGGAAAATCCATTGAATGATGTTTTAGTCTTTTTATCATTTATTTTTAGCCCTAGTCTTTTATTTTCATCTGATGATTTTTGTAATGTTTTCTGAAACTCCAAAATATTTACAAACCCCAGCCTGTACAAAATTTAAATGACTTAAATAATGCTTCTCATTTTAATTCACAAAATACTTGATAAAAATTGCTTTGAAATTTTATGTAGATATTGTGTTTTCCTGAAGGTTTGTGATGATAGTATTTTAGTTGTATTTATATATTGGACTATTTTCATCATTTATTAAGTATTAAATGCCTTTAAAATATTTAACTTTATTTAAATATTCCAATTACATCAGATTAATGTATGCACGACATTTTGAAAGATATTATTCTCCTCTCCTCTTTGGGTATTGCTGGCCTAAGCAATGGTGGTTCTAGCATGGAAATTGAACCTGGACTCTTAGATTCTTGAATGTTGATTTTTAAGGTAACATTCTAACCAACTGATTAGTTTCTAACTTGTGGCTTTCATCAGTGAGAAGCTTTGTATCTGAGAACATTGCATCTAGAGCACTCTGTCTTACATTTTTTCTACTGTTAATATTTTTGGTATAACAAAGTAATCTAATCACTGCTAACAAAATTTTAATGAATATTCTTCAGAATATAAAATATCCTGGGTCTATATCTTGATGATCTATTACTTGAATCACCGTAAAAATGCCTATAGCATCAACACCTTTTCATAATCTACAAATCCAAAGAATAATGACAATTTATATTATTATTTTCTATAATTTCTCTCAATACTTGAAAAGCCATCCTTAAATCCAGCTTGTTCTTGTAGTTGGTTAAAGTCCAAAGCTCACTATAGGTGAATTTTGATTATCTTAGTAAAGATTGATAGATCATAGGTTTGTAATTTCTAATATCTTGATCATCTTTCTTAAATATCGGTATTATTACTGCGTTCTTTCAATTAATCTGGTATATTTTTATCATTTAGTCATTTGCATATAGTTTTGCCAACAATTTTTCTATTTCTTCACTTGCTTTTAAAATATCTATACTAACTATAATATTCTGGATGGTTTTTTTTCTTCATAGATTTCGCTTCTTTATTTAATATATTTGGCAATTCTGAAGACATAGTACTTATAGGTGATACTTTTCTCATTCTTTGTTACTATATAATTTTTTTTAGAGTTCTTCTATACATTTTATGATGTTATATCTTTTTTTTTTTTTAGAAATAGTTTCATCTTTATTTCTTTATTGCTTAAACAGATTTCAATACCAAGATCTGTTATACTTTTTAGACTTTTATTCTCTTCTATAGCTTTTTTTTTTTTTTTTGCTAACTCAATTATATTTTCTTATATCATTAACCCTTTTTTATACCATTTTGTAAAACTCTTTCAGTTCTTTTTAATTTTAAATTTTTTTTATATTTTTTCTTGGTTTGGTATAAAATTTACCAATAAATTGCTAAACAGAAGACGAGTGAAGCTCATTGTAATGTATTTTATTATGAAAGTTGACCATTGATATAATTTGTATGATATTATATTATGCATCACTTAAAAGATAAATTGTTGAAATCATTGATAACTGAAACATCAAAATTAGTGTTGTTTTGTATCCTTGAATTGTTATAGAAATTTATAATTCAAATATTACATACTATATTTGGGTCTACGATTTTTCCAAACATCATATACAAATAACATGATAAATCTCAGTGCTTTTTAGTCTGCTTAGTGATTTTAATGCTAATATTGTGAAATTTAGCAAATTACTTTTAGATCGTGCTTGATGATATCATAATTCTGAATATATTACACAACATTTCACACAGTAAATTACTAATATTATAAATCAATATTGACTTTGGCCATTCCTAAAATTGGTAAAAGTGATTACTTAGTGACTCTGCCTTGAGAATATTAGATTGAGCTAAATTTAATTATGTATTGTTTATATCTTTTCATACTTCACAAATTCATTTTCCATATACAATCCTAGACTGTCAGCAAAAGTTATTTATTTTTGTCTGTTTAGTGATTTAGATATTACCACTGTAAGCTTTGAACATGCTATTTGCATACTATATAGTATTCGTAAAAATCTTAACTCTGAATGTATTACATATTATATTAATTTTCAAGTACTTTTTTGTATAACTTCTCATTTCGACTACTATATCACTATCATCCCCAAGTCTAGAAATTCAGACCACCCTCTCTTCATTATAAATTCATTTTGTAAATGATTTTTGTTAATAAGAGACATTAGACATGCATCTCAGTCCCTGTCTTGACAGTTCAGTATTCTTCTCTTATCATATTTTGTTAAAAGTATCGTATAATTCTGAAAGTGAATTTTAATAGACATCTTACATTTATGTAGAATTCTACAGTAGAGAATTTTAACGAAATTCAACATTTAATATTGCTGCATAAAACAGATATCATAATGTAAATTGGATAAATACAAAACAGTTAAAATTGAAATTATGATTGTTGTTTGTTTACATTGTCCTAGAAACAATAATAATGTTTGATAGATATGTGTTAACAGCAGGAAAGTTTTAAACTGTTTTATAAACTAGAATGTGTGCATTAACCATTCTAAGAAACTGTCATTTTTACAATTGATTCATGTATTTCCAGAAGAAAATTTATGTACTGTATCATAAATACACTTTGTGTGTAGTCTTCATTCTAAGAAATAGCCACTTTTAAATTCTGATGGTATATAAAAATTACAAATATAATTGTTTACGGTTATTATATATATTAAATTTTTTAGTCCTGATAATGTTAATTTCAAGATCTGTAGGCCCTTTGGCAAATTGCCTTGAGATGATTGATATGGAATTGAAATCATCAAAGTTTTTATTATCTTAATTCATTTTATCACTTCAGTCTTAATTTATTTTCCAACAGTTAATAATGTTTTGAATTTTTTATTTGTATTCAGTTTATTACATGTTTCTTGTACCGATTTTTTTATTATCATTATTAATTTTACACAGAATCTATAATTTATCCAATATTGAGCTTCCTTTCAGCAGAAAAATATCATTCAAATATAAAAATATAATAGAAATAACACCAAAATTTTTTAAATTAATAATATTCTTAAATAATATTGTGGATGACGAGAGTATTTAAACTCTTCCTTCTCTTGAAGAAAGATGAAGAGAGAAAAAGTAAAATTTACATGTGACTAACCCGTAGTCAGACATACATGCACCATGAAATCAAACTTCAAAAATAAGGTTGTAACTACGATTTTTATATTTGCAGTCTATCTTAAACATATTTATTATTCTCTCTTATCATTTTTTAAGATTTATTATTTAAAATATTTAATTTTTTTATAATTATTTATTGATTAAAAAAATATTGATTCTGTTTGAAATTATTAAACTAATTCTTTTTTCTTTTTTTTTTTTAACAGATCTCACTTTATTATTATTGAAGAATTACATTTATGGATTAATTTACTCATCTTTAAACATGGAACAAGTCTACCTTTTATTCATATCTCTTATTTGGAGTAATATAATATAAAACTAATTAATCATTATATATATATATGTAGATATACTTTGCATATAATGAACTCTCACATCACGTAAGAATGAAATCAAATAAATTATGGCTGAAGCAGCAGATCAGGCTGACTCAAATTTTTGGAAGAGGCGCCGACTTAATGCCGTTTTAAATAAATTAGCTACTAATGTTCAGCAAAGTTTAGATGAGGAGAAAAAAGCTGAAGATGAAAGAAAACCATTTCGAGACTCATCCAAAGAATCTTGCACTAGTATGGACTCTGATGATCAGGCAATATCAGAAATGGAGAGAGCGAGAGGAATGTCTGTTGCTGATCCTGATGATATTATGCATGCAGATTTCCGGCAGAATACATTTTTAAGTGAAACCGATTCTGAAGGGCATGATGACATATCACAACATAGAAAGTATTCTTATCACACTTCATCAACTAGCAGCACTGCAGATCATTACTTAAAGCGACATGATTCTGCTCTCAGTACAGCCGAGAGTGATGTATTTTCCGAAGAAGGTTTGAGTGGTACTAGTGAATCAAATACAAGTCCAGTTTTCATCAGTAGTCCATATCACATTCAAAGTAAAAGTTATAAATATTTTTCATATAAAAAATATTTGCTAGAATTTACCAAAAAACGTAGCCATTCAGACAGTGAAGTTAAATCTAATAGAAATCCAAGTCCAGATAAACGCAGTTCTGTTTCTAGCATGCCTGAGTTGTCTGAAAGCCCTCCTTCAGAATTCGCTGATATATATACTCATAAATTAGTTTCAAAATTACAGAGCGTAGATTTTGAACACCCTGAAGAAGAGTTTTCTCAAGATGTTCCATTAGATTTATCAAAACATAGTGAAACCCATCAAAAGGCTTATACCTTTGAAAGTAGAGAGTCTATTATTCCTGAGGTTAAACCTGACATTTCAAATTACCATTGGAAATCTTCCATAGGTTCTTGCTCACTTTCTCCCACTTCACCCATTTCTCCAATTTCTCCTTTATCACCTGTTTTTAAAGAATGGCCAGATTTTACAACTTTAGCTTTAGAAAGATCAAAACTTTTAATGAGCTCAACACCAATAAACAGGATGCTTGACTTAAAACCAGGTCATTTTTTTCCTCGAAAGTCCAGTTCTGAAATGGGAGCAATTATGGAAGATTTGCAAATGGGGGCATGCGTTTGTCCAATTTGTGGACAAACATTCACACTACATGACAGATTAGCCAAACATATAGCCAGTCGACATAAAGATCGTCAGGCTGAACCAACCACAAAATTATATTCTTGTTGTGTTTGTAATCGCTCATTTGCTCGTAGTGACATGTTGACCCGACATATGCGCCTACATACTGGTGTTAAGCCGTATACATGCACTGCCTGTGGTCAGGTTTTTAGTCGAAGTGATCATTTAAGTACTCATCAACGTACTCACACAGGTGAAAAACCGTACAAATGTCCACAATGTCCATATGCAGCCTGTCGTAGAGATATGATTACAAGGCATTTAAGAACTCACACTCGCTATGAGAGTACTGAAAGTGGATTTGAAGAGCTCCCTCATACAGCTCCAGAAACTACTTCTCCAGCAATGTCAATTCTTTCATTGAAAGAAACTGCTCCTTATCAGGGCAAAGTTTCATTTTCAAATAAATAAAAAATTGTAAACATATTTAAAACTGGCATAATGAAGATGAAGTGTAGTGCTGAACAAAGAGAACTTTTATACATAATTGTTGTTATAATTCCTATTTATTTAAATGTTTTTATAAGGTTGTGTTTTTTATTACAATGTGTATATATATTATGTATATAATTATACATATTAATTGTATTTGCAACAGTTACTGGGCAATTGTTAGTTTTTTCTTTCTTCATTGTTTAATGATGGTTATAATTTTACCAATACTGCTTTTTGTATCTTAAAGGGAGGCAGTTTTGAAATAATTTTTTACCAGGTTGAGATTGTTAAATATATAAAAAAATTATTTATTTTGGAAGTTATTTGATGAAATTTCATTTTAATGCAGTTCAGATTTTTTTTAAATTACTTTTTATCATTATTATTTCGGTTATATTTTATTTGGGGGATTACTATTTTTAATTTCAGATATAAATAACTTTTCAAAGATTTCTGCTCAATAAAGATTCAGTATTGTTTAGTGGAAAGTGCTCAAGGAATTAATTAGGCTGTGAAGGTTTTAATGCCAATCATTTTTATTTTTCATATTGTAATATTTTTTTGTATCTAAGATATGAAATACAACTGCAATTGTTATATTTTTTTAATTATTAAAAAAAATCATATGATTTTAAAATATATTCCTACATAAATCCTTTTTTTTTAATTTTATGTGTAATATGTTTTTTAAAAATGTCTATTATTAGGTGTTTTTGTAGTGTTTTTGTGTATATAATATTTTAAAAACTATTCATATCATCCTATATAATTTGGCTGAGGTAAAAGTTGCAGATTCATGAGAAAACTTTAAAAAAAAATTGGATTTAATCATTTGAATGGAATAGTAATTGATCTCAACTTTGATGTTTAAGCATTATTTGGCTTTTCATGTAACTGATCATACGATTACTTATTACTTATTAATTACATGTAAAACATTATTGTGTTTTTTAAGTTATTTTCTTAACTTAAGTTATTGGAATATGTATTTCTAATTTATAAATTATGCTTCTAAATTCTTGGGGAAGTTAAACTTTTACTCATTAGTAAGTTAATATGTGATAAAAGCTAATGTGTTGAGTATATATTTATTCTATTATATATACATAAAATTTAGTTGTTCTTTTTTTGTAAATATTCTTAACATAAAATATTTATAGTTAAACGTAATTCATTATACATGGAAAATTATCCTTAAAAAAAAAAAAAAAACTGGAATTTTACTTTTAATATAGCCAATAGAAACACTGAGAAATGATTTAACGAAATAAAGTAAGTATAGAGATTTGTGTGAAAAGTATTCAGTTGAAAAATATTTTAAAATTAATGTGTAACTTTTGATAAACTATCTAACTTTAGGTATCGCATTCATATATACTTTCATGTTGATATCAAATATACTTTTTGAATTACCCGTTTCCTACATTGCTTTCTAAATACTATGTGTAATTATATACCAAGTATTTTTTCTCTTGGGGTCTCATTTTTAATAGTTATTCTCTTCCATTACCATAGATGATCTTTCATTAAAATAGATAGGTAGCTTTAAAATTTTTTTACAATTTAAAAAAGTATTTACAATTTTATTAGTTAGTTATTTAGATTATAATAGTAAGCCATAATATATGCAGTATCAATATTCACTATTTTAATTAGACATTTTCCAAAATAAAAAAAGGGTAAATAAATAAAACTAAAATCGTAAATAAAATAAAAAAAGTGAATACCAGAAACCTTTAGGGAAGTATAGCTCCTAATATAGTTTTATTTTGCTTTATGCTGCTTAATAATTTACAATAGTAATGTATTTTGCAGAAGAAAGCCATGTTAAATATTATTTGGTGGCAACAACTGAACGTTCTTGAGAAAACTAATATCTGACATCAATAAAAGAAGCAGTTGTCTACTGCCATCTATGGTGATTTTTAGATGACAATTTAAGCTGAAGAATTAAATGATGATGTTTTAGTTTAAAATTAATATTAGACTTATCAAATATATAATGAAACATTTTGGATAAACTTGTATTTCATTCAAAAATTTAGATTGTTAACGAAATTTTTTTTCTTAATAAAAACAATATAAACATTGACTTTGTAAACAAATTGACAGAATATTTTTAAAAAGTCTGTTTTTTACAGTAGACATACATTTATATGCTGAAATTTATCATTTTGTTTTCTATTGCCTGTTTTGATATATCTTTATCTAAATTTCAATTTTCATGTAAGAAAATTTGATATTCTATGAATTTATTGAGAGTTATTCACATTTAGAAATAATTTGCAGCTTTTAGTAGAAAAAAGTTGCATACTTAATAGAATTATTCAAATTTTATAGAGTATAATTACAGAAAGAAAATAAAACAAAAATTATATGCAAATTGTATATGTAATTCCTTTATCTACTTTTTATACTTTTCTTAGTTATCTGTTTAGTTTAGCACTGTATTGAAGCTTTTTCTGGTGCTCAATTGTCACATGATCTTTGACTAATCATTTGATTATTTATGTATTACTTCTCTCAGGGTTCTGTAATTATTTAATCTTTTAAAAAATTTTTTCAAGTATTTGTTTTATTTTCTTCTGATCATTCTTCCATTCTAATTATTTTGCTTAGGAATTCAACCATTCAAAGTAATGATTGATTTGAATATTCTATTTACAAGTAGTACTGCTAAGCAAAAAACAGGTGCTTGTGACAGTTCAACTTATTTTTACAATTATTAATGATCTATCTTCCTTCTTTGCCGCAATCTTTTTTACACTAGTAGTTCTCAAGTCTATTATTTCTATATTTGTCTCTGAATTAATCGGACTTAACTGATCACAGCTCTCTGTACTTTATCAATACTCTAGAAATTTTGTTTATAAACCTTCTTGATATACTTTTTAATCTATTTTTTCATTACCTTTTTTGTTTTGTTTTAAGCATTGATTATTGTTCTTTTATCAATATTATTGTGAATAGTATAATTATTTTTAGTTTCAACCTCAAATTAAAATCACAGTGCTAAACTTCCATTTAAAAAATAGTACTTTAAGAATTCAGAAGTCAGTAATGGAAAAACAAAAATCTTTGTTTCATTGGTATTAAATAACATAAATTTACTGTTGAACAAGGTTGTGATGCACCAGTCAAATGTTTTAATAATTTTCAGTTGTAATTTTGGGGTTAAAGTTCATGATGTAGCTCTAAATCAGGGGTCCCCAACCTTATGCCCACGGGCACCATGGCGCCCGCAGACCATTTTATATATGCCCGCCACTATCCTAACATGATAAAAAATTATTTATCTGATACAAATAAATTTAATTTTTAAAATTTCTTATAAATTATTGTATTATATTGTAATCAAATTGTAGGGCATACTATATTTTTACAGTGTAAATAAATATTTTTTTGTACATTATGTGTATTATTAACAATATCCAACTATAAATTTACATTGAAAAAATAAATGGTGCCCGCCACCTAGCTGGTACTATAGAATGTACTCTTTAAGTGCAAAAAGGTTGGGGACCCCTGCTCTAAATATTCAAAATTTCAGAAGAAATTGTTTCAAGGATATGGAAAACTATGATAAATTGCAAATGTTATTGCTTAGTTAAGTACTTTATTGCCTAGATACACCTTAGTATTTCTTTAAACAGAAACTTAATGTATTTTTTTTTTTTTTTTTGTATCTGAGTAAGTAATAACTCATCTTTTATAATGATGATTAGATTAAATTTTGAATTTAAAGTTTATGCTATAAATTTAAATAGTCAGATTCTAGAATAAATTTTGTTAAGGTTGTAAATGATTACTGTTTAATCATATTCAATTGCTTGCATTTAGACAGAAAATGTAAACATATATTTATATGGAATTCTTTTATTTCTATCTTTTTTAAAACTTTTGTAGCTGCAAATAAAAATTATTATTTTTTTCTACTTTGTCATAAATTCTGGTAGTTATAAATCTTTTGCACCATTATACTGTCTTCGCTTTGTAGTTGTTCTTTTCCTTCTACTCCAAAGTCATTTATTATAAACTTTTATAATCAAGTATATATATATGCAGTGCCAATCTACTTTCAGTGTGTGTGTGTGTGGGGGGGGGGGGGTTGTTGATAATGTTAAATTTAAATGTGTATGTTTCTGTAAATGGTAAGAACATAGTTTATTAATTAAAGTGAAATTTGAAATAAAATTTATACATTATAGTATATATAAGGAAACCAATCTTTCCAAGATGTTTAATGCTTCTTCATATTTTTTGCATTTCTTATATTAAATAAACTTTAAAAATTTCACTTCTTCACACTTCTAATAATACTTTTTATTAATTCCATTTATCTGGAAGTTTATGGCAGTCTTCTTCTAAATTGTTTGTTCTCTTTCCTCATTATATAAATAAGGAAAAAGAATAACAGCCTTGAAGAAGGTTACTGGACAGTTGAAAATATCAGATAATTGAATAACAACATAATGAAAAGTGCAAAGTAAATAAATCTTTCAGAAATTTATTTAAAAAGAGAGAGGTTAATGAAAAAAATGGAACGGTCAATATTTTTACTTTAAGATATTGTGACTCGGTCTATGATGATTGGCACCTCATGAGATTTTCTATTCGATAAAGATTGCACATTTGATCTAAACTTTTACATGTTGACTCTTTTAAGCTTATGTCTATTAATTAAAGATTATGCCCAGTTGTTGGAAATTTCCCATAGTCAACTCATATTCTTTATAGCTGATAAGCAAACTTCTTCAAGTTATTGACAATTATCTTCTGTGTGAAGTTAAGAATAAAATAATTTTACCATTTTGTTTTCAAGAATCATAATCTGTAAATAGCAGTTACTCTGCTGATCATTTGGGCTACCTAAATCTTATTTATCCCTTCTTTCTGTTAACTTAGATTTTCTTTCATGCAAATATTGCAGCTTAAAGATGTAATGGATTTCTTATAATTTAGATTTAAATATTAAAATGCTAAAATAAATTATGTTTGGGAGTAAATGACAAACTACCACTGATAATATGGTTGTACTCCCTCTTGTCATTTTGTCTTCAGGAAGGGGATTAAGTTTGCCTATATCTGTGTCATTTAATTCCAAATCTTGATGCAGATTTTAAAATTTGTAGATATTGATGAACCTTATATAACATGCGTAAAAAAACAAGTGTATAATGGCAAGAGAGAAAAGGTTAAAGATCTATTGATACTTGTTCATGATGTTTTGCAATCACAGCATTAGTGGTTGCACTTTGAACTAAACAAAATTTAGGTTATTATCTTTTTATTATAATTTTTTGAATATATATATACTCAGTTTCTTTGTTGAATAGATACAGATTGGGGGGATGGAGTTATTATACTTAAAAAATTTTGCATACATTTTCAAATTAATCGAAAAATAATGGATACTACCAATTATCTTATAATTCAGCCATTTTATTTTTTTATTAATCAAAGTGTCGGCCGGGAAGCGAACCTCAGGACGACTGCTTGTAAAGCAGCTGCGCTAACCATTCAACCACCAAAGCTTGACAATTCGGCCATATTTTTAGTATTGATTTCATAGTATTTCCTTCCAATTTTCTCAAATTAATGTATCTATCCAAAAACTGAGTAATGTACTTTTCAGTATCTAGCACATCATTGTTGTTGTGCTGGTAATCTTAACCTTTTCTACAGATATTAATAATAACTTTGGTCTGAACTTAGTTTATCAGTTCTGATTTTTAAAAGCAATTGTTTCATGATAACTTGCTTTTTTTCTAAAAACTGTATAGCGTTCACCAAAGCATCCACCACAGTACTTAATTTTACTGAAGCTTTTCTCTTTGAAGTATTGTATAATTCTTTATATAATGACTTCTTTTTTTTTTGCCTTATAATATTCAATGTTTTTTTTTTTTTTTTAAATTATGTCTTTCTTTTCTCTTTTGATATTAGGTTCTTCCCTTTATGAAATGCTCCCATAAAAAGGTGTTTCTTTTGTTTGTTATAGTGTTAGATATTCTTTTATCATTTATTTTATTTTAAAACAATTGGTTTTCAAGCAATTTTCCATATTAACTCTCCTTAATTTGCTCATGAATTGTAATATTTTATTATACCTGTTAAAGATATCTTTAAAGTGGAGATGGGGATTTTTTTTTTTTTTTTAATTTTATTTTTAAAGCATTTTTTTTTTTGAAAAGAATTCTTGGGGAAGAAAAAAAATTTTATGAAATAAAAAAGTATAAATTTTTTTTTGTTAATTATTATATAAATATAATAGTGTTTGAAAAAAAAAAATGTGGAAATGGGAAAAAAATTTTAAAAATATTTTTTTTGGTTTTTTTTTTATTTTTATAAATTGGGTAAATTTTTTTAAAAAATATTTTTTTTGTTCTTTTTTTTGGAAAAATATTATTTCAAATTTAATTTTATTCAATATGATATTTTATGATCATGCATGTGTATTTATATACCCAGAAGAATCCTTATAAATCAAAGTTATGTTGCTTCTCAGTAATGAAGACAATTGTACAATATTTTTTTGGCAATGTACTGTCAATATACTACATTATATGTGTTCTCATATAAATATGACACTGTTATGTATGCAATACACTACAATATATAAAACCTAATTCCAAATTTATGTACATCATACTTTATAAATTAAAACATGTATTGAATTATTTACTGAAGAGCCTTTAATAGATCAGTATATGTAATCAATTGTTTATACTATGACATGTATTTTCACACATATTTCTTAACAAAAGACAAAAATTCAGAACAGTGAACTCATCTCTCTATATATGTAATATCAGTAGAAAATGAAAACTAGATCATTAAAAAACTCTTAATCTGTTTAGAATAACGGATAATATTCAGACCTTACTTGGTTCTATAAAAAGTGCAAAATCCAGTATTACTTAAATACAGTATTGGCCTTTGATTGGTATTTTTCAATAGAAAATCGGTCTAGCTGCAACTTTGAAATTTATAGGATTTTTTTTTTTTTTTAAATCTACAACTTGATTTTTGTATATAAGAAATACAATATACAGTATTACATATGTTTTTATTTATGTGTATGTCTCTAAATATATCTAATGCAAATATTTCACCATATATTTCATATTATAAAATTTATATCAGTTTGATAGCTGCGTGTGTATGTGTTTGCATTTTTGTATTTAAAATTTTATCATTATATTATAAATAAGTAAGAATGCAAAGTAAGTGGGTAATGTATTAATTTGATTTTTATTAGAATTCGAATAATATATGTTTAGGCAATTTCCTATTCTGCTAATATAATTTCATTTGCAGTTAATATAAAAAGCAACAAAATCCAATATTTTATTAACTATTGGCATTTTACTGCGGTCTCAATAGAAAATCAGTCTGGCTGAAACATCGGATTTCATTGGGTTTTGACCTATGATCTTTTGATTTCATGTATGTATTCACTCACATATGCATGCATTATATATATATGTGGGTATAGCTGATGTAGCTCCAAATAATGTTTAATATAACTCCAAAGAATTTAAAATCTGTTCATTGATTAAGTATTGGAAAATTTCCAGAGAAGAAAGCAATGTGTTTTATATATATACTTAAACTAAGTGTAATTAAGAGGGATTTGATCTCAGACTTTCAGATCATTTATCTTTTTCATATGTATGTAGTCGTGTGTATTGATTATATTAGAGTGCATGATTGAAGGGATCTTAAAAGTCTGAGTTCAAATCCCTCTTAATTATATATATATCTTATGCTTAGCCCTGAAATGCATATCCTCAATATTTTCTCTGTGTATGAAGCAGTATTATCTTTATTATCCTGTATATATATGGCCTGGAATCAAGTTGAAATTTTAGTTTATATATAAACATTTTTTATTATTATTAAGGTTCATTATATTTTGCATGACTGGTAATTATTATTCAAAGTAAATCCATACAAATGTGTATAGAGAAAAAAGCTTTATTTAATCCTGATAGCATGGTATGCTTTGCATGATTTTGACTACTTGGTTGTCATTCATAGCAATAGTTGTATGAGGAGTTTGTGATATTGCTAAGCATGTCATGCTATTAGGATTAAATAAAGCATTTTTCTCTATATACATTTGTATGTATTTATTTTGAATTACATTTTCCGAGAAAAAGTTTATTTAAAGTTTTGGTAATTATTATGTAATGATTAAACCAATTATTATTATAACTGCGTCTAATTGTCACTACTCCACCACTTCCTTTTCTCACTTTTCATTTGTTTAAATTCTGTACAACTGTAAATAAAAAATTTTAAACCTACAGTTTATATTAGGTTGATGTTTAATGTTAAAAAATTATTATTTTTTAATTTTGTTACATCAAATTTTTTTTTAATGAATCTGAATTTGCTATTAAAATGAAATTCAAATATTGTTACAGATCTTTGCCTCCTTGTATCCATTTTGTGCTTTTAAATAATTCATCAAATTTTTATAGTAAAAGTCTACAAGTATTTTCCTTTGTATTGACAATCATGTGATTTTAGCTTATTTAAATTTATGTAAATGATCCCTCAGTTAGTATTTTAATGAATATTTAAAACTTTTACAAATAACGCAAAAAAGTTCTTTTTTTTTCCGACTAAATATTTATAATAGTGTTTGTAGAAAAATAAAATTTAACTTTTTTTAAAAAAAATAAATTTCTCTATTTGATTATTTTTCCATCATGAATCTGCATAACTGGATACAGGGTTTCAAATTTTTATTTTTTACATTTGTAAAAGCTTTGTGTAGATATTTATTTCGTGTATGACACGGAGTTCTTTATTAATATGTGAGTTTATTAGAATTGTAATTTTTACATTTTTTTAATTTAAAATAGTAGAGCAATAATAATTAAAAAATCAAATTATAATTCTGTTCCAGAGGTTTTTTCTCCCTACAGTATCGGAAAAAGATTTTTATTATTATTACATTATTCATGTTTACATCCTGTAAATCAATCATAGTAATTTTTTACCTTTTTCAAGTTTTTATATGTTAATTTATTAACTTTTGACAACAGAAATATATGTATATATTGATATGTACTTTAATGAAAATGTATATTTTTTTTTACGAAGTTGATTTTGTTTGTAAACAATTGATGATTCTCAATATCTTTTGCAATTGTAATTTACTTGATATTCATATTTAATATTTTAAAATATTTGATATTAAAAAAAATTAAATTTTTAACTGATATGTTGTTTAGCTTGTTCATTTATGTATTCATATGCACACATATATATATGTAAACATTTCGGATTCAGTTGCTTATATGGTTATTTAATATCTATATTGTGCTAACATTCAGTCAAGCATTTGTTGCAGTGATGTTGGTTTGGTTTAAATATCAGTATAATATTACTCTTAACAATAAACCCACATAGATGCATAAACTTTTAAAATATATATATATTAATCCAATATATATATATATAAGCTCTAAATTAAAATATTACTTTTTATTAGCCAGTCATTCAGTAGACTAGAAATTATTCACTTTATGAATAATATTTCTGTAGTGTAATTTTCACTTACTACTGTCACAGGTAGGGACTGGGTTCTATCGGCTTTTAACACTTTGGGGGATATAATCATAAACATATGACTAAAGATGCATGAAAAAAATGTATGATCCCCAAGATGCACATTTTATGCTACACCAACATTCATCAATTGGTCCAGATCACATATCTTCATTATTGCTCAGTATATACTGTACCGTTATTTTTAGTACATGTGTTTAGCATTCTACCATGAAAGAAGATTGCAGAGAGAAAAGTATATTTTATAAAATAAAAATGTAAATTTTTTTAATTTAATAAACAAGATTTATTATTTTTACTCTAACAACTACCATGATAAAGAAAATGTACATGTAGATTTTGTTTAAGATAAGAAAAAATGTAATTAACTGCAATTAGAGAAGAAGAGGTGTGATATTTCTTCTCTGCCTAATTAAATATGACAGATCAGAAGTTTGATTGCCAATAAAAAATTTTAATAAATGAAAAAATAAAAAACAGAGATTGTTTATAATTAAACATTGATTAAATTTTGTAGTGTTCATACATTTTAGTTGATGAAATTATGTTAGTCCACAAACAAAAATGAATGCTATATTAAAGATAATATAAAAGCATGTATTGTATGTAAGTTATGATTAATATTGCAAATAATAATAAAAATAAGCTTTGCATGGGCTATTAAATTTCTAAAGAAAAGTTTGAATAGTTTCTTGTATGATTGAGTCAGACCAATGGTACAAAAAGGTGATGCTGAGAATTTTGGGGGATTTCTTTCTTGCTTCATTTATATTATTCATGAGTTCTTCAAATTAAAGTGTTGTATTCTTCATCGAGTGATGGAAAACAGAAAAATCCAGAAAACAATGTTTTGCTGCATATTTGCTTTTTCCTGTGAGCATAATTCAAACCATATGAACTGCTAAACAGATATGGTAGCTTAAAGTCTAGAGCATGCGTTTTGATTCAAAATGCCATGCCTACATAAAACTAGGATTCTAGCAAGCTAATAAGAAAGAAAACTTCAATTGGACATAATAGATCTGGATAGTTCATCAAAATAAGAAATCCATGACCATTGTAAGCACTTATTTTGTCAATCATTAAATTTAATTGAAGAAATAATAGATAAGATTAATGAGAGTTCTATACATAACTTCAAAGTTTATCTGAACTAATAATATAAATTTTTAATGGACTAAAAAGTCATGAATTAAACTTATTGCTAATAGAATACAGAATTAAATTTTTAATTGAGAATGTGTGTTTTACCTTTATTCTATGCAATGTTATATCTATGTGTTAATATTTAATAACCTTCAGTAGGGTAATAATAAAGAATTTTGTATTTATAGTATGTATTTATTAAATCTATGTGGTAATTTAGATCCAGCGATCTTCATTATTTGGATTCCTTCATGTATGAATGCAAATACATGTAATTAATTTACTAAATCTCTATAAATAGAAATACAATAACAAAAATTACTGTAATTAGAAAGAAGAGGGAAAAATTCAGTCTTTATTAATTAATCTTATGACAGTGTGTTCAGTTAATACAGTCCACTGAACACTGGCGCCTGAAACAAATAAAAGCTGTCACAAGTTATAGTTTTTTTTTATATCATATAATATGACCCAGAGTTAGATTGACCAGGAAATATAATCACATTTTTCCTAATATTTATTTATTAAATTAAAAAAAAGGGAGCGAATTGGTAATTTCAGAAATATCCTGTTTATAGTTATACATATTGTGTAAATAGTTTAAAACTTCCTTAGTAACCGGGGATCTATATAAGTATAAAAACCATCAAACAGATGAAAAGGCTATGACCCGGTACAAGATACAGTTTGTATGATAAATGTTAAACTTATTGCCCTCACAACTTTGACACAAATAACTTAATAATTGTTATTAGTCATTTATTAGACTAGAGATTATCCACTTAATAATATTTCTATAGTGTCATTTTCACTACATCACTTGTACAAGATGGGAACTGGTTTAATTTTTGAAATGCCATAAATCTTTTGCTCCATTCTATATATTGCCACATAATGAAAAAAAGCCAAATCACTAGTAGAAAATAAGTTTTAGACTATCATCCTCGTCAACTATCTAAAAAGATAATCAACATAGCCATATTTATATTTTAACATGTAGCAACATACAAAATGAAATGAAAGACTAGATTATGCTTCAAAATTGTAATATTTAAAGTTGTTTCAAGTAATTAACTAATTATTTATATATTTAAAAAACAATGTGAATTACTAAATTAAAGTCAAAATACATTAACTCCAATGGTTTTTAAATGATTACTAAATATCGTGAAATGGTACAAAGATTAGGGATGTACCTGGAGTGATGGGACTCAACATCACCCCCAAGTTAATGAACTAATCTAAATTTACAAATAATATGAATAAATATGAGGAATGAGCATGAGAGATCTACAAACTAAGTAACTATAAGTTCACCAGCATTACAGATGAATAATCAATAAAAAATCAGTCAATCTTGTGACTGAATTTGAAAAATAATCAATAAAAAATCAGCCCTTGCCAGCTTGGGGCAGATTATTTAGACAATAATTTGAATAGATGTATGTAAGTGCTAATCCATGAGAATATAAAATAATTCTGGGAGACTAAAAACATCCTGATCTATCATCAATGCTCTGGCTACTTAGTACTGTTAATGTACTGGTCAACTATAAACTGAATTTTTAAATAAATAATTAAAATGAAATGTAATGCATGAACTTTAAAGGATATCTCCTTTGCAGCATCCAGCATTTGAGAAGTAATGAAGTTATCATTAACTGGATGTCCACAAACACTAAATACAAATCCCTTTTTTATATAAGATACCATTATGCATGAATCTAGCTCAGGAACAAAAGTTTTATAACATTGCGAAAAAGATGTAATACTAATATATAATGTTTGAAGTCTTCTGGGATTCAATAAATTAACTGGAATATTAATTTATTAATAACAATAAAAATGTAATTAAAATCTGCAGAAAATTATGCCTGATTTTGATTTATATACAAAAAAGTATCACATTGTGATTTACAAATATATCAATATATAAAACAAGTACACAGATGTGTAGTACTATAATTTATGAACATATTTGAATTGTCATAAACCTATAAATGAAATTCATTTTTATAATATATAATGACTGATTTAACATATGTATGATTGCATGGAAATGTGCACACACTCATATAAAAAAATAAACCTAATCATATTTTCTTAATTTAAAGTCACTGTCAAAAAAAATCATAAAATGCACACATATATAAAAGCATTCAGATGTGCTGTATAATAATTTAAAAATTAACATGTTCAAATTGTCATAGACTTATAAAAAAATTCAATCCACTTTTAATAAAACACCAATGCAAACATATGACATGCATATAGATGATATGAATTAAAGCTTTTAATTATCTTTTTTTTTTTATGGAAGTAAAAGTTTTTTTAAAAATATTTACTCTTTTGAAAGTCTTTCAGAAAAGTTTTCTTTTTTAACAGGTTATTCTTGATTAATTATAAACATCTTAAAAAATATTCCAGGAAGTTTTTTTTGTTCCCTAATCTAGAAATATTTTTTGGAGTTGACTTTCTTTTTCAAACTATACTGAAAACAATAAAGCTATTTACTTTTTTTTAAAAAAAAAAAAGTAATTTAAAAAGAATTAAAACTATCATTTTCACTAAAGAAATTATTTAAAATAACTCACTAGCTGTACTATATATATATAAATGATGCAGTACATTTATCTGCACTTCTCTGCATATAGATAAGACAGTATATATTACTAATTTTTCAGGAAATGTTATTTTTGGGAAAGGTATAATCCAGGAACTGTTCATATTCAATCAGCTCCTTTCAATCTAGAATTGGCTAGCCTTCAGGCATATCTAATACACACTATGGATTATGGAGAACAGAAAAGCTGGGACTTGCTTCCATGTGAATCCAAACTCTACTATTGTTAACTAGTAGCAGCAGTTTCACTTGCACTGTCTTGCCTTCAGTTATATCTTCGCAGAAACTGTATAACTCTAAAACTCCTCTAATCTTTTTTTAATCTTTTTGTAGTCAGGGTGAAAATAATGCAGTAATTAAAAACAAGTTTTCCCTATCTTGGTTGAAAAAACTTAATGACTTTTTCAATTCACTTTAATCCTTTGACAACTCTATAAGACCTTTATCAAAATACATTATACAAGCTTTAATTAAAAAAACATTTAATCTAATCAAAATAGTGGAATTTTATCATTACCAGTATATCCATATTAACACAAACCATACTTGTTTTAATTTCAAAATCAGAATTAATAAAATATTATTTAGACCTTTTTAAAATGTTTAATTTATGATAAAAAAAATTAAATTCAAAATTATTTAATCCTTAACTGTTATTCCAGTATAAATATAAATCTACAAAAAAAATTTTCTGTGTTTATTTCTACTTTTCCTTTCAACTTTATATATATGCACTTTCACTACTATGTTGTTATTGGCCATGAGACACATAATCATCCCAATAGTTTGAATATATAGATAACAAATTACTAGTTTAATGGTTGTGTCAATCTTACTGTTCTCATAACTTATATTGGAAGTAGATTATCCATTTAATGGATATTTCTATAGCATAATTTTCACCACACCTCTCACACAAGATAGACTGGTTTCTCTTCATTTTTAACACCTTCAAACAATAATATCTGCACTTTTACTCTTTTTTATGAGTGGCAATTGCAAATGTCTTCATCTACTGATAGGCTATTTTACTTTAATATATATATATATAAAGAATTGAAATAAAATAATGTCCATGTAAATAGAAATAACTTTAACCTTGATTTTACCAAAAAATTATCAATTATTACTTATTGACAATCCCTGAGGTCAAACCATTTTTTTTATTAAACCCATAATAGCTCTTTTGAGTTTTTTTAAGGAAAAGGGATTCTCTTTTACTTCAAACCCAAGTTCTTATATAGATTTAAATCCAGAAAATTATTTAATAGTTGTAAGAATAGCATCTTTCTTGAGACCCTGCAACTAATATTTTAAACTTTTCCAGAGTTGTATGTTGAATTAAATATTTATATGGATTGTTATTATAATAAAGAATAGAAATGAGAAGATAATATCCATGTAAATAGAAATAACTTTAGCCTTTGATGTTACCAAGAAATTATCAATTACTATTAATTGTAAATACTTGAGGCCAAAACCCTGTTTTTTTATTAAACCTATAATATATATATTGTAATGGTCAAAATCATTACCTCATTAACACACTGCAGAATTCAAACCAGATATGAAACTCAACACTCTAGGAGTTGTCTCCCAGGAATCCCAAGTTTAAATCCAAAGTCTAACCACAGCACCACCTATGTGTAACACATCTAACACTACTAATAGCATAGTTTCTTGCCAGGGCTGGTGGTCAGGAAGAAGCAAGAGATTATATTAAAATACATCATTAGGTTCGCTAACTAACGACTATGGCTGGTACAAAATATATATATAATAGTATGTAGACTGAAGTAAAGGTAGGATCACAGAAAATAAATAAGCAATATCAAAATGATTAAAATTTAAATACTGTTTATTAATTGAACATTATAAAGATGGTATTGTCTGTATAAGCCAGACCATGCCATTAACTCATTAAAATATAGATTTGAAATAAATTTCATGAAGTGTCATTTAGATTTACATTAATGGCTTGTTAATTTATATATATATATACTCTCTATACCTTGGGTTAATGCAAGATAATGTCATAATAATATGCTTAAATAAAAGTACAGTTAAGTGAAGAAAGGCTGATTTCAAGATATACAAGGCCTACAGCGAATATAATAAGTGTTTGCTTAAATCAATTTATACATTTAATATGGGATAAAAGAACTTACATTGAATTCAAGAATAGTGTGGATGAAAGCTCTCTGAGCTAGAGGCATGGAAGTGATAAGACACTAGCAATTGAATGAAATATCAACATTTAATATTAAAAAAGAGATTGGTGGTACCAGTGGAGGTTTAATATACAGGATGGAGTGCAGTATGTTAAAAGTGCATTGCTTTGTAAAATAAAATAAAATGATAAATAACAAAATAAAGCAGATGGGATGGCATCTCACCACAGACCCTGTGGCAGGTTTTGTAACAATCAGTCTGAGTCTGGCATCATACCCTGAAACTGCGTGGCTGAGTTACTTAGGTATAAAATTCTCAGGAATGGCTTCCTAGTGCACACACTATCTGGAAACCACAAGAAGGAGAGGGAATGGCCTTAGCCACAAATCCCTGGAGAAAAACAAAGCAGGCCTCAAAACAAACCATATGCCTATACTGGTAATATACAATAAAGCATAAATGAATATATAGAAGGGGTAACTAAATAACCAATTCCTAACTAAATAACCAATTCCTAAATAATTTTAAGATGGTCCACACATTCTTGACCTCAACTTCTACAGTTCACAAATTACGTTTTAACTACAATAAGTTATTTTAAAATAAGAAAAATGGAGGGGGAATGCATGATTAAATAGGGATTCTTACGATTATACGTAATCATGCATTTCTTTATATTATATAGTTCACTTATTAATTTCGCACATATCCTCGCATTATATAAAAGAATGAGAAATACAGTATACCTTTCTTAAAAGACAATTATTTAAAAGATTAATAAAATATGAAATAAAGTAGCTCTCAAACAAGCAATTTTATAAGACATTTAATAGAGAGTCAGTTATATAATTTATCTGCACTAATATGGTGGCATACTAATAAAAGGGGAAAAGAAATAATTTGTCATTCAATGACTATCTAAGCACACTACCATAATAAAAGACATAAAATAAATTAGCAAATAGAAAAATATCAACCCAAGGATAGAGAGAAAAGCCCACAAATGAGATTACAAATATTTTAAATAGAAATTCAGTTTTATAATAAAATACATTTAAAATTTAGCTAGCATTAAAGGGAAATATACAACACAAGAGCTCCTGGGTTAATTGAGGTTACCTCATATAAATTGGGCAATCCATGCACATTTTTGTTTTCTCCGGTTGATTTTAATTGGAGGCTTTAATGCAAGTTACGTGCATTGATCTTGATGGAGCAGTTTCTTGGTCCATGATCAAATTCGACACATTTTCAGCAGCAGTGGCAGATTACAGTAGGTATAGGTATCTGATGGTATATGCCACAGGAATGGCTATTTCGAAAAGGAAGAAAGCTTTCTCATCGGCTTCTATTCAGACATTCTGCTTTCAATAGGCAAAGGCTGGTATTTTACGAATTTCTCTAATGGTATAGTTTCACTAAATTCAGCTGTATTAAACTTTCAAAATAGTATATTCAGCTGCTAATTCAACTGAATAAATTTTAAAATAATATCTCAAAAATTTAACTAAGAACAACTCTGAGTCAAAATAGAATTAGCATCAGAATAGATAAGCTTAGATTATCATAATTAGAAAAGCATATCTATATCTCTATTTAGAAAAGCATGTAGGATTGGATATTAATTAATAAAATCGGCTCTATATATATACCAAGAGAGCTTCAATAGAACTACCCTGCAGCGATCAATCTTTAACCAAAAATAGATGCAAAAAATAAAAGCTGCACTTATCTTATCCAAACATCTAAAAACAGGGATTTTATAATTAATTTTACTTTTTAAGATATTCGGATTAGAACTTGGTTTTAACTTATTTTAATTAAAAAATACCTGAGTGGACATCTGTTATTTATCTGATGGCAAAATATTTAAGCCACTAATTAATGAATTTTACAAAATTTAACTAATTAAGCCCACAACCCTCATTTACTTTTTACATAAAATTTGTGGTGTGATTTTTATAAATCTAAAAACAACAAAATTATTTACTTTCAAATTCTAAATCTTTAAATCTATTTAAAGTTAAACATTATTTTATTAAACGAAAACAAATATTCTGAATGTAATATTTTAAAAATAGATAGATTTAAACAAAATGACTTTAAATAATGAAACTATTATTTTTATTTAAGTTTTAAAAATATTATCACAGTATGTGTGTAAATTTACTCATATGACCTACTTTTTAAAATGAATATATATACATGCACATACTCACAATTTATAATTTATTAATGTTAGGATTTTGAAATTATATATATCAATTCGTGATCTAATTTAGGCAGGATTTCGGCATATAAGTGGCAGTACAGACACACTATGATAAATTGGGGTTTAAACTAGGGTATGAGGGTAGGAAAGAAGTGAGAGGTGAAACAAAGATTTGTAAAGCAAATCTTACTGTTTCAATATATATATATAACTATTAAAATCAATTAACACTTAGACAATCCCAATATCAATAACAATCAACAATTTCAAACTGTTGCCAAGGCAATCTCCTTTTAACAATAAAGATGGAATCCCATCTTTATTTATGGATCAATGTATTTATATAAATACTAAAGATTACAACTTGATCATAGATTTATATAAATACTAAAGATTACAACTTGATCATAGAGATTGAAATTATTGATCCAAATGAGTTTCAATAAACCTCCTAAAATAAGCAAATATAATTGTTTCTGAATGCTTTTTATATATCAAGTTGTAATGTGTTAATTTTGTTTTCAGATTAGTTTCCCCATAGTAGGCATAATGACAATCCATTTGCATCTTGTAGCATACATAATGTTAGGTCAATCCAATTTGTGTATTTTATCCTTTGTTTTATTAAAATTATTCTATTTAAGCTGATGAGTGTTAAATTCCATATTAAATTTGTCAGTGCAGATCTTTACAATTTTATTTTCAATGTACAGTAAGTATGGTAGCATAATCCAACTTTTATTATTTATTATATTCTCAGTTCTGTTTAAAATATTTCTTTTTAATTGTTCTATGTATTTGTATATATCAGTGCAACTGTAATCTGATTTTATAAAATCAGCAACATTTATAGAAGATTCGAATTGATGTAAATAGTTGTTGGGATGTAAAAAGGCTTTTAAACCCATGAATCTACTTGATGTAGGCACCTGGGATTTTATGTTGAGACATCCTCTAGTGTTAGGAAGTTTAATGGTCATTTTATATTATAATGAGTTGTGGTTCTGTTTCATTTTCAAATCAAAATAGTGTTTTTCATTGTGTTTTCCTGGTTCAATAGTCCAACTTAAGACTGATTTTGAACTGAATTCTTTAAGCATGTGGTTGATAATATCCTGTAGTGAACATATAAAAACATCAACTACATAGTGTATGTACGTATGTATGCGCAGTTTCTAAATCTATGCTATGTATGACTTCACTAACAGATAAGCTTATTGGCCATGATTCTGTTATTTCCTATGCATTACCCCTGTTGTTGCTACAATATCATTGTTGATCCAGATTAGAAAATTGACAATAAATTATCTCTTCTATGTATTTACTTTTTTGCTAATTAATAACTCATTAATAATTTTAATTGATTCCTGTTTACTGAGTCATACAGTTTGGTAATGGGAAAAGAAGCCATTCTGTGTTTGTTGAAGATAAGAGCATATTTTGATAAGATCAGCAAATTCAAACAATGATTTGATTGTCATTGGCCAAAACCCATTTCTTTTGTTAACACCTGCACCACGTATTTAGATGCTTTGTAATAGAAAGCATTGCCAAAGCTGATGATCAATTTTAGAGGCTAGTGATGTATGTGCATTTTAGAATTAGAAAATAATCTAAGCAAAATGAACCAAAGATCTAACAATATTCAAATTAGAAAAAAATGGATCTCTTAGTTTCTCAACAGAATATCCATGAATACGATACACACCATTGAAATACTCTGTTTAATTAATTTCATTTAACATATTTAATTTCTGTTTTGGTGTGTATATATACATATAAAAAATACATACTGCTGAAATCTATATAAAATATTTGAAATGTTCTATAATTATATTATTCCAACTATTGTCTTCCTCCTTTAAATAAATAAAGCTCAAGTTTTAGCAGTGTAGTGCTAAAAGTCAAGCTTCTGTGGCTGGAATAATAAAGTTATGGAGCATTATATATATATTGGGCTTGAACCAAGTCGACTTCATTACGGACGACCGATACCGTATCCTTACGATGATAGACCTGCGATCCGGACAGGGAGAGTGGACCGAAAACATGATAACCAGGTAGCATTACGGAGATTAGAACATATGGGGGAAAAGCGAAGGCAGACCGATAGGCCAATCCAAAACACCTTCACTGTGGGAGACAGAGTTATGGTAAGATCAAATCCGGTCAGTCGGCCAGACCAGAACATATTTAAGAAGTTCCTTGACCTCTACGATGGCCCCTACGAGATCGTCAGGGCATACGGGAATAATGCCTTTGTACTGGCACAAGGAAAAATGATTAAGGGGACTTTCAATGCAAGGGCACTGAAGAGGGCCGAATAACTTGGCTCCTTCTCAGAGCTAAAACCCGCAACCTCGGATTTTACTCTACACCGGGCAGGGAGATATGTAACGGAATAGCGTTACATGGGATTTGAACCCAGGCATATGAGGTTATATTAAACATATATTCAATTGACGAAATGAATGACAGGAACAAAACTTTTAAAAAAGCGGTCTTACTTTAATAATAAACGAGAAACAGGCGTTTCTAAAGCATGGTCGCAACTATATAAGAGTACCTGTCAAATTTATTGAAATAAAAAAGTAAAAGAGTTCTTTTTATTATTATTTTTTTTTTTTAAGAATAAATCTGTAATCATTAGTTGTCAGTTTTTTTTTGCATTTTTTTAATTAAATAAAGAAAGATGAATGATTGAACGCAAGTTTGACATTTTTATTAAATCATTTGAGTCATTTTGAACAAAAGGGGAAAATGAATTAATTAATTTGCAATATGTTCTGAAATTCCAAGCGATCTAAAATTATTTTAAATGGGGGTAATTAGTAAATGTAAAATTAGAGAAATTGAAACAATAGGCAGGATATGTGCTGGTACGCCTAGATAAAATAAGCTGAATTTAGAAACAGAGGTGAGAAAAAGTGTACACTGCTATTGTACAACTCAGACTTCTGTCTCCAGCGAAACAATACCTAAAAAAATGGTCAAATCGAGTTAAATTCCAAAGTGGTGCAAACGATCCCAGAAATCACTGAATTGAGTTAATACTCGATGGACTTATAAGATGAAGGGACTCACAGGTGCATGGGAGTGATTGGGTGAAAAAAATTCAAGGTGTGAGGGCGGGAAGGAAGAGATCAAAAAGGCTGGACAGTGCTTTTAAGGAGTAAAAATTTAGAATTAGAAGAAATAAAATCTAACTTTCGGGTAGAAATATAACAGAGATGCGTTGCTGAGCATAAAATTCGCGGCTTGACCGCCGGACCTCCGCGTCCAGCTCAGCTGATTGCTCCTAGGATGCTCAGAACACCGGAGAAACTTCACATAAGGACCACACATGCTTTTGAGACCTCGCAAATTGCCAGAATGCTTCGTTAAAGAAGAAATCATTGCTCAGGATCCCTCTTACAGTCTTTCTATGTTCCACAGGTAGCTATCTTTAAATTATCGTACTCACTTATGCACCAAAGTAAAATAACTTTAAAAACAAGAACTATTAAAACCTTAAGCTAAAATGATAAAGTTACTCATGACCATTAATGAACGATTAGAGAACCTAACCAAATAAGTTTGTCTACAGATTAACATTCTTTAAAATATGTGCGAAGTCACCTTTAAAACCTATATTTAAATTGTCTCGGCTTGCCGGTCATATACCTGCATGAATTGTTATTGAACAGATTAAAATAAAACATTTATTTAACTAGTATTTTTTTGTTATTAATTGCTTGGAATTTCAACATAAATTTATATAATAGGGAATGAGTGCTGGAGCGATCAAATTTGTTTGTATATGAATGAATGCATTTGATATTTTTGGTGTTGGGATTTGATTATATTTATGTTTATGTTTATTATGCTCTCTTAGACTAATATTAAGTTTTGATTAATTTATTCTGTGGGATATAGGGCAGGCCCTCATATGATAAGTCTGATTGATCGTGATTGAAAGATCACATATACGATGTAATTGGAAAGGTGATATTGGCTGTGTTCGTTTCTTGCTTGCGACTGGAGTGATGCATGGGCATGTTTTGTGATATAGTTGAGTGAGCTTATGCACATACGTGGCGGACTCTTATAAAAGTTCTCCTGGAGCCTACTACTTGGATTCAATCCGAATTTACGTATAAAATAAATAAAGCATACGTGTATATGTGTTTAAAATTATCTTCACAGGACATTAGGTAATTCCCCAGACACAAGAAAACAGCAGGTTCATAGAAGTGAACCATCAACCAAAACACGAGAATGTCACCGTAGGAATACGGCAAAAGCGTCCAGATATAAAGGACGTGACTTTACTGGGCTTTCGGTAAGGAAGCCGGCGATGGGGCGAGTAACCTGGTGGAGGACGCTGGAATTTAAACCCTGGTCATATGAGGAATATAAGGAAGAAGTTTTGCAGTGTTTCTGGAACACATCACGTCAAGAAGGGACTTATTTTAGAATCACCAGGGAGAAATATGGGGGAAGGCCCAGTGAGACGGCCACTCAGTTTTATTATAGGCAGGTGGCAAACCTTCAACAATTGCCTGCTTACCATATGACAGAGATGCAGATCATCTCAATAATAAGGCACAATATGCCAACCACCCTTAGACACATGATGCTAGGAAGGGATTGCAAAGGGATCCATGAGATGGGGGCAATGATAGCAAAATTTGAACAAGAAGAGGGGATAGGAGGGCAGATAGAGAGGTCTAGTAATGAACAACCCAGAAAACGAGTACCACCGGACCGATACTAACCCATAGGATGGAGGGGAAATGAATTGACGACTGTGGATATCACAAAGACAAATGTTTAAAGGAACTCACATGGGAAATAGATGCCACGAACCGGGAATGACCTGTGACATGAATCGACATATGATATTGGAAATGGAATTAATAAAAAAAAAAAAAAAGGAAAAAGGGAAAGGGGGATGACTAACACCAAGCCTTGGGTGTAACATATAAAACAAACAGGTCAACCGCTCGCAAAGCAGCCTGTAGTGTGTAGAGCCAATGTGTTGGTGGATCGACCTGGGAGTACCCTGCAAGACCAGGAGAAGGCTGGCACATGACGCTGGCCCAACTTAAGTGTGGAAAATCACGCAACACATTTCATTAGAGTTCTTGCCAGCTCACTTCCCAAAACTTCGTTATTGCTGGGCGGATCAGACTTTCCAAAATCTTAGATAGAGATCGATCGTATTCTGTATAGGGGACTTCGGAAAGGTCCATCCCCATACCTCCTGTCAGGGATGCACGAAACCCATTAACCATTGTCATCAATCGTGGCAGACCCTAGATTACCAGATAGTTTTTTTTCTCCGTTAATAGTCGTTGTAAAAAGAAGTCTGACCGCAGACCACCTGATCCAAATTTTAAGGGAAGGCAGAGCTGCAGACAAACAGCTGGGAAAGCCACCATAATGGGACCAAAAGAAAGGAGGATGTTGGGTCGATTCATTGAACACTGCACAGAGAAAAATGATTAAGGGGACTTTCAATGCAAGGGCACTGAAGAGGGCCGAATAACTTGGCTCCTTCTCAGAGCTAAAACCCGCAACCTCGGATTTTACTCTACACCGGGCGGGGAGATATGTAACAGAATAGCGTTACATGGGATTTGAACCCAGGCATATGAGGTTATATTCAACATATATGTAATTGATGAAATGAATGACAGGAACAAAACTTTTAAAAAAGCGGTCTTGCTTTAATAATAAACGAGAAACAGCCGTTTCTAAAGCATGATCGCAGCTATATAAGAGTACCTGTCAAATTTATTGAAATAAAAAAGTAAAAGAGTTTTTTTTTATTATTTTGTTTTTTTTTTAAGAATAAATCTGTAATCATTAGTTGTAAGTTTTTTTTGCATTTTTTAATTAAATAAAGAAAGATGAATGATTGAACGCAAGTTTGACATTTTTATTAAATCATTTGAGTCATTGTGAACAAAAGGGGAAAATGAATTAATTAATTTGCAATATGTTCTGAAATTCCAAGCGATCTAAAATTATTTTAAATGGGGGTAATTAGTAAATGTAAAATTAGAGAAATTGAAACAATAGGCAGGATATGTGCTGGTACGCCTAGATAAAATAAGCCGAATTTAGAAACAGAGGTGAGAAAAAGTGTACACTGCTATTGTACAACTCAGACTTCTGTCTCCAGCGAAACAATACCTGAAAAAATGGTCAAATTGAGTTAAATTCCAAAGTGGTGCAAACGATCCCAGAAATCACTGAATTGAGTTAATACTCGATGGACTTATAAGATGAAGGGACTCACAGGTGCATGGGAGTGATTGGGTGAAAAAAATTCAAGGTGTGAGGGCAGGAAGGAAGAGATCAAAAAGGCTGGACAGTGCTTTTAAGGAGTAAAAATTTAGAATTAGAAGAAATAAAATCTAACTTTCGTGTAGAAATATAACGGAGATGCATTGCTGAACATAAAATTCGCGGCTTGACCACCGGACCTCCACGTCCAGCTCAGCTGATTGCCCCTAGGATGCTCGTAACACCGGAGAAACTTCACATAAGGACCACACACACTTTTGAGACCTTGCAAATTGCCAGAATGCTTCGTTAAAGAAGAAATCATTGCTCAGGATCCCTCTTACAGTCATTCTATGTTCCACAGGTAGCTATCTTTAAATTATCGTACTCATTTATGCACCAAAGTAAAATAACTTTAAAAACAAGAACTATTAAAACCTTAAGCTAAAATGATAAAGTTACTCATGACCATTAATGAACGATTAGAGAACCTAACCAAATAAGTTTGTCTACAGATTAACATTCTTTAAAATATGTGCGAAGTCACCTTTAAATCTATATTTAAATTGTCTCGGCTTGCCGGTCATATACCTGCATGAATTGTTATTGAACAGATTAAAATAAAACATTTATTTAACTAGTATTTTTTTGTTATTAATTGCTTGGAATTTCAACATAAATTTATATAATAGGGAATGAGTGCTGGAGCGATCAAATTTGTTTGTATATGAATGAATGCATTTGATATTTTTGGTGTTGGGATTTGATTATATTTATGTTTATGTTTATTATGCTCTCTTAGATTAATATTAAGTTTTGATTAATTTGTTCTGTGGGATATAGGGCGGGCCCTCATATGATAAGTCTGATTGATCGTGATTGAAAGATCACATATACGATGTAATTGGAAAGGTGATATTGGCTGTGTTCGTTTCTTGCTTCCGACTGGAGTGATGCACGGGCATGTTTTGTGATATAGTTGAGTGAGCTTATGCACATACGTGGCTGACTCTTATAAAAGTTCTCCTGGTGCCTACTACTTGGATTCAATCTGAATTTACGTATAAAATAAATAAAGTGTACGTGTATATGTGTTTAAAATTATCTTCACAGAACATTAGGTAATCCCCCAGACGCAAGAACACAGCAGGTTCATAGAAGTGAACCATCAACCAAAACACGAGAATGTCACCGTAAAAATACGGCAAAAGTGTCCAGATATAAAGGATGTGACTTTACTGGGCTTTCGGTAAGGGAAGCCGGCGATGGGGCAGTTACAATATTGTACTGTCCATCGGTATCTTAGGGTTTGTACGATTTATATTCTTTACGTATTTGGTGACCAAATTACATTTGCTTTAATAATTCCCCCATTTTGCCTATTCTTTTTCCCCTATCTACGTTCACAATTTTTTTTTCAAAGCAACCTTTATATTTAAAATTTGTATTCTTTTATAATCCCTATTTTTATCTTATGTTCTAGGTTTTTATTATAGTCGTAAGCACCCACATTAAATGACATTGTACCATCCATCTGTATATTAGAATTTATACGATTTATATTCTTTACATATTCGGTGACCTTGATAATTCCCTCATTAGAATATGGTCAGGTAATTTTTGTGAACGTGATTATTTTTTCTATCACACAATCCTGCTTAATATAAATAAACTTGAATAATAGTTGAGGACAGAACAAACTTTTAATTTATTTGAAAGTTGCTAGGATTCTATACAAAATGTCACCGACTTACCCCACCTTGCTTTATTAGTTACTATTATATAATTATTTGCTAAACTTGGAGGACTATACTTTTTAATACGGCATCGACAATTTATTTGGAAAAGTAATAATTATAGAATTTAAATAATTTGTATCTATTATTAACAAACTTAAGTAGACTGCAACAATTTAAAACTCATAGTTTTGTAGTTAAGTAGAGATAAAAGCTGGTTACTGATGATTGCACTAGATCCTAAGTTCTTGGTGCAAATGCTCTCAAATCCAAGGTTCCTCACTGATGAAGGCCATAATTCAGAAATTAGTCTGAAGATATTAGATGAGTAGGCACTAGATGGATATTTTATGAACAAGTCTTCTGGGATCCATTGATTACTCTAGTCTGCACAAAGTGGCAATATTGCATGGAAAGTTTTGCCTGTTTTAATGATTTATTAAGTTATAATCATAATTATTTTAAAACTAAATAGAGAATAAAAGTATATATAAAAATAAACTTAAATGGCTGTTAAAAATTACTGTTTCTAAGACTCAGATTTTTTTTTTTATAGTCTGATGCAACACAACATTTGATATCTTTATAGCTCAAGATAGTGATCACTTTTAAATTATGAAATAAAGTCTCTTACCATTAAGTTGAATTGTTCAATTATAATGGTGTGTAGATTACTCTGCATAGTTTTTGTTGTCCTGGGAGGGAACAGTTGTACACTTTCATTCCAGCTTGTAGATAGTCTGGGGTTTAAAGATTTAGGTAGGTGATGGATTCACTCTTGGCATTCTAAGATTTCAGAAAGGATGAGCTCTTCTCTACTCACATATATTATAAAGATTCAATATGGAGGTGTGAGTATCTTGGTGCATTTTATATGACTTCTATGAAGATCAATTTTGTAGTAAACTGTTTTTTTAGAAGACAAAAATCTAAGATTAAAACAGGCAAAACTCTCTATACATATTGCCATTCAGTGCAAGTCAGAGTAATCAGTGGATGTCAGAAGGCTTGTGCATAAAATCCTCATCTAGTGCCTACTCATCCAATATCCCCAGACTAGTTTTTGGAGAGTTGCATTAGATTCTAAGATCTAGGTGCAGTGGTCTCAGGTTCAAGGCTCCTCACTGACTAAGGCCACAATTCAGAAACTAGTCTGGAAATATTGGCTGACTAGGCACTAGATGGGGACTTTATGCACAAGCCTCTGGAATCCATTAATTACTCTGGCTTGCACTGAGTGGCAATACATATAGAGAGTTTTGCCTGTTTTAATAACAGTTATAAGCAAGCATAAAAAATGGTGATCATGTGATGTGTATTGGCTTAAAGATCTAAGATGCAAGACAAGATATGTTTGTTTTTTATATTACCTCTCTGGTTTTAGTCAGACATGCATATTCTGTTGACACCTTTTAGCTTTGACGAATTTAAAATAATTCTGTTCACAAAATTATCTTTTCCCCCTTTGATGGACATCTTTGATGATGGTGAAGTAATCCTGTGACTTTAGTTTTAAGCGCTGTTAGTTGACCTGCAATAAGAATTTATATCATTATCTGAGCAAAAAATAAAGTAAGGTTTGGTTATTCTCTTTATCTCTTTTTTAAATCTCTTTAACTGAAAAATTATATAACTTACTTTGGCAAAAAAATACAATTAGATGATATTTGAAAAGAAAATATATATATATTTTTGGGAATTTAATAATTCAAAAGTCTAAATTGCCAATGAAAAACTTGTACCAAAATAAATACAATACCTCTGTGGTCAGGGACACGTATAAAATAGGGTGTTTAACCTTGTTTTTATTCTTAATAACCTTTACCTTTCCCCAATCAATCATCCTAATTCTACTGTTTGATCTTATTTAATAATGTACATCTGAGGACTTCAGGGTTTAAGACAATCCAGTTTATTCTATAATGCTATCTGCTCAGATAATAAAAAATCATGTATGTATGTAGAGGAAAAAGAGTAGGCAAATTGATGGAGAAATAAAGTAGCTCAAAGGAAAAGCAACAACAGGGGGAAGGATGTCAGAAAATGTGTTAGAGAAATAAAGGTAATAAGAAAGTAAAAAACTAAACAAGATATACGAGATAGAAATAGAAGTGTATTGAATTAAGAAGTGGAAAAAATAAGACTATGGAAGAAGACAAAAAGGAAGAGATAAAAGACATGGAGCCATTTAATAAGAAAAATATTAAAAAAGCTGATGGCAGAATTAAATAAGCAAGTTCAAATATGAAATCATGGCAGAATTTAAAGAATTGAGAGAAGAGTTAAGAAACGTTGTAGACAAGCAGATAGTAAAGAAAGCACAGACTATAGAATCAAAGGGAGTAGAAGCAGACAAGCAATGGAATCTAGAGATGAAGATAGTAGAAAGTAAGGAAAATGTACTGAGCATAGTTAACCCATTTTTAAAAATAAAAATGTTTTATGGGCAAGTTGGAGAATCCCCAATGGACCATATAAATAATCTCAAAAAGTATTACACAATAAACGCAATGTCTGAAGACATCAAATTGATGGTAGTTATGAGATATTTACAGGATGAAGCACAAATTATGGTGGGAATCCCTGTTCAAAAAACCAGAGGATTTTATACAATACAGTCAAGCATTAGTGGAAAATTACTGGAATGAGAACCACCAGGAGGCAGTGAAAAATACGGTAGTACAGGAAAAATGCAAGCAAGAGGAATGGTATGTACCTTTTTTTAGAAAATAGCTGGTGCAGCTAAGGATGCTGATGGCATGTCAAATAATGTAAAAAACAAATAAAGATTGTCTGTTGAGAACAGTGAGTCACCCAGTGATCAGCATGAATGCAGAACCATCAAACAGATAGTGGATATGCTAAGTGCATTTGACAGCAATAAAGGTGGAGGCAAACAAATGACAACCTGTGGGAACAAAATGCTGAACTGAAAGGGTGAACTGGTGTTTACAGACAGTTCAGAAAATGGAAGATAGTTCAAGGGAAAGTTACTCTGAAAAAAATGATGGAAAGTATCACTTATGGTACTTAACAGGTATTAAAGAGGGAACATGGAGAATAATGGTGCCTAAGGGCTTATGAGATAAGTTAACTATGTATATCGACTGCCTATATGGGCATTATGGGAAAACATAGTTTTACAGGACAAGCATTAGGTGTCAGATAGCCAACAAGTGTGCCAAATGACTAAGCCCACCAACAGATTGTATGTCAGTACATTGAACCCCATAAGTCCTGAGAAACCTAACAACCTGGTAACTATTGATTTTTATGGGCCACTATCCATGTTCTGAAGGATGAGATATGTATTAATAGTTTATGATGTTTTTTCAAAGTGGGTGTCTGCATACCCTATATCACAGACTAATGCAAGAAATACTATATGAATATTAGAGATGTAACATTTCCCTAAAGTAGGTAAACTGAGGGCTGTTTTATTTGACCACAGGACTCCTTTTACAGTGATTGAATGGAGAGAGTGGATAGAGGGAATAGAAATACAACATGTATTATTGTCTATTCTTGATCATTGCTCAAATCTGTGCAAACAGGTGAAGAGAGAATTGGACAATGTTTCAGAGTGTACACGTTATTGAACAACAGGGAGTGGGTGAAACAGTTGTGACAGTGGTTAATTATATCAACTGGATTGAGAACAAGCCCACAGGTTTATACCTATTTGATTACAGTTCTGACAACCCATGCTGAGACTGTACAAAGCCAAGTTACCAGACATCCCTGAATGTATCGATAAAGAGACAAATCAGAAGAAGGCAATTTTGAAGATAAGGTATGCTGCTGACATAAGAACAGGTAGAAAGTGTTTAAAACCACAAGTTTCAAAAAAAAGAACAAGATATTGGTTAGAGTAAACCCAGTTACCCAAACAGAGAAAGGTATCTGTAAGAAAGTTCCACATATCATATCAGATAGTTAAGGAGAAAGGCCCAAATGCATTTACTTTCGTGAATGAAAGAGGAGAGAAAGGAAACATACAATGCTAGGGCATTAAGACCTTATAGAGCAAGTTATCTGAACAGATAGCCTTGTAAAATAAACTGGATGGACTTAAACTCTGAAGACCTCAGATGTACTTTATTAAATAAGACTAAACAGTAATTCAGTATTAGAATGATTGATTGGGAAAGTTAAAGGTTATTAAGAATAAAAACAAGGTTAAACATCTTATTTTATTCTTGTCCCTGACTGAGAGGTATTGCACCATATTTGTTTTGGTACAAGTTTTGCATTGGCAATTTAGGATTTTAAAGTATCAAATTCCCAATAAGAAAGTAATATTTTTTTCTTTTCAAATATCATCTGATTGTATTTTTTTAGACATTTTTAAATTGAAGAGATTAAAAAAAGAGATAAAGTGAATAGCTAAATTAGATAATGATATAAATTCTTATCACAAGTCAATTAACAGCACTAAAAAGTTAAAGTCACAGCATTACTTTACCATCATCAAAGATGGCCATCAAAGGGGGAAAAGATGATTGTGTGAACAAAATTATTTAAAATTTATCAGTCAAAAAGTGTCAACAGGATGTGCATGGCTGACTAATATCAGGGAGAGGGTATGAAAAGCAAATACCTTTTGTGTCTTGCATCTTAGATCTTCATCTTCTAAAAAAAAATTTACTATAAAATTGATTTTCATAGAAGTCATATAAAAGCGACTTTCAATCCATATTGAATCTTTGTAATATATGTGAGTAGAGAAGAGTTCTTTTGCCGATGTTTCTCTTAGAATGCTGGGAGTAAACACATCACCTAACTAAATATTTGAACCCCAGACTATCTATAAGCTGGAATGAGAGTGTACAACCAATCCCTCTGAGGACAACAAAAACCATGCAGAGTAATCTATACACCATTATAATTGAACAATTCAACTTAACGGTAAGAGACTTTATTTCACAATTTAAAAATGATCACTTTCTTGAGCTATAAGGATATCAAATGCTGAGTTGCATCAGATTATAAAGAAAAGGAATCTGAATTTTAGAAACAGTAATTTTTAATAGCCATTTAAGTTTTTTATATACTTTTATTCTCTATTTAGTTTTAAAATGGTCAGGTCAGCGCGACTGCCTTGCACTTGCAGGCAGTTGCCCGGGTTGCGGGTTTGCGTCCCGGCCGATGCTATGATATTTAAAAAATAATAATAATAATTATAATTATAACATAATAAATCATATGATTATAATTTGTGTTGTTGTCTATTTAAGTTGTTATTAATAGAATAAAATTATTTAAATTCTACAATTATTACTTTGCCAAATAAATCGCTAATGCCGTATTAAAAAATACAATCTTCTGGGTTTAGCAAATAATTATATAATAGTAACTAGTAAAGAGGGTAAGCCAGTGGATTCTTGTATAGAATCCTGGCACCTTTCTAATAAATTAAAAGCTGGTTCTCTCTTCAAATATTATTCAAGTTTATTTACATTAAGCGGGGTTGTGTGACTTTGAAAAAATAATCGAGTTCGCCAAAATTACTTGACATATTCTAACGAGGGAATTATCAAAGCGAACGTAATTTGGTCACCGAATATGTAAAGAAGAATATAAATCATATTTATCCTAAGATACCGATGGATGGTACAATATATACATATATGTAACAGCAATTAACACACACCATATGATAAAATATTTTTAAAGAACAGCATAGTAAAAATTCACAAAAGTTAATGTCAAATCCTTATATTTTTTGTGAACTAAAGATTTCTTTTATGCTAGTCACTAGATCTTATATATTATAATAAAAATTAATTAAATATTGCCTGATAACAAATATAATTTTGTGGCTGGTTTTGAAGAAACTTCAACATACTATTTCACAGTTAATGATTTTCTGCTTTCGTTTTGAGTTCTGCATGGAGGTCTCCTTACCTGCCTCATATAAAAATATTTTTGTCTTGCTTTTGTTCTTTTATTTTGTATTCTGCCTTCAAAATCAGCCAACAAAAAATTATCATGGTACAAATTTGATCCAGCAGTCTTCTCCTTATAGCTATCATAACACTCATTTTTTATATTCTTTCCTCTAGTTAACGGATACAAAATAAATAAAATAAATATTGCGTTACGACATGAGCATATTTGTTTTTATTTAAATACAAGTATAATGTATATACTTAATCTAGATGTAATTAAAGAGGATTTGAACCCAGACTTTCAAGTTTCCTACAGTCATCCATTCTATCCAACATAACTAATACCCCCATGATCATATACATGTGAAAAAAATAAATGACCTCCTATTTACATATTTCATGTTGAAGCAGCACTCATAAGTTGGTCTGGATCAGCATCTCTCACACCTGCATGTAATCAGTATTCAGTTCAGATTAAGATAGCAAATCTACACACTTTAATAGACAGGCTTCAATCCTCTCCATTCTCCAACTTTTTAATCATTCATATCACTGAAAATCTTATGATGGAATGCTCAAAGCCCTTGATGATGTCAACATGAGTGTGACTATAATACTGTTACCATCAAAGGTTTTGTACATTCCATCATCAGATTTTTAGTGATATGGAAGGCTGAAGATTTGGAGAATGGAGAGGATTGAAGTCTGTCCATTAAAGTGTGTGGATTTGCTATCTTAATATGAATGGGGCACTGATTATATATATATGGGAATGAATATTTGGACCAATTGATGATGCTGGTTCAGCATGAAATACATATAGTAAAGATCATTTATTTATTTCACATGTATGTGATCATGTGTATCAGTTATATTAAATAGAATGAATGACTGTAGAGAGCTTGAAAGTCTGGGTTCAAATACCCTTTAATTTGTTTTTATTCTAGATAGCTTTGGTAAGAAAGTGTCTTCTAAATTTATTCTGAATTAATAATAATAAATTTAAACATTTACGTTTTTGAGAAAAGATTACTTTATTATAAAAATGAATTTTTTATTGTTGTTGTCATTGTTGATGTTTTTTTTCTCTCAAAAATAACAAACAACCCATCTTAAAATATTGAAGGAATATGATATCATAAAGATAAAGCAATTCCTTGTAAGATAAGGTTTTCTTTAAAAGCCCAGATATGGTGGAGATGGCAATATTTATCAGGATTACCAGTTGTCATATAGCTAGATACCTATTTACTTGACCAATATTAAATGATTAACTGGGTGTCTATGAATTAAACTATCTAAAAAAGATTCTTAATCTAATTAGACTTTTATCTGGTTAGTATTTGTAGTTGAAATTTTTTTTGTATATCACTGGAGAATGCTTTAATATTGCAAATGCCAACCGGGCAAGTCCACTTAGCAAAACCATAAAATAATTTTATTTTCTTAATTAATTAAAACGTTGTATAGGCTTAAACCTGCATTTATATATGTAATATATGTGGGGTTCAAACTCAGACTTTCACATGACCTACCACTCTCAGTGTCATCTCATACTGCTGACCCATCTGATCACACACATGTTGAAAAGATAAATAATCACCAATATACATATTTCATGCTAAAACAGCAATCATCAGTTGGTCTAGATTACTATTCTCACACACATATATAATCAGTGCTCAGCTTTATATTAAGATAGCCAATCTAATATGTCAACATGGGTAGGATGACAACCTTGGCACTAATAAGGGCTTTGAACATTCCATCATCAGATTTTCAATGAAATGGAAGGCTAAAGAGTTGTGAGTTGGAATAGTTTGAAGCCTATCCATTAAAGTATAAAGATTGGCTATCTTAATATAAAGCTGGGTACTGATTATATATATGTGTGAGGATAGTAATCTAGACCAATTGATGATTGCTTGTTTAGCATGAAATACATATATTGGTGATTATTTATCTTTTCAACATGTGTGTGATCAGATGGGTCAGCAATATGAGATGGCACTGAGAGTGGTGGGTCGTGTGAAAGTGTGAATTCGAACCCTGCATATATTACTGAAAGTCTGAATTCGAACCCCGGATGTATTACATATATAAATGCAGGTTTAAGCCTGTACAATGTATTAATTTATATAAATAGTGTGTAAAAGGTCTGCCTATCCCTTACATATGTATGTATAAATGGATTATTCTCCTGTACATGAGGGGTCAGAATGACTAATATGTCAACATGGGTAGGATGACAACCTTGGCACTAACAAGGGCTTTGAATGTTCCATCATCAGATTTCAATGAAATGGAAGGCTAAAGAGTTGTGAGTTGGAATAGTTTGAAGCCTATCCATTAAGGTATAAAGATTGGCTATCTTAATTAATTAAAATAAAACAATTAATACTTGCTTTTATGATCATTCAGCCACCATAATTAAGTAAGACACTCTTCTAAATACAGAATAAGTTAGGGAGACAACGAATAAAAAATACTAATATATCTGCATTGATATCACATGCTGACCTTTATTTTATTTATCTAATATTTTGTGAAGCTGTGTTTTAATTTCTTTTGCAGCAAATTTTATTTTTAAATTATACACAAAGATTTAACATATTTTATAGCTCTTCATTGCATTTTATTCTCAGCTATGCATAATTGTAATCAATATATGCTCTTCTTTAAAGTATCTGAGATCATTGCTATAATGTAAATGAGTTTTGTTTTTCCCACAACAACCACACTGAAGTTCACTATAAAATATATATTTTACATTTTTTCTGCTCATTCATTTTATATATTCAATGCAACAAAGATGTGATTTTACAACAATAGATTCAATAGATCTGGAAATATGAAAAAATTAGCCTGAGAATGTTGCTATTATATTTTATGGAGTTTCCATTAAATATTTTTTTATTACATTTATGTAGTATTGATAGGGAATCCATGTCTCATTTCCATATATTAAAGTGGGAAAGATAATAAGCTATTTAGTTGCAACATTTCCAAGCAATAGTGCCACCTAGTGCAAGCCATAGCAATTAAAATATTCTAGAAGATTATATTCCTATCTAATGCATCCCCATCCAATATCCATGGATTAGTTTATGACTTTCATCAGTCGGGAGCCTTGGATCTAGGAAAAGCTCACCTGGATTTTTGAATCTAAGGCATTCCTCCAGCACCCATCATATCTTTTAGTTAACTATGAAGCTATTAACCCAAAGATCCAAGTGCATTGCTCCCAATTCTAAATTTTCTCATTGATGAAAACGATAAGACAGAAACTAGTTTGTGGATATTGGGTAGGTGGAACCTAAATAGGAACTATAATGCGTAGCCTTTTAGCATCTATTGATTACTTCTGCTTGCATTAGGTGACAGTATTGTGTGGAAAAATTTGATACTGTATTAACAATTTCTGTAAGAATAAGAAAAATATGATCATGTGATGTTTTAAGTGTTTAAATTTAATTGCAGACAGCTATCATTATGGTGAAATATTCTATCTTTTAAGTTGTCAAATGTAGGAGAATCACATTGGAGTCTATTACATCTCAACAGTTAACTCTATCTAAAAAGTTACCAAATTTTTTAATTTAATGGATTCATTTGCTCAAAACAATAACCATCCAAGCTGTAAGTTGATGCAGTTTTTATTTTTATCACTGACTGATCAAAAACAAACTGGAATTTTCTTTAACTTTAATTACTAAACAAAGTCTTTAGAAGTTGCATTCCAAATATTTAAAATCTTCTGCAAATTACTTTTTAAATTGGTAAAATTAACACAATCGTTAACATATTGTAAATCTAGAATTCAATAAGACAAAGTTATTGTTATTGCTTTTAATCAGTTCAAATTAAAAATACTACTAACAACCTTACTTGGCATCTTGATATTTGCCATCAAGCTACCAAAAACTATTCCATAGGACACTATCACAAAAATGAAAAACAAAAAATTGGAGCTCGTACATATACTTATTTAACAATAATGCTCATTTTAAATTATTTAGGTTTTCCCCCAGCAGTTATACTGCCACCTTTTATTCCATTATATAATCCGAATATACTACACTGCATTTCCAAATAATTCAAATATAGCCACTGAATTCTGTATTAAGAATCAAATATCTAGAAACAATTCAATAAAAACAAATTAACACTTCTATGGCATATAATGGTAACAAATTCCATGTTTGTAGAACTTACACGGAGGCAAAACTCTCCA
Source organism: Epiperipatus broadwayi (assembly GCA_028023455.1). Lineage (NCBI taxonomy): Eukaryota > Metazoa > Onychophora > Udeonychophora > Euonychophora > Peripatidae > Epiperipatus > Epiperipatus broadwayi. The sequence goes on along the minus strand of JAQFVV010000259.1, from coordinate 913,676 downwards.
TACAGAAGCACCACTCAGAGCATGCCAGAGTAATCAATGGATGCAGGAAGGTTTGTGCATAAAATCTCTGTCTAGTGCCTACTCATCCAATATCCCCAGGCTAGTTTTTATCTTTTGGCTTTCATCGCTGGGGAGCCTTGGATCTGAGATCCCTGCACCTAGTTCTTAGGATCTAATGCAACTCTCCAGCAGCCACCTTTTATTTTTACCTAACTATAAAGGTTTGAGACTAAAATGAAAACACAATAATGTTTTCAATTTAAGCTCATTAGCTTGTAAGTTATATAGATCTGAACTCAGTTCAGCATCCATACTTTTTGTTGTCTTTGGTTTTTTAATAAACATAGTCACTATAATCATATTGGGTAAGTTTGGTATTAAACTACTAAACATCACATAACCACCATTCTTTATGTTTAGACAAGCTGTTTGCAGAGAGGCAAAACTCTCCATACAGTAGCACCACCCAGTGCTCTCAGATCCAAAACTCCTCACTGATGAAAGCCACAAGCTAGAAACTAATCTGGGGATATTGGATGAATAGGAACTAGATAGGTATTTTATGCACAAACCTTCTTGCTTCAATTGATTACTCTGGCTTGCACCGAGTGATGCTACTGTATAGAGAGTTTTGCCTCTGTGTAAACAGCTTATGTAAACATAAAGAATGGTGATCATGTGATGTTCAGTGATATTATAGAATTTCTTGACACTCTAAAACCTGCATCAAATCAATGATAATTACTCATTTATAACTTATAACAATGTTTTGATATAGTAGATAATATAAACTGCCTAGAAATTTGTCTTAATTAGGGGAAGATTCGTCCATTCTTGTTCAGTTTATATTATACATTAATGCTGGGTAGAAAGTTTGTCTTAATTAGGGGAAGATTCATCCATTCTTGTTCAGTTTATATTATACATTAATGCTGGGTGAATATTTACATAGGGAATAATAATGATATTCCAAGATGAACATTGACTTTTTTATCTTTTTTATACTCAGACTTTCACATGACACTCAACTATCCATGCTATCTCATATTGCTGATATACTTGATTACACATCAGCACTCATCAGTTAGTCCAGGTTATCATCTCCATATATATATATAAACAATGCTCAGCTTATATTAAGATAGCCAATCTTCATACTTTAATTGGCATGCTTCAAAACACTCCACCCCACAACTCTTCAGCAGTCCATTTGACGAGTGCTGCGTTAGCATGAAATACATATATTGGTGATTATTTATCTTTTCAACATGTGTGATCAAGTGTATCGGCAGTATGAGATAGCATGGATAGTTGAGGGTCGTGTGAAAGTCTAAGTTCAAATCCCCTCTATATTACATATTGGAATGCAGATATAAAAAAGCCTATACTGTAGAAAAAAAATTCATATATCTCTTTTATTATTATAAATTATAGTAATAATAAAGTCAGATGTCACATGATTTATATATAGCTTGCAATTACCAATATGTAAACTTAAGAGCATGCTAACGCTCTAAACAAGATTTTTTTTTTTTAATTATGATAAATGCTACTACAAAAGAAGGCATTCAAATCATCTTTATCTTAGATTGTCCCCATCCCCAGACCAGTTTCGACCTATGGGTCTCTTCAGTGAGGAGTTGGGACATTAGATTCAAAAAACCAACTCAAGCTAAGCATTTATCTAAAAGATAATTCTCAAGAAGAAGATCTAAACCTTTAGACATCTGCATGTCTTTAAAGTCAGCTCTCCAACTGAAAAAATTATATGGGCCTGAACTTAATTCAGATACTCCATATATTAATAGGCTTAGCCATTTAATTTAGCCAAAGCCCCAACAGCAAAATAATAATAGTAATACTAAAAAGTCAGATATCACATGACTTATATATAGCTTGCAATTACCAATATGTAAACTTAAGAGCATGCTAACGCTCTAAACAAGCTTTTTTTTTAAATTGAAACAATAGAAGCTTCTCTAAGATCAAATAGCTTTCTGGAGTCATATACTCCTAAAAAAATATTAATAGTTTTGTAATGTATAACCACTATATTTAAAAAAAACTTCTCTAGAAATTGCAGTTTTTGCATAAAGATTTCATCAGTTACTTAAAATTCATTTATTTGAATGTTTTTGACCATATCTAAATAATAAATAGTATTAAATACAGTTAAAAAGTAATTGTAACATATATGCAATGACCGATAATAATATATATAAATGAAATTTAAAAAGTTCATATCTGCGCATGCGTATTATATGAATGCGCAAGCATAGGAAATCAATAAAATATTTAATAAATTGTGGGAGTAATATTTTGTGTGTGTACGAATATATTGCATTAAAAATTGTAATAAATATTTTAATAAATGCATTTTTATTTTGTTAATTGCCAATTAATGTTAAAAACAAACTATATGTAAATTAAATTACCATAAGCCTGATGTCATGATAAAATTTAGCTCCAGGCTTGAGTTATAACTACTCCGTTTCTTAGCATAGTTATCTGTTATTTATTCTAAATTTTTTATTCTTTTATCAAAGCTTAAAGGTGCGCCTATTTAATATTTCATTGTTATAAGAAACTAAATAAAACAACGTATTTAAAAATTAAAAGGAAAAACTTGAAACGAAATCAGGATTAACTTAAAGAGATTATCTTTAATAATAGATAAATTATAAAGTTTGTTTAATATTCAGTATTCGTTGATCAACATGCAAATTATTCATTAATAGTCAGTGCTATCAAATCGACTCATGATAAAAGAAATGCATCCTGTTTATTCCTAATAGACCCAGTGCATATCGCTAATATTTTTAGTATGTTACAAAATTGCTCTTAGCAGCTTGATTTAGTGACAGAAAGTAAAAAATTGAAAAAGTAAAAAAGAAATAAGAATAAAAGAATTATAATTAAAAGATGAAAATAAAGTTGCCCAAACACATAATCACATTGACATAGAACAAAGGGATGACCTGATGCTATGAAAAGAAACGTGATAAAAAGAGTAAGGTAAAAAAAAAAGGAAAAATGAGAGAAAATATAGTGATGAATAAGAACAATAAATACTAATATTAATTATGTTGTGTCTGTGTGTACATTCAAACAGAAAGTCTTAAAGAGGACAATTAAACCAAATAAATAGAAATGGATTGAGCAGGTAATTATAAATGACCAATAAAGTAGTATACAGCAACTGACCAATAATGGAAGAATAGAAGTGTTCTCCAAGGACAGTGTGTGTACTATAAATACCTCCAAGCTAATTAGTGTCTTCATTTTGCATCAACATGCACTCAGAAGCTGTATGGACTAACTATGTTGTAATTACCCAGTAGAATTCCTGCTGAAGCTGAAGGAGAAGGATGTAGATAGCAAATAGGCTGTCCTAGTCTACATTATTATTTATATACACCATATGACTATAATTCTATTATTATTATTATTATTATTATTATTATTGTTATTATTATTATTATTATTATTATTATTATTATTATTATTATTGTTGTTGTTGTTGTTGTTGTTGTACTGATTTGTCTTCTGTAGTATAATTACTATTAAATGTAACCTAATTGGCATATGTATATAATTATTCTATCAATTCCAAATTGTACAAATTAATGCTTAATGTTATTAAATAAGAAATAACTAAACAAGTTTGTACACCTCATCATTTATGGTGCTAGATTAGTTAGTCAATATATAGCACAATTTGATACAATTGAGAAAAGTACAAACCAGAGATATGGAGGCATGAAAAACACAAGGCAGAAAAGTTAGTAATAGTCACTAAAGAATTGGTAGAGACAAGGAATATGGCAACTGCTCAGGTATAGGAGAATTTGATATCTACTTTTCCAAGTGGCCCATTTATACACCCCATATCACTAAATACTTCATAGTCAATAAAGCAAAAGAGCCTATGACCAAAATCATATCATTATTACTTTTTGAAGGATCTAGAGTTCAAGGTCACGAATTGCTTATGTGACCCAGGGAATGCAGAAAACCCATCCTATAATGAAGTAATCAAATAATTAAATAGCTACTTTAGTCCCAAACCATCAAAACATAAAAAACAATGAAACATTTACGTGGTGAAAATTAAAGTAAGCAATTGATGAATTTCCCAAAGTCTTGCTTAAGTTGAATTTAATTAAGTCTAACATTCCATTCAAATACATGTCCAGCAATAGTCATGGTATAGAATATAAAAATATTTATTTAACAACAAAAATAACCACTGCAATATATAACTAAAATGTTTGATTTTCATTGAAGATAAATCAGAGAGAGAATAACATGAACAGAGAATTTGTTGTTACTAGAGTTGAGGAGAAGAAATTGGTTTGTTAACATTGTAGGATTTTGAGGCCAGCTGAAAATTATGCTTTGCTCTGGTAGTGTTTTTGAGAGATTAGACTGTTGAAGCTTGTGAAGTCATGTATCCAAGTTAATTGTTTCCTTATAGAAATTAAATATGTTTTTCTTGCATTAGTAAATTATGCAGTCCTTAGATGAATTCCCAATCAATTATCCCTTCTCATCTCAACTTGTCATATGCTTCATTTGTATTTAAATATGCCATACAAATAATTTCTGGCTGTATTAAGAATTGTTTCTTCATTTTTTGTCAGATAGATTCTTTTTTAGTTTATTATTAGGTGTGTGCTATGCATGGGACAAGCAAAACTAAGAACTGTGTTGACTTAAGCATGATTTTTTTTATTATTTATACATGTCAAGAATTAATTATATAAATCAATTTTTATCGTAGGAAAAAAAATTATATAAATCAACATTTACGTAAGAAAAGAACTGTCTGCATTTTAATAAATTATCAATTAATAATAATTTCCCCCTTAACAACAAATTATTAGATTTTTCAGTTCGGTTACAATAGTAATATTATATTATAGCGCCATTTATCATTAACAACTACTAAAATAATTAATGCCATAGTCAAAAAGTATAACTAGAGCCAGTCTTTTTATTTTCTCTGATGTCAATATTGCTTTAAAGCTTTTATAATCTAAATTTATTAATTTATAGGTATTTATAATCTAAATTTAGTACATATTATAGTGAAATCATTTGTCATTGCTGCAAAATAAGAAATTTAAGGTTATAATTACAGATCTATCTTGGTTGTTATTGATTTCACAACAAAAATTCTTTCATATAAAAGTTTAAAAGATAATTGTAACATTTCATCACTAAGTCAATTATCATATAAACATCATAAAGGCATAAAATATCTGGAATAATTTTTCTTAAAATAGCAAAATCTTTTCAGAGCATAATGTTCACATATTCACATATAATTTTTTTTTTATCTTTTCAACTAAATTTTATTTTCGCAAACAACTTTCATCCCCCCCCCCCGCATGCAGTTTGTGTAATGATGAAAATGAGGTAATGGTGGATCTGTTTCAAACATGCTTAATCTTTAAATGAAGACTGAAGCCTTATTTAAACAATTTAAATTATATAAGAGATTGTCTTTCATAGTTTATGTATTATGTGAATTAATAGATGCAAATTTACCTTTGACAAATAAGAAAATACAAATACTTGAATGAAACAATCATTAGACATTATTGGATATCAAAAAATGTTTTGACTTGCAATAACTATTGGTGATTGTTTAGAGATTTAATCTCTCCCAGTTTAAAAATGTAGTACTATACAACATCTGATTACCATGTCACAATCTGGTGTTAGAATCTGACTTGGCAAATTTTAAAGTTTTTTCAAGATGCAAACAGGTTGGGGATTTTTAAAGTAAAAATCATATAGTCAATCCATTTAATTATCAATGAATATTTAACAATTTTTATCTAGAAGATGAAGTTTTTGATTAATTTGCATTGATTGGATGAATATTTATGTCCTGATTGCAAAAGAAAAAAACCCAGTAATGTTATCAAGGCCTCATTACAAATAAGAGAAATGTCATAGTATAGAGCAGGGGTGTCCAACAAGTCAATCATGATCCACTGGTTGATCGCAAAGCCATTTTTGGTCGATTGCAAGGCCAATCTAGCAAGAGCTGTCGGGTAACAAGTGAAACAAATTAAGTCAAGATTTTCAAGTTTTTTTATTTTTGTTTTTGATCAAATTTTTTTTTCAATTCAAGATAAATGAAGTCCACTAAGTCGTATCATTATTGGAAATAGTATTTTTAATCTTGATTTGATGTAGCTAATTTGAATTAATAAATATTGTTAATAATTACTCATGTTGCTTTAATTCCCCCAGACATGAGTTTTTGGTCCGTTAAATAATTATTTTTTACTAGGTAGATATATAAATTGGTATGTATTTCACACCTCTCTCCACTTACACATCTCCCTCCACTTAGACTATGCCTATGACAAGTCCATCACCTATGACAACAAGTCGATCGCAAAACATTTTTAAAATAAAAAGTAGATCTTATAAACACAAAAGTTGGCCACCCCTGGTATAAAGAATGTTTACCATAACCTACTTTTATATAAATTTAACAATTGTAATATTTTTGTATTTGTTAATTATTTCTATTATTTATAATGTATTATTAGAAAGCAGTTTGTTTTGAGAGATTTATTAATATTATGAATTTTTACTTGCAACAACAACAACAAAAAGCAAATATGATGAAAACTTAAGTATAAAATTATTTAGATCTATCTTACAAGTAAATAAAAAATGGTTCCTTTTTGTTTGTCCGCTTAGAATAAAGATTTTATGATTTATATAGTGCAACTGGATAATTTTATTTGTGTTTAAAGAAAATATTAACTAAATGTTAATAGGCATGATGAATTAATATTTAACTTTGAAAAATATTATTATAAATGACTGTTAATGAACATATATGCGGAAAAGGTAAACTTTTAAATATTCAGCTTTATTACTGCCTAGCATGCTTTCAGCATATTTATATCATATTCATAGCTTATGAATATAATATACATGATATATCCAAAGCATGTTAAGCAGTAACCTTTTCTGCATATACATTCATTAGCAGTTGTTTATTATGTTAGCACAAAAAAAAAAGAAACAATTTATAGTTGAGTTACAAAATATTATTATGTATATAATCATTAGAAACCAGTCAACATGACAATCCCAATATTGATAACAATCAACAATCACAAACTGTTGCCAAGGCAACCTCCTTTTAACAATATGTATGTATATATAATGATTGCATGAAAATTTTTTGAAAGATAATATTTTAATTTCTATATTTAAAAAATATTAATATATTTATATATGCAATTTTTATATATATAAAAGAAATAAAATAAATATTTTAAAAATATGACTTATTCATTAAGTGAATGAAAAAATTTTTTTAGAATTATTCTCTGATATTTAATAAAGAGTGATAGATTTTAAAAAAGATTTTATTTGTTTTAAATTTGGCAACAAAAACCGAAAAAAAGATTAATTCTGAAAATTGTTTTCAGCCTGTAAATTGTATAAGCATTTAATCATATTTATAAATATTAAACTATAATTATCTATAATCTAATGTATATCAATTTTAAATTACCATAAATGTAGGGATTTACTTAGTATTTAAATTCTGATGTAAAAATTAAAAATGATTTGAATTAATCAACTTATTTTTGAGATTTGAAAACATAACAATTCAACATGAATGTTGTAAGTCTATTAATTTCAGGGAATAATTTATTAGTAAATAGAGGATCTCATAAAAAATGTTTTTATGATATTTGAAATAATTTTTATGGGCATTTTTTAAAAAAAACCTCAAACCTATGTAAAGCATTATGGAGAAAGAAATTATGTTTATTATATATTGTAATAGTATGGAGAAATCAGGGATTACCTGGGGGTAATGGCATTCATCATCTCAAATAAACAAAATATAAAATTAAATATAAAATAAATGAGCATGAGGTCAACCTAGAACTAACTATAAGATCATCAGCATTGCACAAAAGTAATAATCATTCATCATCATGAATGATCAATAATAAAAAGTAAATCAATAGTCAATCTTATGATTGATTTGAAAGTAGTCCACTATAGACCAGGCTAATTATTTAACCACTGTCAAACCTAGTTCCGGAATATAAACAATAATTATCTGGATGCCCATACTTAGATGCTACTACCCAAAAATACAACAATAAGTCAAATAATGCTGAGATACTAAAAATATCCTGACAATCATAAATGCTCTGGTCACTTAGTACCATTAATGTACTGACCAACTACAAACTAAATTTTTAATGAAGTAATAAATAAAATGAAATGCAATGTATGTTCTTTATAGAATATTCCTTTTATGCCAACCAAGATCATCATCATCTAGATGTCCATAAAACCAAATATAAACTCATTCATTATAACATATTATGGTTCATGAATCCAGCTCAAAGAGCAAAAGCTCCATAACTGTTACTGTGATCAAGAGATATAATGCAATATAATACTTTAGGATTAATATTTACCGAGGCTGTAACCTCGAGAATATGCATGTAAAATGCGATAGTAGGGACCTCTACAGGTGTTTAACTACAAGCTTACGCTATGGAAGAAAAGAGGGGAACCCTTCTTTACTTCAACCTACTTTCTATTTAAATAGGTGAAGCTGAAGCAGTTAGATCTGCGAGCGTGAAGCTATTCAATACTTCATTGATTAAGTCCACATTTTACATGCATATTCTCGAGGTTACAGCCTTGGTAAATATTACTTACATAATCAATGTGCGTTTAATAAATTTATACTTTAGGATTAAATAAATTCATTGGAATAATTTAAACAATGAAATATAAATTTATTAATAACAATCACATTAAAATGAAATTAAAATTTGCTGAGTATGCCATAAATATAAATTTAGCATTCTGATTTTGATTAATACCATAATCTATCACATTGTGATTTATAAATATGTCAAAATAGATTTACATAAAATGCCTATATATAAGCATGCAAATGTGTAGTATAATAATTTATAAATATATTTAAATTATCATAAATCTATAAATGAAATGCATTTTTATAATACATAATGACTGATTTAACATATATGTGTGTGCACATGAAAATGTGTGCACCCAATGGCATTTATAAAAAAACAAACTTAATAAACCATATATTTCCTCAATACACAATTCCATGTCAAAAACATAAAATGCACATATATATATATATAAGCACTCAGATGTCCTGTATAATAATTTAAAAATTAAAATGATTGAATTGTCATTAGACTTCTAAAAAAATTCAATTTGTTTTTAATAATACTTAAATGCACATGTATAATGTGTGTATATAAAAAATAGATATGAATTAAAGCTATTCATTAGCCTCTTTTTATGGTAAGTAAAATTTTTTTAAAAAAAAAACAAATTATTATTGTTTGGGAATTTTCATTTAAAATTCAGGTCCTTATGACCTCATTTTCAATATTTAAAAAAAAGATCTTGAAAGTCCCCCCCCTCTCTTTTTTATGAACAATGTCAGGAAAAAATAATCTTCTGGACACAAATGTCATTTATTAATTTTTTTTCTTGTTTTATTTTTAGTTGACAAAAAATCATTTGCTTTTAAAATTTGTTAATTAGAAATTTTAACTGTCATTTTTAAAAAAGTTTAAAATAATATTCTCAATATATATATAACATACTACTCAACAGCTATACTTTTTATATATATATGATGCAGTACCTTTATCTGTTCTCTGCATATAGATAAAATAGCATGCATAAACTATATCAAGTGGAAGGAATCTCTAGATAAGCTGGTCCTTCCTAAACAATAGACTGACTTACAGTCATCACTGGGAAAGGTATAATCCAAGTAAATTATGGCATTCAATTACCTTCATTTAGTCTATTGTTTGATGGTCTTTAGGCAAGGCAGCCATCTAGTATGCTTTATGGTCCACGAAACACAGAAAAGCAGGCCCTCTATTTCCATATAAATCCAAATTCAGATGTTAGAAGCAGCAGATGATTTGTTTCTTGCCTTCAGTTATAACTTCATAGCCATCATGCTGTCATAATCTGTAAAAACTAAAAACTCCTAATTTTTCTTCCAACCTTTTTATAGTCAGGGTAGGGGAAAACAGTAATTAAAAGCAAGTTGTCTTTATCTTGATTGAAAAAAGTTAATCCCTTTTCAAATCCTTAATCCTTTTAAAAACAACTTTATATATTTTTGTCAAAATGTTATACAAGCATTAATTTAAAAAAAAATTGCTAATCAAAATAGATAGTGAAGTTTTATAATTATCAGTATATCTATTGTAACATAAAAATATGCTTGTTTCAAATTCAAAATCAGAATTAATAAAATATTAATTACATTTTTTTAAATGTTTAAATTATAATAAAAAAATTTAAATTGAAAATTATTTAATCCTTAACTGTTATTCTAGTGTAGTATAAAAATATCTACAAAAAAATTGTTTGTTTATTTCTACTTTTCCTTTCAAATGTGTGTGTATATATATATATATATATGTATGCACACACACTACTATGTTGTATGCTGAGACACATAACAATCTCAATATATATGAAAAGATTAGTCAAATCAGCAAGATTTAATAAAAGAAATAGAATTATGAACATTAATGTTATGGAATCAAAGCTTGAACAAGATTTTAAAATAAAATTAAAATTTAGATTAAGTTAAATAATATGTAACACATGTCCTATACATATGTCTAAGGGTCAAAATGCAGAAAAAATATTTTAGTAGCCTATATATTAATTTCATTGTATTTATTAAAATATTAATTAAGTCAAATGTGAGAGGAGGATTGGATACTGTTAAACTATTCATGGTTGTATACGATTTGATTAAAAAACAGCAATTGTAGTAAATATCTAAGTAAATATTATTTATTAACCGTAAGCAGTTTGTAATTAAAATGAAAGGCTGAAAACCTCTTGCATCATTATATCTGATTAGCTGTCATATAAGCATTCTAAAAGTGCATGTGAGAGGTTTTCAGCCTTTTTAATAAGTAAATATCTATGTAATTTATTTTTTGTAAATATGCTCTAAGACACTTTTACCCCCAAAATATAATCATTTGAATACAGAAATTAGAGAGTAATAAAATTTGGTTTGTATAATTATACATTTTCAAGGAGTTCACTTATATATAGATAAAACACCAAATAACACATTGAACTATTAAATGCATAAATTCTTAGGATATATATAATGTGTCTGTTTTTTTGTAAAAATTATTTTTTGTTTTAATTATAAATTTATTTAATGCATATTGATTACATAGGTAATATTTGCTAAGGCAATAAACCTCAAGAATATGTGCTTGAAAATGCAAAGGTAGGGATCTCTACAGATCTTAACCACAAGCTTATTCTTTGGAAGAAAAGAAGGAAACCCTTCTTTACTTTAACCTACTTTCTATATAAATAGGTGAAACTGAAGCGGTTAGATCTGAGAGTGAGAAGCTATTTAATACTTCACTGATTAAGTCTACAATTCCTATTTCACATTAGTACTCGCGGAATCTTTCGATTTACAATGAGTCAATAGAAAGATCTTATAGTTAAAAATCTATTACAATAATTTAAAGTTGTAATTATAAATTTATTTAATGCATATTGATTATGTAAGTAATATTTAATAGGGCAATAAACCTCAAGAATATGTGTTTGAAAATACGAAGGTAGCATGATCACTATTTTTTATGCTTGCTTATAACTGTTATTAAAACAGGCAAAACTCTCCATATGTATTGCCACTCAATGCAAGCCAGAGTAATCAAGGGATGCCAGAAAGCTTATCTATAAAATCCCCATCTAGTGCCTACTCATCCAATATCTTCAGACTAGTTTTAAATGATTGAAGTTCTCGATTATAAATTTAAATAATTCCATAGATTTATAAAAATCTTCAATTGGTAAAATTTCTTCTTTCAATTTTTTATCAGCTCCGGATATTAAATAGTAACTTAAATTATTATTAGAAAACCATTTCAGTGAAATGATGATCAAGAGGTCTGTATCCATCTTTGGAAGGCAAGCATTTGACGATTTTCTCTCAGCCGGCCATTATGGCTTTAAACCAAGAATTAAAATGATAAAATTAAGTTTTGTTCTTTCAAGAAAAAGTACAAGAGAAAAGAAGCAAAAGAACAAACACTGTGTGCCATTGACACTTGTTTATTTAATGCTGAGCATGTGAATTGAAACTCCTTTTTCAATCAATCGTACTTGGTATACGAAAATTTTACTAGGTCAGCTTGATATAAAGTCAATTTTGGTAAAAACAAATCCATATTAAATTGCAATAATAAAGGAATTCATGATTAGTGCACTTACCATAATTACAACTTGATGTAAGATGAATCTTAGTTATGTTGAATGCTTTTCTGATAATTGAGTATTTTCACTGAATTTTTTGACATTCAGGAAATCATGTGATTGCAATCATTGGAAGTGACAGGGCAAAGCAATATGGTCTTCAGTTATTGAATCTATCATTCTATCACTGCTAAACTAGACAAAACAAATCCATATAATAAGTGGTCAATAAACAGGTATATTTAGCTATTCTTGTCAGTAAACAAGTATATTTAACTATTCTCAGCAAATATATAACAAAAATGATAAATCTTTGATTATTTACATATTCTCTGATAATGGCAAATCTTAGAACTATACTATTATTAACTATTAAACAATAATGTTTTTTGGTATACATTTACATATTTTTTGCTATTCTCTTAAAATTATGTATAAATGATGTATGCAAAGAAAAGATCGTTCCAATTTTAAATACTTTTAAAATCAGAGTCGGTAATGTCAAAGGGTCTGGACGGTCTGCATCATAGATGGGTATCAGACCTGAAGGGTGCTAAAAATGAAAGATGCCATGCAGCAAACACTTTTTTTTGTGATATCTCAAAAATTCAGTCAGAAACATACTGTCTGGAAATACATTGGGCACTACATGCATACATTACTGCAATTATTGTTAAGCAGTTTTTACATATCTATTAAGCTGAACATTTTTGTAACGATGAGTTATTATTTTTATATAACATTTACATTAATAATTGACATTAATAATAATCTTATTTTGTTTGTTGAAAAATGTAGCCAGGTGAATTCAAGAAAGAAATTATCTGAGTATCAGAACTGAAAACTCAAAAGTGCAAAAGTTAATAAAAACAATCTGATGCTTTATTCAAATATATCACCAAAGAAAATTGTCAACTAAGATATTAAAAATATGCAGAAAATGATAGCAGTATATCAATTAATACCGAGAAACAATTTAAAGAAATTTATATCATCAGGAAAATAATGAAGTACCTTCTCAAACCATTAGTGAAGTAAATAGGATGAATCCTTCCATACCATCAACTTTTGCAATTAATTGATATAGATTTTTCTAAGTGACCTTAAATTACTGTCAAAGTAATAACTGTTATAACAGAAGCTTATCCAACTCAAGTCACTGCTTTGTTGCACCTAAATAGATGCAAATTTAGTGATGCATTCTATTCCTAGAAAATGGAAAATGTCATTAAGAATATGGTTGATATATTTTGTTTTTATAGATGCATTTTTTTTGTTTTTGCTATAAGCTATTTACAATACAATCAAACACTAATTATCAATTTGCATTATCTAGTTGCAAAGAAAAACTTGAGATGTGTTTGACTCATTTAAAAATTTTTAAATTACACTGTGAATTTAAAACTAATTTGAAAAATAAAACACCCACAAATGAGCATAATTTGAAGCTTTATGAATTAGGGAGAAAACATTGGCAAGATGTTATTGCAAGAATTCTTGGCAATCAATGCTCACATTTTAAAAAATCACACAATACAATTTAAAAAAATAATAATAACATTTTAAAATTAAACCACTAAACATCACATGATCACCATTTCTTATGATTGCTCATAACTGTTATTAAAACATGCAAAACTCTCCACACAATAGTGCCACTCAATGTAAGCCAGAGTAATCAATGGATGCCAGAAGGCTTGTGCATAAAATCCCTATCCAATGCCTACTCATCCAAGGCTCAGATCCAAGGTTCCTCACTGATGAAAGCCACAAGCTAGAAACTAGTCTGGGGATATTGGATGAGTAGGCACTAGACAAAGATTTTATGCACAAGCCTTCTGGCATCCATTGATTACTCTGGCTTGCACTGAGTGGCACTACTGTATGGAGAGTTTTGCCTATTTTAAAATTAATTCAATTATTTGGTAAATTTGACCCTGTCATGGCAATTCACATAGCCAGAAAATTAAGGAAAGGATGTGAAGCTTATTACATAAGGAAAAATATATTCAAAATGAAATGATAGTTTTGTTGGGTCAGTTATCATTGAGAAAATATTAAAAGACATGAAAAAATTGAAATATTTTTCTTTCATGTTAGGTTGTACACCAGATATAACAATAAGAGGAACAAATGACAGTAATACTATGCTTCATATCCTGTAGAGAAAATAATATTGAAATACAGTTTTGGATGTGCATGGCACTATGGAAAAAGATCTCTGTGTTATTGTAATTAATAATGTATAAGAATAGAAGCTTGCCAGAGACAACATAAGAGACACAGTTTCAAAAATGATGCAAACACGAAGGGAAAAAGAGTGGACTATTCAATTATTTTAACTATAAATTCTCATGCTTTTATAAGTCTTACACTACTTATAGTTTAAATTTAGTAATTAACAATGGTGCAAAAGTAAATTCATGTACAATTGGGCTTGTTTAGCATTATTCCAGAAATTTAAAACTTTTTTGCATCACATGACCACCACTTCTTATGCTTGCTTATAACTGTTTTAAAACAGGCAAAACTCACTATACGTATTGCCACACACAACAAGTGTGTGGCAATACGTATAGTGAGTTTTGTCTGTTTTAAAACTTTTTTGCATCTTCAACAAAATATTAATTCATTTTAAAGAAAGACATTTCTACCCTTGTTTTTAATCCTTTCCCACACATACATGCTGGGAGAATCAATTCGATGCATTAATCATTTTAACATCAAATGAATCAAATATTTGACCCCTCTTTATGAACTATCCAGTATCATAGAATATAACACAGAAACTAGATACAAATCACAAATTTTATGTTCAAAATTTAAAGATTTTCAGTTTTGGGGTTCTACCATTTTGTGCTCTGATCCAACCATACAAAAAGAATTAGTAATAAATTGTTTTTCTCTTCAGTAGTAAAATTGTAATTATAAGTATGCGACTTTTTTGCATTAAATAGTGAAGCTATAATTTTACTCTAATTTATAATAGCTTTGCTAAGCACTTTTGAGATTTCATGTTTGAATCTCATACTCATAACTTTGTAACTAACGATTGTTATGATAATGCAATGGACTAATTAAAAATTCAAATGCATTTGCATAATCATAACAATTGTTAGTTACAAAGCTATGAGTATGAGATTCAAACATGAAATCTCGAAAGCGCTTAGCAAAGCTATTATAAATTAGAGTAAAATTATAGCTTCACTATTTAATGAAAAAAAAAAGTCGCATACTTATAATTAAAATAAATTAGTGAAATTTTACAACAATCACACAAAAATGTTACAGCCATTATTAATAATTGAAAATTTTAAAACAGTTATTTTAAACTATTATACTAGTGTTTATTATGAAAATTTATTCAAAACAGCAGCAGATTTTTCCCAATAAATTGATGAAAAAATAATATTCAAACCAATTACAACAATTTGTCTGAGGAGGAAGGTATGCAATTTCAATATGGACAAAACGATAAAGTATCTGATTTTCCCAAGGATAAATTTGAAATATTTTTTATTAATACTGTTGCAGACATTATTCGAAGATCTTTGAAACACAGATTTGAGTTATTACAACACCATAATACTTATTTTTAATTCTATATAATATGAGTCAATTCATATCGATGGGTAATTAAATAATTTCATGGCATTTTAACAATTTAGAACCCCCATTTTATTAAACAGTGGCACTGAATTTTAAGATAAACTCTATGCTTTTAAAAATTTATGTAAAACTAAAATTAACTTAATAATTGCCTTGATGTACTAAAATTTTTACAAGCAAACACACTTTCAATTCCAAATTTGTCAATTTCATTAAGAATATTGGTAATAATTTCTTTAAGTTTTTTTATTATTATTATTATGCTTGAAAATAATAAAAATCTATTTATGGTCTTCAATTTTGCAAGAAAAATTGCTCATGAACATGATGAATGTTCAAGATATCACATGATCACCATCTCTTATACTAGCACATAATTGTTTATGAACAAGGCAAAACTCTCCATGCAGTAGTGCCACCCTGTGCCAACCAGAGTAATCAATGGATGCCAATCTAATTTCAAAGTTTGCTAGCATAAAAGCATGAAATAAAGAAATTTAATAAATGAATTGTATTAGTTTGTGTTAATAAGTATTTATACATTAAAATATATATTTTTGTCAAGCGTTGGTGGTCGAGTGGTCAGCACAGCGGCCTTACAAGCAATTGTCGCGGGTTCGCTTCCCGGCCGACGCTTTGACACATGAAAATATATATATGCTTTTGTTTATATAATACACATATACCTTTGATATTTATTCTTTTATAATGAGATTGTAATAAATGTTGTATATTTTTTAGGGTACTTTAGTATTAGACTTGTTCTGATAAAACTCGACCTCAACCTTAACTCTAAGCCAGTACGGCTGTGATATTTCGTCATAGGTTTAATACTGAAGTACCATTTTTTTGCAACATATTTTCATTTTGAGATTTTAACTAAACATATTTTTGAATTTCTTCTTTATTATATTAACTCGAGGCTCTATACAATTATATTTGATTATTTAAGGGTGTCCAGAAAAAAAGGAGAAGGGATATTTCATATTGTATGTGCAGGTAGGCGCTAAAGACCCTAGCGCCGACCCTGCTTGAGATGTTAAATTCGATTGTCGGCAGTATGTTTAGAATAAACGCAACCTGCGGAATTTATTTATTAATTGGAAAATATAATAAAACCAATTAGTAATTTAGCTACGAAAGTTTTGATTTGTACGGTTAAGATTAAAGATAAGTAATTATTTAAAAACTTATTTATGTATTTCTATTTAGCACTTTTTAATATATATATATATTGTAATAATCTTTTTTTTTTCCACAAATTAGTTTGTTAATTAATACTTTATAAATTCATCTTTCTTTTAATCTTCAATATTTATTTAACTTTTTTTTTCTTTTTTTTTTTTGTACACTTATATATATAAAAAGCCATAATATTTGCCTTCAAGCGACATTGTTGTTCAAAGGATAAATATAATGTACATTAATTAATTATGGTCATAAAGTTCATTTCTAAACTAATTAAAAACATGACATAAATATTTAATAATTACCGGATATATATATAAAACAAATAGTACTTATAGAATCAAATAAATTTTTGTCAAAAAGACGCAATTAGTTTTTCAATAAATTGTGATTAAAAAAGAAAAATATCTACTATTGCAGTAATTAATGCAAAAAAAAAAATGTAAATATATTCCCTATATAAAAACATCGCTGAATGGATTAAAAGACTGAAAAAGAGCCGAGCTAAAAGAAATAGTAATAGAAAAACAGTTAAAATCTTAAACTATATATTAAAAGATCTTAAAAGATCTAGAAAAAGCCCGTGAGATGGTATGGAGTGAAAAAAGTTTTCTGGAATGATGTAGAGAAGCTATGGGTTAGAGAAACTGGTTTAATTTAAAAAGAACTTTATCTTCTGATAATGGATGACAATAATAATGATGATACATAAATAAAAGATCTTATGAAACAGTGGGTGATGTGTTTCCTTGGCATGCTTTATGACTTGCAAATCAAATCTGAATGGAGATTGAAAATGTTTCCAGATAGTTGAGAATTTCTCAGCAAACGAATATCTTATTAGCCAATTTATGCACAATTCAGCTAGCCATTTACTGATTGGTTGATAAATGAGTACGTAGCTAATTTAGATGGAAGATAAACAATCAAGAACAACATATTTAAACTTTTGTCAAGTGCTGATTGGATAGCTTTGTTAATACAGTTCTATTCACTGTTCTTCTGTGGAAGAATTCTGGGAAAATCTTTGCTCTACTATAAATTACTGAAGGCTATTTTATGTTGTTATCTGTGTATATTAGAACATTTTGGTAAAATGTTGAATCTAAAAATAATAATATACATATTTAATTAGATTGAAAATTTTCACTTTTTAAAAAAATGACTACTATAAAAAAAAAAAAAATCCCAAACCATGTTTCACACCTTTAAATGGAGTATGCAAAAACCTATTAATGTAAAATAAGATTTTTAACTATTTTGATCTGTGAGATTGGAATCTTGAAACAGTTGACAGAGAGATGAACTTTGTAAAAAAAACTGTTTTCTTTTACATTGAAGAATCTTCGGAAAGTAGTTTAATGCTTTAATTTATATATTCTAAGTTTTATTCTTTTATGCAATAATAATTTGTAGTTAAGTGTACTTATATATATACACACATGTATATATTATAAGGGACTTGAATTTGAACGTTCAAGCTCCCTACATTTATCCAATCTATTTTATACAACTGATGCACACATCCACATACATGTGTGAAAGATAAATGACCTCCAATATAAGTATTTTGTGCTGAATCAGCACTTATCGGTTGGTCTGGACCACCATCTCCCACGCATATATACAGTCAATACTCAGTTTATACTAAGATAGAAAATCTTTAAACTTTAATGGACAAGCATCAATTTTCTACACCCTTCAACTCTTCAGCCACCTACTTCATTGAAAATCCAAGGATGGAATTCTCACAGCATTTGTTGAGGCCAACATTACTGGTATATCCACATTGAACGTAAATCATTCTGACTCCTTACATATAGGACCTTAACAAGTCCATTTAATTATACAGAGAGGGATGGGCAGAATATAGGCTAAATATGTAATATTTAAATATATGTATATTAGATTGGATAGATGTAGGGAGCTTGAAAGTTCTAGTTTCAAGTCCCTTATAATTACATTAAGTTTAGTATAGATAATACGCATATATGTAAATATTACATATTCATCCTGTATTCTGTCCATCTCTCTTCTGTATAATTAAATGGACATGTTAAGGCCCTATGTGTGAGGAGAAAGATTGAAAGTTAACATGGATATGACAGGAATGCTGGTATCAACAAGGGCTTTGAGCTTTTTATCCTTGGATTTTCAATAAAATGGGTGGCTGAAGAGTTGAAAAGTGAAGAAGATTAAAGCTTATCCATTTAAGTTGAAGATTTTCTATCTTAATATAAACTGAGCACTGATTGTATATATGTGTGTGAGATGGTGATCTAGACCAACTGATGAGTGCTGATTCATTTATCTTTTATACATGTATGGGGTTATGAGTATCAGTTGTATAAAATAGATTGAATAGATGTAGGCAGCTTGAAAGTTCGAGTTCAAGTCCTTTACAATTACATTAAGTTTAGTATAGATAATATATATATAATTGAATATTTATAAATACAGTAATCAGATATATTTTAAAAATTTTATCCACTTGGGAGTGCTTTCAACTATCCTGTAGTCTTTTTGGTTAGTTGACAAAGACTATGAGGATAGTCAAAAGTGCTCCTAAGTGATAAAATTTTTAAAATATATCTGATTATTGTATTTATAAATATTCAATTATATAATTAGATATATTGCTTTGAAGAAATACAGACATCGAATTATAATATTATTACATATATATATATAATGAGTTTGCCAATAGCTCTTAACAAGTTTTTCAGAATATCCTTATCCTCAGCTATTGGCATGCTCATTATATTAACATTTGTAATACAAGATTATTAAATTAAGTCAAGTGATATATGACTTGATTTTCTTGCAATATATATATATTAAAACTTGTTTTTGTTTTTCATATATATATATTGTACATATATGTATGTTCTCATGTCCCACACATATATATTATTTAATTGAGAAAAAAACATTTCTTATATATATATAGATTTGTGTGTGTATTTATTATTATCTAGTCTATATAATAATAGTTAATAAATAAGCAGTTATGTAGAGAGAGAATGTAATAATATTTAATATTGGATTTATTATATTTTTTTATTAAATAAGGTGTTAAATTATTTAACATTAATTCTTATTAAATAAAGCAGATCAGAAAGAAGGTGTAAAATAAGGTGATCAGATTAGTAGATTAGGAGATAAAAAGAAATGTGCACATGCAAAAGAGTGTAAAAGAATAAGAACGTCTGTGTAAACACCAAAACACTTTTACACCTATTTCTAGTGACTATAGATTGCCGGCTTTATTGTTTGTGTTATCTGTGTCTAAGATTATTTTTATAAAGGGGGTGCTTTGATGGGATAAAACATGATTATTAATTTTCTTGTAAAATCGCGATAGAACATAACTTGTGAGGCTTTAATTTTTGTCTTGAGATAAGAGATTTGCAGGCGGTCATTTCCTTTGATTAAAATTCGCAATAAAAATGAATGAAACAATATTTAGAGGACAGTTCAATTTTTGTTTGGAAGAGAGTGATCTAACAATATGTAGTTTTAAAAGAAAGTCAATCATTGATATTGCTAAGATCAGTCAGTTTTTTTTAATATGATGAGAGAAGAGATGGAAGCTCTGATTTTTTTTCCAAAAGAGAGTGAGCGATTTTTTTTTACTCCTTAAAAATTGATGAAGAAAAAAAATGACTCTTGTTTTAAAGTCAGTATAGACGAAAATGTGCGTATATATAAGTAATTCCCAGCAAGATTAAGATAAAGAAGGAAAAGTGGAAGAAATTTGAATTTATTGGAAGAAGTTATTAACAATTCTATGAAATGATATTAATATATTTTGCTGTGTATAATACAATGAATTTGCATTGCTAAAACCATTTTTTCTACTTCCTGGAATAATACAGAATGGGTTAAATCACTGATCTACTACGGACTCATATACTGGTCCATAGTAACCAAAAGAATGGACAAATTTAAAACCCGCCAAAAATGTCATCTCATTATTATCTTTGACAAGAGCCAAGAAGATAGGAAAGATGAATAAAAGCCATATATATAGCCAAATTTGATGAAGCTATGAATCAAATTTTTTGTTAAAGTTTTCCTCAGTCAGCTAAAGTGTCTACAATGTTTTTTTTTAAATGGGAGAGACAAGCAAATCCACCAGTTCATACTTATCTAAAAGTACTTGAAATAACTCTTTTTGAAATGGTAGAAGGAAGCCAGTCAATGAATTCAGCGTTATCAAAAGTATCAACAATAAATAATTTTAAATTTGAAGAAATAAGCAAGTCAATTAATTCATGTTTATCTTAAAAGTATCTGCAAGAACTTTTCTTTTTTTAAATGGAGAAAGGCAAGCAGTCTGAAAATTCAAACTCGAGACATTTATAAGAAGTGAAAGTAATCGGGTAACTATGAACTTTCTTTAACAGATCTTTTATTATTGCTTATTAAAAGTAAACCTTAATTTATTGTTCGAAGCATTTTTTTTCTTTGATACAGAAACATTAAAGGCTTGTTTATCGATAATTATTTTCAATATCACATAACATAACACAAACACAGTTTAAATCTTTAAACTTAAATTTTCATTATTTTTTTATTATTTTTTCTTATATTATATATATTGTAATATTGAAATGTTTTTTTTTATTGTTCTTCATTTGTTATGATAATGAGCAACCTATAAATATATGCATTTATAACGTTTTTTTTTATCTTGTTGCATATTAAAATTAATAGAATGTATTTTATTTTATTTTGCTGAAGGTTGCAAGAATTTTTTTTTATATATGCAATTTATGTATTAATCTCTAATATAAAGGAACACATTTTAGAAATATATGTTGACATATCACAGGGTGTGTGTGCATGTGTAACTGCTTATACAAACACGTCAAAAGAATAGGTTATACATAATTAGTTGAAATATGGTAAATTATAAAGCAAGGCTTACATATGAATGGAAGTGAAATAAAACACAGGTTACATATGAAATTTATTTTTATGATATAATAAGTTAGGAAAGTCTTAAGAAGCATTCCATGAAATATAATTTTTTTAAATGTCATTTTAAGCCAGCTTATTTTAAAATATCCAAAATGACAAACTTGTATATTAAATTTATTTGGTTGTGCTTATATAAAATTTTGTGTTAGTTTTGTATTGAATTAATGAATAAGCCATTTATCTAATTAGTAAATTTGATTTTAAAGAAAGAAAGAGTAATAGTATTAATAAAATATAATTATATATCTTAATTGGTTTCGAGTTCTTATTAAAAATATTGTTGTATTTTTCTTGTCTTAATTCTATTGTCATCATCATCGCTCACAGATATTAAGAATCATCATTCGTAAATATTGAGCAAGCATTTGCAAATATTAAGAAAGCGCTCGCAAAATGTTAAGTAAACTAGAATGTTGATTTACATTTAGGTATTTAAGGATTACGCTTGATAATAACCAAGTTTTAATAATTATAGGTGTATAAAGAAAGCTAAAATTATGTTGTGCCAATGAGTTTTGATCATGATCATCTTCATCAAAGATGAATATCGTATTATTGATTAAAACACCGTTTAAAAATAGTACTGTACATGAATTATGATCACCATTATTGATTAAATAAATTATAATCATTAAATCTAATGTTTAACATAATTAATATATTTAGTAAATAAGGATTTATAGAAAGTTGAATATCATGCATAGAGATTCGTGATGATCAGTCATCATCACTAGTATTATTAAATCCTAGTTTTAACTATCAAAGTATTTTAGTAAATAACCATAAACTTCTAAATGCTAGTGAATGTAATATTTAAATCCCATTTTGACAAGGGATGATTTTAAAAAGTGCTTATGAGTTTATAAAGATAAATTTATTGTTGTGAGTTCAGTATAAAGCTATGGCTGGTATCATCATCACTATTATTGTCATTATTATTATTATGATATCATCACCATCATCATCATTATTATCATCATCATTATTACCTTTATATTGTGATAAATAATCTAGTTAAATGGCCATCAATATCAATAATGGTCTTCACATGCTTGTTTAGAAGCCATTAATAAGATTATACTTGTCTGTTCATCAATATACATAAAATGAGCTAGCAATGTCTATAAAAGTCTTGATGTATATAAATTTTTTGTGATATGGGGATCTTATGATTTTATTGACATGAGTAAAATATAAGAGTGTCATTTTTTTTCATTAGTCATCCAAGTCATGTGTGATAAAAATGTACCGAATGAGTTTGAACTCAGTACACTCTAAACAGATATTTATCTAGATTTAAAACAATCTAGTGGCACTCGTGGGAAAATACATATACTTAGCTAAACTGAATAAAAAGTGATCCCATCCCTTTTCCAACTTATTAACTTTGTGTAATATGTTTTATAAGTTGTCATGAATAGCACCAGTGTGTGCATATGACCATGAATGGTCTTATATGGTTGGAAAGAAGAATAGGAAGGATTCTTTGTTAAAAGAACCTAGTATACGAGATAAGCATAATGCACTCCAAGAATCTCAAAGTGGGTAATTTTATTCAGATGCTATATTTAATATTATTTTTATTTGATGACAATGGCCAGTATGTTTTATTGTTCAAATGACTTCCCCAATATCTAAATATCATTAAATATTTAATGATGATAGTTTTAAATTTCACTGTTGTTATTTTAAGTACTAAGAAATGAGATAATTTATTTATTTCATTACTAATGTGACAGAATTAATGTTTAGGATAGTTGCAATCGGGCTATAATGTTATATTTAGTTATTGAATTATAGCAACTATCATTTTATCATTCATCAATATATAGATTGTAATCAGTTATAAAGTAGCAGCCTTTTATCAACCCTTTTATCAATTCATTTTTATTTATTCATACTGTTACAAATGACAGATTATATAAATGGCGCAGATTATAAACATATTTTAATAATTAATAATTGCTTCTAATTTTAATTCAGTTACAATATATATAGAGAGTTAAAAATTTAAATATTATAAAGGCAATAAGTTATTTATATTTATTTGAACTTAATAATATGTTATAAACTAATACATATTTATTGATTAAATATAAACGTGCATTGGTATAGAGCATATATTAAAAGATATACAATGTATAATGTATAATTATATATCATGGGTTTTTTTTTAATTATAGTAATACTGTATATATATTCGACCTGTATTGTTAAAAATAGGTTGCCTTGACAACGGATTGAGATTATTGATTGTCATTGATATTGAGATTGACTAAATGTTTGATTTCTATGATTTATTTTTATATAATTGAGAATAATTAAAACAACAATTGAAACTTATCAAAAGTAATAAGAAAACCAATTTATAAATATAAGGATAAAGTTTTGCAATGTAGAAGTGCCCAGGAGTTAAATAGTTGGTTACACAAAAACAGTGCAATAGTAACAACTTTCAACAGGAATACTATACATACAATTTATTAAAAATTGTAGCATAATAAACTGTGCTTATTTTTATATAGTAACATATATAAGACTTTAAACTACATTTTTCTTGTTTAATATAATTATTAAAAAATCAAAAATTTAAATATTAAAAAATTCGACTACTTATATATTGCAGTATAGTTAAAATTAAAAATAAAATTCACTTTGAAAAGCATTAATAAAATAAATATTTTAATAATGGATAAATATTATAGCATAATCTATATTAATATTTAAATAATTAGCAAAGTTAAAAAAATATTTTCCTCTTTCTTTTTATTGTTTTCAATGAGTAGAAAGGGGAAAAGTTTACAATGTTATTCTTAATAATCAATAAAGCAAGTCATATATAGCGTGGCATTGCTTTTATGAGCTTGTATTTACAAATATGTAATATAGAGAGTGTACCAAAATCAAAACACAGCATCTGCTTTGCTATGTAATTTAATCAAGAATAAATAAGAGTTTTTATATGTATCATTTACATAATTCTAGAATAATTTTTTTTAATCCTGTTTTTTTTTTTTTTTGTTGCAATAATTGTAATAGCTCAAAAAATGTGAAAACATTTTAAATAACAAAACAGGTTTGAATTAAAGCGGAGCACCTTCAATAGTGATTATGATACTACTCAATATTAAAGGCACTCAGCTTTAAATAATTTTTTTTTCTTACAAATTCAAGTCTGTTTTGTTATTAAAAATGTTTTAACATTTTTTGAACCATTGGTTTCATTTACACATATCTGCAATTTTTGTACTCATAATTTCAGTTATTCACAATTCACACACACACACACACACACACACACACATGATAAAGGAAATAAAATATAAAAAATTAGAAATTAATAATAAAAAAGTAATTTTCTATATTTTAATTTATTAGTTCATACTATGTATAGAAGACTATATGTGTGTTATAGATGTTTTCAACATAACGTACATAATATATATATATATATGTTTGTGTTAAAATGCATTTACAGTACAGCCTATTATTATCATTTGTAAATTAAGACTAAAGATATTTTTTTATTTATAAATTACATATTATGATACTAAATGAACATTGGTAAAACAAATATTTTTTTTGTTTAACTCTTTAGTAATTGATATTATTTTTGATAGCTCTAATGATTGGTTGGATTAAATTTTTAACTGATTACATTCTTAAATTAAGACTATTCTTTATTATATTTTCACAAATTTCAGATTATTTCATAGAAATATAAGTTTACAAATAAAAATTATATAAGAACAATATTTCAACTTTGCAAATATAGAAAAAATGTAATAAGCTGAAATACACCAAAGAACAATGACTTTATTGCAATTATACTTGTTTTAATTCAATTTTTAATGCCTAGATGGATTATTATTTGGATTATATAAAACTATAATGAAATTTTTTATAAAATTTAATACTCATAATCTTAAAAAAGGATCAAAAAATACAGTCAATATGAATGCATTCATTTTTCTGTCAATTAAAAGATCTGTAACTTTTGATTTCTCTTTATTTGCTCTTTTTTAATGTAAATATTTTCAAATAAAATTTGAATCTAATAACATTATTCTTCTCAAAAAATATTACACAAATATTTTACAAAAATAAACTTAAAAAATGCAAATAAACTACAAAATAATGTAAGCACTTACAATTGACCTTGGGTGGAGAGAACAAGAATTTATCAATTGGTACTATTGTTAAGTCAATATTGGCTTGTTTGTAATAGGTTGTATAATATTGATGTTATATCTTAAGGGAGTTTTCTGGAATTAATAAATCAATATTATTTTAGCTTTAGTATTTTACATGAAATGGATGCCAAACAAACAAATGATTGCTAAAGATAGCTACAAGAGAGTGGATTAAAGCTGAAGCAACAACAATGTCATCAATGACACTGCAATCTCACATTCAGAACTCAGAAAGGATTAAAAAGGAGCATACAATTTATTATTGTTTCTAAATAAAATTAAGATCATTTAAACAAATAAATAAACAACAAACAAAGAAAGGGGTTATAGCTCAAACAAGCATAAAGAATATAAGCAGTGGAAGATGGAGATGCAATCTGTAAATTTTAAATTGAGAATCCCCATTCTACTAATGCTAAAATACAAAGTATTTTTTTAAAACTCATGATGACAGAAAATGTCAGCAAATCATTATATTACATATATATAAAAAAGAATTTCTGCAATTATTCTGCTGTGCTTCTGAAAATTTATAAAGATTAAAGAAATGTTTATTGTGTATTATACAAAATTTATGCTTTACAGGAATAAAAATAAGAAATAATAATGAACTAAATAGAAGAGAATGATAAGATAGATTAAATTATAACTCAATTATAATATATTAAATTGAAAAAAAAGTAAATAAAATGTAAATTAATAAAATTATAATTTAATCAAAAGATAAAGATATAAAAAAACAATAAACAACAACAATAAAAATAAACAAATAATAATATCCATATAAATGTCCAGAACATTTATGTGAATATTACAATTACTCAGAAAAGAAAAAAAAAATCTTTAGTATTGAAAACAAAATAATGAATATACAAGAAATAAGAAAGAAAAATTTAATCAGTCCATCAGATATCAAAAAAAAAAAAAAAAAACCATTTAAAATATATAATAGATAATTTTATAAAAACAATAGAAAATTTTTATATACACATCATACATATTTTTTCTTTTGAAAAAAATACAAATGATTTCTAAGATAAATTTCATTTAAACCAATTTTGTCTATTAGCCCACATCAGTATACCATTTCAAATGCTTTTTACCTTTGTTCTGCAGTTATATAATGTGAAACTATATCCATTTACTTTACAAATATTGTATTTCCTACATGCAATAATTAACAATTGCTAATTTTTGTTAATAAATACACAAATATTTAATAATTAATTTTATCAGATCTGAAATGATTACATTTCTTAATGTCCCATACAGATTTTAATTTTTATTTAAACTCAAATACATATATTTTATTATTAACATATGCATAATTTTGTTCAACATTTTAACCTCCATCACTCATGTGAAAATACAGTGCTTGTAAAGTAAATTGATGTTGCAATTATTAAATAAAAACAAAACAATAGTAAAAAATATTTAGAGGATTGCATGGTTAGGGTTAATTAAAGATATTAATTCAACTGAAATGCAACTTCACATATTAGTTTTCAGTGTATTTTAAAATGTTTAAAGTGTGAGAATGGTAAGATATCACAAGAGATTTAAAAAATTTAAAAAATAACCATGCATAAACTGGATCAATGGAGAGAAAAAAGATATGAATCAAACTTACAAAGACATTTATCTTGAATTATTTAAACTTATCTTTTCCTTTTTTACATTGCTTTAATTAATTAATTAATGCGTTTTTTATAAAAAAAATTATTTTTTGTATAATGCTTACATAACACCCTTCAACCTCAACAGTTTCTATTGCCCCTGCAATCTTCTTCAGAACTTTTTCTTTTACAGTTAAACCGTTTAAAGTTCTGAAGAGGATTGCAGGAGTAATCGAAACTGTTGAGGTTGAAGGGTGTTATGTAAGCATTGTACAAAAAATTAAATTTTTTATAGAAACCGAATTAAGACATTTATCTTGCAATGAACTGATAATAGTTCAAAGTAATAATGAAGATGATAATGTGAAAAAAAGAGTTGAATTATTAAGTTTAAAAAAGTTCACATGATCACCATCTCTTATGCTAGCACATAACTTTTATTAAACAGGCAAAACTCTCCATACATATATATATAAGCTATTGAGCTTAGATTGAAAATATTATTGTTTTCAATTTCTCATACTTTTGTAGTTAAGTAGAGATAAAAGTTGGTTGCTGGTAATATCTAGATGCAGTGCTCTCAAATCCAAAACTCCTCACTGATGAAGGCCACAAGCCAGAAACTAGTCTGGGGATATTGGATGAGTAGGCACTGGATGGGGATTTTATGCACAAGTCTTCTGGCATCCATTGATTACTCTGTTTGGCACAGGGGGGCACTACTGTATGGAGAGTTTTGCCTATTTAAAAAAGATATAATAATTTCTGATATGATAAAGATGGTTGATAAATATTTATGTATTTATTTAAAAAGTTGATAACTGCTGATAAGAATTTGCTGGAGATGCAATGTCTGCAAAAAAAAACAACACTGATATATGTATAGATATTGATAGATATAGATTTAATAAAAATGAAAACGATAAAGCACACTGACAAATATAAATAACATCATTAATTTTTTACAATTTTAACACATATGAAAGAATACAGAAATAAGCATCTACATCCGCACATACGAAAACATTATTATTAAAAGATTAAAAACTTAATAAAATATACGAAAGTAAAAAAATATAGCATATTATTTTTAAAAATTGCAAAATAAAAAAAACGTACATAAATTTATTGAGATGTCAAAAGAAGAAATATATTTTGGGAGGAAAAAAGATTCACAAATAAAATTATTATTATTATTAAACAAAAATTTAAGATTGAGATTTAACAAAAAAAAATCATTATTTAAATCTTATTAATAAAAAGACAACTTATTTAAATTAAAGAATAAAAAATTAATTATAATATAGATAAGATATTAAAAAAACAAAGCAAGATTAAAAACCTAATAATAAAATCGCTTCAGAGTAAACATAATAGTTATAAATATGAATAAAGTAAATATAATGATTCTAATGAAATATAAACAATTACAGAACAAATAATTATGATATATATTGGAATGCAACCCACTAATAACATTAACATGATCTTAATTAAATTGACATTTATATATATTTGTTGTCCCAAAGCAGAGGAGTTATAATGATTAAATTTTTACATATCAGCCATATCAATGGTCAGATCCAAATGGTATAACATATAGACCCACAGTCACATTTTCAGACTGCTGTACCACTTTTTCTGTGGATATTTTATTTGTGTTGACATAATTTCCGAGTGTCACTAGTCACCTGACTAGAAATACCAACGAGAGAAGGATTTTAAACCACTTCCAGTGCTTGATTTACCTAACTAGCACAGAGGGCAGGAAACTTACTTAAATCAGACTATTAGAACAAGTATATTTACAACACACATATATAATTGACTATAAATTAACTTAATATTGTATGGTAATTAAATGTTATATGGTGAGATATGGAGAGACAGAACTAAGCCAAAATCAACAAATTAAAATAACATGTTTATTTAAAAAAAATTAATACACTAATCAAAATAAAAAAGAATTAAATTAGCTTCATTATAGCATTCTTTGCTAGGGATTAGTTCATTTCTAAATAGGGCGAAACCTAATTGCTTTTAGTTATAAAGTTTGCAAAAGAATAAAAGTTTGTCTAGACATTGAATTTGTTATTAAATTTATATTTACTCAGATTTTTTATTGTAGCTTTGTTTTTGGAGTGCACTCCTCTCCTCCTGAACACAATGGAGTTTATTTGTGGGCTTTTTTAGCTTCCTTTGATAGCTGGTTAATCCTCTTTTCCAGGTCAGCACATATCTTGGTCTTGTTTGGCAATACATCTATATTTACAGGCAGATATCTCAACAATGGTGATCAAAGGTTTTTACTATATGTGAGACATCAGATGTAGAAGAAACTGAGCAGTGGACACTGAACAAACACCCCTCTGTAGATTAGCAGCACATGGTAAGGTTAAGATGTCTGCAAATATTGCTATACATTCTTGACTGATGAATGGGAAATTTTGTATAGCAAACCAGCAGCAAAATGCCTAACAGAGCATTATTGACTTAACAGCAAACTAAATGATAGACACATAATAGAAAAATTAAAAAAACTCTGCAGACTTCTCACAGCAAGACTTGTCAGAAGAAGAAAACAATAGGAAATTTACAGCTTTTATACCTTTACAATCCATTGTCTGAGACCACTTACTTTATTAATTTTTCAACTTCTTTTAATGAGTTAATATCTTCTTACTTTTTAATTACAACTTGATCCAACTTATTGTCTAATCAGCTGAAAATATTAATTTCTAATTAAACCAAATTCCTACTAATCAGATAATTCATAAAAATTAGAAATCTTTAATTAGATATCTATTTATATAATGTCAATAATTACTTGTACAACAAAATTCTTTTACTAAGTAACTTAATAGTTATTTTTACATAGTTAAATTTATACAGATATAGAAGCTAATCAAAATTCACACCAGCACCATTAAACAAGATCTTAATACTGCAAGGATACTCTTTCCCCAAGCCGCAAAATTAAGTCTTTAGGAAATAAGAGTGGTCATCTTATTTCCAAACTCATATGATAATTTATGAGACAATCTTAAGTTTTTAGAAGTGAGAATATGAATATATAAATCATTCACCTTAAATCCATTTATTTTAATATACTTATTAGCACTTCTGAAGCATAAACATTTACTTTGTGCCAGTATTAGACAGTATTAAATTATGTAATACTCTATAAATTTTACAAGTGCAGTGTTTAAATTGTAACTACTTAGAAGGTTATCAAACTCCACACCAGCACTGTTAAGCAAGATCTTAAAACTGTAAGAATATTCTCACCCCAATCACAAGATAAAGACATTAAGGAAATAAGAGTGGCCAGCTTATTTTCAAACCCAAATGCTATTTTATGAGACACTTAAGATTGGCTAATAAATTACTATTTGAGTTTGGAAATAAGATGGCTATTCTATTTCCTTAAAGACTTTATTTTGTCGCTGGACTGAGAATATCATTGCAGTATTAAGATCTTGTTTAATGGTGCTGGTGTGGAGATTTGATTACCTTCTATATAGTTACAATTTAAACAAAGTGCTTGTAAAATTTATAGAGTAGTTAAATTTATAGTTTATTTTTATTTTTATAATTACTGAATTTTCTTTTAGTCAAAAGAGAGCATATAAATGTTCTTTTAAATGTTAAAATTAAAAATTCCTATATTTTAATAGGCTTTAATTAGCCGTTTGATTTATTAAATCTATATATATTTCTACTTTAATATAACAAACGAATGGTCTCTTTTTTTCTTTTTATTTAAAGAGAAAAATATATTTTGTATTTCTCTTTCTAATTTTTATTTTTAAATTATTTGAATGTACCACATATATTCATATATGTCACTATATTAATAATAAATTTAAAATGTATTAACTAGAAACAAAGATTATTAATAAAATTTTAAATAACTTTAAGTTATTTTTTAAAAAGAGAATATACTAAAATACAACATTAAAATCCATATAAAAGTAACTGAATTAAACAGTATATCCACAAAAAAGATATTTTATTAAAAAAGCAAACAAAGATATTATATTAGCATGCAACAGAGGTGGGGAACTTTTTTTCTGCCAACGGCCATTTCAAAATTTATAATATTCATCACACGCTATACAAAATTATCAGCATAAAAAATAGCCTGCTATATTTGATCAAAAATTTAATTAATTTATACCTAATCATTAGGGATAGAAAATCTTTTCAACTGGAAAGCCAATATCTTTTTTTTAAAAGAGGGCCATAATTTTTTGTGAATTAAAAGTAAAGTAAGATCATTATTATTAATGACTGTTCCATATTTAATGACAATTTTTTAATTTACCTTGTAATTGTTTTTCAATATATTTACATTTTTGAATTTCTTTTTATCTTGTGGATAGATTAATTCTATAGCAGATAGGATACACTCCTTTATAAACTCTCTTTAGAAAATGGTTTCGAATTTTCTGCTTTTCTTTTTTAAAAAAGTAATTTGCTTTCACGGAATTTTCTGATTTGTTTGTAGTTTTTATAAAACATGTCAATCACTTGAAAAAGCATTGTTTCAAAGTTTTCTATTTTAATACTTCTTTCTTCTCCAACACACTTATTGTAATTAGAATGTTTTGATAAATAGTGCCTCTTAATATTGTATTCAGACATATCAAGCATATTGATTTAATATTTCTTTCTATAAAAAATATGAATTGGTCCATTTCTTTTGAAATGCATGATTTTCTATATCAATTTTTCTTATTTTATTTTTTATTTTTTTTTATCCTAATAAAAAAGTTATTGCATAATAATAATAATAATAATAATAATAATAATAATAATATTATCATCGTTATTAAAGAAAAATATCAGTTATTTCGTCAAACCATAAGATAAAATTGACTTATATATTATTTATATATAATAACATAATTTTTCTACATATTTTTTTTAAAAAAAAAAACTCAAAATAATCATATTTTAGAAAAAAAATAATCCAAAGAAATATGCCATAATATGGCGATTCCAAATAAGAACGAACAAATTAATTGTTCTACAAATATGACTATCGAATTTCCAATTCTAGATATCAATAATATAAATAAAAATAAATCGTATGCTAGTATTACCAAAACTATTAATAATTCAAATAATAAATTAGTGTTAAATGAATATCAAAAAACACATTTTCGAACGTCTACATTAAATGACATACAGGAATTAGACTTAAATACAATAGAAAATTCTCCACTGCCACTTACCGAATATACACAGGAAATGTTAAATAAGATTTCTGAAAATTTTGATAACACCATTCCTCTAAATCTTTTTAATTCATTCAAACATTTTTTTCTCAAAGATCAATCATAATAGCTGCAATGGATTCGAATTGTTCACTCTATAGATTTCCTCGTCAAACACTATATGATGCAATAACCTCACACAATTTATGGGAAACAATTTCTAAAATAGCAGATCTCATTAATCCGAGATATATAGCAATTGTATTTTTTGAAACAAGTCAAAAACAGCATTTTCAAACACTTATCAAAACAATACATAATTACGTTCTAGTAATAGTAGACGAAAATAAACAAAATATTATTAGCGGTATACTCAAAAACACATATTTTAACTACAAAATAGAAGATTTTCAAAATATGATGCAACCTTTTGGAAAAGTATTAAGCCTACAAGGAATATACTATAAAGACACACCCATACCTATACCATTAAATAATTACGAATTCAAAATAAAGTTGCACTCAAATATTGATCCAAATAATATCCCAATGCAAATATTAGATCAAGAAGCAATGCTACATTTATATATAAGAGAATTAAAACCTAAGTGTTACGCTTGCGGATTAAGAGGTCATCTAGCAATTCAATGCAAGGAGTTTTCTACACATAAAAAAAAACAGGTCAATGAATCAAACATTGAACATCAAACTGACATGTCAATAGAAGATAAATCAAAAATTATCATACAAAATAATGAAAACAATAATGATAATGAGGCAAAAAATTCAAAAGAAAACGATCCTAAAAATGAAGATAATAGTTACAACAATGCACACACACTAGAAAAACAATCTGAAAACTCAAATAACTCAATGAATATAGGAGAAAATGATGAAAACATAGATCCAGAAATGACTCATTATAATTAATAAAACATCAACAGAAATTATGCAAACTATAATACCACCACAGACAATCATTGAAACATCATCACAAGAAACTAAAAGAAAAACAGCACGACTCAAAACAAAGCCTGATATTAAAAAAATTAAAACAGATTACAAGGATAATAAATCAAGCATATCTGATCTTCCAACTGAAAACATACAAATAGAATTTAATAACTTTCAACAAAATATCAAGCAGAAAAAACATCAATTTAAAAATACAACATCATATGAAACAAGATCATCAACTACACAAACCATGCCACAAGAACTATAACATAAGAAAATTAAAAAAAAAAACAAAAAAAAAACAAATCATAATTTACATATAACCAAGGAAAATTACAATCATCCAACATACAATAAAACTACTTTATGAAAATTAAAATATCAGCTTTCAACATTAGAGGAATAAATTCAATATCAAAACTACAACATCTTAGTAAATGGATAGGTATTGTAAAACCACATATACTTGGTCTACTAGAAACCAAAATATATAGTGGTTCACATATAGATCCATCCAACTACTTAAATAAGCATGGTTTTTGTGCTTATTCACATGATGCTTCAACACCGTCAGCAGGTACTGGAATAATTGTAACTCCTACAATCATATTTGATAATTTTAAAATATTATACATAGATTCTCACTTATTAATTACAACGTTTCATAACCGTATCACACCCATTAACATCATCTTTGTCTACATTCCACCAGGACTACAGTAATATTATATATCATTCTCACAATAAACTCTATGTTAACATCAACTTCTTATCCTACTATATTAATTGGTGATTTTAATATGAGTTACTACCAATTTACAACCAAATGGCTTCACCAGCTAACAATACCTCTTATGAGTGGAGAAGGATTCCTACCTTTACATTCAGTATCATTCCACAACAAACGATTTGCAACACTGATTGACTTATGCTTCTACTCACCAATGCTTCATCATCTAATAGATATTAAGTTAAATCCATCTCCATTCTCTGATCACTCAGCACAAACACTTATAGTAAATTTAACAAATTTTCAAACAATCACTACTCAGCTAGAAAAAACATTCCGTATGCTCACTCCAACATCAACCCCAGAATTCCTATTTTCAGAAACATATATAATGCTATGAAAACTAGATACTATCATACTTGATCCAATACAAAAATACTTGGCATTTATTAATATACTATCATTCAACATAAATCATCTAACATACAACTCACCATCACCTTCAAGGCTTCTAACAATAGCGGATGAAATACACAAAAGAATTACAATGTTACATCCTTCACATAACTCACAGGAAAATATATACAAGCTCACACAAATTTACAATAACACATGTAACAAACCAAAGGAATACATAACAATTAAAAGCAAAAATATGTCTCTCACAAACACACACATGGTCAAGAGCATATATTAGATGGGCTCTAGGATATCCACCAAAATTGAGAGTACCAATGGCAATAGAAATAGAAGGAATGACCTATGCAGGACAGAATATGATAATACCCATATTTAATTACTTCAAGAAAAAACTACAAGAACATAAAAGATTCACACCTTCAGATAATTACTTTGGACAACCAGAAACAAACTATCCATTTAACATACAACAATTTGCAGATAGACTTAATACAATTAAAACCACATGTCATCCTGGAACAAATGGTATACCAAAATTTGTCTTCGCACATTTGAGCCAATTCACATCAAAATATATTTTCAACCTAGCAAATCATCTCTCTCAAAAAATCTACAACCTTAAAGAACTAAATACCATAGCCATAGTGCCATTTAATAAAAAAAAAAAATTAATATATCAACACTTACCAATCTAAGACCTATTTCTATGGGAACATTAGCCATTAAAATTTTAGAAAAAGTCATCAAAGATCAAATTGAACAACACTTACTTCCACTTATATCACCTCTACAATTTGCAAAAAAAGAATCATCTACAGGACAAGCAGCATTACTCTTTAAAACTATTATGACTACAATACAAAAGCAAAAAAAAAATGCACCAATAGCAGTACAATTAGATATTCAAGTAGCATTTTATTCAGTGTCAATCAAGATACTTCTTAATAAATTAGCCAACACCACAATACCACCTACACTACTCTATGTAATTGCCAATCTTCTCCTTAATAGTCAAATTCATATCACACTCAATGGAAGGAAATCAACATCATTCACTCCATCACAATCTATTTCACAAGGATCACCACTAAGTTCTCTCCTCTTCACATTCTACATAGATCCACTAATAAGAAAAATACAACAAAATATAGCTGGAATACAAATTCCACACACACACAACAAAATATCCCATGTTTAACATACATGGATGATATCATAATTTTTTTAAAACCACGCAAAGAATTTCCAACACTACAAAAAATATTAGATCAATACTCATCTGAATTCAAACTAAAATTCAATCCTAATAAAACAGCAGCTTGGTTCATATATACAACCAAAACATATACTAAATACTTTCAAGGCAAACCCACTCCTTTTCTGGGATTTCCATTTTACTTGGGAACAAATGGTATGAGGCAAAACATACAAAACAAATTACTTGAATCCATAAACAAAATTTCAAACTCTTTATCAAAAGCATATGTATCCATATACTCAAAAGTTCAATTATTCAACATGTTAATTACCACAAAAATAACATATTTTTCTCCAATAATAAATTTCTCTAAACATTTCAAATCAAAAATATCTTCATTATGCACTAAACTACTATGGGGATGCAAAGCCATTGCAATATCCGCTAAATCTCTTAGTAAATCTACAGAAAACAATGGTTTAGGACTGCACACTATTTACACATTCCATATACAGAAATCAATCAACATATTAGCACCAACAATAAGACAATTTCCTAAACTAAAATGTTTGCTCACAATTACACCAATGGATACTCCACCTCCAAATTTACAGTATTTATCTTCACTAATACAAAGTGTCACAACAATATCTACTCAAATTAACACAGAAGCAACATATAAATATTCATACTGGCAAATTTACAAACTTTTATACCCAGAAAATCCTGGAGACACACAAACAACAATGCTTAGAATTAGCAATTATCAATTATTGAAAAAATTCAAAAAATGGTCATTAGAACCAAAATATTTTGATTTTATATTAAAAATAAACCTTTATGCACTACCAACATCATATTTCCTTCGATACAGACATCTATATAAAAACATTGATCCTTTTTGCAATCTTTGCCACACAGCAGAAGAGACGCAACAGCATATATTCTATTCATGCACAAGTTTATCCAATATACACAAATTGTTAATAGAAACTTACCAAAGAAAAAATACATCATTAATAAACATATTACAACCTTTTAAAAAAACTCTACCCCAACAATAAGAGCAATAACTTTTTTACTATATGCATACTGGTGCACAAGATGCTCATTTACATTTGGTAACAATACAAGAAGACATCCAGCAACATTTACAAAAAAACTTCAACAAATAAAAGAGCGGGATTACAAAATTAGCACTCCAGACATTGCAGCAGCAACATGGTCACTCATAAGACAGCCATCAAACCTATAACAGAATAACCATCAAACAGATTATTTAAAATGTAAAATACAATTGATTTTAAAATTTAGAACTTGTTTAATAATAATAATAATAGTAGTAGTAGTAGTAGTAATAATAATAATAATAATAATAATAATAATAAAAAAATGAAGTAAAATTCAAGTTTTATTTTTACTAGTGTATGTTCATCTGCCTGCAAAAATCACTAGAAAAACAAAAAAAAATGTCCTCAAATTTGTAGAGTAATGCAAAAATCACTGTAAAAGTAAACATAATAACATCAGATTAAATTTACAGATAGACCACAGAATATAGATAATTTTTGGAATATTGCACTTATGACAGAATTAACTAGAATTACAATAAAGGTTGGAGAAATAAAATTAATATCCCATTTTACTTAATTGTTCTTAATTCAATATTTTCTCTATACTGTTTAAATAAAACTTTTATACAGGGCATTTTATATTTATTTTAAAAATGTCCAAGGGCTATATTTAGAACTTTCAAGGGCAGGATTTGGCTCTCCCTATGCCTAGCCAACAAGAAAAAACATGCAAAAAATATAATGAGCATAATATTTAAATGTAAGTAAAAAGAAACCAAATATATATTGTAATGGTGCAGAATATCTTGGGGTGAACCTGGGGTGATGGCATTCATCATCGCGTTTCTATTTTTTTTCAACTTCCATCATAATTTATTCTGTCACATATCCCATCATAATATTTTTAAGAAGATTTCTATTAAAGTAATTTACAACTTGGGAGAACTATGTCTTTTGAAATCAAATATATTTATTACATTAAAGTGTTGATTTTATTGCATACAAGTATATAAAACATCAATTGAAATAAATTGAAATACTGCAGAATCTCACTGCACTCGTTAAAATGCGTATACGACAGCCAATCAGAATGTCATTATAGCCATCTAAACAACCATCAAATCCAAATTAAAATATTATTTAAAACATCAATATAAATGTAATTTGAATTATTAATTTACTAAGATGTTTAGTTCACTTTCAGGCTTTGTATGCTGTTTATATCTTTAGAAAAGCAATCAATCATAACTTCTTGTATTTTTTAACAATTATTTTTATTAATACATTCATTTTTAACAGTTTTGACTGTCTAGCAATCTTCTTCAGAGCTTTACTTTATTCTAAGTAAATTTAATAGAAAGTATTGTTAAAAAAGCCAAGAAGAAATGAAAGATTTATTATTTCATTAAAGATAAATTTATTTCTTGAAAAAAAAAAGCAAAACTGCAGAGTGGTCAAAATCACTAACAGTAAATATCTTATTAAAAAGTGCTGTTAAAAACGCAGGAAGAATAAAAATTATTAACTTTTTGATTGTGAATTGTTTTATTAAGAAACTAAGAAAAGTTTTTTAATATATTTATGAATATCCACTTCTTTCAGATATTTGTTTTTGCTTTAGTTTTCTAGACAAAATAAAATAATTCTCAGTAAAATAGTTGATTTAAAAAATATTTATTAAAGATGTTGCATCATTATAACAATAGAAAAAAATTACAAACAGTATTAATATATAAATAGTCAAAATAAGAGTCATAGATCATATGATCCTATCTCTTAAGCTTGTAAGTTATAAACAATGAGGATTGCCAATTCCTCAACAAGCTTTGTGATAAATGCTTAGCCAGAGCCAGCACTTAAAATATCTCTGTCAGGACCCCCCCTCAACCTCTGACCATGGTTTCGTGCTTTGGTACTCCTCAGAGAGGTGTCAGGGTGAATTCAGACACTAGTGCTGGCTCTGGCTAAGCATTTATCACAATTCTTGTTGAGGAATTAGCAATCCTCATTGTTTGTATTAATATATTTTTGCAATAACCAAACAAACGAATAGAATTATACCATCAGAAATAAAGAAGATATATATAAAAATAAAAGCTGTCAAATTACAAATTACTTTTAACAAAGAAAAATTTAAACTAGAGCAAAATTTAAAAGCAAAAGTTAGTCAATACATGCACAGTCAATCGAAAAGTGAGTATAAACAAGAAATAATATGTTATTGTTAATATTTAACTTAGACAATTTTAGTTTACAAGATAAAAAAAAAAAGAATTTGTCTAATCTGGAAAGAATATTTTAGATTATTTAAAAAGACTAATATCAAATTCTATCTATTTATTTTCATATATCTTTGTATTGTGAAAAAAATAAATTGGTACTTAATGTACATTGTATTATTGATCTAGGTTAATGGTATACGCTGAGATTAAAAAGTTTAAATTTTCATTGTGAATCAAAATATGGACTGAACCAAATGTTTTAAATGAACGTATCAAATTTTAAATGTTTTGATAATGTTTCTTATGAGCTTTAAATAAATTATTTAATTCATTAATATCACTTGAATTCCAGAGGTTTATTTTTTCATTAAGAAAAAGTTCCAATAATATATATATTTTACAACCTATTAACCAAAATACTGTATCATAGTAATTTAATATACTGTACAGGCTTACACACACCTGCACACATAATATATAAGGGATTCGAACTCAGACTTTCAGATGACGCTCAACTCTCCATGCCATCTCATATTGCTGACCTACCTGATCTCACACATGTTGAAAAGATAAACAATCACCAATAAACGTATTTCATGCTAAATCAGCAATCATCAGTTATTATTATCATTATTATTATTATTTTAGTACATTTAACAGATTTACATCCAAACAAAAATGCACAGCTAATCTAGTTCACAAAACATTTGTAGAGTTTTTTGTATAGTAATCCTAAATGTTCTATCATTTGTTTCAAATATATTAACAGCACTAAAGTATTTATTATACAATCTAGGTAATCTTACTAATGCTGAATTTTTAATGTTTCACATTTAAACTTTGGAATTTTATACAAAATTTTTAATCTCATATTCTTTATCTCATTCCTATTATACCTGATGTAATTTTTTTAAGTTCTTCATTTTAGTAGATATTCATCTTTTATAGAGTGCATTGTCATCACATATTATTTCATATTTAATATATCTTAGAAATTTTTTATAAACTTTTTCCAGTACTAATCTATTACTTAATTTACAAGATTTCCAGATCAAAGATCCATAATTTAAAATAGGTAAAACCAATGTATGAATCAAATACATACATGTATTTCTCTTAAACATTTTACAGTTTTTGAGAATCAAACCCATTATTTTATAACTTTTTGCAATAATATATTGAATATTGTTATTAAATGTTCCATTATTATTAAAAATAATACCTAAATCTTTATGATATTTTTTATTGAAATACTTTTTGAATTTAGGGTACATACTTGTAGTTGATTTTTTAGGAAATGATATAACACATTTTTCCATGTTAATTTCCATATAGTTTCTTACATACCAATCTTAAAATCTTTTGATATCAGACTGTAAAATTTTCTGATCATCAAAATTATTAATAGTTTTATACAATTTATGTCATCTGCAATGCAAAAAAATCTTAGAACCAACTTCACACTGTTCTATATTCAAACAATAAACTGAAAAGACTAGTGATCCAAGTATACTTCCCTGAGGCACTTTAGCATTACTAAAATATGTATATGATTTTGTAGACCCAAAAGAAAATTAGGTCTATTTGAGACAAAATATGATGATAATGATGATGATGATGATGATAATAATAATAATAATAATAATAATAATAATAATAATAATAATAATAATAATAATAATAATAATAATAATAATAATAATAATAATAATAATAATAATAATAAAAAGGAGTAATAAGTAATAAAAGTGATGTCCCAATTAAGGCACAATAAACCATCACAATATCTATATAAATTTTTTTTATTTCTTTACCAGAATAAGAACTTTTTTGAGTATAAATATGAATTATGTGCATTTTATCTTTCATCAAGTTGTATAACTAATCTTGCCATTCTGACTGATATAATATTAATTTCCACGATGTTGTTCTTCCACTTTTTATTTGTAATGAATCTTACTTCACTTGTGAATCCAATACTTCTACATTTACAGGGAAGTATATGTCCACTTTTCATTTTTTTACTTTTTTTTTTATAATTTCATAAACTATAACAATGTCTTATTTAATATAACTGTTCTTCCAATTTGAATAGTCTTCCTTCACATGAAAGTGATTCCATAATTGTATGTAGTTAAAATGTTATTTTTAAATGATATTCTAGATCCACAATCAAGAGATCTTTAACAGTCTTACTGTTGACTTAGCTGACTATTTTACAGCCTTCTGGAAGTATGGACCATAATTTATTCATCCTGTTTTAAGAAGATTAATTTTTCAGTTAAATATTATTATACAATTAAAAAATAAGACTGATATATCATGGTCTTAAAGTCCGAATTAAAGAGAACACAAACTCTCCATATTACTAATGCATGTTTGTTTACTATATTCATAACCATGTAGTAATAACACTGCAGTGGCAGGAATGTATGCAGTGAACATTAGGAATTTTCCCTGCTTGGTTTCTTTAAAGCCTCAAAGAAGAATAAAAGAATCTTCTTTCACTTAATAACAAACTCCTTTCTACAACTGAATTGAATATATCATATATTCAAGGCATTTCTTCAGTGATTACAGCATTGGATCATTAAGGTATAGACCCAGAATATTGTCATATTCTGAAGAATATCTATAGAAATACACCAGCACCAATTAGATTACATAATGATACTAGGAAGGTTGACATTAATAAGAATGTATGACAGTGTGACTCCATATCTCCAAAACTTTTTACAGCAGTGCTGCAAGAAGTATTTTGTGTGTGGATTAAAATGGGAAGCTAAAGGAATAAAAGTAGATGGTGATTTTTTAAATCATTTAGGTTTTGCATATGATGTAGTAGTTTTTTTTTTTAAAAAAATAATGCTTCAGAGCTTCAGAAAATATTGCAAGAGTTATCAAATGAAAGTAAGAAAGTAATGCTAAAGTAATATTCAATGGATTTTCTGAAAAGATAAAAATAAAGATGAATAATGTTGAGTTGAAGTTAGACAACTACAAATACCTTGGTCAGATTATTACTGCAGATGAAAAAGTAATGGATGAAATTAATCATACAATTAACCTTAGTTGAAATGCTTTTGTTAGAAATAACTAAATATTAAAAGGAAATATGCCTATATATTTAAAAAGGAAGGTTTTTAATAAATGTGTTTTATCAGTTCTTACTAATGGAACTGAGACTTGGACACTTAATAGAAGAGTAATACAGACATTTCAGACCACTCAAAAAAATATGGACAGATACATGATAGGAGTAACATCAAGAGATTGAAAACAAAGTACATGAGTAAGAAAACAAACAGATGTTATTGACATCATTGAAGGAATTAAGAGACTCAAGTAAAGTTAGGCTGAACATATTGCTAAAAAAGATAATAATAGATTAACAGTTGTAATCTTAAACCGGATCCCAAAAGATTGTAAAAGACCCAGAAAGAAACCACATGAAAAGATGGTTATATAAAATAAAGAAATGCTCAGGAATGATGTGGAGAAGAGAGGTCAGAGACTGAAGAAAATAGACTGAACTTGGAGAAACCTCTATCATGCAGTGAGTTGATAATGGTTGACAATGATAATGATGATATTCAAGAAGTAGCATAAAATACTCAATGGGTTATTATAAATTACCTGTCATACCATGGCTTTGTATCATATTACCTTATGGATTTAATTTTAAAAATTGTTTTTATAGATGAAAGAAAAACCTTATAGATTACTACTAATATCTTTGAACTGCAATTTTGTTTCATGAGCAAATAATCACACAACACCTTAATACCTTATGAATTTTTTTAAAAAATGGTTCCATTCATGCTAATATGAGACAGAATTCTGAAAATGTGAAAAAATATTAGCAAAACATTTTGGAAGGGTCAATTACCAGCAAGAATATATATATGCTTAATTTTATAAAAGAAAAAGCAAATGTATAAACACATGATTTGGATATTTTTTTAAACAAAAATCAAAGTGAAAAAACTTTAAAAATATTATAAATATGCAAATGTTATGTATTTATAAGGATATGATTCTTTATCATTTTACCTTGGCTTTAGGAAGATAATAGTGTTTATTAAATTCTTATCCTATCCAATATTCCTAGACTAGTTTCAAGCTGATGGCTTTCATCAGTGAGGAGCTTTGGATCTTAGACCAGTGCAACCAGAGCTTTAGAATCTACTGCATCTTTCTTTAGGACCTATCATCTATTTCTCTGTTATACTATCAAGCTATCATCCCAAACAAAAAACATATGTTTTCACTCTAAGCCAGTTTCACTGGTCCAAGATCCAAAGCTCTCTACTGATGAAAGCCATAAGTTTGAAATTAATCTGGGGATATTAGATAAGAGATATTAGGTTAGAGATTTAATAAACCCTATCATCTTGCTTATTAAAGTTTATAAGTGACAATGAGATGGTAAAAAATAATGGTACTATAATAGCAA
Source organism: Epiperipatus broadwayi (assembly GCA_028023455.1). Classification (NCBI taxonomy): domain Eukaryota; kingdom Metazoa; phylum Onychophora; class Udeonychophora; order Euonychophora; family Peripatidae; genus Epiperipatus; species Epiperipatus broadwayi. Next base: position 869,482 of record JAQFVV010000259.1, on the reverse strand, counting down.
TATGTAAGCTAAAGGACATGAAATGGAATCAGATTATACTTTATTGATGCAATTCCTAAGGGAAACAATAATTCCTTACTTACATTAACCACATCATTATTCAGACAATTAAAAAAAAAATTATGAAGATGTATTGTATATATAAAAAAACTGTTCTAAAGGCAACCCTTTTTTAAAAAAAAGAAAAAAAAACATTATTTGATTAATGCAAATCCATTGCATAATATATTTAAATTCTAATATTTTTTTTTTAATTGCAAGAGATGATAATTTTTTTATTGTTTTTTTTTTTTTAAATTTATGATTAGCTTAAAATAACCTAGTTATTTTCAAAGCGTGATTACATATAACAAATTCAGAATTGATCTTTATATATATAAATTCTTAAATAAAAGAGATTTTGTTTATAACTCTTAAAAATTGATTTTTAATAAAATATTGTTAAATGAATCTATTGAGCATTAAGAAAAACCAAATATTTGCTAGTAAATTAAAATATTGATTTCCAATTAGTGTTTTACTACGTTATATTAAGCATCTAATGTTGAAATTGACCAGATGCTTATTTAAGTTTGAAGTTATGTAAAGCAGACAACGCAGTTATAAAAAGATAGGATTTAATTCTTTAATATACATATATTGCTTTTTTAAATATTTCTTTATTGATTAATAAATTGGTTCGATTATATTATTGATGAATCTGTAATATAGATCTAATTATAAGTTATTTTTCAATAGAAACCTATTTTATATCTAAGGTAAATGAAACATTTTTTAAAAAATATATAGTAGATGAATTTATTTGATTTAAATAGATACCTTATTAGTACAATTTTGTCACATTTCAAAATATTCCAAAAAAGTAATGCTTTACATATCAGCCTCTTGTCTGGCTCCTAACTTGGTTTTCGAATATGAATAGATAATTTTTTATAAATAGACCCAAGTTTAAGCAAATTTATTTTTTCCTTCGGTAGCCATTCTAGTGTAGACAACATAGATAACAAATGTATCATTGATAGGAAAATTTGCATTTAGCTATAATTATATTGATAAAAAATCAAGTCATATGACCTAATTTTAATAAAGCTTCTATTTACAAATGTTATGAGTAAGTTAAAACAAATGTATCATTGTTTTTTAACTTAATCTATATTTAGCTATAATTATAAATTTATTTAACGCACATTGATTACGTAAGTAATATTTATTAAGGCAATAAACCTGAAGCATGTGCGGTTGAAAATGCGAAGGTAGGGACCTCTACAGGTCTTAACCACAAGCTTATGCCTCTTTTTTTCCGAGGCATAAGCCTATGGTTAAGACCTGTAGAGGTCTCTACATTAGCATTTTCAACCGCACATGCTTCAGGTTTATTGCCTTAGTAAATATTATTTAGCTATATTTAACTAGAAAACAAAAGCAAAGAATACTGAACATTCATCAACCAGCATTTTTCCAAAAAAGAAATACTGGAAAAGCTATTTACAGAGGTTTTAATTGTTTCACATTGCTGTAAAAGTAGAATATTTGCAATGTCTTACAAACATACTAACAACCATCATTTTCAATCATTATCAAACACTGCAAAATAAAGTTCCCTACAAGTTTATTACCAAAATGAAAACAAGTACACACTCATATTTTTAATATATTTTACAATGCTTTTCCTGCTACTTTTGGTGATGGATAGCTTCTAGTTCTTGGGTAAACTATGGAAAAAGGGACTGCAATTGTTCTTATAAGTTTCCTACCACTTCCAACTGTATTTTGGACAGCCTGTCTCATGAGTAGGTTCAATGAGCCTTCTGGCTGTACTATGACAACTTGCCTCATGCCAATATTTGATTCTAATAGCTTTCAGTCCTGAATGTGAACTTTCCCCACTGTCAACCATTTAGCTTAACTGCTATTGTTTTGGAGAATGGAGATTCTGTTTTGCAGCTTTGTGGCAATAGTTCTCAGACCCTACCATCAAAAAGACTGACTTTTTATTGCCAGATTATCATCCTTAATGAAAATATTCATGTTCAGTGAGCATCATTGCCTATTGGTTCATTTTTACCATTGGCTATGCATTATCTATCTAAATACATATAGATTCATGGTGATTAATGCTCAATCTGATCTAGATAAGATTAGATCTAGACTAGTACATTATCTGAAGACAAGGTGAGGTATGACAGTTTTATTCAACCATTTGACATGTGTTTCTTTCTAGATATTTTATAATCATTGGATACTCAATTAAAAACTGTCTATCTGTTGTCATTTATTCTAAAAACATGTCCAAACTCAGCTACATTTCAGTCTCTTAATTCTTTAATGATATCAGTGATAGCTGTTTGTCTCTCATCCACATATTTCATATTTCTTCTCACCTTTTTACTCTTAATACTTTAATACTAATTAATATCTTCTCTAATTAACAATTATATATTTTACATATAGTGAGAAGTAAAGCTATATTTAAAACATATACATTAAAAATCTTTACAAGCACATAAGCCTAAATCCTTTTAGTATTAAATTACTTCTTCAAGCACTACAAAAATGAATAATTTTATCCGGTTCTAGTGGTTAGCTACCGGGACATGCTTGATGGAGCTGATATCATCCAAACAAACATCAATACATCATTTCTGGGGCTAGATAAAAAATATGAAGCAAATCAACAAAATATCATTGGATAAATTTGTTTTTTTTTTCAGTAATTATAATGTTTTTATTATGTTTTTTTTTTGCTTAATTACGAGATTTTTTTCTCTGATTTATTATAATTATACCCAATGTGTCTTTGTGTGACATGATGGTTTTTATTAGACCATTTAAGTGCACTCCAAAGATACTCTAAGGTTTGAGAGTGTGAACCTGTTGTAGGATCCACAAAATTGTATTGGTGGTTGACCCTCAGATATTTGAAGCCTGCAGCCTACAATTTAAATGTTTTGTAGGTCTTCCAGCAGTCTGAATAAATGCTAGATTCAGTCTTGATGTTTTTCTGGATGCTCGAGAAGCGTAGCTGCAGACCAATTAGGAATTGGTACCGCAAAATACTCTTTTGTTTTCCTACACACTCTTTCAAATAGTTACTGCTGCAGAAGCATTCTTCCTTGATGATTTTTTATGTTGAGTAAACAATGTCTCACCCACCTCAACAATGGCACCAGGCCTACTGATTTGACAACAGGGCCTAGAAATCACATACTCATGGCACAAATTCATGAAGATCATTGGTCCACTAAATCACAGCACCTCTTGACAAGTCTAATTTCATTTGTGCCCTTTCTATGGTTAGCTATTCTTAACTCTAGTAGTAAATAGATCAATCTCACAGCCTTGACAAAGCAGATTCTGGAGCTGTCAACCACATAATCTGTCAAATCGAATGTGTTCATTTGCATGCACAAAGCCACTAAATATTTCTACCTTTGTGAACTCTCATCCACTTTCTGCACACACATTTTCTGTCAGATGGCAATACATGGTGCTGTTGCAAAAAAGAAACAGCAGCTGATTCTGTTGATGGTCATTACCAAACTTTCAAGCAAGTACTCATAATGTCAGCCATTTTTAATTTTGTAACTGTTCTCATGCATTATGTGAAAACAGTGGCTTTTCAGTTGGAGAAAGATTTTTTTACAGTTATTTACAAATGAAATATTGTCAACCAAATGAGTAATAATTTTATAATTAACATTTTCTGCTTGCACTTTCAATACGATGTCCTTAATTAGTAAACATTTGACATTAACATAGTTTTACACATTTTAAAAACAGCCACCCACAGGTAGTACGCTACCTGACTGTCATCATTATCATGCTTTAAGTTTGATAAAGATCTAAATGTCACTTACAACTATACAGAAAGTTGAGGTGGTATGTAATATATCACCATGTCATTTACCTAACTGCACAGAAAGTTGCAGTTAAGGCACAGTCAACTAAACAGTGTATTGATGTTTGTTTGGATGGCATCAGCACCATCAAGCATGTCCCAGTAGCTAATGTACTAGAACCTTTTATTCATTATATTTTCATCTGTATTCATAATCTGATCAAGATATTTGTAGTTAGCTTCTTCCAATTCATAATTATCAATTTTTATTTTCTTCTTCCAAGCAAATCATTGAACTTAAGTTTTTTTAAACATTTATTTATAGTCCTACTTTTTTATTTTCATTCAATTGTTACTAACTTTTTTCTTTTCTGGGCCAACATAATATCTGATAAAATAAAAATACGCATAGAAAAGGTAGTTTTTAAATTATATTTAACTTTATTACTGCCAAGCATGCTTTCAATATATTTTTACTATATCATATCCACAGCATATAGTATTGTGTTTTCTGAAGTACTGAAGTCTTATTTGCACAACAATTACATCTGTTAAATGCAGATGACTTTCTCACTTAACTTTTGATTTTAATCTACAAAAATTCTGTAAAATTTTTTGGAGGTATGGAATAGCCCTATCATATCACTCTCACTTTCACCCTCTAATCTAATCATGTACAGTTGCCCTTTGATAAATATTCTTTGAAATGTGACAATATGCCAGATCTATATCTTGATGATTCAAAACATTAATTGCTGTGGAAATGCTTATAGAATAAAATGCCTTTTCATAATCTACAAATCCAAAAGATAATGGCAACTCATATTCATAAGTCCTCTCTATAATTTTTCTCAATACTTGGACTTGGATGTGTTCAATGTATTAAAACCAATTTTAAATTCAGCTTGTTCTTTTGATTGTCTGGAATCCTAAATTTACAGCAGACAAGTTATAATTCCTTTGATAATAATTTTGTATAAAACTCATAGAAGGCTTATAGGTTTGTACTTACTAATATTTTTTGATCACTTTTCTGAAATATTAATATTATTAATGCATTTTTCTATCTCTACATCTTTATCATTTTGATATTTTTTATACAACTTCACCAATAATTTTTCTATTTCTTCTTTTTTAAAAATATTAATATCATTCGCTGTATCTTTTTCCTCTTTATAAATTTAATTGTATATCTCATCATTTCATTTAAAATACTTAGCAATTCCAAAAATATAATAATTTTAAAGGAAAATTTTGACAGGTTTTAATTACTATAAACTTTCAACTTTCATGATGCCAATCTTTTCTTTTTTAGTTTAGTTTTAGCTTTGTTTTTTATTATTCAAACAACTTTTTTTCAAATTCCAAGATATTGTTTTATATTTTTGAGATTTTTATTACTTTATCCAGTTTTGCTTGCTAATTTATATTAACTCTTTTCAAACTATTTTAAAACTATAGATATTCTTCTTTCTTTCGTATATTATTTTGTCTCAGTATATATATATAAAAGGGGCCTGAACATGAACTTTCAAGCTCCCTACATCTATCCAATCTATCTGTTCATGTTCATGTCCCTTATAATTACTTAGTATAGATAATATACATATATTTAAGTAATAAGGGTAATAATGTTCAAAACTAAATAGATTTATAAGTAACCATTAGAAACCAATCAACATTTAGACAATTCCAATATAGATAACAATCAACAATTTCAAACTGTTGTCAAGGCAGGGGGGATTCTACCTCTTTTGTTAAAAGGAGGTTGTCTTGACAATAGTTTGAAATTCTTGATTGTTATCTATATTGGAATTGTCTAAGTATTGGCTGGTTTCTAATGCTGATATATGTAAATATCAAAATTAATCAAATTCACAACTCAACCAGATTAACCAAAAAGTGAACTCTAAAACACTACCAATGGTTTCACTGCTACAAGAAGACTTCTCAACTGTAAAGAAGTACAAAATAACATATTTAAACTAAAATTACCCACATTTCCACTTTCCATACACCCTTAATATTAAAAGAACTTTTAAGTAAGTTAATTGCTTCAGAATCATAAATTTTTAATAATAAAGATTCATTAATTCTTTTTATTTCATTTCTCTCAAAGAAAACAACCTTAGCTTCATCAAAATTAATAGTGTGGTCTGTATCTTTTTCATGGATATATATAAAGCAGTACTAAGATATTTATTTCTAACCCTACTTTTATGTATCTTTATTCTTCCATTTAAGCTCAGACTACTCTAACCTATATACCTTCTTACAAAACCAAGAGATAATATACACTTTTCCAGGAATAGTCTTTCTAGCAAAAATTTCCTTTGTATTATTTAATAAATTATTCAAAGTAATACCCCCGTTCCAAGCAAATTACTATTTTTTACACACAATTTTATAAGAAGACAATTTACATGGCAAAAAAATAAAATCATATTTTTCTTTATCCTTTACATCATTACAAATATTACTATTAAATAAAATACTTTTATTTTATTTTGATTATTTATTAACTAGTTTAGCTTTATACTTTTAATGTTTGCATTTTGATGAGATTCTTTGCATTTAATGTAGTGTTGCTGATATAGTGTAAAGTTTTATGTCTTATTTTTATATATTTGTATTTATTTATATATGTTGATTTTTTCTTTACACTTGAGAAGTCTGCTTGTAGTAATGAAACCATTGGTAGTGTTTTAAAATTTATTTTTTGGCTAATCTGGTTGAGTTGGGAATTTTGGAGTAATTTTGGTTATTTATTGACTGGTTTAGCTAAAGTTGGTTATAATATTTTGTTGCAGCTTGTTGAAGTTTGCAGCAATTGGTTTTAGCTAGCCAAGAATGGCTGGAAGATTTATAAAAAGTTCCCATGCTATGTAGCTGAAGTCAAGGCAGGAGATCCAGCAGCATTCTATTGGTTCAATAGTGGAGTTTGAATTTACACGGAGGAAAAGGTCCCACTTCTTTGGGTTAAAATTCATAGTCTTAAATATGGACAAGACAGTTTGCTGGCCTGAAGTTCATCAAGCCCTAGACAGAAGGGAGAGTGCCAACATACCTAATTATACCTTCCTGATTATGACAATTCTGGATTATACCTGTTCACCAAGACCAACTTACAAAGAGAAGCACAGATAAATGTATATACAATAGTGAGTAGCATTCTATATAATGAGAATGAAATTTAAAATAATTTCTTTGGTAAAAATGAGATTTAAAAATCTTTATATTTTAAAAGATAATAAGTAAATACTTTTGCTTGAATTGAATTAAAATCTAAAAGTACTAATTGATTCATGGACAATTTATTTTGAAAAAAAAAAGATGTCATCAAAAATCATTTTTAGATTAATTTAAAGATGTAATTAATTAATTGAGAGTAACCTGTCATAAAAAAGAAACTTTCAAGTTACCTGTCAAAAAAATTGACTTTATTATTTAAAAAAAAGAAAAAGAAAATACTTTTATTGACCAAAGAAAAGAGATTAATTAATAATTTTAATTTATATCATCTATATGTTCATAGATACACATGTATGTGTGAATTTTATATAAAGTTTTCAAATGGAATTAATTATGAAATATATTTTTAATAATTTTATTTTGATAAATTCAAATATGTTCATTCTATATTAAGCCACAATGAGATTTAAAAATCTTTATATTTTAAAAGATAATAAGTAAATACTTTTGCTTGAATTGAATTAAAATCTAAAAGTACTAATTGATTCATGGACAATTTATTTTGAAAAAAAAAAGATGTCATCAAAAATCATTTTTAGATTAATTTAAAGATGTAATTAATTAATTGAGAGTAACCTGTCATAAAAAAGAAACTTTCAAGTTACCTGTCAAAAAAATTGACTTTATTATTTAAAAAAAAGGAAAAGAAAATACTTTTATTGACCAAAGAAAAGAGATTAATTAATAATTTTAATTTATATCATCTATATGTTCATAGATACACATGTATGTGTGAATTTTATATAAAGTTTTCAAATGGAATTAATTATGAAATATATTTTTAATAATTTTATTTTGATAAATTCAAATATGTTCATTCTATATTAAGCCACATGTCTGTGTGCAGATTGGGTTTTAAATAAACCTATATGGAACATAAATGTAAATCTAAAGTAATAATTTGAATTGTGTCTAGTTATTTTGTAAATCACAAATGTGATAATTTTTTTATTGTATATTAATCAAACCCAGAAGGCTTAATTTATATGTATAGTCTTATTCTAGACCTTAATATCATTTTTTTAATTTTTATTGTTAGTAAGCTTGTGTTCAATTGTGAAAATTATTTCAGTGGCTCTAAATATTTTTAGAATATCTGTTTCCATCATCTTTTGGTCACATACAGTAATAGACCTTGTGTTCTACTGAACTGGATTCACATATAATGGCTGATATATAAATGGGAATGTATATTAGTGCTTTTGACATCCAGAGATGATCAATCATCATTCTGATTGGTGAAAAAAAGAATACTCTTTAAAGCCCATGCACTACATTTTATTTTAGTTTAATATTATTAGAAGTTAAGTTTATAGTTGGCCAGTACAAGTGACCAGAGCATTAATGATGATTAACATGTTCAATGTCCCAACATTATTGTTTAGATTTTTTTCTAGATGTATTCTGATGGATTGGTACTAAAGTGGTGCATCTATGTAATGCTTAAATAATTTCCCAAGCTGGAAAAGGCTAAATAGTTAGCCTGGTTTTCAGAACACACATTACCAATCCAATCACAAGATTGGCTGTTGATTTATTGTGTTGATTTATTTTGATAGATCATTCATGATGATGAATGGTTTCATTTGAGTATTACTCATACCTTTATTTACTTATTGATAATGCTGGTTAAATTTAGTTATTTTACTTATAGTTGCACTAAGAATTTAACTAATCTCTTCTAATCTAATTAATTATAACTGATCTCTCAGAGATTTTTGGATCTCATGCTCTCTTTTGTAACTATTCTTATATATTTTAAATGTTAAACATTACTTGAAATTTTTTATTTAACAATATATTACTTTAACATTTATTTACTACTTTTAAATATATATCTTTTTTTTAACTAAATATTTTTTTCCAGGTAAAAAACAGCTATAACATTCAAAACATTTATTATCTGTTATAATTTCAATCTTTTAAAAAAGATGTATCAGAGGTCATTTATTCAAAATAAAGTTATTTTAAAATATATAATTTATTTATTGTTTTGATCAATAGCAAGTCCTTTTAAAAACATAAAAGACATTCAAAAGTCATCTTCAATTTGTCTTTAAATACATCATTCTTAAAACATGTCCATTTTGATTACTTTAAAGACAAATGAAATGTGAATTATTACTATCAGTTATATAATAAACAGACATTCATCATACCATAAAACATTTTAAATTCAGTTTTAAACTTAGATGCAGAGTCTTAATTTTCTTTTCTTTCTTTCAAATTTAACACTACAATAAAGATTTTTAATAAATATCTGATTCCTCTTAATTGACTTTAATAAATTATTTTCATTGTAATAGGATAAAGTTCTTTCAACTTTATTGAGGAAATATACAATGGTTACATTGGTTTTTTCATATTGTTACTATGGATTATACAGGTTACTACAATGATTTATATGCATGTGCTATAAAGTTCTGTGGTGTTGTGTTCAGGAGTAATCTTAGAGCATTTCTTCACTGGGTAGATCAACTAGGGCCCATGTGTTTTCTGCAATGTTAAGGTAGGCTGTGGAAAAGTCTGTTTTGTGAATTTTATTCAGCATTCGATATAAGGCTGTCTCAATGTTCGGGTATTCAGACTTGCTTATGACCAGCTTACATCCCTTGATCTATCACATTGGTCAGAGACAAAGAGTTGTGGGTTTGGTCCTTGAATCAGTTCTGTAATGCTGATTGGAGTATTTGTAGACATGGGCAGTTTGTTAGCATGTGGTTGGTGGTTTCATCTTCTCTCTGGCAAAGTGAGCATGTGCTTGCTAGATTTTTGAAGCCTCTCTTATAGTAGAGAAAGGCATTTGTGGGAAGGGTTTCCAGATTTACTTTAATGAGGAAGTCAACATACTTTGGGGGAAGGCGCCAGTGTTTTGTTAGTTTGATGAGTCTTTGGTTGGAAATTTGGAGGAAAGCAGAGATAGAGGAACTCTTGTGGTGTGTAATATTGAAGATCTCCCAATATGTGAGTTTGCATGTGAATAGACTTGCATTGGCTGAAAGTTGGTTCAGGATTAGAGTCACTGATTGTCAAAGCCAGTTGTTTTGTTTAGAGGGTGGTGGCCTATGTGTGGGCTTGACAGGTAGTGGGCATTCAATGGTATCATTGTCCTTAAAAAGTCTGTGAAGCACATTGTGGGTTCTTTGTAGGTTGATTGTTTCAATGGAGTGGAGTGAGAGACCATTCTCTCTCCTGGGGTGATGCATTGTCTTGATACTGATGGCTGCAACTTTTCCTCCCCAGCAAAGTTTTGTACATGCAGAGTTTATTTTATTTATGAATCCTTTGGTGGGATTGAATCCAGTAAGGTAGTATATTATTTTAGGAAGCAGGATGGCATTTAGTAATGCAACCTTTCCAAAGAAGAACAAGTAAATTTTTGATATTGATGCTATTCTGGTTTGTGTTTTTTTCAGCAGTGAGTTTTGGATTTTCTGTCTCATGAGTGAGTAGAACTTTGCTACAGGGAATCCCAAGAACTTCTGTGGTTGGGCATTGAACATGGCTGGAATTTGTTTTCCTGTGAGTAATGACCATATTGCTGACTTTTCGCTGTTGAATGTGAGGCTATGCATTATTGTGTAACTGTCAAGTATGTTTACTAGATTGTTAAGGTGATCGATGGAGGGAAGAAAGACAACAACATCATCCATGTAGAAAATGTGGTTTATGTTTTCATTGATATAATCTACTTGGATGCCTGGAAGTGTGTTTTCTATTTGGAGTAGGAGAGGGTTTATGTAAGCTGTGAATAACAGCATGCTTAGTGGGGATACCTGTGGGATGGATAAACTTGGTTTGAATCCCGGAGCTATGTATCCATCTAGCATGAGGAAAATTTCCCGGTTGTTTAAAAGGTTCTCTATGATTTGTAGAAGGGGTTGAGGTACTTGGTATTGTTCAAGTGTTTTAATTAGCACATCAATGCGTACCGAGTCGAATGCCCCTGCAATGGTGAGTTGAATGGTAACTGGCTTGAACCTTCTTTTTGTGCGTACTTGGTCTATTACTAGACGGAAGCAGCTTATTGCATCTCATGTGGCTGCACCCTTCTTGGCAAACTGGTATTTTGAGATGTGCTTGAGGACATTGTCTTGCATTTTGTCTTTGATTATAGACTCAATTATCTTGATCATGAGTGGGATCATTGAGATGGGTCTTAGGTTTTGTAGTTCAGTTGCCACATCACTCTTTTTAAGTAGTGGCACCATTGCGATGGGGTATAGAAAATCAAGAGGGCAAGTCTCACTGCTGAGTAGATCAATCATTTCCTTGATGATTGGGATGGTGTATTTGTTCAGGTGGAGTAGAATAAACTTCGGGATGCCATGTAGGCCAGGATGTATTTTGTCTGGCATCTCATTTAATTTTTTTTTGGATTGTAGCATGGTTAATGTCATGAGAGTTGTCTGGATTTATTTTGAAAGTTCTTCTGTCACTGGGTGTGATGTGGTTTAGAAACTTTTTTGAAATGCATTGCATGGCCAATGTATTGTTTACCATCAATGGTGAAGTCACTTGGGCCTTTTCTATTCTTTCCTGATCCCAAGGCCCATCTGATGTATCCTCTGGTCCAGCAGTGTTGATGTACCAAGTAGCTCCGGGCCCTTTTTGTTGCTATGTGTTCTTTTAGAATCTTTTAGGTGGTACTATATTTAGTCTTTAGTTGTAAGATTGTTTCTATGTTTTATCCTTCCAGTGTTAGGTGCTTAAGGGTGTCTGCAATGTTGTCTAAGCTGTTTAAAAGTTTTAAGGGTCCTGGTCTTTGGAAGGAGTAGGTGGTTATTAGTTTCTGTAGCATATTTGTGAATAGAGGCCATGCCTCTGTGATTGGCCTGGAGAGTATGTTTGTTTGATGGAATTGTATGTAGGCTTCTGAGAACAGGCAGACTGGTGTAGTTTCCCTAGTTATGAGTCTTATTGTTCTTTGGTAATTGTTTGGGTCTGGAGAGCTGGAGGAAAACTGGAGTTTTATCTCTTACAACAGGTGGTCTGAAAAAACCACTGGCCAGAGTCTGGCTTGAGTGGTAGGCAGTAAGTTTGGTGATAAAAACATTAAGTCGATGAGGGATATATTTAGTTGTGTAGAATGAAAATGCTGTCTCAGGGAGCAGGTTTTGTACACCCATTAGCTTTAGACTGATCAATGGGAGGTAATCAGACTGGAAGGTTTCATAGGGAGTGGTTGAAGTCTTCTATCAGGATGGAAGGGAATGGGTTGGTTCGAAGTGTCACATTTATTGTGTGAATAATTCTGCGGATGTTGTCAGGAGCCTTTGTCATGTATATGTTGCATAAGTTGATGGTACAATTGTTGTATTGAAGGATGGCTATGAGACAGTGGTTGTCTATGTATAGTATTTTGAAGAAGATTATGGGAGATAATTTGTTAATTAGTATGGCCACTCCAGATCCTGGTGTTTGGGCTATGGAGTAGTGAAAGTAGCCCAGCGAATTTAGTTTCATGAAGTGTGGGCCAGACTGTATGTGTAGTTTTGTTTCAGAGAGACAGAGAATATCTGGTTGATGTTTAATAAACCATCTGTGAAGTGCTTCAACTCTTTCTTTGGAGTTTAAGCCTCTGATATTTACTGCTGTGATTGTAATAGTCATGGTGTGGTGAGTATTTTAGGTGAAGGTATCTTTTGGGAAGGGGTCTTCTGGTAGTGGTTTTTCTGAGGGGCTGTTCTCTGACTCAGGAAATGAGATAAGGAGTATTTCATTTTCTGTGGTTATCAGCATGGGGTCTTCAGTTAGTCTGAGAATTGGTAGAGTCTCTTCTTCTGTGGTTGTCAGCATAGAAGTCTTCAGGTGGTCTGACCTTTGGTAGAGTCTCATCTTTGGTGGTTGTCAGCATAGGGTTTCCAGATTATCTGAATGTTGGTAGAGTCTCATTTTCCCTTGATAGAATTTCTTGTCATTTTTTTGTCTGATAGTTTAGGTGATTCCTGTGATCTGGTAGTTTTTGTTCTGAGGGCCGCTTGGGCTGGGTCTGAGGTACTGGAGTCATCAGTTGATTTTTCTTGTGTGCTAGAATTATTATGTCTTGATCTTTTGCAATTGTGTCTTTGGAGGGTTTAGTGGATGTTTTGGTGGTTCTTTCATCTTCTGATTCGATCATGGTTTCTGATGATGACCGTGATCTAGTGAGCTTTGAGTCCTCTGCCAGTCTGTGGTGGATTAGGGATTTTCCAGTATCTGGGATGCTTGTGTAGCTATGGTTTGTTCCCATTGGAGTGGGTATGGACTGATGTGTGTTTTCAGTTTCTGTTTGTGGTTTTGTGTAGGTTTTAATTGGGTGTGTAGAATCAGTGGGGTCTTCGATGGTGCTGTTGTGATTTTTTTGGATATTCCTGACTGCTTACATCACTTGTATTGAGGGGACACACCTTCATTATGTGTCCTCTGTTTTGACAGTTGAAGCACAGTGGGGGTATATCCCGGAAGCTGATAAGGATTGTAGCCTTGTTGTTGCTGACTGTTGCTGGTAGTGTAAGTGGTTGAATTCCTGTCTTGAGTACTAGACGGAAGACTGCAGTGTTGGTAAATCCCATTGTTTCTGCTTTTGATTTTTGGATGTATTTAAAGCCTTCAACTGTACCATAATTGGCAAGGGCCTGTTGTAAGTGGGATTCTTCAAAGTTGACAGTACAGTTACTCACTCTGCCCTGAAGAATCTGTGGTTTGTTCATGTTAATGTGAACCAGGGATTTGTTGTCTAACTGTTTGAATTTAGTTTCAAAGAGTTGCTTTCCTGATAGGTCTTTGAATTGAATTGCAATATACCTTTTATTTGTGTGGAACAGTATTTTATAAACTGGTGACCAGAACTTGTGGTCAGTGAATAGATCATAGAGTGAGAGTATTGGGAATTTGTACAAGGAGCAATTGATATCTGTTGTTGTTAGGATACTTGTGCGTGCATTCATTGGTATACTCTGTGAAGGAGTGAAAGAGAAGATTTGGTATGGTTCTATTAAAGCATTCTGTTACTGAAGAATGGTAGTCTATGTTAACTGGTTGTTTGTTCTTGTTCCCCATCTCTTAATTAGATGAATTTATTGTATGGGTCATATGTAGTTTGTGTGTTGATTGCTTGAGTTTTGGCTTGGGTTGATTGTCCAGTGGTTGTCCTAAGACTATTAGCATATGAGAGTTGGGGATGGAGTTGTGAGGATATTTCATGGTAATGTTCTGAGTTGTTAGCATTGTTTTGCTGTGCTGGTTCTGGGGGGCTGTTGGTGTCTTGGGTTGTGAATCTGGAACTGCATTGAAGTTTTGGAAAAGATTCATTGTTGTTTTCCAATGTTGTGTCATTTACTTCACTGTTGAAATTGATAACTGATTTTCTTTCCTGTTTGGAATTTTCATTTTGTGTTGTCTGTTTTGGTTTCTGGGAGTTTGGTTTATTTGCGGTGTTGCTGCTTGTTGATTTTCTTTGGAAGTTGGTGTTAGTTTGTGGTGTCTTTTGGATTGGGGTGTTTGTTTTTATTTGATTGAAGTTTGTTTTTCCATTGCTATTAGTATTGGTTAGGTCTTTTTTCTTATCTTTCTTTAGTGTTGGTGCAGTTTTCAGCTTTGCTACTTGTTTGTTTTTGAGGTTGGAAAGGTGAGTTAAAGCTGGCTTTATGTGCAGTTAAATTAACTAAAGAATTGGTGTAAAGTGATGTATTCAACTGTGTTGGATGATTTAATTGTGTCCCCCCTAAGTTGGAATATGTAAATAAATCGCTAGAGTTACAATTTAAGTTGTTTTTTGGGTTATGAGGGTGATCTATTGTGGCTACCAGTTTAGTTTTTGATTTGTAACTTTTTTGTTTTTCGTGCTGGGAGTCTGATTTTCGTCGGGTATTATATCCAGTGAAATTCTCTGTCGAAGCAGTATAACCTTCTGTCTCTGATTCTGCAGAATCACTCAATTGTGTCTCTGTGAACTTAGAGTATATGGATTTGTCACTAGTGATAGAATTTATGTCTTTTTCCATGTTATGAGTGTGAACGTGTATAGCTTCCAGTTTGGTTTTTTCACTATAACTTTTTTGTTTTTCAAGTTGGAAGTCTAGTTTTGGAACAGGATTATAGTTGGTGAAATTCTCTATGGAATTTATATCACTTTTTGTCTTTGACTGTATGGGATCATAATGCATTGCTTCATCAAACTTTGGATATGCGAGTTCATCGCCAATGGCAAAATTGCGGTTGATATTTACGTTATAAGTATTATGTTTTCGGGTTTCCTGTTCAGTTTTTGAGGCATAACTTTTTTGTTTTTGACTCTGGAGATCTATTTTTTTTTGGATTAAAGATAGAAAAATTCTCTATTAGACCATTGTCATCGGAAGTTTGGGACTGATCGGAAAGATTATTTTCAGACCCATCAAAATCCATTTCTGGTTCACATTTTCTATTTATTTTCTCAGTAGATTTTTTCCTTGAAGGATTTTTTATTTTTTCGGTCAAAGGAAGAGTTATTTCTTTTGGTTTGTCCTGACATATAAATTTAGGGATTTTGGTGTTATTTTCACTTTTTAACTCTCCCTTTTAGAGGCTATGGCTGAATTTGCTGAGGTGGCAGTTTTTTTTTGGGAGCCATGTTTGTTTTTGATCGTAATTGTTTAACTTAGTAATAATTAACAATTATATATGGATTTAAATGTTTTTTTTTAAATAATAAAGAGAAGATACTTACAATCTTTCCTGTGTGGTCATTTCTCCTCAATAAGTGGTATAGAAGTGTCTAAGTCACAGTCAAAGTAGCTACCATGCAATGGTGAACTTGCCTAAAAGCTGCCACTAAAGGGTGACCTAATAGGATAAAGTTATTATTAAAAAATGTTCACTCACTCTAGCCATACTATTTATAAAAATTTCAAAGTCCTTACATAAATTCTTCTGGTCTTGTTGCAGTATATTTCTTGATATCTGGTATTCATATTCCCAATATTTAAATAACTATTATCATGTTCTATAGAATTACTGAGGTCCTAAGCTATGTTCAAGTAAGAATAGACTGATAAGGAAATTTGGTGTTTAGCAAATCATTATTTAAACAGTTATTCAAATTATATTTTTTAAAACACTTTTAATTACAGTCAAATATCAGCCTTTCATGCTAATTGTGCATACGCTTTGTGAGTGTTAATAATAAATGAATACTTTCTCACCAATACAAGATATAGTATTTATGCAGGAATAAAAGATATCCTCTTATTCCTATGACTCAAACACTTATATATGAGCAAATCTGAAGTACTGGCAAAGAAAACATGATGATGGAACAGTCACTTTAAATTACTATATATAATGTCTGAATGAATGACATATTGGTGAGAAAGTATTCATTTATTATTAACACTCATAAAGCATATGAACAATTAGCGTGAAAGGCTGATATTTGACTGTAATACAATTGTTTACATACGCTATATAAAATAAATGCTTAAAACACTTTTAAGTAAAATAATAATAATAATAAAGAAATTACTACTGTCACAATAAAAAAGTATATGTAGTTATAAATTTCAATCTAAATCTTCTTAATTCGAATCTATGAAACGCTATCATTAAAATCATTGAAATCACTGAAATCACTAAAATCACTGCCTAGGCTGTCTTCAACATCTCATTTTATACTGGTCTTAATCCAATGATTCCATTGGTCAATACTGTTTATAAAAACCTTCTCATTTACATAACTACATCAGTTTTATTTTAAAATTAAGTTTTAAAACTATGAGTCATCAATTATTAAATATTAGCAAATTATTTAATACCTCAAATATTAAATATTTTTATCTAAAAAACTAAATAACCTTGTTAAAACAATTTTTAATATTTTAATGACCTAAATTGACTTAAAAATAAAATACTACACCTAAATAAAATAATAATGATTTTAATTATTACTTTGCTAATATTATCTCTAGACTTAAAAATTTGTTACATATTATTATGCATCAAATTTTTGTTAACAAGCTAAAATTATAGTTTCTTTCCTTAATTTTTATAAGGCTACATATTCACACAATCACCTCTAATCATGTGATACTTTCAGCACATTTTAAACTAATATTAAATTAACTATCATTTAAATATAGAGATGTCATATGTTGGGACAACAAAGAATAAATCGGAGACTAAATTAAAAACAGCATTTAATTGATAAAAATTCTGCTATTTACAATCATATGAATAAATTTAAACAAAGATTTTGAAATAAAACCTTTAGAATGTATAAAGTCATACCATGAAAGAATGATAAAGGAAGGAATTTAATTAGTGAAATTAAACCTGAATTAAACAGAATGTTAATAGAAAAGAAAAACAAAACAATAGGTTTGTTAATTAAATTTTTTATGGTATTTTTGGATAGGTATATAAATGTAAAAAATTTCATAAAAAATCATAAATTATTAAAAGTAAGAAATATTTATTTTAATTCATAAACTGCATGTCTGCTGATAAATGTATTAAATAAATAATTTATATTATATAATGTCTGCTACTAATGTTTTTGACTGATGGGAAATGTGAATATTTATTGCAATATATCTGCTATACACAATGGCTGAAATGTACGTAAAAATATTTTATATAAAATGGATTAAGAATTATTATTATATGAAGATATTAAAAGCCTGGATAGAAATTTTTAGAAAGGATTGAAATAAACAT
The DNA here is from genome assembly GCA_028023455.1 of Epiperipatus broadwayi. Lineage (NCBI taxonomy): Eukaryota > Metazoa > Onychophora > Udeonychophora > Euonychophora > Peripatidae > Epiperipatus > Epiperipatus broadwayi. The sequence continues at coordinate 851,718 of JAQFVV010000259.1, read as the reverse complement.
TTTATCTTTTCAGCATCATTAATATTCTGTTTGGATTTTAATGGATTTTATATTACTTCTACATTTTTAATGGCATCAAGACAAGAGTATGATCATGCACAAAACTTTAGGCTATGGAACAATTCCTGACAAGCATTCAACTTATGAGCAGAAGGAGAGAAAAAACTCTTTTCATAACTTTAAAACTTTATCATTTTTTTAATTAATATTTAGAAAATTACTTTTTTTTTTAATTTTGAAACTAATCTTTTGTTATTATATTTTAAATTTAATTTTAAAATATATTAATTTTATTATTATTAGAATGTTAAATACTAAAAATGGGTATTTAGAAAGTAATTTTATGAACAAAGTAAATTACAATCATAACTGATTTTCTTGAATGTAGGGTCCAAAAAGTAGATCATTGTGAATGATCTTAATGATGGTTGAGATCATTGGTAATTTCTTTTTATTATTTAGATTACATTTTGCTTAATAATTTGTTTTTTAAAAAAATAATATATCCTAATTAGTATTTTAAATTAGTATTTCATATATTAAACAGTGGAATGAACCATTGATAGAAATTATTATCATGTATATTTTTTTAAAGAATTGATGAATGTTTTTTGAAAACATCCAAGGATATTTAAAATATTTACTTAATGTAAATGCTTGAATATGCATACATTAGATAACATCTTTAATTTATTAATGTTTTATCTTTGTGAATGTTGTCTGTTGAAATGCAGAGAAAAATCTAATACTGATCTCTAAATTATATAATAACAAATAAATAAATGTATAATACTAATGTATGTTTTATTAAGATCATTTGTGCATGAAAACTTTAAAAAACCATCTTGACTTGAATTTATATCTGTTGTTTCTTTAATATTGGTTTTGGAAATTATTTTAGAATGAAGTTTGTACATTTTACAATGTTATTAAGTGAGTTATTCAGTGTGGAAGATATAGGATGGTGGTTGGGAGAGTAATATTCATATGAAATTCTAGGTGTTGTGATATGTTGAAAACTGTTGGATGTGAATTATATTTCCATACTTTAAAGTTATTAAAATATACAGATAACATTAGGCTGTATATTATTTTCCATGGGCAGTTGCATTTCCTTATTATCAATAAGTGCTATAATAGAGCCATGACTTGAATCTTAGGTACCTGATGAACATGATCTATTATGATTTTACACTGTATCCATGATGATATTATCTTACAATTTGAATTATTCTTGTCATTATTCCATTCCCTACACTTTAATCACTATATATTACCATAAGATACCGGATAGTTTTATAAGTTGGTAAAATAATTGCTAAACCATTTAAAGTTGGTAATTTTGTGAGATGGCAAAATGAAGTATATAGAAATTTCTTTCACAAATGATGTTGAGATGTTTGATGATTGTCATAGTATATAACATAAGACAGGAATAATTGATATACATATAAATATTAGAGATCACTTTGCTTAAACAGATGTGTATTTAAATTGGAATGGAAGTGAGAATAGTGAAAATAATTTTGGGATGATATGATGAATGTAAGAATATAAAAACGAAAAAAATGCAAACATTAAGCAATATAATTTATTGATAGTTCTTTAAATTTTATTATAAATAATTTAAACCCATTTGAGTTGAAATTATCTCTTAAATATTTTTGCATAGTAGTTAATTTTTTTTATATAGAGAGAGATATTCATATTTTTAAAATTTTCTGATATTCAACTATCATGTTGATACTTTGCTAAACTTCAAAGAAAGTCTAGAATAATTTTTCTTCTAATATTTTATTTGTTCAACTTTAAGAAGTATATTATAAAACAAATATATTGATGCACTACATCATAAGAAGTATATTTTATAACAATATAAGTGTGATATTAAGTTTTCTTAAAAATTGGGAAATTTATTATAACTGTTCCCAATACAAATAATAGAATACTATTTTATTGAATGAGGATTATATATTATTACTGCTGCAAATTTTATTTTATTTTGAAATGATCGGAGTGAAGACTATCTTATTTGATTTCTTGTACTTATTGGTAAGATTTACTGTAAACATATATATTTTATATTAAATAATGTTAATTCTTATTTTACTTTTGTAAGTATTTTGTTTATATTATGTTGTTATTATATTGTAATAATATGATATTGTTAATTCTAATCGAGTTGTGATTTGTCTGTGTGTTGCTTATTTGATTTTTCATTGTATATGCATGATTCACAGAAATTAATAATTTGAAATATTACTTATTTGGCACATACATGAATCTTAAAATTTCTTAGATGTTATTTCTATTATATTTTATTGATTTACAATTATTATTATTATTATTATTATCGTCATCATCATCATCATCATAGAATATAAGATCATTGGTAGTTATTTTTAAACTGATACAATACCAATGAGAGATACTTGATATTGCCATAATATTCAAATACATTATATTTTTTAAGAATGCCACTTTAAACAAAGAGAGATTGTACAATGCTTACTTAAAAATCGTATTATATTATTTTAAGTTTTTATTGCTAAATTTTAATCATTAAATAAATTTAATGTTGAGAGTCATTAAGTTATCTTAGTTGCTTATTGTTATTATTTTGAAAGAATAGTTATATATCATGTAAAATCCCTCGCCATATTTAACTACAGGGTATTAATTAATTAATTTATCTTGATATCAGTTTGTTAGAAATAAACCTGAGATGAATGTTATTATTATTTTTGGAGAATTGTAAATTTTATATTGAAAGATGATAAGTAATGTTAAATGTCCAATTAGTATTTTTTTAAAGAAATATTAAGTAATTTATTGTTTATTTCTGAAATAAATTTATAAATTATATTTTAGGATTATTAGATGTGTGTGTTAGAGACATGAGAGTGTTATATAGTAGTTTATTAAATGAATTTGGTGGAGTAATATTCTTATGCAATTGTGAATGTATCTTTAGGGATGTATTCTCAATGTTTAAGCCAGGGTACCTTACTAAACATCTCATGTTAAGAGTTACATATTTATATTTGTTATTTTGATAGAACCATATTTTATTTATAATATTGAGCAAGTTTATAAGTCAAATTTATTAGTAAAATGAATAGATTGAGTATTATAGTTGGAATCCTGATCATTTATGTTGAATTTAAGTGTTATAGTATTTTATTTAATAAGCTTTCTTATATTTAGTTATTGAAAAATATTGTTTTATTAGATACTGTATGTTATCAGGGTACTTTGAGTTAGTCTTAATATTAATTGTCTTGGTAGTCATTGTTTATGTAACTTAACTATAGTTCAATATTGTTATATCTTAGTTAGCTGAATTCTTTTGTTCAGTAGTTTCATCTTTTGGTAAGGGTAATAAAGAGACTTCAGACCACTCAAAGAAGTATTAAGAGATGCATATTAGGAGTAACAAGAAGAGATCAAAAATGCAATATATGGGTTAGAGAAACAACAGGTGTTATTGATGTCATTGAAAAAATTAAAAGACTGAAGTGGAGTTGGGCTGGACATATTGCTAGAAGAGATGATAATAGATGGGCAATTGAAATCTTAAACTGGATTCCAAGAGATTGTAAAAAACCCAGAAAGAGACCACATGTAAGATGGATAGATGAAATAAGAAAGTGTGCAGGGGTGATGTGGAGAAGAGAAGCTAAAGATTGGAGAAGATGGTTTAAACTTAGAGAGGACTGATAATGGTTGATGATGATATAATCAAAATTACTCCAAATTCAAAACTCAACCAGACTAGCCAAAAAATATAAACTCTAAATCACTAACAATGATTTTATGCAAAACCATTGTTAGTGATTTAGAGTTTATATTTTTTTGGCTAGTCTAGTTGAGTTTTGAATTTGGGATAATTTTGATTATTTAGTGACTAGTTTAGCTTTATTCTTTTAATGTTTATGTATATAAAATTAAGAGCATGCTAATAAGCTTTAAACAAGCTTTTTTTAAAAATTTTTTTAATGATAAATGCTACTATAAGAGAAGACATTCAAATCATCTTTATTTAGGATTGTCCCTATCCCCAGACCAATTTTGAGCTACGTCTCTCTTCAGTGAGGAGCTAGGACACCAGATTCAAAAAACAAACTCAAGCTAAGCATTTATCTAATAGTTAACTTTCAATAAGATCTGAAACCTTCAGACATCTACATGTCTTTAAAGTCAGCTCTCCAACTAAAAAAATTATATGGACCTGATTTTAATTCAGATACTCCATATATTAATATGTCATGTGACATCTGACTTTCTATTATATATATATATTATAACATTTTCTGTTTTGCTAGGTCTCTACACGCTAATATAAATTGCGCACGAGTTGATCAAGCTATGTTAAAAAGCAGAAAGTTGTATTTCGATTTCTATTAAAAACATAGCTATATTTCCTGATCAACTCGGCCTTGTAATTGTTGAGAATTATGCTATCGAGACATCAGCTTTTAATTTATTTGAAAGGCACCAGAGTTCTGCAAGAACCCACTGAACCATCATATAGTATCTCGAAAATTAAAAAGAAAAGATATTTTTAAACTAATCGGTATTTCATCATACCGTAACGAGAATTATTTTTTCAAGATTATTATTCCTGGGCTTATTCAAACATATTGGCAAAGGTAAATTACATTCTTAAATCTTAAACTAATAATAAATTTAATAATAAAAAATAATAACTATTATTAATAACGCACAAATGAAAATTGGTATTAGAAATATTTTTTATTATAATAGATTAAAAAATAAAATTTGAAAAGCAATTATTTATCAAATAAATTGGAGAGAACACAATTCAGATGTGAATCAATTAATAAAAAACAATTTTACAATTACAGCTCACTTCCAAATTTCTTCTAGAAAGTTACTAAATAATGAATGTCTCTTGCACAAGAAATTTAATGTCTCTATCGGGATTGTTTAAACATACTTTTAGAAATTGTTTGAAAACGTTTAATTTGGTCACAATCAGGAGTAATGAAGCATTACTTACCGGTAAATTTTGTGAATTCAGTAGTAGATAACTATGCATAGTTTTTCGGGGTTGAATTGAGCTCACGGCCTTTGATTATTAGTTGATCTTGGTGCTGGTTCCATAGGCTAGTCGCGTAAGCTTCTCTGGTGTCCATCGGTAATGATGTCAGCTAAAGCTCCGGTCTACTCTCGTATGAATAACCTTTTCATCGTAGAGTGGTTTGGATTCTTTAATCCAAAACCAACCAAAAGAATATCAGCTAAACCAAGACGTTCTTCCAACCGAATCCCTCCTTTTTATACCCGAGGTCCAGTTTTCAGACTTCTGCGCATGCTATTATCATGGCATTTTTTGGTTCATAATCTTGTAGATTCTTTATAAAATTTACGTTATAAAGTTCTCTTTTCTTATCAAGTTTTTCGGCCATCTTTAATTAGCCAAAATATTTTTACTTTCTCTTATCTTTTTTATTTTACTTTTGGAATTCTTTTGTTCTCTCCAATTCTACTTTTATTTCTACTTACATATAAAAAAAAATGAAAGAATAATTTAACTTTCATTGTACGTTATTTTTTTAAAAAAAAAATTAGTCCAAAAAAAATCTAAATTTACTTTTATTTTTTTAGCTTTTACCAAATGCCAATATATTTGCAACGTATATAATTAAATGTTACAATACCACCAGTGCCCAGATGATGAGAATAAAATAGGGGTTTACACTAATTTTATTCTTAAGTTTTTAAATTCATATTCGTGGGTTTTTTTTTTTTATGTAGTAGCGTGCTGATATATTCCGTAGATTCATTCACAAGCGACGTTCGGCTTTAACGCCCACTTTTAGGTCTAACACGGCGGGAATGGAAAATATTTCACATTCATCTGTGTCCTTTCCACTTTAATGTAATATTAACGATAAGAAGCCCAAGTTATAAGCACTAACGAGCGTTGCTCATCATTTTGAGTCTTACAGGCTCGCGGCAACTTGGTCCAACTTGATCCGCCTTCCCCTTTATTGGGATCCCTGCTAGAAATAGTCTGATGGGCATATAAAGGTGGTCTTATGTTAATATACTGCGTACTAGGACTCGGGGCTATGTTTTTCCCCTCTTCAGTAACCGCCTACCCGGTCAAATACTTGTGACTTACATCTACATCAGCCACGATCGTGTTTTATTTTAGACATATCAAAAAAAATATACATACATTTTTTTCTTTCTGGAAGTCATATTAAAAAAATATTTTTTTATATTTTAATAATCAGGGTTTAATTAGTTAGTTAGTTTTTTTTTTAAAAAAAAATTGCTATTTATTTTCTGGCTGTGAGTTTCTTTTGGGTCAACGTTGTAACGTTCTTTATCATTACAACTTATCTCAGGTTGTGGTAGTTAAATCGAAGCCCTAGTTGGGTAAGCCATTATAATGTTTTCCATTTTGCTAGGCCTCTACATGCTAATATAAATTGCGCGTGAGTTGATCAAGCTATGTTAAAAAGAAGAAAGTTGTATTTCGATTTCTATTAAAAACATAGCTATATTTCCTGATCAACTCAGCCTTGTAATTGTTGAGAATTATGCTATCGACGACATCAGCTTTTAATTTATTTGAAAGGCACCAGAGTTCTGCAAGAACCCACTGAACCATCACATAGCATCTTGAAAATTAAAAAGAAAAGATATTTTTAAACTAATCGGTATTACATCATACCGTAACGAGAATTATTTTTTCAAGATTATTATTCCTGGGCTTATTCAAACATATTGGCAAAGGTAAATTACATTCTTAAATCTTCTTAAACTAATAATAAATTTAATAATAAAAAATAATAACTATTATTAATAACACACAAATGAAAATTGGTATTAGAAATATTTTTTATTATAATAGATTAAAAAATAAAATTTGAAAGGCAATTATTTATCAAATAAATTGGAGAGAACACAATTCAGACGTGAATCAATTAATAAAAAACAATTTTACAATTACAGCTCACTTCCAAATTTCTTCTAGAAAGTTACTAAATAATGAATGTCTCTTGCACAAGAAATTTAATGTCTCTATCGGGATTGTTTAAACATACTTTTAGAAATTGTTTGAAAACGTTTAATTTGGTCACAATCAGGAGTAATGAAGCATTACTTACCGGTAAGTTTTGTGAATTCAGTAGTAGATAACTATGCATAGTTTTTCGGGGTTGAATTGAGCTCACGGCCTTTGATTATTAGTTGATCTTGGTGCTGGTTCCATAGGCTAGTCGCGTAAGCTTCTCTGGTGTCCATCGGTAATGATGTCAGCTAAAGCTCCGGTCTACTCTCGTATGAATAACTTTTTCATCGTAGAGTGGTCTGGATTCTTTAATCCAAAACCAACCAAAAGAATATCAGCTAAACCAAGACGTTCTTCCAACCGAATCCCTCCTTTTTATACCCGAGGTCCAGTTTTCAGACTTCTGCGCATGCTATTATCATGGCGTTTTTTGGTTCATAATCTTGTAGATTCTTTATAAAATTTACGTTATAAAGTTCTCTTTTCTTATCAAGTTTTTCGGCCATCTTTAATTAGCCAAAATATTTTTACTTTTTCTTATCTTTTTTATTTTATTTTTGGAATTCTTTTGTTCTCTCCAATTCTACTTTTATTTCTACTTACATATAAAAAAAAAAACGAAAGAATAATTTAACTTTCATTGTACGTTATTTTTTTAAAAAAAAAATTAGTCCAAAAAAAATCTAAATTTACTTTTATTTTTTTAGCTTTTACCAAATGCCAATATATTTGCAACGTATATAATTAAACGTTACAATATACATATAAATAGTATTTTTTGTGTTAAACCAGGTATTGTTTTTGACTACTTCCCAATGTTTCAATGAAATAGCATCCACCATTGTCAAAGTTAAGTTTTTAAAGAAAAACTATTTGATCTGAAATAGTAACAAGATTAAGTGTGAAGTAATGAATGAGATTGAACTTTATTTTTACCTGATTTTATTATTCTATTAGCAAAACATTGCCTTGAAAATACATTTTTATTCATGACTTTCAAAAATATAAACAAATTAAAGGACTTTCTATGGGATCTCCATTGTCACCTGTAATTGCCGATCACTTTATGAATAATTTTGAAAATCAAATATTACATACAGCTACTAAGAAATCTTCTATTTGGCTTAGATATATGGATGATACAATGGCCACATGGTATTGATACCTTGAATTCTTTTCTTGGTTTTCTTAATGATTGGCATTAGCTTACTATGAAAATGGAAAATAATAAATCAATCTTTTCTAGATATTTTGATTGCAAGAGAATATGATGACTCCCTATCAATACCAGTTTACAGCAAATCTACCCATACAAACAGATATATTAATTTTAATTCTCATCATCATTCTGCTCAAATATTTTCTATACCAAAAAAATCTTTTGATAAGAGCATATAGTTCATCTGATAAAGATTATCTTACTCAAAAAATAGAGCTAACAAAAATATTCTACTTTAATGATTACAGCAAAAACATCATATACAAAGCTTTACATAGCATTGATACTAAAAAGAAAAATTAGGATAAAATTGATGGTTTTTTACCTTATATTAAGTGTCACTGATAATATCAGTAGAAGACTATCTAATTTTAATATAAATCTAAACACACAGTACTTTTGGAATACCAAGGTGTTCATGAAATTCCATGTTTACAATGCTTGAAAAGCTATGTAGGCCAATCCAATAGACAAATTAATATCAAAATTAAGAAATGCCTTCAATCAGAATTTAAATACATCAGCTTTTACTTCACATTTTTTAGAAATTGGTCACAAACCTGATTTTGATAATGCTAAAATAATTGCTAATTTGGAAAAATATGATTTGGGAAGTATGAGGGAGTCAATTTAAATATTAAAAATACCAACTGGTTTAAATAATGCTGATGAAGCACAACATATTCCAGCCTTGTAGATGCCATTTATTTTATCTCTCTTTTCTAATATAAACTTGAAATAATTCTTTGGTAAAACTGAAGAAAATAAACATTTTGTTAATCCACATATTCTGAATACTAACTACTTTGTGCTCAATTTCATTCTTTACTTCGTGCTCAATTTCATTCTTTACCTCACACTCAATCTCATTACTATTTGAGATCTCATGGTTTTTCTTTAAAAACTTAACCTCGACAATGGCATATGCTAATTCATTGAAATGTTGGGAAGTAACTAAAAATAATGCAATGTTTAATCCAAAAACTATTTTATTTATATATGTAACAATAAACATTCATATCCTAATTCTATATAATTGAAATGAAAATAACTGGGCCTTCAAACTGTGCTTAAACCTTAATCACTATGAAATAATGACTTCAAAATTATTTATTCTATATATAAAATTAAAATAGTAGGAAAATTCACTCTCTAATTTAGAACATTATAAATCAACTAAGTTTAAATACCAACAAAGCTAAGGGATAGATTGATATCATTCTATGATTTCATAGGAAATTAATATTTATATAATTCAATGGAAAGTTCAATTACTACCATTTCAATTACACACACACACACACATTATAATGCTCAAGGCTAAATATGTTTATACGTAATCATTAAAAACCAGTCAACACTTAGACAATTCGAATATCAATAACCATAAACAATTTCAAACTGTTATCAATGCAACTTCTTTTTAACAATAAAGGTGGACTATAGAAAGAGAGAAATCAAGAAGGTTAGTGAACAGTAAAAATAATTATTATTAAAAAAATTTACAGACTTCCTTTACTAAAAGAATTTTTTTTTTTTTAGATATTTAATATGCATTTATATAAACATTACTTGGAGAGTTTATCATTCCAGTGTTTACTTATGTATTTTGCTAATAAAAGGGGGTCATTTGAGATGTGCATGGATTTTACATAATTCACTTTGAAATTATATGAATGGAGTCCTAAGGGGATTACAATTCTATAATGTTATTTCTTACCTCTAAAGTATATATAGTGTATATTATATTAACCTGATATATGACTATTTTATTTACGGCTAGGATAATTGTGGGTCCATATGTCAATGAACTGATCATTTTAATGATTATAACATTTCTATAATATTTATTATATGCTTATTTGAATTTAATTTTTATTCTAGCATTAAATATTATTATTTACATTTGCAAACTATATGTAATTTCTCATTTTGCTTCATTATAGACAGATACCCAACATGAAGTATGCTGATTATTTGCAGTATTTGGTTTCTGCTGATTGTTCTCTTTATTTCAATACAAATGGTGTGTCAATGCATAAGTCAATTATACACAGATACAGAGGAACAGGAACTATGACATATTTTATTCCAAGATCTTCTTACATTCAATGTATGGAGTGCATAATAGATCATGTTTTATTGATAAACATTGATTAGAATAATATAAGTATTGTTCATTGAACTGTAGATGCTTTTTAAAATATATATACAAATAAAAATTTTAGTATAAATACAATTTTAAAAAATAATAATACAGTTATTAATAATAAATTGAGAAGACCCATTTATATATATATCTTACACAGTGTGTGTATACTCATGCATTCACTGAGCAATAAGAATAGGAAAAAAACTGACCACCACAATATTTTTATTTTTAAAATGAAGTAAATAGTGAAAAGTCTGATTTCCATCCTATTAAATATGCTCTGGGTGAAATTCTTTTTTTTTTTTCAATAACTTTAGAGACTAGTTTTTTTATCAAGAATTTATGATCTCTCTAATTATTTTAAAGTATCTAAATCAGTACTAATTTTAAGTCTGTTTTAAAATTTTGTAAAACTTTTAGCATTATGCGCAGCAAATATTTTATTACACAAAAATACTGTCCATCAAATTTGCTTTCTACATAAACCAAAGAATTTTTTTATAATATATAATCATGTACATATTGCTTGAAGAGTTGATAATAGATGGACAATTAAAATTTTAAACTGGATTCCAAGAGATTGTAAAAGACCCATAAAGAGACCACGTGTGAGATGGATGGATGAAATAAAAAAGTGTGCAAGGGTGATGTGGAGAAGAGAAGCTAAAGATCAAAGATGGGTTGATGATGATGATGATGATGACAGTACTCTGATATAGAAAAACAATTTTTGATGTATTGTAAATTTATTTGCCAATTTTACATGCTTTTTTAAGATGATGTCATCAGAGAAGAAAAATGGCTGCCAAAAATCATAAAATTTGTGGAATATAATGGATTTTTTGTTTGTTTATTTACATTGTTTTAAATAGTGTATAATTGAAGTCTTATAATTAGGTATTGCATAATTACATGGCTCTATCGTATTTACATTTGTCTATATTATAGCATTATTTTCTTTCATTATAATGTAAATTTAATTTACAAGTATTACATTCCTTGCACACACTCATTTCACAACATTGTTTTTAGATAAATATATTTATCCCAGATGTAAACTTTAAATGAATTAAAAATTAATTTAATTATACTTTTTTTCTTTGCATGTGTAATAATCTTAGATGGGTGCTGAAGTGATTATTTATCTCTCTAAATAATGCTTATAATTATTTTATGGTTAAGTGCATAAACACTGATCTTATTAACTTAGTATATCCTAGAGTTTTTAAACATATTTATATACCCATTTACTGATTAATATTCAATATATAGCAGGAAAACTCGTTTAAAATGATATTACATTCTCAAGTTTCAGTCCAGAATTTAAACCCTTTATTATTAATGTATGGGTAACCTTAAAAAAACTCATCCTTAACTTTTTTATTCTTTGTCTTCCTTTTTTTTTCTTCTTGTGGCAATACTCATTTATGATTGTCCACTAATAAATAATGGTTGAAGTTCATATTACTGAACTATTGGTTGCTTGGACAGTTATGTGACATTTTAACACTGAAAGTGATGAATGTCTATCCAGAAACTTTAATTTTATATTCTTTTAAGTTTCATTTAAATATTTGTAAAAACTTTGGTGACAGAAGTAGTGCATCTGCCACCACGCCACACATGTAACCCGGGTTTTAAATTCAGATCGGATGATTTTTTTTTCATATGATTTCAATTTTTTCCCCAAATATCTGGACTATAGCTAACCCAAAGAACTATCCAGTTATAGTTCATGAATGGATATCTTAGATATTCTTAGCTAAAAAAGATAGGAAACCATTCAAATGCTCATCATCCAGCAATTAACTAAGCTGGAGAGTATTACCTTCTTTTTCAGAGTCATTGGAGAGATCTGTGTTCTGCAGTAGGTTTGTTTGATTACAAAATAATGATTTACCTTTTTTTTCTCATGTGTCATAGCATCAGCCGGGAAGCGAACCCGCTTACCTGGGACAACTGCTTATAAAGCAATTGCCGCTGACCTCTCGACCACCAATGCTTGACGATGATTTACCTTTTATCTATAAAAAAGAAAAAGAATCATTTACCTGATTACCATGATTCTCTGTTTTTATTATTTTTAATACTTTATTTTATTTTGATTCAAAAATGTAAAAATTAAAATTTATTTATTTTTTAGCAGTGCTAGTTTACCTTAATAATTATACATTTTTTATTACAATATTGAAACAATGCAAAGAATGTTAAAGTATAATACTTTAAATTCATTGGATTAATAAAACAGGAAAGTGAAAGAAGGTAAAAAAGAACAAACTATTTTTTATTATAAGTATTAAAATAAAAAAATCTGAGTGTAATTATAATTAGTAGAGTTCGTGAACTTTCTTATTATTAGTTGATGTACATAAAATTTCAAAGAACAAATTTATTAATTGAAATAATCTATTGACACATGCATTATATATATATAATTGTTTAACAGAGTAGTGTTGGCAAATTTACAACTTACGTCTCAAAAATGATTGACAGCCGGCTGTTTTTTTTTTCAGGCGTATGACTGACAATAGAATTTTAAAAGTTGAACTTATGCTGCAAATAAATTTGAAATATTTTAGATATATAAATCACACTAGTCACCATAGAGGGTCTAAATCAAAATTCATAATTTATACATTTGTGACGTACAGTTTGAATAGAAGTATCAAAATTGTTTACATTTTTGACATGCCAAGTTCATAAAATTTACTAATCGTGGATTAGATTTTCTTTTGCATTGGAAATAGCCTCTCGTCATACGTTCTTGGATTTAGCAATCGCGGTTCTATAATTCACAGTTTTTTAAAAATATTGACCTTAAAAACAATATGTACCTAAATATCCAATACATCATATATAATGTAATTCATTAATAAAATTATTTTGAAAGAAAAAAAATTAGAAGTAAATAAACTTTAATTTGTAAATTTTATGTGCATGCCCATGTGTTACAATACCATTATGAATCATGTTTCCACCATTTTTTTAATTTACAAATTCAGTCTGCACTCAGCATGCATTCAGTTATATAATTGCTAGTTTCTTTCGTTTGTTACTTTATCTTTTTTTATAACTATATTATTCTATTCTTTTATTAATTATTTTTATTGACGTATTAGTATATAGTTTGTAAAATTAAATTCTATTGTGGGTATGTATATTTAAACATAAAGATTAAATATGGTATACTATTATATACAAAGAGTTGGAGAAGGATGTAATAGATAGCATAAGAATGAAAAAGCAAAAAATGAATAATATATTATACTGTAGAATATTGGGATATCCAAATCCTATTTTAAAAAAAACATAGAAATGATATAAGATGCAAAAAATATATAATGAAAAGAAATTAATAACTAAACTATTATGCTGGCATATAAGTAACACTGAAAAGATAATTGATATTAACTCTTAAAATCAGAAATTTATCTAAAGATGAAGTCTAGTTCACAGATGTAGACATCAGTTTTGAACACTAATGCAAGCTATTTAGAAGATGATCCATGAGAAAGCTGCCATCCACCCATCCCTATATTTAATTAGTGTAGTAATATTAAATTGATCAAATAAACATTAAATGAAAAAGAAAGTTAGCATTGTCAAATAAATTACATAAAAATTGTAAACTAGCTATATAATAATAACATTCCATTAAGATTATTCTGATCAATTTAGTGCAATGAGAGAATGTAGATTCTAAATTGAAGGTTTCTAGATCAAATTTCAGCTGAGTAAAGTGAGAAAAAAAGTTGGTTTTGTCAATTGAATGGAATTTGGGCCAATTGATGAGTGCTGGTTCAGCACAGAATGCATATCTTGGGGATCATAGATCTTTTTCACATGTCTTGGGTCCATATATTTAAGATTACCCTCCCTCCACAAGATGTTAAAAACAGATAGAAACCAGTCCCTATCTTGCGTGAAAATGCTGTAGTGAAAATTACATTACACAAATATTCATTATTAGATAATATGATACAAAAGATAGTGAAGATCGAATCTTACCACATCTGCACTACAAGGGCGCCATCTAGGCATTTAAACCTAAAAAAATTTATATAGTAGGCAGATACGTAAGTTAAGATCCCACTTTATTTTGTATTTAGACTGTTAGCCCATTGTCACTAGCTCAGCAGAGGAGCAGAGATTTATATTAATAAATTCTTATCTAAGACTATTTTCAATATTAAACAAAGAATAAAATAAGCCACTGCCAGTAATTAACATACAAACAATATTTATTTACACACATATATAATCATTTTAAATTTGAGGAATAACATTTATTATTTACATTTTAATACCAATTTTTAATTTAAATTATTATTTTAAGATTGTCAAGTATGAATGAATTTAATATTTTTTTATAGAGATCATCGAGTATGAATAGACTACATAGATCTGCATTTGAAAAGAAAATATTCTATCCCTTATTTAACCTTAGGCCAAAAGTTCACAGTCAAACCAGTGTCAATCCATCTGATACATTGATGTATTCAATGCAGCATGAATACAACAGCACAAAATACTATACTGTCAGGAATATACATCTGAACAGTAAGTAGAGTTAGAGAAGACATTGTCTCTCAACCAAACAGGAATACTACATCTGCTGGCAAGAAGAACAATAAACAAAAAGCTCCATAGGAATAGACTGTGTCTTCTGTCTTACTATCCAATTCCATTAGGCAAACAGGGGGTGTGCGGCAAATATATGCAATCCTGCCCATAGCGGATCTCATGCTACATTTACTAATTACATCAATACATCCAATCCATTGACCCAATTTAGCTATGAAACAAATAACCTAAGATTACCCTCTCTTAAACTATATATATATATATAACTTTACAAATCTATATAGCCATTCACACTCACTTAAATTTAACATTTATATACAATTGTACAGATGAATTTTATAAAATTTGTTTTATAATGTTGAGTATAGATTGGCTGCATAGATTCCACGGTTAAAAACATTCCAAAATAAACATAACTGATCAAAATACAAAGTCACCGATAACATCAATTGCAGAGGGAATACAAGAAACCCAATGGCATTGATCATAAGATGCTGCATTGACATCACTTGACTTATATATTCTAATCGAATATAATATAAGGTCAGAAAGAAAATATGAACCCCCCCAAAAAAACCCCACCCCCTTATAAATTTTTTCAAATCCATCAAACAAATTTATAAATATTTTTAATGGTGGATTAAGAGAATATTTTTTTTTTTAAAAAAAAAAATAATAAAAATAATTTTATTTTAATAAAAAAAAAATTATAAATAAAAAAAAAAAAAAAAAAAAAATTATATAAATTTTTTTTAAAAATTTTTTAAAAAAATTTTAAAATTATATTAAATTTAAAATATAATATAATAAAATTTTTATTTTAATTATTTTATTTAATTTTTATGAAAAAAGAATTTTTTATTTATTTAAAAAATTTTAGAAAATTTTTAAAAAAAAAAGGTAAAAAAAAAATTTTTAAAAATATTTAAAAAAAAAATAATAGATGAATAAAAAGAAAAAGAAGAAGGAAAATAAAAAATAAAAAAAAAAAAAAAAAAAAAAAAAAAAGAAAGAAAAAAGTTAATGCGAAAAAGAAAAAAAAGGAAAAAGAGAGGGGTGTTTTTAGGGAGGCGATGGGAGTAGGGGAATAGAAAATAGAGGAGAAGAAATTACAGGGGGGAGGGGGTTTGATATTTGTTCTACTATAAATGTTAAAGAAATGGGTTTTAGATTTTTTAATTTATATAAAATATATTAAATGGGTTACTATTATTTGTATATAGTGATTATAAATGATGTGAATGGTGTGTTTTATGAGTGAAGTTTTAGGAAGAAATTATGAAAATTTGTTTTTTTAGGTTTTTTTTGAAAATTGGATTGGAAATATATATAGTAAATGTGATTATTCATGAAAGATGAGTGGGAGTTTGTATTAATTATTTTATTTAGTATAAATGTAATTTTATTAGTAGATTTGAGGAAGTTCTAAGTTTAAAGTGTTATGAAGTTTTGATTATTATTTAAAAAATTATGAGTTTTTTTTAGATTTTATTATTTATGAATATATTTAATTTATGGTGAATTTTGGAATGGAAGTATGATTTGATGGAGAAATTATGTTTTGGAGGGAAATTTTTTATATTTTTGGTTCAGTGTGGAAAGAAAGTTTAAGTGAATGTTAAAGTTAAGATTCTTTTGTTTTTGTAGTATTTTGTATTTATTGCTGAAGATATATGATTTGTTGGTTATTAAAGAAAGGGTTTATTTTTTTAATTTTATTATTTTGGGATTTTTTTATTTTTTTTTGGATTAAATTTAAAAACAAAAGGGTAAGTTATTTTATTTTATTAAATATTTAGATAAATTTTATTAATGAAAAAAAAATAATCGATATATAAAATAAATGATAAAATTATAAATTATATATAAAAGAATTAAATTATATTATTTTATTATTTTTTTTAATTGAGTAATGTGTTGTGATTTTTATTAATATTTAATTGTATAAAAAGTAAATTGGGGGTAGATGAGAGAAAAGGTGGGTATAAAAACCACAACATAATTAACCGCTAACGAATCCATGCAACATCCATACCCAACTTCAACTTCAGCATTTAAACAATTTCTACAATAAATATTAATAAGAAAAAAAATGAAAATGGAAATGATTTTAGCAAACTTAACTATATAAAATTTAAACATTAATTATTCATTTGGAAAGTCAGATTAAAGTTCATTTAAAAAATGTTTAGCTTGTTAAATCTTTAAAGTTCTTAATTATTTGTAGTAAAATTTTTCTGTTTACACCTTACAATAGAAGAGCTCCTGGTTCCTGGTGTATTCCCATGAAGACTTTCATGGAAGACCGATCTGAAATTCTGGAGGTAGCCTTAGCTGGTTCCATTCTGGTATCCCAGTCATTTCATTTTTAAAATAAGTGAGAGAGAATGACAAGTGCGTCTTGTCATTCTTCTTACGAACACAAGTTGGAACTGTCAGGACACTCTTAATTTTTAATCGTTTTCCTTTTATAATCCTCCTATGGATTCCACGAACAAAAACATCACTTCCATTTTTTTGTTATGGTCCAGGTCTTTATTTACTGCTTCTATATTGGACAAGCTAATTCTTTATTTTCTTATCTATCTTTCATCAGACTTTTTAATTATACATAACCCCAAGGGCTAGCTTGCTTTTCAATTAATTTATAATAACAATCATTTCCATTTACAAAAATATTTTATCTTTAAATCTTGTATTTTTTTATAACAAAGTACGTTCAAATTATTTTATTTATTAAAAAAAATATTTTTAAAGTTTTGCATCTGTGCGAATATACGTATACACGTTTAACAACTCTTTATTTTTTTTTTTAGCTTTTAGATTTTTAATAAATTTATTTTTATTTGTGAATTTAGTTTTTATTTTAAATTAATGTAACGGCATATTTATATATTGTTACATATCAGTAAACTTCCTCAAAAAACAAAAACATTAATAAAAAAAAGAATTTACTTAGTGTTAGTAATTACATTACACAAATTGATTATATATGAAAATTTCAAAAGACAAAACTTTTTTTTATAAGACAAAACAGTAATTACACACAAATATAATGATAAAAAAAATGTTGACTTGATTCCTTACTACCAGCTAAATTTCTGCCCCCTCCCTACCAAGTTTCTTTTCTTCTACTTTTAACTCAGGCAAGTTAAACGATTAGATTTTAAACACGACTTTTTTAAAAAAAAAAATTATGATTTATATTAATTATTACATTTTATTCCTCGCATTTATTTTTACATATGCACAATTTTTCTTACTGGCAGCACTTTTTAAACAAAAATTCAAACTGTAACTCCACATCAATACAACAAATATATTTATACTAATTTCAGAAAAAAATATTGCGGGCATGATTTATTTTTAAAAGTATTCGTGGTTTATTAAACATCTGGCTATAACTTTAAGTTAGTACAAAACATACATATACTGATTTTTAAAGAAAAATGTTACTGGCATGATTTATTTTTAAAATTCTCAGGGCACTCATGGTAAAATTCTCAGGGCACTCGTGGTTTATTAATGATCAGCCCCATGTTGGGTGCCAATTATAACGATCCAAAAGAAAGTGAAGATCGAATCTTATCGTATCTGCACTACAAGAGTGCCATCTAGGCATTTAAACCTAGAAAAAATTATATAGTAGGCAGATACGTAAGTTAAGATTCCACCAATGATTTTGTATTTTGATCGTTTATGTTTATTTTGAAATGTTTTTAACCATGTAATCTATGTAACCGATCTATACTCAACATTATAAAACAAACTTTTATAAACCCATCTGTGCGAACTTATAAAAATTAAAATATAAACTTATAAATATTAAAATGTAAATTAAAATCTAAAATCAAAGTTAAAAATGTAACTTAAATTTTAAACTGTAAACATACTAAAACAATAAGGCTAAATTTTATATATATGTTTAATTAAATAAATGTTTGTGTGTTATTTCTGGCAGTGGTTTTCTTTAATTTGAAAATTTTAGATAAGAATTATTTTATTATCTCTGCTGTTCCACTGAGCTAGTGACAATGGGCTAATGACCGGAATCAACCAATATAATTTTTTTTAACTTACGTTTGGAAAAAAGATAAATTTTCTAAATCAACCAATATAATTTTTTTTAACTTATTTGGAAAAAAGAAAAGAAAACGAAAAGCAAATAAATAAAAGGAAAGTCTTTTTAAGAAATAAACTAGATCAATTAATAGTTTTTTGACTGATAAGGGAGGGCAAAAAAATATGATTTAAATTAAGATTCAGAACCATTCTTTTCTCTTTATAGTTAAGGAAGAATAAGTGTTATAAAAGAATTAAATGCCAAAATATAATGTAAATGAAAATAAAAATGGAATTCAAAGTAGCAATAGACAATAAATTGATTAATAAAAAGTAATCTTTGTAAACTATTTCATTGGCAGGAATGCAATTAAATTTTGGAAAATTCCTGGCCAATGTGATAGTATATTAATCTAAGAAAAGATAAGTTTAATTATTTAATTAAAAACTAAAAGCAAAAATCTAATAAAAGTGAATAATAGGAGAGGAAGTGTATAAAAATGATACCTTGATAGTTGGAAAGCAGTTATTTCAAATTTTGTATTAAAATTAAGAGTGGGATAAGCCAGTGGTCTTCAATCCTTGGTCTGGTGCTGGTCCACGAAACTTTTCTGGTCTGCGCTAGACTGGCAGGAAAGTTTGTAATAACAAAATAATAAGAGTTTAAACTTTTAATTAATATAACCAATTTTTATTTATTTTTTCATCTCATTTTTACCCAATTAAAAAAAAAACAGAACGAAAACAAAATCTAATCAATCATACATAAATTAATTTGTTTTTCTAGTTATCACAGATGTTTGTGGAGAGGGGGGTAGAATTAAATTTCTTATTACTTTTCTAAAAAAATTAAAAATTAAAAAAAAAGTTTTTTATTATACAAACTCCCTATATATATATATATATAAAACTTTATCTTATATATTTAACATTGTTGTTTTGATCAGTTATAACAATTATGCTCATCTTTAAAAAAAATTTATCTATAGACTTCTGCCAGTCTGAAACCTTATCCTTATTTTTGCTGATCTGCAGAATCTTATCCTTATTTTTACTAGTCCACAGGTGTGAAAAGGTTGAAGACCACTGGGCTAAGCAATCCATGTGTTGCAGCTAAGAAAACTACAGGAGTGTGCATCTGGGCTTTGTCCCCCAATCTTTATCACCATCAGTCTCTCTCTTACTATCAATGCCTCATCCTTAATGTAAGACTCTGCTGCATATTCTCTCCTATTATCATTCAGAAGTGTTGAAAAAGGAAAAGCACAAATGGCCAGCCAAAAGCATCCAGAACTTAAAAACACATGAACCATGGAAGAAGGACTATCCAAATTGTCAAAAATAAATGACGTCATTCAAATTAAATCCTAGGTAAATATAGTAAACTTTGTTGATAAATGTCTAGACATTATTTAAGAGCAAATGAACTGATATGAAGGACTATTAACATTATAAAGATCAAAGGTATAGAATGGAAGCATGCGATGAATTAACTTTTGTAAACTATTTATTGTTTGATAATTAGTATTATATCTATTTTATTAAATATTTGTGCATAATTGAAACATTAACCCATTGGTGTGTGTATATAGGAATAAAAGTGTTTTCTAAATATTACTTGGTTTGTTCTCTTTTCTTTACTTGCATTGTCATGATTAGATAAATGTTGATATGTGCTCTTTATTAATGTACTGGATTCCTGGTACAAAGTGTTGGAGCTAGTCTGGGTAAGTTTCCAAGCACTGGTTTCATTATGCATTTCATCCAGGCATTCCAGTTATCTAAAGTTTATGCAGCCAGATAGTGCCTGAGATTTATCTCAAAAAAAAAAAAAGTACCAGCAGTTACAGAGGGGTGCTATGACCAGGAAAAATGATCAGGATTAGTGCGTTAGTGCAGTCTCAATTTGGTCATAGGTATGATTGATAGTTAATCTATCAGTAATATTCTACCCCTCTGCTTGAGAGTATGTATGATCAGAGGGTCAAAAACACCTTAGATTGATAAATGACTATCAAGTATGCGAGATTGCATCTCTTTAAATAAATAAATAGTTTTAAATTAAAAAAATAAACTATGACCTGTTACAAATGTTTTCATTCTACAAATGAAATGATTTCCATTACTACTTTTAAAAATTAAAACCTCCCATGATCATTACACTATATATAGAGAACAATGATCAAGATAGGTGTAAGAGATAGTGGTCTGACCCAAGTGATGAGTGCTGGTTCAGCATGAAATGTATATCTTGACGATCATAGATCTTTTGTACATATATTTGGTCATATGTTTATGATTACATCCCTCCACAAGGTGTTAAATGCAGTTAGAAAACAGTACTTATCTTGTGTGAGCATGGTGTAGTGAAAATTATTCTGCAGAAATATTATTCATGAATGGAATGTTGTGTTTAACGCACCATCTAAGTGCTTAAATGTCACACAATCTTCCAAGCAACCAATTATAATTTTTGCATGATTGATTATGACTAAGATAAAAGCTCCAGATATTGTCTAATTAAAAAGAATAATGTAAAATTAAAAGGGCTATAAAAATCATAAAAAAATATTTTTTTTAGATATTTACAAATATTTAAATAAAACAAGCATTGAAAATAATAGTTTATTCTAGTAAAAAAAGCTAGCCCAAAACTAAAATTCCTGAATCAGTTTCAAGCTTAAGAAAAAAAATGTTATCTGTATTTTTGATTGAGTGATCTTAAATTAAAATAATTAATAAATAATAAAAATGGTTAAAAAAAAACAATGGAAATGGAAAATTGTTCTAAGAAAGAAAAAAATAGAGAAAAACAAAGATTAACAAAAGTAAAAAATATTTTTTCTACAGAGAACTAATCTAAATAAAGGTAATAAGATGAGTTTTAACTTATGAAAATATGAAGTGCAATTTAGGGACACTGTGAAGTAATTTCATTGGTTGTATATATGTGTAATGTAACAAACTGATTTCATCCAATGATGGGTTCATTCAAAGTCACAAAAAGCTTAGTGGAATTTAAACAACTAAAAAACTTTAGACCAAATAGTTAAAAAAATAAAAATGGTTGGATTCATTCTATTCTTGACTTTTTTGTTCAAGATTTAGAATATTTTTAAGTCATAGCCTGGGGGAGAGTGAATTATTTTCTTTGTTTACATATCATTGAGCTATGTTTAATTTAAACTTACGTATTAAATCTTGTTTGATTATTACAATCAAGGTGTTAAAAATGAGATGCTGTCTCTAGCCTTTATAATTAATTATGAGTTTAATAACTCTTAAGTGCCATATTCCATCTGATTGTTAAATTAATTTCACTCTGAATTACCAATAATGTTGACAAAGGTATGCTTATAAACATTAAAGCTATCAAGAATAGGTGGATTTATTCTATTCATGATTTCTTTGTTCAACATTTAGAGTGTTTTTAATCATAGCCAGGAGGAGGGTGATTTACTTCCTTTGTTTAAAAATAAAATAATTGGAGTCTTTAAAATCAAAAGAAAAAGTACTCTATTGTAATGATTACATATGATTATGTAGCATTAAATATTTAAGTAAAATGAACTGTATATTAAGTAAAAGTTTGTAAAGGTAAAAATTATATAAATTAATAAATATATAGTTTGCTTTTGGTAAAAGTACGTAAGCTTTAACCCTCTAATACTGTAACAAATTTAATTGTTCTCTGGTAAGAGTTTTGTAAAATATCAACATTTTGATTTTAGTATTAAACCATTATTCTATATCAGAAAATAATAAATTCATCTTGATTTGGTAAAAATTTACAATTATAAATGAAATAAATTCTTAGAAAATTATATCATTTAACAGTCAAGGTTTCATAAATTCAGTGATATTTTAAAATAATATTTATGTTTAAAATATGAATGACTAAATATCAATATCTAATAAATTTAGGGTGCCAATTTAGTTTGTACTCTTGGCCATTTTGAAATCTAAAGACCAGTCAAAACCACTGCAGACACATCCAATGGATAAAGGCATAAATATTGAATAAAAGTACTTAAATTCATATTTTAGAAATTGTAAGCTAGTAAAAATAATATGATTTATTTTATATGGGCATATAGTATAATCGTTAAGTATTTGGAAATTATAAGCTTGGTTTTATCAAACTTCTGCATCTTTGGATTAGCCAAACCACCCTTCCCCCACATATTCAGGCACTTTGTAACATTGTATTTAAAATATTTTATAATGGTAAATTTAAAAAAATCCGTAATAAAATAAAGCATATTATTTTTACTAGCTTATAATTTTTAAAACATGAATTTAAAATACTTTTATTTAATATTTATGTCACTTATTAGTTGGATATGTAGTGGTGTTTTTTAGATTTCAAAATGGCCATGAGTGCAAACTAAATCAGTACTAAATCTATCATTATCATGCTTTAAAATATCAATTTTTTAAATTAATTTTTACAGTATTGCAATATAATCTAAAAGATTAGCCAGTGATGAAATGTTAGCAATCAGTTTGAAAAGCATGTTTATCAGATCATAATTTGTTTTGCTAACATTACACTAGCATTTATTACTTTCTATTTTTAAAAAAACTAAATGTATGTATAAAAGAAATGTGTAATCATATATATTTTTGATTTTGAATAATTATTATACAATTATTGTGCAAAAATAAGCATACATATGCTTTTATATAATAGAATTCAAAAAGAGAAACAATCTGGAATAGATGTAAATAAACCTTCATCATCTGTTATATTTGATCATAATAAATCTTCTCAATATGGATTTAAATTTGATTATAAAAATATAAAAATTATTCAAATTGAACATTGTCATAATAAACGTAAAATAAAAGAGGCTATGTTGATTTCAAGAAATCGTCAAATATTAATGAATCACCAGTGATCAAATGTTAAGATAACAGAATTGTGGGAAATCTAAATTGAACTATGGGTATTGTTAAAGGTTGTCTCATTTTGATTATTCAATGTTATATAGTTGATAAAGATTACAAAATGTATAGTTGAAAGTACTTCTAAAAATAAGATAATTTATGTAAATTTTACTGTATTTTGATATATATTGTAATGGTCAAATTCGTATGCTTCGTTAACATAGTGCAGAATTTGACCACCATTTATCGGTTCCACAATACACTCTACGAAACAATGCATCTGATGCTACATTA
The DNA here is from genome assembly GCA_028023455.1 of Epiperipatus broadwayi. NCBI lineage: Eukaryota > Metazoa > Onychophora > Udeonychophora > Euonychophora > Peripatidae > Epiperipatus > Epiperipatus broadwayi. The sequence goes on along the minus strand of JAQFVV010000259.1, from coordinate 827,469 downwards.
GTAAACATTTCTTTAAGCATGGAGATCAGGGAGATGCAAGAGACTCATAGACTTTATTTTCGAGTTAGCTATGTATAATATTAATAATATTAATATTAGACATTTATATTTTAAATAATCGAGGAGATAATACATTGAAAGTGTATTGAATAAATAAATATGTGATGGCAGACATATGGTTTGAAATTATTTAATTATAATATTTTATATTAAAATCATTTAATTAAAAACATTTAATTATATTAAAATCTCAGTAGTGGTATTATTATTCTGATACTGTTATATTTTCAAAGAAATACAATTATTTGACTGACGAAATCTAGCTACCTGAATTCTTGAGCAAGTATTTCAAGAACATGCCTTTGGGGATTTAATATCTTTGCAATGCATGAGTCTAAATTAGGATTGATAATAGCAGATGCGGACATATATTTTATTTACTTAAATAAGATGTTTACAAATGATTATGGCAGACATTTATGTGAGAGTGCATTTATGTCATTAATGCAGGGATGGAGTCATACATTGAATAATAAAATTAATAAGAAACACATGGTATGTTTAGAACTGCGATGTGAGTGTGGCAGTACATTAAAACTGCGAACCCAGTAGATGAGTTTAAAACAACAGGCTGGCATTTGCTGTAGGCCCAAAGGTAAGATGTCGCATAAGCATAATCAGGTGCAAAGGGTTCATGCTGCATTTACTCCCTGACTGCATGATGAGCGTCAAGCTCTATGGGAACATTCATTATGTCAATTTGTGTAGGATGACTAGGATTCAGTAAATCCTGTATGATCTGGGATATCCAAGGCTCATAATGGATTACCGCATCTCTAAACCATAACACATGTATAATTCACATAATATTCTGTTAAGATTTAATATAAATTTATGAGTCAGTCCTACATTATCAATATTTAATAAATAACGAATTTTGCTCTCAAAGAAATGCATGTAATGGATTCATTATTGAAAATTAAAACAAGTGTAAAAGCAATAGGTAAGCTGGGTGGATATTAAGAAATAATATATCTGCCACTTGCTATGTAGTAGACCCCTGCATTTACAATAAATGAAGCACCGAATGTGTGTCGATTTATATGAAAATAACAAAATAATTTAATAGAAATAAATATCAATTATATGCTTTGCAGGACATGCATCCACTGTTTCAGGCAATCATGTATTTGTATTTTAGAGAATTATGGAGATTTCCGAGCTGACCAGCCAACATGAGTATATATAAAAAAATATATTAGTAGGTCGCTGTACAAGATGGCAACCATTTAGATTAGGATTTATATTTAAAATTTGGCGAGGTCCGATCAGAAATCTTATAGGCATGCTATCATTAGATAATAAAAAAAATGTAAAATTAGAAATATGTACCCAAGAAATAGACAGAGTTAGGTAAGCTAGATTATTAAAAGATATTTACATAATAGATTAATAATTAAATTATAATTGTACAGTTTATATAGAGAGTGAGCTATAGCTTGACTAATATTTAGAGTACTCTAGAAGGCCTTGGGTACAGGTACCTGTTTTATAAAAAGCTTTCAGATTTCATGGACAGTAGCAGATTGTTCATGAGTTCAAACAGTAGCAGTTTTTTCCATCACTCAGGTTATTGATTCATTTCAATAGCAGCAGCAGCTTTCCAATTGTTTGGGCAGCAGATCCTCTTGGTTTAATTGGTGAAGGGAACATGTGGAAGTTTGAGCATATGATCGACCATCTCCAGGGGAGAATAGTCTGGGCACTTCCTATTCGATCATCTTGTAGTAGATAAATTAATTTAAGATTTTGATTTTCTCAACCGAGCAAGAGCACAGTGAAAGTCTAACTAAAAAGTTATTAGCAATCCAAAATGTCCTTTTTTCTTTGTCTTATCTTTTAAATTTTATGCTATTTTATTTTTAGCTCCATTCATTTGCCCGGAGGAGAATCAATGCATTTTTATAAGTTTAATTAATTCAGAAAGCTGCATTCCTATTGCTTAGGTTTATTTTGCCTTTTAACATTTTCGTAATTAAAGCTTTTAGGGAATTTTCTTTTTAATTAATCTATTATATCTCACCGACCATTACTTGCAAAATTTCAAGTACAAAAGGGAATATACAATTATTTTTACTTTTCTTTAAATTACAATCTAATTTCCAAAATTATTATTTAAAATACGATTTTTAAAAACAGCAATAAACTAACAAACGTTTATAATTTAAAATAAATAATTAAAATTATATAAACATTATATAACTAAAAGAAAAATTTAAATTATATCAATTATTTTTATTTATTGCTTTAAATTTGTTATCGAAGTGTGTGTGTGTTTATGGCGAATTTTACAGATATTTATACATTTTTAATGTTGCTACACACACAATTCGACACCAAAAAGTTTAAATTTGGATAGGATAAGGTGGTGGGTGAGAGACAATACAAAAAGGTGAAACTTAAGTTTCAAATTCGAATCTTACTGTTTCAATATATATATATTGATTTGTATATTACATATATTGTGAAACGATTACAGATAGCAAACTTTATTTATTATATATATAAGAAATTGCAAGAGATCTTAATGATAGAGAAATTTCAAGTTTCCTATTAAAAAACAAGAAACATTTTTCACAAGAATAGTTAATTTGTAGTGCATCAAAATAAATTCTTTATTGGCTACCATGTCATATTTTTTTGTTTGTGCCAAAAAGAATTTTCGTCTAGAAACAAAATTTGGAATATCATTGTATGATATTTTGATTCCTCCCCCAAAATAGTGCAGAACATAGAAAATAATATTTGACTAGGAAATTTTTTTTGAATCATTAATTTGCTAAATATATACAACTGCAAATTTAAATAAATGAGCATTTATTCAATGTGTTGTATATATAATATTGCTTTTAAAATTTAGAAATTTTGATTTTCAATGAGAGAATACAACAATTGAAAATGTCAACAATACAAATTTCTTATGAGTTTTTAGATTTAATAGGAAAATATGATGAAAATTTTCAGATACATATTTAAAAAAAAAACAAGGTGCAAGAAAATTCAAAGTTATGAATATTTTATTGAATTATGAACTTTATTGGAATAACTGGGGAAAAAGTGGTTAAAGAAATACTTGCAGCTGTAGAAAAATGCACCATATCTCCCAAAGTAGTCATTCACAAGGTTATGATAATGGTGCAAATATAGATGGCAATATAAACAATGTTAAATCCTGCATCAAATCTGCCTTTACTTGAAACACATTCAATGAATTATATAGAAATCAGAAGTATAAAAGTCAATTCAAGTATTTAAAATTTTTCATGAATACACCTCTTTACTCTAAAGCCTGAAATTGGAAAATATTAAAAAAATATATATACCTCTATCTCTTCAAATTATATCAAACACCAAGTAAAATGAAAAAATTAAAGTTGTGCAACCATTTGTTAAACATTATTCCAATGTATTCACTAAACTATATATTACTTTTGGAGAAATGGAACACAATTAACTTCTTCAGCACTGAACACCATTAAAGACCTGAAAAAATATTTCAAATTTTATACAAATCTGCTAATGAACGGCTCCAAATATTAGCAAGTTCTAACACCTAGAACATTGTCAGACAAAATAAATGAATATTTGATATTGAGAATGTAGAAATAGGACACTTAGGACAAGAATACATACCTATATGATTTGTGGAAAAGTGAGATAAAAGCAATTGCTGAAGCAGTAGCAGTATGGCCTTAATTTCCTAAAAACTGAACAACTTTTATAGAATCTGAACGAGATTTCAGAATTTTTGTAGATCAACCAATTTTGGGTTTTATTATCAATGATTTAGATATGAGAGGCTTTACATACAATATTGAATTATTCTCAACCACTTTGAACTTCCATAATTGAGACAATGGGCACACATACCACAAAAACAAGACAATTTAAAAATGCACATAAAAAATCTAGCAGAAGATTTATTGTGTGAAATCCTTCTCTTTAAAGGAATTCATAAGACAATTTTAAGCACTGAAAGAAACTCAATTATATTTCTGAATGCAATTTATGGCAAAATAACTGCAAGGTCTATTTGTCAATATCAGCCTCGACATCAAATTGTTTTGTATGGTAGCAATTGCATGCATTTAAAATGATTTAGCTTAGTGTTGATTTTACTGAAATTATTAAAAAATTTGCATCAACAAAATCTAAAAAATATATTTTGAGAAAAATTTTGATATTATTGTAAGATTTTATTATCACATGATCGCTATTTCTTATACTAGCACATAATTGTTAATAAACAAGGCTAAAACTCTCCATACAGTAGTGCCACCCTGTGCCAACCAGAGTAATCAATGGATGCCAGAAGGCTTATGCATAAAATCCCTACCTAGTACCTACTCATCCATTGATTAGGCTGGTTGGCACAGGGTGGCAGTACTGTATGGAGAGTTTTGCCTTGTTTATTAAGATTTTATTATGTAAATCCATATAGTTTTTTTAAAATAAATATACTACTTTTGTGTTTTCATTTAAACTGACTTAAAATTTTACACCAAATTGTACAAAACATGGAAGCTATGAATGTAAATCTTCAAAACATTTTATAGTAGTTCCTGAATGCCAGAAAACTTCTTTAATATGTGTTTAACATATATATGCATACCGATGATGCAATTTTATTTTAAAATTATATGTAATAAAACATCAACAAAAATAATTAACATACTTCTGAGCTTCTGACTTACCAGTAAGTATACCTGACTGTAATTCAGAATATTCTGGTTCATGCTTAGAGAAGGGATTGAATAGAATTTTGACAAAAGAATGGATTACATTGTTCAATTGTTGTTTAAAAAGTATTAAAAAATAACCAGAAGATTGATCAGAGTGGAAATTAATTATATAAAATAGAGGTAATATTATGAAGCCTTAATGAAATAATTTTTGTAATAAAAAATAAATAAATTGTATGATGAACTCAAGAAAAGAGAAACAAATTTAACAAACATAAAAATGTAACTATGTAATTCTTAATAGTATATACCCTTTTCATACAATTATGTAATTCTACCAAACTTGTACAGCTCAAGTTAATATGAAATGGTAAAATAAAACTAATAAGAAAATCTTAAATGCACTAGTGCTGAATAGAACTTCACTGTTAAAAATATATATAGGGGATGAAAACCAATATGTAAATTAGGTGCAGTATGAAAATTAGAAAAGTTAGTACAGTGATAAATTAAAAGCTAAGACAACACATTTACCAATATATAGTATTTCAGAAATGAATTGATAAATAAATAAAAACCAGATGGCACATTAGTCAGAAAGTCTTATAACATTCAAGTATTGAAAGTGGTAGAGCTACAGAATTTTTGGATCAACCCAGCATTCTATTACTGCACTAAATCACACAGTGCAAATAATTAAAAGTTCATCCAACTGGATTTGAACCCCAGATTATAGTATGACAACAGATGCATTAACTTCTATACTATAGAAATGTTAAAAAAATATTTAAATGGTTTGCCATTCAGAAGATTATGTAACATTCAGTCAATCATTCTACTGCTGATCAAACTATCAAGGCTGAGAGTTATTGATTGGCTCTTATTGAACATCCAATCAAATTCAACCTAAGACTTTATTCTTTCATTATTAAACTAATTATTTCTATTTTTGCTTTAAAAAAATACACTTCTGACTTTTGTTATGCTTGGCAGAATTTGATCATCATTTTATTCAATAATCTCAGTAAAAACATTTTATAAAATAATACTTCACTTTGATAGCAATCATGTGACTGAATACTGCATTAAGTGTATTAGAGGAAGAAAGAGTGAATTCAAAATTTGATACTAAAAATTTCAAACGGTTACAACATAGATGATACAATAGAATTTTAATGCTCTCTTTATAAGATGTGCAATTTTAATAATGCCGTGCTCACAATAAGCTAATAAAAAAATTAATTTGTACATATTATCAGTTTTAGATTGGTCTCTATATATTACAGTATATTGGAAAGATAGATGAAGAAAAGTTATACAAATAAAACAGCAGGAAGTAGATGTTTATGGACAAAATTAGACTTGAATTTATGAAATGAGAGATGAGCCATAATTGCTGAATTTCCAAGATGGTGCATACTGAAATTTATTGACTCAAATTCGTGTATTTTTAAATTTTTTATTTAATATTTTTTAAAGTATGTATTACTGAAATTGTAAATAGTGAATTCATGGATAAAAAATACTACTGTAATTTGTGAACTAAAATGGTAATTAAAGGCTGGAGAAATAAATGATTGCACAAATCATTTAGATTTTGAAGAATGATAGGTTTGTTTTTGTGAATGCTTCAGAGCTTTAAAAGATGTGATAAGAGTTATGTGATAAAACAGTGAAGGAGATCTAAAATTTAAAAAACTAAAGTAATATTCAATGGTTTTTCAAAACATATAAGCAAATAAAGACTGATAAGAATGAATTTGAGGGTGTTAAAATTATTAAATGGAAAATTAAATCGACTAATATATTTAATGCATATATAGGGTATCATAATAATCTGAAGTATGTAGATATCAGTATGCAAATGGTAATGGAATATAATTCATAAGATGCATGGATATGTGTATATAGATATATTACATATATATAATTCTGATTATGGAGAAAAGGTATATAAACATATTTGTACAAATAAATCTGTAGTATTAATAAATAAAATATTATTTTAGGCTTATTGATAATATTATGTAAGTGCCTACTAATATTATTAAGCTTTCAATGACTGCATAATAAATAAATATATGCATATAAATTATAATTGAAAAAAACAAAATCTACATATTCTAATATTAATGTTCTGTTATTAATGTTTATAGTCATTTTCACTAAAGAGATTAAACTATTACTGGAAAAAACTTTTTCTTTGAAATAATGTGATTTATATGCAAATATTAGTAATAGATTAAAGATCAGACTTTTCATGCTACTGTGCATGCGCTTTTACGAGTGTTAATAATAAATGAATACTTTCACTCCTAAAACAAGATATAGTATTTAAGAAAGAATAAAATGGATCCACTTATTCTTTCCAACCCAAATGCTTATATATGGGCAAATCTTAAGTACTGGAAATAAAAGCATGAGGATAGACCACTCACTTTAAATTACTGTTTATAATATCTGAATGAATGACATCGATGAAATTATCTAGAATTTACTAAATGTCACTCTCAAATGAAACTTAAACATATGTAAATAAGCATTTATTTTATAGCACTATGTTTTATAAATTGTAATACATTAAAGATAAGCCTTTTCAAGCTATTGTGCATGCACTTTTACGAGTGTTAATAATAAATGAATACTTTCACTCCCAACACAAGATATAGTATTTATGAAAGAATAAAATGAATCCACTTATTCTTTCCAACCCAAATGCTTATATATGGGCAAATCTTAAGTACTGGAAATGAAAGTGTGAGGATAGACCACTAAATTACTGTTTACGATGTCTAAATGAATGACGTCGATGAAATTATCTAGAATTTATTAAACGTCACTCTTAAATGAAACTTAAACATATGTAAATAAGTTTATAGTGCTATGTTTTATAAATTGTAGTATATTAAAGATCAGCCTTTTCAAGCTATTGTGAATGCGCTTTTATGGATGAAAACATTAGGATAAAACTAAATTTGGACTGACTTTTGAGAAAAGTAAATTTAATATGATATATATTGTGATAAAACTCAAAAAATAAATGTTTAGTAAATTAGCTTTTTTCACAGCTTTCTTAAGATCTGATAATTGGACAATGCAAGATTATAAAATATGTAACAAAGTCTAAAGAAATATTCTTTTACACAGATAAGAAAATCAACAGATATCACTGGCAACATTAAATGAATTAGTAATTAAAATGAATCTGCAGTGGCTATGATAATGGAATCTATAACAGTAGAGGGGAAAAAATCCAAGATAATAAGAGACCCAAAATAACCCCAGGTAAAATGGATGAATGTGATAAAAAAGTTTGAATAATATAGAAAAGATAATCTATAATTTACAAAAGGAAACTTGATGAGATGTTCATCCTGAAACTATCAGTAAGGATTCAAAGTGATGCTGATTTGATTTTATCATTACAAATTATAGTTTTATTTATTAGAGGGGATTTGAACACAGGATGTTTAAGCTCCCTTCAGCTATCCACTCTATCGTATATAATCAATACACTTGACCACATACATGTGAAAAGGATAAATGATCTCCAATATATATTTTGTGTGGAACCAGCCCTCATCAGTTGATCCAGATCATCACCTCCCACACATGTATTCAGTCAGTGCTCAATTTATATTAAGATAATAAATCTTCAAAGTTTAATGGAGGGTGGAGAAGATTGAAGTCTGTCCATTAAAAGTTTAAAGATTTGCTATCTTAATATAAACTGAGCACTGGTTGTATATATGTGTAGGAGATGATCGTCTAGATCAACTGATGAGAGCTGTTTTGGCACGAAATACTTATATTGGAGATCACATCTTTTTCACATGTATGTGGCCATGTGTATTGTTTATATAATATGGAGTGAATAGTTGAAGGTAGTTCAAAAGTCTGCGTTCAAATTCCCTCTTATTACATCTAAAGTTCAGTATATAAATTATATACTTGTAGCCAACTGTTTTGTTTAGTAACGTAACCTAAATATCAGAATTCTTTGTATTTAATAATATAACTCTAAAAAAAGTGATTCTAGAACAAATTATTTTATATTAAAGATACGGAAAAGAGATCAGCAATGAGCATAGTAATAATTTATTACTAATCCAGGATACCTGAGCTTTCTCAATTGACAATGGAATGAATTGCATAATTATATATATTTTTGTTTGTTTATTGTTTTTTTTTATCACTTTTATTTTAGTTTTTTCTTTCCATTTTTATACCCCACGCACACACAAACGCCCTCTCAATTTGAAATATTTCACAAAAAGAGCTAAGTTTTTTAAAAATAAAAAGTTAATGCATAATGTTTTTGAACTACTTTTTTTACATTTATTTATCACAAAATCTATTTTTTAGGTTAAAAAAATTAATTTTAATTGTGCTGGAAGAAATCCAAAATGTTGATTGTCTTAAGGGATTGAAATAAGACTGCGTCTCTGTCAGAAGCTTATTTTTAGACTATACTGCAGCTATTATGTATATTAATAACCTATTAATTTAAAGAATAAAGAACCCTTGTGTGTCATGTGACAAGTAACAACATGTTATCATGTTTCTAGATGTAACATTGCCTTTTTGTTTTTAAATCTTTGCAACAATCATTTAATATTAATATACAAGTATAATTTAATATACTTGGAAATTAGACGTAATTATAGAGGATTTGAACACAGACTTTCAAGCACCCCTTAGCTATTGACTCTATCTCATACAACCGATATACAATTATATACACATGTGAAAAAAGACAAATGATCTCCACATGGCAGATAATGATCTGGATGGGCTGATAAGTGCTGATTCAGCACGAGAAACGTACATCGGAGATCATTTGTCTTTTGCATTTGTGTATCGGTTGTAGTGCTTGAAGGGTTTGTTAAACCATTTACACATTCCTTATATTATAAAATGCTGTGCTTATTTTCAATGATAAGATAAATATGAGAATAACAGATTACGTAATAAGGTTTGTAGAAAGGATCAAATATACAGGTGAGAAAATAAACAGTTATCATTGATACAAGGGTAAAAATAAAAAGTCAAAACAGAGTTAGATGAGCGATTCTCCTACAATAGAGATAAATAAAAAGTTGGTAAAAGACTAGATGATAACTATGTGTGAAATAGATAGATAAAGTTAAAAAAAATTCTAGAGTGGTGTGGAGAGGAGAAACGATACCATCTCATTAGTAGAACTGTTGTTAACTTGAATAATTTTTAAAAGACTTCATTTTCTGAAAGCTATCTGGTTTGAGAAATCTTGCTTTTTATGCTCATCAGTAGCCTACGATAAGAACACAGGATTTTTAAAAAAAATAAATTCTAATCACTAAAACTAAATCTGTGCAGTGAAGCAGAGTGATTGAACAATGCCCTCAAGAATTAAAGTTCTAGGATCGAACCCAACCTGACATTTTAAATGTTTGTGTATTGTTGATCTTTCAAGTAAATAACCGTTTGATTATGTACTAAAACCACCAGTAATTAATAACTTAAATTAATCATGTCTAGTAAATAAACAAAATGTTTTGCATTGATCTTTCTTTCTATATATATATAAACAATAGTTAATAATTTAATTTTTCAGATTTTTCATTAGAGATTCTCTAAATTATATTAAATAAATCCAATAATTTAAATAAACCAACAAAAAAAATGCATAAAATGTTATGATAGTTGGATTCTTCCAAATTTATTGATTATATAAAATAATCAATAATTATTGAAAAAAATCAAACTTTGTAATGTTTTTAATAGATTTTAGAAATTTTATTTTTTTAACCTAATAATAATAAGAACATAAATAAAAACAGAAGTTGCTCAATTGTTTTTTTTCAATCTAAATTTATTGATGATATACATAAACAAATTGTAATTATAAAATACAAAAAAAATATTAATCATTTTCTAAAGTTAACAAAATACAATAGTACTTATATGTTTCATGGCCATTTGGTTCAAATCTTCAAATCATGAATTCTATCAAACTGTGCATATGTTTTAAACATATATATGCAGTTGCCCCTTTTTGTTCGTGGTCACTTGGTTTCAAACCTTCAAACCACAGTTAATATTGAACTTTATATAATATGCATTTAATGCCTATATCTGTAATACAATTTAATTTAAAAATTGGGATCCATTAAGTCACCAACAAAAATATTTAATATAAAAATAGAATAATTAATTATGAAAATTGCACAGTAATAAATTGAATGAAAACACGTTTATATGCATACTTATTCACGTTTAGGTGGATGAATTTGTATATAAATATGGCATTCACTTTGCTGTCTCTTTTTTTCTCTTTATCTCAAAAACAAAAAGAAATGTTCATTTTATCACATATAATAAGCATTTAACTAACAGCTTTTTAAGGCTTGGCAGAATTGTTATCATCAATAACTTTGCACTTACAGAATTATTTAATATATAGGGTATATGAGCACAGACTTTCACACGACCCACTGCTCACCACTCTATCTCATTTCACTGTTACACTTGAACACATATATGTTGAAAAGATAAATATATCACCAATATATGTATTTCATGCTAAACCAGTAATCGTCAGTTGGTCCAGATTATCATCTCCACACATATATGTACTAAGTGCTCAGATATATATTAAGATAGCCAATCTTCGTACTTTAATGGACAGGCTTCAATCGACTCCACATCTTGATACCTTAATGAACAGGCTTCAATTCACTCCACACTATACCTCTTGAGTTGTAGTGTGAAGTGGATTGAAGCCTGTCCATTAAACTATTAAAGTATGAAGATTGGCTATTTTAATATATATCTGAGCATTTATTGCATACATGTGTGATTATAATCTGGACCAACATGAAATACATATAATGGTGATTATTTATCTTTTCAACATATATGTGTTCAAGTGTATCAGTGATATGAGATAGAGTGTGAGCAGTAGGTCATGTGTTAGTCTGTGCTCATATAGATACAGGAATATAATAAGCCTGTATTTCAGTTATTACAGAATTGTTGTAAATAAAATGTTTACTTAATAATTCATGGCATTGATGCTATGACTTTAAACAAGTGCTTTCATTGTTCCAGTAACTTCATTCAAAATTTTAATTTAAAACCAGCAATCAACTATTTTGTCTTGCAGCAAGTTATTATTTTAATCATTGCATACATCTAAATAACATAGAATTTATCACATAATAATATTAAATATTACACAATTTTTAATTAATTAATAATGATTGACTATTCAGACTTCTCTTTTCAAAGTGATTCAATTACTGATAAATATCATCATGAATCACAATCTAGATTCAAACATTTTTTAAATTTGTAAATTTTTTGGATTTCAAGAATACATTTTTTAACCCATCATTGTAAACTCAACATCTTTGCTAGGATTGGAAAAAAAAAAAAAAAAACGGACACAATTAGGATTATTCATTTATATGTATTTACTTACTAATTTATTTTTTAATTTCGTTTATAAATATGTGTAAAAACTAACTTATTAATTATAAAAAGTTAAAGGTAACTTAATAAAAGAAATTTATACGTCATAAATATTTGGTTTAACAGTATTCTAAATATACAAAAAAAAATTACTTTTTTACATTTTTTTTTAAGAACGTGTTTTTATTTTACATGAATCATGTGACTTTTTTTAATTCAATATTTCAATTAAATTCTATCTTTATTATGAAAGATTATATATAAAGTAGCGTAAAAAAAAAAATCATATATAACTATTGATAATGACTGTTCAGCCTATTTAATCATCATAAGCTTGAATTAATACATCCTATTTTTAAACTGAACTGAAACTTGCTTATCCTAATGTTGATATATTAATTTTTATTGTATTTGATTCTCATTCAGTAATAGTTTGTTAAATGTTTTAGTTTGTATTTATTCACATATTGTCTTGTAGTAAGATATAATTATAAAGAAATTTATTTAAAATTTTATTAACTAATATATATATACGCCGTATGAACATATAATGAAGCTAAACGTAATATAAAACTATTAAATTATCGAGCTCTCTTGAAAGCACTAAGCCCTATGATTTAATAGATTTATATTGTTCTAGCTTCATTATATGTGCATAAAGCATATATATATTAGTTTATAATGTTTAGTGAAGTAATAATTTAAGTATTTAAAATTTTATTCTGATTTTGTAGATGAATAGGGTCATGTAAATATTCAATTCATGCTATGAGACTGTGACCTTACATGTCTTTGGAAACAAGGGATTTTGACCTTTTACAAATCTGTTTCTATGTTTTATATGAGTCTTAATGTAATGTATTTTGTTGGAATGAATCATTATGTTTTTACACTGATAATTATTCTAACTTTTAATAAAGTAGTTGCTATATATTTTGGTCTCATCAAGGCCCCAATGGATAATAATGCTAATATGCTTCAATCTCTTATTTGCTTCAATCTCTTATTTCAATATTATTTAAGAAATCATTATTAAAATAATATACATAAATGCATTTAGGAGCAATTAAATATTCTTTTGTGTAAATTATTTGGTCATCATTAATTTTAATTTTGCTATATCTCTTGGCCTGAATTAATTTGGTATGTCAATTATCAAATCTAATTATAACTGAAAAATTGTGATTTTTTAAAAATGTTGCTTGATTCAAAATAATCTATGATAATCATAACAAGTTTATATGATTTTAAGTTTAATATTAGTTAATAATCAGACTATGTGATTTCAATACTCAAGCTATAAGTGATCAAATCGAACACAATTTTATTCCCCATGCCTTCTTTTAAAAACTTGTTTTTATTTTATACATATAACATGATTCTTCCATTTCTCTATAGAAGAGAATAAAAATCTCAAAAGCAAGAAGCAAATTTTGATATGTAAAGGAAAATTGTTTCTGATATAAGAAGGAACTATTAATTAAAAAATAGAAAATGTAGGAAAGAAATATATAAAAAAAAATATATAACAATAGAAAACAAGAAAACCAACTATCCTCTCTAGTTATTAAATCTTCTGAATTGCCTAGCATTTTAAATGAACAAATAAAGATGTGCAACTTTATAATTGTGGGAAAAGCTCCAATAAATGATAGAATTATTATTGATATTTTAAAAGAAAACAGGTAAAGAAGTAGAAAAATTGTTGTCATACCTATATACAAAATATCATAAATGAAGACCTATCAGTCTTTTATCAGATCTATACAAATTTTTTACAGTTATAATTACAACTTACAACAAAATTTAAATTCTATCCAACCTACAGAATAAGTTGGATTTATAGATAGTTTTAGCACTGTGGACCACATTGCAATTGGAAATTATAGAAAAAACCAATGAATACAAGTTTCCATTATGCTTGGAATTTATAGATTCTATAAGTATTTCCATGGCAATTAAAGGTTTGGATCTTTAAGATATAGATCTAGGATAGTGTTACATTCTAAAGAATATTTATTAAAATACTATAGTAGTGGTTAAATTCTAAGAAGATTAATGTTGAGAAGGATGTATTGCATGATGATAGCAGGATGATTTTATATCTCCAAAACCTTTTACAGCAGTTTTATAATAAGTATTTTGTGGATTAAAATGAAAAACCAATAAAATAAAAAAATGATATTCTTTAAATCATGTCGATTTTGCAGATTCTGTGGTGGTGGTGGAGGGGGGGTAGCTGGCTCCAGAGATTCAGGAAATGTTAAAATAGTTAGAAGATGAAAATAAGAAAATAGGGTTAATGGTAAATATGAAAAAGATTGAAGGCTGTTCAATAGATTTTTTCAGAAGAAAAAATAAAGATTGATAGTCATAAATTAGAAGAATTTAATACCTACATATATTTTGTTCAAATTATTAATATACACAAAAACATAAATTAATCATAAAATTAAACTTGGATAGAGTGCTTTTAGTATAAACAACAGCACTTTACAATATCCTTCAAAAAAACTACTTCTCAGTTGTTATTAGTTATTGTATATAGCTTTTGGTTTTTTCAATATCAATGACTGTGCTATCCTTTCCAAATTTAGGGGCAATTTTTAGACCATATTTAATGTTTTTAAGACAACACATAAAGATTTTGGTTTAATAGTTAATATTCCAAAAATGCAGGTGCTTAGCTTGGATAAGTATCAATTTGAGAATTAATATCTTTGGTGTTATTTTGAATAGAAAGATAGATTTAGATGTTGAATTGTAGTGCAGATTCCAATATGTTGCTGCTGCTTTTAACAAATTTCAATGCAGGGTTATAAGTATTGTAACTAAATTAATTGTATACCTAAGGTTATTTTACTTAATTTATTATTTAATATCAATAATTATGCGCTTTTAACACTCGCTAAAAAAGTTACATTTATTAATGATTTATTTAAAGCTTAGCACTTTCAAAGCTCCATAGCTTCATATTCATAGCTGTGTGCAGTTGATAGTGATGAGGGGGAGTCTACAAAAAAATGAAGACAGATGTCACATGACCTAATTTAATAAGCTTGTATTACAAATGTTATATATAGAACTTGCAAATAAACTCTTAACAAGCTTTGCAGAATATCTCCAACCCCAGACTGGTTTCTGCTACTGGCATCCTCAGTGAGGTGCTAGGATCCTAGCATCTCACTGAGGATGCCAGTAGCAGAAACCGGTCTGGGATTGGGATATCATCTAGCACCTCACTGAGAATGCCAGTAGCAGAAACTGATCTGGGGGATCCTAGCATCTCACAGAGGATGCTAGTAGCTGAAACTGGTCTGGGATATTCTGCAAAGATAGCACTTCACTGAGGATGCCATCCTAGCACCTCATTGAGAAATCCAATAGCAAAAATGAGTCTGCGGCTGGGGATATTCTGCAAAGCTAGCACCTCACTTAGGATGCCATCCTAGGACCTCACTGAGGAATCCAGTAGCAGAAACTGGTCTGGGATTGGGGATATTCTGAAAAGCTTGTTAAGAGCTTATTTGTGAGCTCTCTATATAATATTAATTTATTATATAGAAGACCAGATTATAGTCTCTATCATTGTAACATAAAAGCATTCAAAATTTTTTATTTAGACATGGTCTATGAAATCTTAAAAATATGATTCCACAAATATTTGTCTTTCTAAATAAAGTATTGAAGAGTTTGCTATTATAAAATCATAACTTTGTTGGAATAGTTACTTAAAATGAGTTATGCAAAACTCATTTAAAAATATTACATTATTTAAAAATATTTTATGATGAACTTGAGCATGGTTTTCATTTGAATTACAAGCCATATTTACATTACAAAGATTATCTCAAACATACTGTAGTAATGCAATATTGATTCCTTTTATCAGAAAGATGCAGCTGAAAATAGAATACAATGGAGAATTGCAAAGTTATTGAAATCTTTCAAAAAGAAAAGATTGCTTCAGAAATTAAAAAATAGCCTACAAAATATCAAATAACCAAAATAATGTACAAGTAATTCTACATGTGGGCATACTTAACCATCACAAAATTCATCTCTAGTATATTTTTTGCCTATTTTTTTTTCCTTTTGGAAATGGGATGACTACACTCATTTGTCAATGGCGGCTTATAATGATGAATAACTTTATTAAATAATTATCATTATTATTTCAAAATCAAAAATGGTTATTAAGACTATTACAAATGTTTACAAATATAATATGAATAACTTTGAATTCATTATTTTTTTTACTTATAAAAACAATTACTTACTAGCTTTATTATTAATCTATCACATCTTACATATAAAATCTGTATTTTCTCTGTTGTCTGATTGGTCAATGTATGCTTGTCCGATGTCACATGTCAAATTTATAACCACTATGTTTATGTGAAGGAAGTAATTCTTCCATTAAATAAAAAAATCACTGAGTGCTTTTAACTATAGATATATAATACATATTTTGTGGTAAAGGTTTACAGACAGCTGAAGAAACAGCCACAAATGCCAATTCATAATTCAACATTAAATTGCTCCATGATTTCATGGTCTGTCAATCCTCTAATATAGTTCAGATAAACAACACATTTAGCAATGTGTAATTTAAAACATAATGAACTTTTATAGATTAGCAATGTTTAATCAAAAACATATTTACATTAAATCTTTTAAAAAAAAGATAAACAAACAATTAAAAAAAATATTACAAATATATTTAATCAAAAAATATTACAAAAACAACTGGAATTTTTGTATTCCAATATTAATAAATAAATGGTAGCTATTAATAAAACTAAAAAAACTATTTTAATCATGATGCTATTGAAAAAAAAATTCTTTTTATTCAAGGAGTACTACAGGAAATATATATATGTGCATCTTAATGCTAACAAATATAACAAGTATATTTAAAATATAATTTTAATTTACCTTTATTAAAACTTGGAAATTTATATAATATTAAAATGTTTTGTTTAATTTACATTAAATCTTTAAAAAAATTTGTTAAAGTAAACAGTTATTACAAAAACAATGGGCTGAAAGCCAGGAATTTTTGTATTCCATTATTCCACCATAACAATAGTCTTCAGAATGATGTACAATTTCACATTTAAAACCTTTTGTTTAATTTACATTAAATGTTTAAAAAAATGTGTTAAAGCAATCAATTAAAATAACCACAGGTCTTTATAAGAATGGATGCATCTGGTTAAATAATAATTGTGAAGTATTAATTATTTTCTTTTTTTATATATTTAAGCTAACTCATTCCTTGGATAACTGTAAATGATTGAAAATCTAATGCATGAAGTTTTTTTCTTCACCATCCTTTAGTACAGGGGTCCCCAACATTTTTGCACTTAAGAGCACATTCTATAATACCAGCGAGATGGTGGGCACCACTTATTTTTTCAACTAGGTGGCGAGCACCATTTATTTTTTCAATGTAAATTTATAGTTGGATATTGTTAATAATACACGTAATGTACAAAAAAATATTTATTTCAAAAATACAATTTTAATATATAATTAACGTTTATATTTTTATGCTGTAAAAGTATAGTATGCCCTACAATTTGATTACAATATAATACAATAATTTATAAGAAATTTTAAAAATTAAATTTATTTGTATCAGATAAATAATGTTTTATCGTGTTCAGATAGCGGCGGGCACACGTAAAACAGTCCGCAGGCGCCATGGTGCCATGGGCATAGGGTTGGGGACCCCTGCTTTAGTACATTCATGCATGAATGTATAATGGCACTTAAATGTAAATTATAATATAAGGATAATCTTTTTTTTTTTGCATTGCTTAGAGTTATTGAATTATTTTCCTTTTAGAAAACAAGAATTTTGACAAAATTATTTTGGAGAAGCTTTTGTTTCTGATGATGGATAGGATTTATTTTATTTAAGTTTTCATCTCTTTATATTTATTTTTGACTTTATTTTTAGTTGAAAAATTTATCATTGACATACTATTATATTGTTCTCTTAAAATTATTTTTAGATTGGTGTTTAAACCCACAATGTTCCAAAGCATATCTTTAGATGGACAGCTTTTATATCATAGTAATTATTTTTAATAAAACTATTTGTAATTTATTAAAATTATTCATTCATTATACTAGAGATTATCCATTTAATGAATAATAATTCTGTAGTATAAGGTACACTATTCCATTGTCATTCGAGGTAGGGATTGGTGTTTATCCACTTTTAACATCTTGTGGAGGAGTGTAATCATAAATATATGACCAAAATCATATGAAAAAGATGTGTGATCCCTAAGATGCTCATCAGTTGGCCCAGATCACAATTACCCATATCTTTTATCTTTATTCAGTATGTGTAGTATAATGGATTAAATATGTGTGTATGCTAACCTCTGTTATAACCTCACTAATTTAGGCAGTATTTGTAACAGAATAAATATGGGCTTCATGCTGTATCCTAATTATTGATCACCATTCATAACAGGATAAAAATAATAAACTAAGGAAGAAGAATCCTAATTTAATAATGCCCAAGAATTGTAGCATTATTTGAAACAGAATGAAAATAATAAACTAAACTAAAATGAATATCAATCAATGAATAACAATCTAATACTTAAGTTAATAGAACAATGATAATAATCTTTGTTATAACCTCATAAATTCCATTAGCATTTAAAACGAATAGAAAACAAATAAAACATTATTTCAAAATACACTAAAATATAAACATTATTTGCAATAGATCCTAGATAAAGCAGTAAAACTAGATAATATTTGTCTTATAAATATCAATATTTGCCAATAATATAAATCCCTTATAATAAAATAAAAATAATGACAAAGAATTAAACAGATAAACTTTAATATTTCTTATGAATCAACATACTGTTTATAATAAAACAAACAGTGCAATGTAGGGGAGATATGAGGCCTTTTCACACCCACAATAAATGTGTAATGTTGCAATGACGTCAAGTTGAAAGAAAATAATCCCTGCAAGTATATATGACAAAACGTGTTTTGCTTTATCTACATAATCTTTTTTTTTTTTGTAATACTTTGACATTTTCAGTTATTGTCCAGATTTCTTTTTGACAACAGCAATTCCAATTCATATACAGTTGTATATTTTCAGTTCTTGCTTCTTTTTTTTTTTTTTGGTTTAATTTGTTTATAAAAACAAATATGTTTATTAGCATTTCTGTTGAAAATTCCAGCATACTCTACAATCACATGCTAAACTTTTGGAGGGGAAATTTTTAGTAGAGATCTCCATTTTTTATAGTAATATAATCTGTGAAATGTTTTGTTTCAAGGTGAAAATTCCTGTTATATATTACACAGTAAGTATCATATGAGTATACTTAATGTGTTTTTTATAAATATTATTTAGAAACCAACAACATTTATTGTTTGTTGAGAAACAATTTTTTTTGTGTGTAATGGTGTCATTTCATTAAAATCGCAAATCAATTTTTTTTTTTTTTTGATTGGGAATATCATTCTTAAAAGTTATTACTGTGAAAGTCATATGTATAGTTCATGTGTTTTTATAAATATTATTTAAAACCTAAATCATTTACTGTTTGTGTGAAAGTCTTATGTATAATTAGTGTGTTTTATAAATATTATTTAAAATTTTAAATTATTTACTGTTTGATAAGTGCATATTTAAAGTAACATTTTTTTTTGTATAAAGCTGTGATTTCATTAAGATCACAAATCACATTATTTTTTATTTCACATGTCATTCTCAAAAGTTAATAATGTCAAAGTCATATGTATTTGAATGTCTTGTTATTTAAAAACCATAATCATTTATTGTTTGTTTAGTGCGTATTTAAACTAACAATTTTTTTGTGTAATGCTGTCATTTCATTATGATCGCAAGTCACATTATTATGTTTTATTATGTTTTTACTTTTAGTTATTTTCAATCCTGCAAGATGGAGCAAGTATTAAACCTACTGCACCCATTTCACATTCATATCAAGCCCCCCCCTGATAATTTTGTAAATCTTGCCAAAATATCATGTACAAAAACTGAGTGCACATTTTTTTTGCCAAAAAAGTCATGTACAACATCCGTGTACACATTATTTTGGTCAGATCCCAAGATTACAATGTTACCAGCAGATTGATAGGAATATGAACAGATGCAGTAGGTCTAATACATGCTCTGTGTTGCAGCTCTAATATCAAAGTACCAAACAAACTTACACCAAAAGTTAAACATTATTTCTACTTATATTTAAATGAAATTATTCATAGATTGATGAAATAATAAGCTTAAAATGCCCTATAAATGTACAATATCAATGATATCTAACAAAATACAGACCTCAATAATTGTTTTCTAATTGCAACTAATAAAATAAAGTACTGCTAACTCAACCTTGCTACTCCGCTAATATCAATATACTGTTATTAACTAAATTAATTATAATAAGATTAAACATTTAATAATAAAACAAAATCAATTAATCCTATGTATGTTTCCATTTTGATCAACTTAATATATTATAAAATCAAATCCTTCTATTAAATAATCTTAAGATTTTCAATATTCATTCCTAATAGTATCTAAAATAAATGATAGACTCTTATTTGAAGCTTATTCCAACAATTAACAAATCACATCCAGTTACTCTTCAGTTTATTAAAGCTAAGTTATTAAAACTTTAGACTATAACTACCAAAGCATATGAAAGATTGTTATATTTATTATAATCAAATATTAATATTAAAATTTAATATTTAAACTAAATTTATGCTCCGCACTAATGAACTTTAAATATAATTAAAGCAATTCACTCTAATTTGTATCAGAATAAAATATATTACTATTACCAGCTTTATAACTGAATAAGATTACAATCTTTATGGCCATATACTAACTTAATGTAATATTTATTTTAATCATTATTGACCTATAATAAAATACATGAACATTTCATTGCAACTACCTTTACTCATTTTCAATAATTATATTTGCACCTTTATCAATCTCAAATCAATTCATATACAATTTCTATTTTACTATATTTATTAAATTTTATTCCACTTCTTATTTGCATTGCTTAATTATATATACTATAATACACCATATACTTCTTAAATTACACTGTACAATGCAGTTAACATAAGATTTATTTTATTTCCTTCCTTACAGTTTCAACTGTCCAGCAGTCATCATCAGAGCTACAACATTTAAACATATACAATTAATATAAAATTAATCTCTATTAACACATATATAACATATATATATATATATACACACATACATATACAAATATACATACAAATATAAAAATAAAAATAAAAACAACATTCCAAATACTCCAACTATTTTCTTAAATATGGATCCTTAATATCTCTATAATCTAAAAACTTCTTTACCCACCCTTATACTCAATTAACTTCTTTTATTTAAAATTTTTTTTAAAAAAATTTTCTATTTATTTTTAACGTTTATTTTTCCATATTCTTATCATTTAAATTTTAAATTTACTTTTTAATTTAATTTATTTCTTCTGTTTGAAACTGTAAGGAAGGAAATAAAATAAATCTTATGTTAACTGCATTGAACAGTGTAATTTAAGGAGTATATGGTGTATTATACTATATTTATTACTTGTTACTAACAAAATTACAATAAGCTTCCAATTACTTATTAAGTATGTAAGAATGTCAAATCAGTTAATTTATTGCTGTATAAAATCTATACTTGCTCAGATAATAGATATTAAATTCAATACAAAGAAAATGATATATGATTACACTTTCTTATCCATGCTTTGTTTTTGATTTTTGAATTATTTTTATAACTGCTTCTAATAAATTATGTAATATAATTAATTAGTAAATATTGTCTCATCCAAATACAATTGATGAATAAATCTGCATTGTAAAATTGAATGTCAATCAAGTAAGTTTATATGTTTTAAATTAAATTAAAATTTATTAACAAACTGATATAAATTAAAATCAAAAATATATACATGGCAAATAAACATTTAAAATATATGCATATAATTTGATTATGCTTTAAACAAAGGTTTTCACTTGACAATAACTTCATATTTATATAGGTAATTGCACTTCAATCTCCACTTGTTAGATACTAAATACAAACACATGTTTATGTAACACACAAAAAAATGTAGAATGTTATACTTTCCAAAATATAAGAGAGTTCAAGATATATCTTCTTTCTATACTTCATATAAAAATATAGTTAATCAAAATATAGTTATTGGTTAACATAAATTTAAGAGAACAAAATAAAATAAATACTTATTATGATATAATGTTTTTGAATTCCTAATATAAGTGACATACTTGAAGTCAATTTATAATCAAATTTAAAAAATGAATATTTTAAATTAAAATAATAATTATTATGCTGCAAGTTATAAAATGAAACTTAGGAAGACATACTCTTACATTTATGTATGTAAATAAATCACTCAACCTAAAATTATATTAATATTTCTATCAATAAATACTGTACATTTTAAATGAGAAGTAAAAATATATAGCAATAATAATGATAATATAAGCAAATGACTTGAGTAATAGTCGTTAATATGGCATTTCAAAATAATACCATAGTTCTAGTATTTATTTTTTTAAAATCATGATCTGATAATTTACTTCAGAAAAAGTAGAAATATTATAAAAAGCTATAAGATTCAAAGTACATTTTGTTAATTCCAATGTTTTCTAAATATCCAAATTATCTTTTCATTCAACATATATTTAACCTATATAAGGCTATAAGTATGCAAACACTAATTTATATACACAATGATGCAATGTAAATATGCTTTCATTTAGCAAATAATAAATTCATAAAACATTACAAGTGAACAGATGCTAGTTTCATCCATTACAATGTTATGGAAATCGAACTAATTTTTATCCTATGCATAAATAATACATCGAGCTTATAAAATTATATTAGTAGGTAAAGGGTAATCTTTGTGTTCATTTTTCTGCTGTTAACATTTACATTTTATCATTAAAATGAGTATTGTCCATTTTTTAAGGCAAAGAAACATTTTGATGATTTCAAAATGCTAAGAATTAATTTTCATATTTTAATAAATTATCGTTTCTCACAAATTCAGTATTCCTGGTCAGTCAACAGACAAACATTATTTCTCTCAGCCCATCATTCTATTCATTTCACAATCATATACTTCTAAAAATAAATTTAAAAAACATAAGGAACTTAGATTCACTTCTATTGAAACCAAAGTAGAAAAAAATGAGTTTTTTTATATTCAGCTCTATTTATAACTTTTTCCATTGACATCAGAGTAACTATAGCAATACCTTTTATTCAAACCTTAGTCAATTCTACCCAGCAGTCCATAAATTAAAACTTTTTTACACAACAATGAAAAATAAAAAATTTTTTCATAATTATTACATATAACAAACATTTAGGTTTTTAATGCAAAAATCATTCTTTTATTCTGACACAAATTAAACAATTGATTATACATTCTCAACATACTACACTGGAAATATATTTTCACATATAAATTTTTCAAATACAATACTATGCAAATATATATATGAGATATTAGACATTTAGTTGTATTGTTTATAATTTATTGTCGTGAATGCAATAACAAAAGTACTTTTAATAACAAAAGAATAATAATTTTATCCAAACTACATTCTTTATTATGCACATATCCATTTTAGAATGAATCAAGACAATTCATAATTTTATACAATACAATTAATAGTAAACATTTTTTTAATATCAATATTATCATTGTCATAGCAACACTGTTCAGTGCTTTATAGGTTGAGGTATCCATCATCAAAATCAAACAATGAAAATAATAATTTTATGACTGATATTTTACCACATACTGAAACTCATCTCAAACTTCAGTAGGTACAACAGACAGCCAATAACTACAGTTTAATTGATAGATGTCAAACCTCCTGCCCTCACAAGGTGTTAAAACAGTTAGAAAACAGAAATATGATTAATTTAATTTTTTTAAGTAAAATTTTTTATTAAGGAAAGAAAACCAATAACTATATACATTTTTAAATAATTATTTGCTTGTAATTTTTAAATTATAGATCTTCATATTTATTTATAAATTTCTTTTTTCATATGATCACCATTTCATATGCTTACGCTTGCTGTTAATAAGAGTACCAAACTCTCCATACAATAAAGCCACCAAATGCAAACCCTTGTAATCAATTGATGCAGGAAGGTTTGTGCATAAAGTCCATATCTAGTGCCTACTCATCCAATATCCCCAGACTAATTTCTAGCTTGTGGCTTTCTCACTGATGAATGCACAAGCTAGAAACTGTTCTGGTGATGTTGGATGAGTAGGCACTAGATAGAGATTTTATGCATAAACCTTTATGCACCCATTGATTACAAAGGCTTGCACTTGGTGGCACTACTGTGTGGAAAGTTTGGTACTGTTATTAATATTTATTTTAGTTTTTCAGTTCACTAGTTCCATAATTCACATGAAGATAAATCAGCACTTGACCACATTTTTTCCATTCTTATATTTTGAGGAAAATATAAAATAATATTATTAAAGTGTTTATTTTAATCATTATCAAATCATTTTACACCTTATTGTCCATATTGTTTTTAGAGCATGCAGAAAACCATTGTATTATGTAGATGAAATCTTTTGTTATTATTTCTTTTCTTTTTTGTTAATAGTATTATTTATTGTTTCTTTTTTAATTTATATACAGAGCATGAAAAATACTTTACCAAAAGTTTAAATGCTACACATTTTTCAAGCAAATGAATTAATTCATTAATTAATTTAAACTTATTCACAGCTATCTTAATTTGAATACATAACTATAGTTCATAAGTCAAACTCCTAAAAAATACTTTGTAACAAACTTATAAACAATGCTGACTTTATCGTATTAACATCAATTTCCGATCGACAAAAGATTTGACCCAAGATTATTAAATGATAAATAAATCAAACATCATTAATACAGCAGTGTAAAACTTTTATATTAGCAATGAGAATTTTCTCTAATTGTTAAGAAAATCAGCCTACTGACTAATAAATTGGCATTAATATGAGAAAATATTACTTTTTTATTAATCTCCTCATATACAGTTTAGTGCAATTTCTATATAATTCCTTTTTTATTTTTCTAATAGTTTTGACTGTCCTGAAATCCTCATCAGAGCTTTTTATAACCAATAAATATCACGTGACCACCTCCTCTTATGCTTGTGTATAACTGCTGTTAAAACAGGCAAAACTCACTATATATATTGCCACACACTGTAGGCTAGAGTAATCAATGGATTTCAAAAGGCTTATGCATAAAATCCCCATCTAGTGCCTACTCATCCAATATTCCCAGACTAGTTTCTGGCTTATGGCCTTCATCAGTGAGGAGTCTCGGATCTGAGATGCTAAGATTTAGATGCAGTGCTCTCAGATCCAAGACTCCTCACGGACGAAGGCCATAAGCCAGAAACTAGTCTGGGGATATTGGATGAATAGGCACTAGATGGGGATTTTATGCACAAGCCTTCTGGCATCCATTGATTACTCTAGCTTGCTGTGTGTGGCAATATATATATATAGTGAGTTTTGCCTGTTTTATCTTTTTATAACTTTCTTTCTTTTTACATTTATAACTGTTAGAAAAACAAAAGAGAAATTATATAAAAATTGCATTAAAGTGTATATGAGATTTTTTTAAAAAGTAATATATGAATATATGAAGAAAAAATGCAAAAAAGTAAAGGAGAAGATATAAGAATAATATGAAAAAATAAAGATTTTTTGCAATTTGTTTAAAATAATTCTTTAGGAATCTGACTTGTGAATTATAGGAATTTATTTGGACTTAGTTGACACATGAACACATTTATATTTTCAAAAATGTTATCTATAATAAATAGCCATATTCTATTTACAAAATTATTAAAATTATTAGGATTAATTATTTTAATTTTTTAAAATACAATATGACTTTTTATCTTCAGTTTGTATTGTTTTCTGAATAAGATTTTATTAAAGTTTACTACAATTTGGCCTTATAATCGAGATGCTCAAACAAATTGTGTTGAAAGAACAGCAAGAAATCACAAACCACTGATAATGATCCAGTGTTATTATTCCTTTTTTTCAGTATGTATAACTTTGTCATGCATTTGCAATGAGATATTATGATTATGCATGAAATATCACGAATAGTGTGTGAATGGTATTGCTGAATCAATATACTGATGAATGTCCACCATTGTGTTATCTGTGTATATCTCTAATCTAATAAATAAGGCCAGAGACACTCAATTAAAGCACAAAGTTTCTGAAAGTATTTGTCTACACCTTTGTTAGTCAGGACAACTTTTTAACACAGATCTTGGATATTAAGAGCACGTAACTTGGTGTTTCTTTATCTTATTTCTTTTTGCTGCTACAAAAGCCTCTTACTAGTTATGTACTCTCTTGCTTAGTTAAATGTTTACGTTTGATATATTTTTATGTTTTTTATTTTTTATTCGCATTATTTCACATTGTTTCTTTTATTTTTCAATAGCTTTTATTAAACAAATGATCGTTTAGTTAGTTGCTGGGGGAATTATGCAGGATAAGAATAACACTTCCATTCAGTTTAATCAAAATATGTTTTGTTTTTACTTTCTCAGCTAGGCTAGGCATCAATCCAAGGACATTTTGTTA
The DNA here is from genome assembly GCA_028023455.1 of Epiperipatus broadwayi. Lineage (NCBI taxonomy): Eukaryota > Metazoa > Onychophora > Udeonychophora > Euonychophora > Peripatidae > Epiperipatus > Epiperipatus broadwayi. The sequence goes on along the minus strand of JAQFVV010000259.1, from coordinate 800,528 downwards.
CTGAGTCGTATAGATTATAATTGCACTAAATAGTAAACTTTTGCTGCATAAAAATATATATCTGCTGTCAAGCATTATTAGCCGTGAGGTCAGTGCAGCCGCTTTGCAAGCAAGTAATTGGTCGCAGACGGTTGTGGGTTCGCCTCCCGGCCGATGCTATGACATATGGGGAAAATATATAAATATATGCTTATAAATAGTTTTTTTTATTCAATATTTCACTTTAAATGGTTGGTTTTTTTGGAAGTGGACTTTTAAAAACTGTTTAATTTATTATTGTTATTGTTTCTTTCAATCTATTTTTTTTACTTAAAAACTATTATTGATAAAACAGTCTTAAATGGCCTATTTTAGGGCAATGACCTCTCCATCAGCCCAGGATGAACAATAAAAAATACTATACTTACTAGGCTTGTCAAATAATAGGTGGCGATGGTTTGAGTGCTTTATCATTCTTGTTTTACCCGCCAATTAAAAATAACTAAATACTCATTGGCTGACCAATAGTAGATGGTTAGCTGGATTGGCAGTAGACGATTGCCTAAAAAAAAAAAAATCCCCTGCCTGTCGAACAGTTTTTAAGATTACCTGACCCAGATTTAAACTCAGGTCGTCTTCATTGAAGACTGGTTGACTTATTATAATTTATATAATCCAGATATTTAAAGTTTTTGATCTAATAAATTTTAAGTCATATTAAATTTTTAATAAACATGTGCCTTTTTAAAAAAAAAAAGAGAGAGAGAGAGAGAGAGAGAAAGAAGGAAAATAAAGTTAAAACCATATTAAAACTATTTTTCAAAAAATGCTCATCTCTAACAAAAAAAAAAAAGTTAAATTGATCAAACAGTGAGCGTGATGTAATTTTCTTTCTTTTTTTTTCTTGAAAACTAATCTTTTATTCAAAGAAAATTATTATTGTTGTTGCTACTATAGTATTTAGTTTATGAAAGCAAGAAGATGACGTAAATGGGATTCCAAGTGTTGTTATCAGATTACTTCAAATCGTGAGAGAAACTCAGAGAGAGGTGTGATGTTTGGTAATAATTCCAATTAGCGTTTATTGAATCACTTTAAAGTATATATATTTTATTTTTTAAAAAACGTAATTAAAATTAATATGATAAATTTTTTAATACTTAATAAACATTTACCGTCATCGTAATCAGAGCAAGAAATAAAACATTCGGAAACTTTAGTTATGCACAATATACGTCTATCAGTTTTTTTCTCATGTGTCATAGCATCAGCCGGGAAGCGAGTCCGCAAACCCGGGACAACTGTTTGTAAAGCAGTTGTCGCTGACCTCTCGACAAACAATGCTCTATCAGTTTTTATACCATAACTTAGCATTCTTGTATTTTAATTATATGGTTACAGACACAGGGGAGGGTGTAAATAACTCCCTAAATCCACTTATATTGTATGCCCTTTTACCAGTGGTTTGCATATATTGCATTATTTCACCTATAAGCCTTGTATTTCTAACCTGCATTTGTTGACGTTTGTAGCTTTTAAAAAAATGCTAAGGGTGTTTTTAAAAAGTTCGAGCATCAGGTCTGCCAATGCCAGAATCAACCCTGGATTCTCCTGCTGGTATATGCCTTTATTGCTCATAAGTTCATAAAAAGTGTGAGCACTAGAACTTACAAGTGGCAGAATCAATCTGGAACCTCACACTGTCATATGGCTTTATTGCTCAGAAGTTCCTAAGAAGTTTTGAATGCCAGAATTAATCCTGGAACTTCACACTGGCATTTAGCTTAATCAATCCTGGAACCTTATGGCTTTATTGCTCAGAAGTTCCTAAGAGGTTTGAGTGCCAGAATCCTGGAACTTCACACTGGCATTTAGCTTAATCAATCCTGGAACCTTGTGGCTTTATTGCTCAGAAGTTCCTAAGAAGTTTTGAGTTGCCAGAATCAATTCTGGAACTTCTCACTGGCATTTAGCTTTATTGCTCAGGATTTTGTAAGAAGTTTGAGTGTCAGAATTGATCCTAGGACTTCCCGATCCCAAGTTGTATGCTCTACCAATTCTATGTAACTACAGAATATATTATGACTCTTTAACCCCAAATATAAATTTTACATTATTATTAAAGATTAAATGTTATACATTTTAATGGTGAATATAGTATAATCCTATCTTTTTTATTCAATGCTTCATTGTCTGGGCATATATTTTTTAAACTATAACTTATAAAAAAAATAATCACATGACTTATTGCTCATGTGTTCATAGGAAATTTGAGCACTAGCAGTGAGAGAACTGAGCCAAGAATCATGAACCTTGAGCTCCAGAGTCTTTCACTTGCCCATTACATTAAATTCTCATCTGACTACCATTTCTCTTCCTTGCATAAGCTATTAAAATAGTAGGAACTCTTTCTATGTACAAGAGAGGTATCTAGTGCACATATAAGTAATAGATGCCAGAAGGTTTGTGCATTTCTAGTGTCTATTTATCCAACATCACCAGATCAGTTTCTAGCTTATGGCTGTCATCAGTGAGGATACTTGTATCTGAAATACTGTACCTAGACTTTTGAATCAAATTCATCCCTCCAATAACCTATTTAGTCAATTATAAAGCAATGAGCCAAAAGTAAAAGCACATCAATCCAATCTCCTCATTGATGACAACCATAAACTTAAAACTAGTCTGGGCATATTGGATGAGTAGGCATTAGATAGGGATTTAAAGGCACACATCTTTTGGTATTTATTGATACTATACATTGCAATAGATGGCGCTACTATTTTATGGAACTAAACCATGTAGGTCACCCCAACCTATGATCCTTACACTTGAAGCATATGGTTATATATCCCAAAAGAGATGCAAATAATTCTTGTGATGCATTTTGAATGAACTAATCTCTTCAGCCAAATTTATCACACAAATTCAAAATGCTTTTTACTGTTGTTTCATATTTGTCATATGTGCATTATAACAATTTACCTTTCAAGCACTATATTTTTAAATGCATTCATTGACAATTATAATATTTTAATAAATAAACTAATGAAGCATTGCCAAATACATATAATATTAATATCATTTATTTTCTTTATTACTTTTACAATGCTTCATATAATTACAACCTATTATTGATGGCTTCACTTGCCCCAGAAATCTTCTTTAGAACTATAACAAACACAATGCAAATACATGAATACAAATATACATGAACATATATATATATATAAAATATAAAATTATATGTTCACATATATTTGTATTCATGTATTTATTATAGTTCTGAAGAAGATTGCTGGCACAATCAAAACTATCAATAGTGGGTTGTAATTATATGAAACATTATAAAAATAATAAAGAACATAAATGTTATTAATATTATAAATAAATTAATGATTATGCATAAGTTGTTATTATTCAGAAATTATTATATATTTTTAATTTTGATAGAGACTAACTTTTTCTTTTTTTTAAATCAATATATCTTTTTATTATTCATATCTGCCATGTTTTTCTTATTTAATGTTTTGATTTTCTTCTCTTATGTGGTAAAAAGATATCTGAGATTTGGGTGATAAAAAAAGGCTAATGGATTTACTGCTTGGGACTTCATAAGAAGTTCAGGACCAGTACAAGAATAGATCTAATAACCTCCAGATCCTAATCAGATGCTCTAGCATTGTGGAAAACCATGCAGTTCAAATTTGGGTGATGACTTTGAGTAAGGGTAGAGTCTGGTTCAATAGAAGAACATCTTAAAAATCATTTATATTTTTTCCATATAAGTTGATAAGTTGTAATTTAAGATATATGTATAAGATTTGACCACTCTTATCTTTTCTAAAGTCTCTATCTTGTGTCTTAGTTTGAGAGTTTCCTCAATACTCAACCAGACCTCGTTGAGATATTATAAAAACAGTACAGCACATGGGTTAGGATGAAAAATCTTATTGTTTCAATTACATACTATCTCTGCGCTAGTAAATAAAATTAAATATTAAAGAATAAAGTAAGTAAAAATATTGTATAGGAAAACCAGGATTATGCATATATAACTAATAATCAAAAAAATACAGTAAATTTTGATCTGGTAGAATTATAGTTGGTAATCATTTATTTATTTAATAAAAACAACAGCTGCAAATGAATGTGTGCTAAAAAATATGGCATTTTAAAGATAACTGTATATTTGTGTATATATATATTGTAATGGTCAGTGGGATTTAACCACTGATATTTATATAGGAAAGTTATAATTTACTGGTAAGGACATATAATAGATCCCTACAAAGCTCTCAAATCATTACTAGCAATTTAATTTATGTCCAAATAGGTTGTGGAAATCTGGAGACTTCTTAGAATATCCAGTTGTCTAACAACAAATAATAGTACAAATAATAATAATGACTAATAAAAGAGACCTACTAAATAAACAAAATAAAATTTACTAAAAATCAATTAGGCTATATTAAAAACACATACTTTAATGATTTTTAGTTATTGTACTCAATAGCTAACCAGGATAGATACTAACTCTAACTCTTAGATTATGCTTACAATTATATAACATTTATAATACCTTTCTGAATGCCATCATGAAACAAGGTCCATCAACAAGTTGAGAACCTCAACTATTAATGAATAAAGATTGGTTAAGCATATTAAAGCTAAGTTCAATATGCACATCATATTGCTTCTGAATATTTCTTAGGAGGCATCAATAGCACAAACTCCAATCAAGCATCCTATCATAGTCACATGTATGAAATTATATATTTAAGTACTTTTAACAACAAGTATTTAATACCATGCCAAATGATCATTGATCATATAACTCAGTGGTCTTCAATCTTTTCACACCTGCGGCCCGGTAAAAATAAGGATAAGATTTCGCGGACCAATAGAAGTTTAGATAAATTTTCTTAAAGATGTAACCTGCTTAGCCTTAGATAAGCATAATTGTTTTAACTGACCAAAACAGCACATTAGTTATTGTGTATTGTAATGGTGTTACTTATCTTCACATGCTAAACACTCTTTCTCGAGTTGCGCAGTCATATTGCTATAGAAACATACAATAACAATCGTTCTCATTAATGTGCTTGCATTTTACATTTATTATTTCATTGTTAAAATGTGCAAAAATAAAATGTTATTCACCTGAATGTTGAAAAAGTCAAAAGTTTTGATCTTATTTTTTTTTGGGGGGGGGGGGGTGAGAAATACTGAGACAAAAGATAGACACCAAAGTTATTTTTTGTTTGTTTTTATTTTTAAAAAAAAGGTAACAGAAATTGGTTTTAAAAATAAAAGTTTTAGTATTTTAGTGGTATACAAATAAAGCCAAAAAAAATATTGCCTTATAGGCCAAAAAAAAGTGGGCGTATTTTTAAACAAAAAAAAAATGAAACTTGAAAAAGTCAAAAGTTTTGATCTTACTTTATTTTGGGGTGGTGGGGGTGTATTGAGAAATACTTTGTAAAAGTTAGAAACAGAACTTATTTTTTGGTTTTTGTTTTTAAAAAAAGGTAATAAAAATTGATTTAAAGTCAAAAAAAAAAAATCACCATAGAAAAAATTTAAGAGATCAAAAAAAGTCACATTACATTTTATTGTTTTAACAATGCTGACAAGCAGCCGTGATTGGCTATCAAAAGACAACTGGAGTTTATATAATAAAAAACTTTTTCTACTCCCCCCCCTCATAAACATCTGTGATAAATAGAAAAACAAATTCATTTATGTATGATTGATTAGATTTTGTTCTGTTTCTTTTTTTTAAATCGAGAAAAAATGCAATGAAAAAAATTAAAATTGTTCATATTAATTAAAAGTTTAAAATCTTATTATTTTGTTTACAAACTTTCTTGATATTCTAGCTGCAGTCCGACTGAAAACTTCTGCGGCCCAGTGTCAGTCCGCGGCCCAGTGGTTGAAGACCACTAATATAACTTACAATATAATTGTGCATTTAATTAATTTTAATAAAATTTTTACTTCAAAAAGTACATGAATCATTGGTAACTTACAATATAATCATGCATTTAATTAATTTTAATAAAATTTTTACTTCAAAAAGTACATGGATCATTGGTAAATGGCAGCATGTGTCAAAATATTTATAAAACAAGTGCGTAAAATTTTTAGAAAATACTTTATCAAATACATATAAATACATCAATATATTTTTTACTATATAAGCATGTATGTGACCTACATATATATTAGTGAAATAGAATCTGTTTAAAACTTTTGATTAACATGTCCAGCCTTCTTTAACAAGTCAATTAAATAGACACATTTCAGCACCTGCTTTAACCAGCTGCTAATAAATCCCTTAACTTTACCCCCCCTTTTAGGTTTAAAAAAATATTTAAATACTAGTTCTAACAAAATATTTAAAATCTGAATAGTATTCACAAATATTAATTTTGAATAATTCCTATTGATATACTTGTTTTGCTTTTTATTTATACAGTTCACATAAATAATGTTATTTAATAACTTAAATAAGTATTAGGAGAATTTCAGGAGCTAAATTATTTTGATTAAATATATTTTTTTAAACAAACAAATTTAGCAGTGAAGTTTAGTTGCTCATAAATTGCTGTCTCTCTCTTAAAACTAGCTAGCATTATATTATTACAAAAAAATCAAGCCAGATGTCACATGACCTAATTTAATAAGCTTGTATTTACAAATGTTATATATAGAGCCCACAAAACAAGCTCTTAACAAGCTTTGTAGAATATCCTTAACAACAATTACACAATATTTGTTAGTTTAAATAAAATACATAATACAAAATACCAACTGGTAAAATAAATAATATAAGTCTACAGGTAAAAGCCAGGTTATTTAGAATTTAAATCAAGTTCCTGAAGTTTCTATAAATTAAAATGACTTTCACATAATTTACTTTGGATCAGCCTTTATGCAGCAATCAGGAAAGTTCGTCAGTGATAATAAAATATTTCTTTTACATACATATTTTTTATTTTAATTTTATTTTATGAGAGCTGTATATGGAAATTCCATGTTGAAGTTAGTGTTGTAGGATTTTGTACTTTCCTTGGTTAGTTTTTTAAAACCTTGTCATAATGTTTCCACATGTTACTGAACTGTTTATTGTCTCCTAATTGGTTTTCTATGTATTTGAAATGTACACTGTTAATAGTTGGATATTTTATATAATTTTTGCTATCTGTTATTTATGCTACAGTTTTTTCTAAAGATTTGTTAATCTCATAATTAAGTGTAAAGAAAGTTCTACTTTTAAACAAGCTAAAAATTTTGTGACAAGGAAATAAAATATATAACAAAGCTTAATTACAAATCAAAGACAGCCGATCATTTTCAGAATAATTTATTCTGATAACAGAATAATACAATCACATTTTTTACCTGATTTTTTTATAATTTTATGTAAAAACCTTGATTTAATATCTTGCTTTTTTTCGTTTCACTTGGACCTCGTCGATTAAAAACTGTGTTTAAATTGAAAAAATTTGTCTTAATAAACATTTTATTGGATTTAATATTTTGATGTGCTGCCTAATTAGAGCTATAAGACCTACACATCAAAACAAAGACTAAGAATGCAACTGAAGATAATGATGGTGTTGCTCAGTTTCTATAAAATATCAATTGCCATGATAAAGTTATGGTAGTACACTATGGCTTTAAGTAAAATATATCACAAAGAAAATCTACCATAAGAGATATAGAAGCAAAGGTAAAAATATAATGGCATAAACTCAAGAAAAAACACAACTTTGAGGACAGTAAATGAATTACAATTTCATCACTAGTCAGAAAGAATGTGAGAATGAATCATTAGATAAGAACAACAATAAGGGGGTTTGCCTCAATAAAGCATTATAAGCTTAAATATAAAATAAATGAATGATAAAATATTAAATAAGAGAGGGACTACTGCTACGATCTTTTTAAAATACAATGGTTAGAAAAAATATCAATAAGAGAGAGATTAATGCTCGAATCTCTAAAACAACAAAACTAAATGATGTGTAAAACCAATAAAAATAATAAAGAGTGTTAAACCAACCTTAATATAAAAATTGTGGCATAATAATAACTAATAAAATATACATCAACTTCTACCACTTCCAGCATTTGCATACACATTCAAAATAAATAATTTCATAATGAGGACAAATATAATACATTTAAAATATATTATTATAGTAGCAATATTCTGAGAATTTAAAATACCTAATACATAATTCATAAAGGATTATACAAAATAAAAGGCATAAAAATAATACATAACATTTACAAAACCATAAATATTAAAAAATAATAATTATACCCATTATCAAAAGAAAAGGAGTCCTTCATCTTGATATTCTTATCATTAGACTGCATATAGTCACTGAAATAAAGTTCTAAAATATCCAGCAGATTTTCTGGGTATTGTAAAATATATTACATTTTCGTACACAATAGTTCACAAAACATGAAGAAGCAAAATATTTAAAGACATTAGCATGGATAAACATAGCCATTTAGAATGAATAATATAATTTAATGTACAAAATAACATACATGATGCACATTAAATATTTTAAATAGAATATCATATAATTAGTATTTCCTCTCATGAGTACACATTTTATAATTTATTGATGATTAAAATTAATGAAGAGAATTATTTCAAAAGTACATTTTGTAATGGAGCATAATAAGTTAGTTTTTGAATTAATATTATCACTTATTGATGATTATAAATAACAATTTGCATAAACACATTTTATAATTCATTAATGGATATTATGAATAGTAGCTATTCTGGAAGAACTGGAGTTCACATATTATAATTTATTCATAGTTATAATGAAGAGCAATAGTTCTGAAAATAAAACATAATAAATTTGAAAAGTGAATTTCAAATTAATACTTCTGAAGCACATCACTAGATTATGTAATAAATTTCCTGAAAAATGAACTATTCAATAAGTTTTGAGCCAACATGTTGAGAAAGGTATTTCTTTATTTAAAATTTAATGTAGCCACAATAAAGTTATTTTCACAATAAAATTATTTTCACAATGTTGGTACCGATACTGTTAATATCTGTCATTGAAAGATAATAACTTCTTGAGGAAATTGAATAATTAATAAACAAATATGAATCTTTAAACAAGCATTTAAAAATAATAAGGCATACTATTTAGCTTAATGCTATTTATTGGTAGTATGTTCTTTAAAATATTCATAAATGTAAAAGTCAAGTTTTATCTCTATTTTAGTATTAATTACTACTAAGGCACAGATATAATATTATAATGTCCAGCAACTTAAGTTTATAAATAAAACTAATGCATAAAAAAAATTATAATTTAATTATTTTCTTGTCAAGAAATATACTCATTTTAAGAAATAGCATTTATAAAATACTTTTTTGTTCCAAAAGGATATACAATTTTGGGTTGAATAGTCTTTTTCATTTTTTTAAATGAAATGACTCCCAAAAAAAATGCTCTCATAATCCAATAAAGATTTAATGTATTTTTTTTAATATAAGAGTTGCATGAAAAGTTCTTTAAAATGTTTAAAATCTTATTAAATAATTTAAAAGTTTATCCATGTAGCTTAGAAATTATTTTTTTCTATAATAAAGTCTACATATAATATAGAAAGTAAAATTAATAAAGTTATTAAAAATCATGGATAATAAAAATGCCTTTTATCAAATTCCATTGAAGTAATGGATTCTTGAAAAAAAAAAAAAATTTAATTTTAACACATTTGCTGTTGAGTTTCCCATAATGCAAATTTTTGTGAACAATTTTCAAGCGGTGAGAAGTTTTACAGATGTAGATTAGTCTTACATTAACAATGCATTTTAACCTTTAGCTTACAAATAAAATTAATTAAAATTTGATAAATTGAAGATAAGTTAAACTAAGAGTTCAGAATTAAGTGATAATTAAGAATTAAGTATTAAAAGTAGTTATAAAAGGTAAGTAAGTGTGTGTGAGAGTCTTCACCAGCTTTTTTTTTTTCTTCATATGTCATAGCATCGGCCGGGACGCGAACCCACAACCATCTGCAAACAACTACTTGCTTGCAAGGCGGCTGCGATGACCTCTTCACCAGCTTTTACAAAGCAAAGTGATCAATTTTGATGAATAAAATTGACAACTTAAATACATCCAGTTAACCTTACTATTCAGTGTCCATTGGGAGATGACTAAAAATAAATTTAATTTGCATAATTTAAGAATTTTCTAAGACAGTGTCTAGACTGAAAATATAAACAATCAACTAATTAATAATTACGTCAGCCTTAAATAATTGTTTAACAAGTTATTTAACAAATATATCACAGTAAATAAAATATTACATTTTTTAAACATAATTAAATTTATATTTTTCAATAAAATATTATACTACAATATTTACTTTAATGTTCATTGGTAAAATATCAGAATATACTATTTGATTATCTTTAAAATATAGACATTTAACATATTTAAGCATTATATTTAACAGGAAGTTCTTAAATAATTAATAACTTAAACATGCAAGCTAACTCACATACAGTATTTCATTTTTTATTTAAAAATTTCTAGCTTAACTATATAAATTAGTTACTGATTTTTAAAAAAATACTCATCTCTTTAATTGGCTAAATTTTAAGATTATCTAATTAAACTATTTTTCATTACGTTAAGATTAAATAATGCATTTTATTAACAAGTAACTTGAATATTTAAAACCTAGTTTTAAAGTTTGGACTCATTTTTAATGTTCTGCTCTAATATTCAAATTTAATAACCTATAACAATTGGACTAAGATGATTTCAACTTTAATGCTTTAAAATTAAATTTATTAGCAGTTTAAGTCAGCAATAACTTTAGAATTAAACATTTTATAATTACAGAAGAGTTAAATATGAGATTTAGACATTTTGAAATCACATTTAAAGATTATTTTTAAGTTATAAATATTATAATAGGCCTTATAAAAGTGGCTAATCAATTATATAAACATTTAATCATTATTTAGCAAGAAAATTTACTTATTGAAAAAATTAAACTATTGAAAAAAAAAAACATTTTTTTTAATACTATGTTATTACAAAACTTGACATTCAGATTTAAGGCAAAAGCTGAGGATCACAATATATATATAAACATCCCTTTAATTTTATATATGTATGTAAATGTGATTGTATTCTGAGAGTATTTAGATTTGTATCAAAATATTTTCAGTGTATAAATTCTTATTAGGCAGGATTGGTGTTAAACCACTAAACATCACATGATCATCATCTCTTATGCTAGCACATAACTTATTAAACAGACAAAACTCTCCATACAGTAGTGCCACCCTGGGCCAAACAGAGTAATCAATGGATGACAGAAGGCTTGTGCATAAAATCTCAATTGATTACTCTGGTTGGCACAGGTGGCACTATTATATGGAGAGTTTTGTTTATAGTCTTGTATAAAAGGGGGGGGGGATTTGTTAGGGAGATTGTTGAGTGTTTAATGGTAAGAAAGAGGAAAAAAAAGAAATAAAAAAAAAGGGGGGAGGGGGAGGGAAGGGGGGGGGGGGGAAAAAAAAAGGAGGGGCCTGTATAAATTCTTAGTTGTTTCAGTCCAAAGATTAATGCATTTTCAAGAATTATAATGTTTTTGGTAATTAATCATCATTTTTAATCATTGTTAATTTATTACAAGATGAAAGTCTTTTTATGTTTAATCCAATATCTGTGATCTGTGACTTCTCTTCTTTGCATTACAACAGTAAAATTTTTATCCATCTCATACATGATCTTTTTCTAGATCTTCTACAATCTCTTAGGATTCAGTTTAAGATTTCAAGTGACCATTTTAATATTTTAATGCTTTAAATGATGTAATAACATATATTTGTTTTCACACGCATGTATGATAATTTGCTTACTTTTTATATTTTTAATATACATATCTCTATACTTTGTTTAGTTTTTAATCTTTATATTGATCTATTGTTAGAAGATTGTCAGATCTATATATAATAACTAGCAAATATATTCATAAATCATAACCATATACATTATTTTTACTTTCTATTTAAAAATGTGATGAAAAGCTCAAGATTATGATTTAGAATTTTAGTAAGGAAGACTGATTGATTATTCATGCTATTTTTGTATTGTACTTATTCTACAACAAAACTGCCAAATAATCATACAGATAGTTGTAAGAAAGGTCATATAACATTCAAGCAATGGCCAACTAAACATCACATGATCTTGGCACAGTATTTTCAGATCTATATAACCATGCAAGCAAATAGGCTTGGATTGAAAACATAAAAAAAAATTCAGATGGTCTGGTAGCTTGATAGTATAATAAAAAGCCAAAAATGATTGCTGGATGGAAAGGTGTATTACATCCAAAAGGTCCAAAAGAAATCCAAAAACCTCTTTACCAATGAAAGCCATAAACTAGAAACTTGCCTGGGGATACTTGAATTGGAAAACACTGGATAAAGATTTAACCATCACTAGCATATATTGGGCATAAGAATAGGAAGTTTAAAAGATTATTCAAGCACCAAAATAATTGATTAAATAATATAGTTTAGTCAATTAACTGATCTTCATTTTTGCTACTGTCTAAATTATAAATGAGGTGACATTGTCAAATACATTAGTTAAGTTGCAAAATTTAATAAGATTCCATAAAGTTACATTGAAACTACTTAGGGTAGTAATTTCAACATTAATCCACACAAACAATTACTATTATAACCTATCCAGTTTTTCTTACTTCATTTAATTACCAGAAATCTGAAAAGTTATAAATAAATCCATATTCATAAAGATGCTAATCCTAACAAAAAGCAATTAATTGCTCAAATAAATCCTTTAAAAGTTACTTTCCTCTGAAAAGCTTTTCTAAACATTATCAGGTTTTTAAAAGTTGAATGCCAACTACTCTATGTAGTCAAGTATTGGTAACCAAGAGGTCAGCACAGCTACCTTGCAAGCAAGCAGTTGCTTGCAGACAGTTGTCGCGGGTTCGCTTCCCGATACTTTGACATATGAAGAAAAAAAAGTACTCTAAGTATCAAAAATTTAGCAATTACCTGAGTTTTTTCAGAGTTAAAAATTTCAAACAACTACTTTCTTATAATATCAGTAACTTTTTTTTTTTTTATAAGTGAGCAAAATATAACAAAGAAAACAAGCAAATGGATACTTGGGCAGATTATACCTGAATTCTCAATTAAAATGCTCTATTTTGATCATATTACAAAAACACCTAATTTATTAAAAAAAGTAAAATTTTTGGAAAGATTGGTGGTAAAAAAGAATGAGTATTAATGAAATGGCTAGATAGGTTCTGTCATCATAATGTTGAATGCACCTTTGAGCATCTTGAAAAACCCATACAAATTGATAGAACATTCTAGAAAATTGTTATTTATAAAAATAGCTAGGTAATGATGTCTACTTGACAATAACAATATCATTACATGTAAATTTCATAGTTTATGCACAATTCAATATACAGCACTTAGAGAACAGTTTTCTTCCCTATTCTAGAGCCATCTATTGGAAACTTAAGTGATCAATGAACATCATATGATAGTGCTATAAAATTTCTATTCCTAAACTGATTTTTGTAGTTTACTTCATTGGTGAGAATTAGAAATCAAAATAAAATTAATGTGCATATTGTGTATCTAGAAGGCTATGTTTTACTCAGCTTGAAATTAATGAAAAATCTAAGAAAGTGATATGATATTGCTGTTAGTATTAACCATCCTAGTCAATAGCTAGAAAGGATCTAGAATTGAAATAAAAGTGTGTTTTTTACATATATAGAAACTAATCTGGTATTCAGTTTATATAATTACACAAATGTGTTGGTTGATCTCAAAACTTTCATGTTTGCTTGCTTTTTTTTTTTTTGTTGTTAATTTCATGCTATTTACTTGAATAGTATAAAGAAGCAAAGATGACTGCTAAATATATAAGCTCATTAGAAAGTAAAAACCAAAACATGATCTGGAGATAAAGATATCCAGCTGGTGTCCTCAAGTTTCTGCAGATGGCTCTGGAATAAGGTGAAGATAATTATTATATATAGAACTCACAAATAAGCTCTTAACAAGCTTTGCAGAATATTTCCACCCCCAGACCAGTTTCTGCTACTGGATTCCTCAGTGAGGTGCTAGGATATTCAAGCATTAGATTAAAAATACCAGAACAAGCCCAGAATTTTATCTAATGGATAACTATTAAGTAGAAAATCTAAAATTTTCAGACATTCATATGTCTTCCAATCCAGCTATCTTGATTTTGAAATCATATGAGTAAGCATAAAAGAAAGTCATGTTACAGAAGAAGTTAATTAAAGTAATAGTTGAAATCAATAGCATTATTAAAATTATCTAAATGAATAAATAATATTTACTAAGCCTGTACCCTCAAGAATATGCACATAAAAATGCGATAGTAGGGACCTCTACTGGTCTTAACCACAAGCTTACATTTAGGAATTACATAGGCTTTTGTGTTTGTGTTATCAGTTGTCATTAGATATGACATTCCAAATATATTTTTCTGGCATTAATTTATTCCATTATTTTTGATTTGGGGGCCAGAATTATTTATTATATTTTTATTAATATTATTTCAATTGCATCAGAAAAATTCTATAAGAACAATTAATGCAGTTTATATGATATACACCATCTAGTCAGTATATAACCAAAACATTTTTTCTTAAAATAAATTATATATTAAGCTTACTTTTCTTTGAAAACCAAAAAATCCAGTTCTTTAAAGTTATTTTTTTAAAGATATAAATCTATAATTTGCCAACTTTAGCATGCATCAGATTGTGCATATGTTAAAAATGTATATCACACAAGATTTTCCATTATTTATAAGTATTTTGAAAAGATTTGTAACCAAATAGTTATGGATGCCAATGGAAAACTAATTTAAATGACCAACTTTACTTTCAAATTACTCAGTGTTTAGATATTAATGTAATTGCATTAAGTTTTCATAATTATCAAACCATTACACCTTAAATCTAAAATAATTGAAGCTCTCAACTTCTGATATACACTTTAATTTAATTTACAGATTAAATCATATTACTATAATTTGATTTCCAAGTACCAAACTTTCTCTACTCGTATTTATTTTTTTCAGATGTCTTTCAAAAATATATGCTAGAATAGAAGTTTTAAGGAAATGTAAATAAATAAATATATCATATAATTAGAAATTTCTATTTATGAACATTATTTAGTTGTAAGGATGGTTTGCATTTTTCTAATATCTTTTGTTAATTGTTTATGGAAGCAAAGATGAATTAGTAAGTTAGAAAATTAAATATGTATTTGTTTAATATGTATACTTTAAATAAAAATTTCAATCCCCCATTTTTTTTGGAAGAACTTGCTTTACAAGTACTTTTTCAAAAACGGGTTTATGGTGCAAAACTGGCACACCTGGGTTCGAATTCAATCTAAAAAAACTTGAAAACTTTTTAAAGAAGCTTAGAATTTTTTCAGATGATCAATCCAGCTAACCATTCTATATTGGTCTGAAAATGGATAATTAGCTATTATTAACTACAGAATAAACCATAAATGGAAACACTCAAATCCTCACTGAACATCAATTGCTAGGCTTAAGAATCTTACTTCTTCTTTACTGTTTTCTATGAAGAAATATTGATGAGAATTCGGTCCTGTAAGTCGATTATTTAACTTTTTTAAAACGTTTATACATATATAAAGAGAAAAAAAAAAGCATATATAAAGAGAAGAAAAAAAATCAATTACATCATCTTTTTTTCTTCATAGTATTTGCAATGTTCCATAGTAATCTATAACATTATTTGTTAATTAAAATAACCAGCAACTTTCTGTTTTAGACATACTTCTCAAATATAACTATATAACTTTAAAAATTATATAGAAACTTTACTATAAATATATGTTTTTTCTCTTCATCAAAACATTGATTCACAAAAAATATCACCAACAAAAAAATTATTTATTGAGTTATTATTATTTTTTTTTACTTTTGGTTTATCTATTAATAGTGTGGTAAAGTACTCAAATACTTATCAAGCATTGATGGTTGAGTGGTCAGCGCAGCTGCCTTACAAGCAGTTGTGCCAGGTTAGCGGGTTCACTGCCTGGCCGATGCTATGACACATGAAAAAAAAAGTAATCAAATACTTAGAAATTCAGTGATGATATGTTATTCCAGTACCAGAAACGATAGGTTGTGCTTTAATACAGGAACCTTTAGTGATCAAGTGCACCGCTCCTCCATTATGCAAAACTACACAGAGTACCTGCACATGATAAATACAAAGAGGCTAATGCTTAATTTAAAAAGGCTAATCCTTTATCATCATCTAATTTTTTTTCTCTATCATCATTTATTTATTAAAATTTGTTATATGCATATTAAAATCTCTATAAGGACCCATATCAGTTTTGGTTTTATTTACACTTGCACTTTGAGGTTGAATTCATGATAGAAAATAATTATTGCCAAATAACTTCACAAATTATGTATATTTACAAGTAACATATTCTACTAAATGCAATTCTCTTCATTCTTTTTCTGATATATTGTCAGATTGAGTAAGCAATGAATGTTAGATAGTATTACTAATATAATCACATTTACTGCAATAATAACCAGACATCCATGCTAGTTTTTAACTTATAGCCTTTGTCAATAAGCACTATGGATTAATGCACCTAAACCATTTGCATCTAAGCCATAAATTAGTGTGAGAAAGGAAAATAAAATAGCACCAGATGTGATTATAATAGAATTATAATCTAGTATCCATTAACTACTCAAGCATATAATCAATTGCTCTAACCTACAATAAAACTTTGCTCTAAAATTAACATCATTTTTATGATATCATTTTTATAGATGCCAGAAGGTAAAACAGATTTGATGCCACATATTCTAATAATAACTCACATAAAAAAAAATTGTCTTATTACATCTTTGAAATTTTTCATTCAGAGTGCAAAACAATGAGATTATAGTTGCCTAAAGAGAACAAGTAGTTTTAGCACTTATAGATGTTAGATATCTATTCCACTAATAGTAAAACTTGCACAATCTTTTTATCTATTTTATAATTTTTGCTAATGTAACACTAATAAAGTTCTCAATACTTTTGCTTTATAATCACATTAACATATATAAAAATCACATTTTTAAGTAAATGATGTAATTTCTTTTCTCAATCTGAACTTTTTGAAAAAAAAATATTAATTAAGAAAATGACTTTAAAATGTGATATGTAAATTTTGAATCAATTATATTTTCATAAATAGCAATATCTAATTATATTTTTAGATTTTTTTTTTTTCAAAATAATCTTTATTTGCACAAAAAGTAAAATATACATTGTAAAATAGAGTTCATGTTTACGATCATGACTGAACTAAAGACTAATAAGTTATTAAATTAGCTGATGATTACAAGATTAAAAGTAAACTTTTATGTTATGTTACTTATCAGAGGTGATCTAATTTGGCATATAAATCCCATGGCGTGTAAAGTTTGAGTGTCATGAATAAATAATATACATGGCTATTGCTATATATTTAATTGACTCCATGTTTGCTCAGCAAGGCTAGGCAGGCATGTTCTTAGATGACTTTCTTTAGCTTTATATAATAACTTTAAGAAAATGTCTTCAATAGGACTTGTCAATTCACTATCAAATAATACCTTACATCTAATGTTCCATATGATAAAATTTATGAAAGTGGCCAGGCGGATGGAGACAAAATTTCCATTTTTGTTAAACAATTTGTAAATAGATTTAATACTTTTTATATTTTAATTTTCAGTTATCGAATTTTTTTGTAAAGCTTTTTAATTGATATAAAATTGTATCGTTAAGAAAGAATAACTGAACACCGAAACATACTTGTGAAAGTAAATAAGATGTTATTCTTTGATTTAAAAGCGTCAAACTTTTTGTACTCACAATATTGACTTCAACTACTTCAGATAAATGTAGTAGTGATTATTACTAATCATTTATTAAACAAGAGATTAACTTTAGCCCAAATATAAACTTTAAATCTCAGTTAAAAAATAATATATATATATGAAACATATCTCAATTTCGTCACTTTTTTCACGTGCTTGTTTGAGCTATTGGTACGCTCTCTGTATTGCATTTTTGTAATTACAAGTTTATTAAAAGTAATGACACGTTATATATGACTTGCTTTTTTGATTATTATTAATATTTTATTTAGATGTTCTTAAAACTTCTACTTCATCATAGAAACATATGAATAAAGATGTCTGGAAAAGACTAATACCCCCCAAGATATATTTCATGCTAAACCAGCATTCTTTAATAACTTATATATGTACTCTTTACTTGTTTAATATTTATCATTTCCAATTTATCATACTTTGATTTACAAGTGACAAAATTTTTTTGTTTACATTTTTGACTACCAACCAATTAAATAAATAAATTAATGGTTATTACTAATTTTTTTTATTAAACTAGAGATTATATCTAGCCCAGAAGATAAGTAAATCAAATTCAATATTTAATTTCAACCACACAGCAATAGGTATAACATCAAAGTTTGGGAATGTCATTTAATTCGGCAAATATTCATCTTAAATCAAGTTTGGGCATAGGTTAAAATTCACATTAATCAAATTTCACATACTTTTTTAGTAGGGTGAGTATTATATATTTATTTAATAATCAGAGATCAATCGTACTTCAAGTTTCACATGTTCATTTAGTAGTCTGAAATTCATATTAAACCAAATATCATCTTTTCATTTACTAAACTGGGATTTATATAGTGAATACACTGTAAAGTGTAAATCCTGCTAGATTGCTAATATCATATGAAATCACCATATTAACTATATGAAGAATTGACTCAGTCAGTAAATCAGCAGATATTTATATTTGTCATCAAATAATTGATAAATCACAAATTACATACAGAGCATTTGCTAAATGATAGGCATCTGAACAGTTTATTCAATTTTACAAATAGTAATCAAAGATGAAAAAGTGGTTCTAAGATCCTGCCAATTTTAAGCAGAGATGTACAAACTTTTTAGTTATTTCTTTCTCATAAACCAACTTCAATATTCCTTCAACAACTCTCATAAATAAATAAAAATGTTTCAAACTAACCGGAATCATCATCCTATTTCTGAATACATAGTTTGTTTTCTGTATGATTGGTGGTAACAGTTTCTCTTACTGTACCATGTACATGTTCGTTTTTGTCTTTACATGTTTGACACAATAATAGAGAGATAAATTCTGCAGCTTAAATCTATAAATTGCTATGGAGGTCTGTCATTTTGCTTAAATTTCTTGCAAACTCCCAAGCAATAAGCCATTTTAATTTATCCTACATATTTACACATACACTCACTCCTTTTCTCTCTCTTATTATACATAGATGTGTCTGTGCATATTTATATTATAATACAGAACAAGGGAATATGGGCAAATGGTAATCAACTTTCATTAAAAGCAAATAAATAAAAGCTATCAACAAAAAAGCATTACTGTTTTTAAATGGGAATTAAAAATCTGTATTGGAAGTAAATAAATAAAATATAAGCAATAAATATAGCCTCAACAGTAATCATTCTTTGTGACTAAATATAAAAAATGCCACAATATCAAATATATGATAATTATGATTTAGCCAATGTGAAATTTAGATTATAATATAATTTCATCTGTAAACATATGCTAAGTGTTAATTAAATATTGCCTAACACTATACTAGTAATTATAAATAAAATAGAAATTCATATAACATTACAATAACAGCCAAAAAAAAAAATTTTACTAAAATTCTTCCACAACAATAATTTCATTTATATAGTAAATTTTTTCAAATGAAATTAACAAAACATATAACATGTGTATACTAAATATTAAACAAACTAGCCTTCCCATCATTCATTTCAAAAACCAACTTCCTTTAATATCAAATGATGTTTTCATGAGATTAATGGCTTCAGATTCAAAAAAATTTATCAACAAAGTTTCTTTTACTCTTCTTTTCAATACATTTCTTTTATTAAGATAATCTCTGCATTGTCAAATAATATTTTATAACCTGTATTCAGTTTATGAATCTACAAAGCTGAGTTATGACATCTATTTTTAACTGTATTCTTATGAATTTTAATTTACCATTAAGACTTAATTTACTTTGACCTATATAAATTTTAGACAATTGCAAGGAATCTTATAAACTATTCCAGGAATAAATTTGCAATCAACTATTTTGAACTATTTAGTAATGAATTTAAATTCAGGCCTTTCTTCCAGGCCATTTTCAACAAACTATTCTTATAAATCAATTAATATAATAAACATATCCAAAATTTTGAGATCATTATTATACTGCTGATCATTTTCAATGCTCTTGGCCATCTGGTGCCATAAAGAAATAATAAAATTGTAATTATCCTAAAATCTATAAAGTGACATAACTTTAAAAGTGAATTACTACTCTAACACCAATCAAATAACTCCACTGATAATCGCTGGATATCTGCACACTATACTCACACTTAATATCACAAATATCATTACATCTAAAATAGCTTTGGGAATGCAAAAGCCATAAAGACTGTAAGCAAAAGGAAATATACCTGCATATCTGTAGTAATTTTTCCTCATGTTTTATATTAAAGCATGACTCTAGAATGAAATTATTCATATGTCCTGGATATTCACAGATTGGATAGCTAGAAAAATAAAGACATAAAAAAAATTTGGAAATTATTATTATTTTATTTAAAAAATGTAACTAACAAATAAAAGAAAATTTAGAAATAATAATATGATAAATCCAAAGATAATTCATATTATCCATCCTATCTATACAATACACATGTACTTCTTCTATATGGAATGTAATAAATGTAATGTGCTCTTCTACACAATTATAAAGAAGCTTGTTACTTTTATAAATTAATTTAATATTGAATATAAATAAATTTAAATCTCTTCAAATATATACAATTATACTCATCTCTCCATTATTATTTTATTTCATCTTGTTATGAATATAAGAACGCCATAAGTTCTCAAAAGCGCTAATATGAATATAATTTATAGAAATAATAAACTTTTCTATAGTTGCATACATATAATTATTATTCCCTTCTAATTACTTTTAATTAATTAACATTTTATCTACATGAATTATTCCCTTCCAAAAATCAAACCCTATAAAAATTACTTTACAATAATAATTAAAAAACAAACAAAACTCCCCATACAATAGTACCATCCTGTGCCAATCAGAGTAATCAATGGATTCCAGAAGGCTTGTGTGTAAAATCCCCATCTAGTGCATCCATTGATTACTCTGGTTGGCACCAGGTGGCACTACTGTGTGGGGAGTTTTGCCTGTTTAATAACAGTTATGTGCTAGCATAAGAGATGATGATCACATGATGTAAACAACTTTAATTTAAACTTTCCTCCAATTTTTCTTTTGAAAATAAGAATGTCACCATACATTTTTAAAAAATTATTTAACATTTATCATAAGAATATGAAAAACATTTAACCATATTTAAATATAAAATCTTTAGTTGGCTTTTAGACATCTTCATTTTTTTATTATTATCTTTATATTCAAACTATTCCAGATATAATTAAATTCTACTAGTGCATACAACACTCAAATTTTAAAATTTGAAATCATGTCTAAGCTGTGTAGCATTTTCTGAAATCTGATTTATTTGCTCTTGATAACATTACCTCTTGCTGCTATTTCAGCTATGAATCGTTAATAGCTTCAATAGCTTTTGGCTTTTGAATTTGTTTTAAAATTAATCATAAAATAAGTTTATTACTCATTTATACATAAATATTTACAACTATATTTTTTTAATAAGCATTTATACATAGCAATCTTTTTTCCATAAATTCTTGAAAGATTATTAGCCATTTTTATGAGATTAAATGTCATTATATTTCTTTTAACTTTATACTTTTTGTATATTTTTTAAAGTTCAAATATAGCTGTAATTTCTTTAATATAAATGTGCAAAAATCTCCATAATTTTAACTATTTATCCATTTCTATTTATGTTCAACATATATTTTTTAAAAATTACAAATTAGATTCTTTTATTTCAAACAACAATTCTAGTTTCATGATTCAGATATATATATATATTGTGATGGATATATATATGTGGTTATTATTAAAAAAAAAATTTAAGAAAAAAAAAAAAGAAAGGGGGGGGGGGGGGGGGGGGGGGGGGGGGGGGAGGGGGGGGGGGGGGGGGGAAAAAAATAATATATATATAATACAATCTTGTAGGAAATCAATGAAATGGTGCTGATGAGCATTTCTTCCCCAAAATAATGCTTCAGGACAAGAACATCATTTTGCTGGCAGGACAGCCCTATGATTACAATGTTTAATGCAATTCATGGTTGATTCCACCTACAAGGCAAGGAAAATAAGATTATGATCTTATGTAATCTGGAAATGAAGAAACAAAATCTCCAACTACAGAAAAACAGAACAATAAACATGATAAACCACCACCCAAAAGATTTGTGGTTTACAAAAAATGCAAACACACTAATTTGAAATTAATTATTGGAGGATAAAATAGGAATAGGTGATCAAACTAAAATTTACAAAAGACTGCCAAATCATTTAGCACTAGTTAATAATAAAACAAAAAGGCATAATAAGCATATAAAATATAAACTGACAATACACTCCCTGATAAATAAAATTGCAAACAAACTTGGAATCTTAAAAGAGAGATTCCAAGACACAATAGAAATACAAAGAAAAGCAAACACATATAAAAATTATTAGATTAAATAATTAATAAAACTTTATACATCCCACTTCTTTTAGAATGGAGATTTCAAAAGAAATTTATTTACCCTGGAAAGAATAAAATAAATTTTACCTTATGGTAAAGCAGAGTTCTCATAGTTTTTCCAAGAGTGCATACTTTTATTTTAAGTTCCAATTTTCAGGTGTTTCATTTCTTCACGATGGCAAGTGTAGAGGCATAGTTTGGGATCTTTCCTACTTCAGAGTTTCATGGCATGATGAAAGAACAATGTGGAATAAGAGGTCTGTCCTTAGTTAAATTAGCAAGGCATGTTGTAGGTTAGCATATGTATAGTAGTGAATTTTGACATCTTGTGAAAATAAACATAGACAGTAATATGAAGTCCACATAACAACAAGCAGCAGAATATAATATTTTATTAGCAGCAAATTTAAAAACAAATTAAATGTCTGAACTGCTAACACAGTACAAATCTCTGCAAGCTAATATAACTGCATGAAAATGAATATTGAAATTATTAGAAACTGAATCAATGAATTTGACTAGCTGGTTCCAGACAAGAAAAATCCAAAATGTCCAAAATTTTTGAGGTTATTTATACCCACTCTCTAACTCCCACGTAAACTTTCTTGTTGCTCAATTCTAAACCTTCGCCCAGGGCAAATCTCAACTTCCACTCCACCCTAATTAAGAATTCTGACTAGGGATTAACTTATAAAAAAAACCACAAAATTAAATCTCCACTTTTAAAATTAAATTAAAAATGGAAGATATTTAAAGTAAAAGAACCAGGAATATAATTTAAAAGTTTGCTTGCTTTTAAATAATTTGATAAAAAAAAGTAAAAACAAGTGGTAAAAGAAAACTATTTTAGAAATCAATTTTATAAAAAAGAAGACATATTTTAAACATAACTGAGTATGTGTGCTAATAATACACATACTCTTATAAACAATTTTTAAATAGTTTTAAACTTTTTAACTTTAGAAATGTAATGAAAATAAAAGTTGGTTTTATCTTTGGCCATAAAATCATTGAATTGGATAAAGCATTTGGTTCAATATATTGTAACAAACGGGGTTCGAATACAAGCGTATGTAATATATTACTAGTTGCGAGTGTTAATGTTGAGCGACTATATACAAAAAGATATATATGTAAATAGTCATTCGAACCCTGTTACAAAGAGTGTGAATGTTAGGTGGATATGCTTATATAAATATATTTGTATATGTGAGGATAAAATGTGTGTATGTATTAACGGTGATGGTTACAAGCAATTATATATGGAGCTGTATAAGTTGGAATTGATTATTCGTATATATTTTATCCGTTAAAAATTTCCTTTAAGTCTGGTTAATAATGTTGTCGGTAACACGTGTTTTCTTTTGCTAATTAATCTTTTGAACATATGAAGACAGAAATAGAAATAAATCAGTTGCTGTAGGCGGTTTAGTAATAACTGGCGTCAAGAAGTCCGAAAACGGGTCAGGTGGGTATCTTTGGAAAACAATAGAAGAATGGGACAGTGGCGTAGGGATATTGGAAGAAAATTTTACAAAGTTAAAGAGGGAAAACAAAAGAACTTTTTGTGGGCTCAAGAGTGAAAGGAAAAAAAAAAGAAAAAAAAAACGCGGCTTGGACTACGGAGTGTGTGGACGTATAAAATTTTCTTAAGAAGTTTATTAATATTTCTCACCCAAAATGTCGGGGTAATTCAATAGCGCTAGTTTCGTTAACCGATCCAGTGGACAGTTGTCGTGGAACCCATCTGAAGTGGACCTACGAATTTCGCTATACAAAAGAGTTCTTGTTCATCAAGTGTAATGGCGACGAAAGATCTAGGAAATGGGACCCTTTCATAAAGTGAGTGAATCATCTACTCCACCTCCGGAATAAGCTATTCGATATACCACATTGGAAATCCTTGCCATCCGTTATATCAACCAGACCAGTATTCGTGGAGAATTATAAATGCGGACTTGTCTTTGACCATGTGAACGGTCGACGGTACTTAAGGTAATTGACGTTTACACTAAATATATGTTCAATGAATGCGTCTTGGTAAAGAAACTAGTGTTACCTCAATATTAATTCCTATAATAAATCTCTTTTAAATTAAATAAAATAACAACTTTAAATAAACAGCTCTGATGTATAATTGCACTATTTTGATGTGTATATGAATTATATATGTGTGTATCAGGGTAAATGGGCTGTGCGCTTGAATATTGATAGTTATATGCGTGGATAAATGAGATTTTATCGGTATTAAGTATGGTAATAAATAGAGTAAATGGTATAATAACATTCGGGTTGGGTTATTAGATTTATAACGGATAAATTATCGGACAGAATAGATAGACACATAAGACTTAGTTGGGTAGTGTTTAGCTTTGTTCTCTAGTTAGACTATAGTCCCCAAACCCTGAGATTGAGCTGGTAGGGATGCGCTACCATAAATAGAGGTATATATATATACCCGAACCCTTATTTACGTTTTCGATGAGATAATTCTTATCCATGTGTAAGATTGGTGCGTGAGATGGAATCAGACCATGCTCACAAATATCCTCACTCGAAGCTACGGGTAGAAGCATACAAATGGCGATATAAAAATAAAAAAGGGTGGTATTATAATATATATATATATTGTATTTGATCCACACCAGAATTAAAAACATCATCACTTAAGGGCACCACTAGGCTATTTAATGAAACTATAAAATTTATTTGAAGTGACCAAATATTCACTAACGATGTTGAGCATCATGATATAAAATAAATTACCTGCCCCTGACACTAGCTCAACTTAGAGTATGAGACTGTGTATAATTAAACTATTGATAGAGATGCACAGTAAACAAACATCAGCCAAATTAATTAATAAATACAATAATAATAAAGTTTATTAAATTTAAACAAAAAATTAATAAATCAAAAATTTAATAGGTTAATTAATATTGTATCTATGAATGTTTTAATATAATACTATATTATTAATAGCATAGACAGTTAAATTACTTTTTTTTTTTATTAAATTTCTTTAGAATAAATACACAAATTCTTGTTATACATTAATAACATGGACAGTAGATTCAATGGTTACTCCACGTTGGTTAGTGCATCAAATATTTCATATATCATGCTATTATATCTATGCCACTGAGGTATGTCTGCCCCAAAGACTGTGCCTTGGAGTTGATGTGCTAGTTTTATTATTTTTATTAGATTGGAGATTGAACCATCCTTTAGTTCATAGATTGAACGTAAGTTTTTATTCGAATTCGGTCTCACTTCTTGTCTGTGATCACCAGTTGAGATTTATAATTTTTAGTCATTTATTTATTGGAGTGAGAAGTCAAATTAACCAATCAACTATTAGTTCTGGGGGCTGACCCCATCGTTCAAATTGCCACTATTGCACAGCTTAATATTTTCTTTATAGAAACACGATTGCAGAAGTAAAACCTCTTTGTCATCCAATCTGTTGATTCATCTTTTCAGTAAATTCATTTCAATGTCTTAGTTCGCCATCTCCTTCCATGCCCCAGACATCTGTATGACTTTTAATAATAAAAAAAAAGTATTCAATTTATCTCCTTGAACGTTTATGCATATATGCACCAACAACAAAGACCTGTGTATGCAACAATATTTAAATTAGCCAAATAATTATAGGTAAAATAATATGGGCTATTCAATATCAGAGAGGCATAATAAACTCTTTCTATGTTTATCATGCAAAAGCAAAACAAATGGACGATTCAATGATTGGTAAAAGAATATGAGCTTGACCAAAATGATACAGCAGAGGCTCCGAAGAATTTGCCAATATGTAGTGATCGTAATAAACAAAGTAGGTGTGCTGATTATACCAAAGCCAGACCATGCCAGAATAAATAGACTGTGATGAAGGCAGTAGATGATCCAGCAACCAGAGGAAATATAATAATATCTACTGGATAGGTATTTAGGTAGCCTGGTGAAGTGAAAAAAGAAAAATAAAGTAACAGTGGTATTCATATGATTGTTTAAGTCTATACACACAAATGGATGAATACTTTTTATATAATAGCATATTGTTAAAGTCTGTTAGTAAATCTCAAATCGAATCACCCATATATAAAATATATTGATTAACGCTAATTAAAAGAAAAGGTCAATTTTAAACATTATTACAATCTTCTTTAAAAGATTTTGTAGACTGTTTAAACTTTAGACTTATTTTATTAAAAAAAAAAAAACTTGAATTTTAAATATTCTACAACAAAAGATGAGAGAGGTCAAATTATTCTACAATTGAGACCTCATTTAAAACTCAAAATTCTCAACAAAAGAACAATTTCTTTCAAAGTTATACATATATATTTTTAAAGACAATAAATTTTAGATTAAAGTGTACTCTAAAAGAAAAGTAATGATATCAATGAATAGATGTATAAAATAAAGAAAAATACATTAAAATCTTATATTAAGGTTAAGTAATAAGTAAGGCACATATACAAAAGGAAAACACTTATAGCAACCTCTGGTTTTACCGCTAAGTCCTTCAATGTTGTTGCTTTAGCTTTTACAATTTATTGAAGAAATAACTACCATGGGACATTTTATAGTTGTAGTTATCTGGGCGGTCAGTTAAGAGTCTTCATCGTAAATTGGCTTTAGGAGGTCAGCTTTCTAAGGATTTATGATTTCATGACATGTTGAATGATGAAGATTCAGTTTCAATCATGGAGTTCATGCATACCAAAGCATCTGTTTTAATAAGTTCACATTTAAAGTAGAATAGAAAATTAAAGTATGATTTTTGGAAATTGGATTGAGCCTTTGAGTTGGAGTTTGTTTAGCTGTATTTTCAGTACTGCTGATGGATGGGAGATTTGTCATTGGTTTGAGGATACGTTTTTATGCAATGTTTTACCTCAACAGTGAGTGTACCAACCATTTTCAGTTTTGATATTTCCAGTTGTTTTACATGATCAGTTAACATAGTTCTGCAATGAACCCCAGCCTCTACATCTCATAGGAAATGCGCAAAACTTACATTTAAAGTTTTGTATTTACCAGTCTCTAAAACTAAAAGCAGCAAGTCATAGATTTGATGTTTTGTATTTATCAGTCCATAAGTCTCAAAGGAGCAGGGCTTTACAAAGATTTTTGCATTATTATATTTTATTTTGGATTGTAATTATCTTGTAGCATTTAAATTGAGATGACCTTCTGGTGTTCATGCTGCATTATGCACTTATAGTTCAATGATTGGATCACAAGTCACTATGCATTCTTTTGCTGTCAGATGCTCATCAGATCTCTGAGAAAGGTTTTTATTGTTTTGTTATATGAACTTGTTTTGATATATGCATATATACTTAAAGTAAAAATAAATAAAATAATGGTCAATAAGAAATCAGCCACACACATATGAGCACAATTTATTTGGAGAATAAAGCAAGGAAAATAAATTGAATTAAACAAATAAAGCCAGGTATTGAGACAGTAAGGTTTAAACAAAGTCAGATTAGAAGTAATAATAATAGTAATATTAGGTAAGCTGAAAGATTGCATGGTAGAGGAGATGATGTGAAGCTTATTTGTTGAGATAACATTTAAAAAAAGATTTATATTTATTATAAAAGTAATTTAACACAGATTTCTTTTATGCTTAAAAGTGTCACTTACTTATATCCTGATAAATGCTAAATAGAAAAAGATGGAAGGAAAATGTGATCAAAAAAATCAGCAATCAACTAAAGATGCCAACAAAGCAGAAAATGTGTCCATACTACCTCAGTAATTGCAAATGTATAAAGAAACAGATGAAAGTAATCAGAGAGCACATGCCCAGTGTTCACATAGGTGTAAAGAAATGGAAAGGAAAAATTCAGATACTTCTAAATAAAAGATTAGAAAGCACTCTGCAAAAAACAATATCGTTTAAAGAAATGAAAATGCAATCAGAAGCAACATTGCAAAACAGCATAAATGAAGACAATCAAAAAATGAATTAAAGTGTTTACGAAGATAATCAGAATATAACCCAAATAACATATGAAAATAAAAAGAACAAGATAAGAAAACAGATGATATTATACATAATATGTATGACGTAATGCAAAATGAAATGGAAATAATAGATCAGATTATAGTTCAACTAGAAGTATTAGATCAAAAGATAAATGGATAAAAACAATTGAAAGAAAATATAAAAAATAAACAAAAGTATGTAGAAATAATGAATCAAGATGATGAAGAATGTAAGAAGAAAGTGAGAAGACAGTCAGAAAGTTAAAAGAACAGCTAATAGAAAAAATAGATGATCAAGTATCACAAGTTATATACCAAGTAGATACCAGAGACTTATACTGAGTTTTTACAAGGCCAGATATTTCAAATGAAAGTATTGACAGATGATGCTCTGTTAAATGCTTCAATAATAAAAATGATTAATAATAATTTATTACCTAAGTTAGACCAGATAATAGCATCAAAGAAAATATTGAACAGATAATAGTGGAAATGCTTAGGCTACAAATCAAAGATTAAGAAATTAAGATTTTGGCTATTCCAACTTTTAATATAAGGGATTCCCAATAATGAGAGAAAAACTAGCATAAACATAGGGCTGTTAAAAGAAGTAATAAAATAACCATGGGAGGACCCATAGGAGTAGGCATAGATGAGAAAATCAATAGCAGTTTCAAAGAATAGAGATAATCTGAACAGTTCATTACTACTCTATCACAACCTAATTTGAATAAAGATTACCAATTATATGTGGATCAGAATACTTACCTGGATATCTCTATAACCTTAGATGGCACCAACAATAAGTGACCATTACAATATATAGTTAAAATATAGAGAAATGAAGTGTGGATCCTCATTTAATTGTCTCATCATTTTAAGGATAGGGTATTGTAATATTGCAGACAGTTGATATCTCTAACCATGCAAATATTACCAGCTTGTACTTAAGTAAAGTTAGAATGAAAAATAGTATTTAATTTTTATCATATTCTTATAATAAGTCTTGATTTAAATATTTTTCTTTACTTAATGATAATATGATAATACTCAAACATTAATTTTTCTAAATAATAATTATGATATAAATATGTTTGCCATGTCAATTAAGAAAAGAATTATTTTTAACCATAAATAATATGCTTAGCATTCTCTCGACTATCCACTTGTCATATCCATAACAGGTAATATTTGATATATATTTCCTTCCCAAATGTAAATTATTTAGTTTACATAATCCACTTTTTCAGCAAAGAGATACAAGTCTCTTATTAGTAGTGTGTGAATTATTGGTTATATACCAGACTTATTTAATTTTGCACTTTCTGTCATCTCTTTCAGAGCTATACTGGCCCTCAATGGCTCATAAATGTGATCACATTAGATCTCATGTTCCAAAAATGTAGACTTGGATTCTGTGTTGTTTTTGGGCTGGTTATAAAAATATTTGTGATGGGTGATCCTAGTTGCAATATTTGCATGTGATTCACTGAAGTAAATAGACTTGCAAATGGAGTTGTTTCATCTGATCTGGTAAACAACTTGAAGAATCTGTTCTGGGGGTAGCCTGCCTTTGTCATGGTTTATCAAACAATTTAAAGTGGATGAAGTCCAAAAGCTGATGTTAAATGTATTGCAGCAAATTTTACTTAGGTTTTATGATATTCTGGGTATGTATGGCAGTGATATCCATAGTTTTGCATCTGGTTTTGTGGTATTTTCTAATTTTGTAGTAAAATGTTCTGGGCATATTGATAAGGTGTTTGTATCATATATTACACAAATCCTTAATATATGCTTCACTGTTTGTTTTGTGGTCAGATTTGAAGATCTTCCAGTTTATGAACAGTAGGGGTTATTGACTCAGAGTAAAATGCCTCTCTAATTTGGAATGGTTTAACTATAATCTTATAATCTAGATGGTAATCATATCTCTGCACGTAGAAATCCAGTAATTTAAGGCCTTTTTGCCTATTTTCTAGCTCAATTGTCAAAAAAGTAGGTTATATTAATTAAATCATTTACATTTTTGCAGAGAATATTTAAATATGTGGTATAATAGACATCACCTGTTTAATGTTAAATGGCTCTGAATATGACTAGCGGATAGCTGAAAGCACGCTAAGCATATTATTTATGGATAAAAATAATTCCTTTCTTAATAGACATGATGAACATGTTTACATTGAATTACAAGTGCTGAAAGAAAAGAAAGTAAATATGTATTGAATAATAATGTGATTATTTTAATATGTAGGGGTTTGTGTTTATGTTTGGACATCCAGATGACAATCCTGGATGGTGTAAAAAGTCCATTCATTACATTCTTTATTACAAATTAAGTTTATAGTTAACCAGTACACAAATGGTACTGTATGGCCAGAGCATAGATGATGATCAGCATGTATCATTACTCCAGTATATTTTTTATTATGATAAATACTCTGGAACTTCCAGAGGATTGAATTATATTTTGCCCGAGATTTGGTAGTGACTAGACAATTAGCCTGTTTGTGGTACACCCCTTTTGGATCCACTTGTGAGCTTGACTGAGTTTTTGATGGCTGATTGTGGCATTTATTGTTTATGTTTAATGCTGGAGAGTTTGTGGTTTGTAACATTATTAGTATAACTAGTTATATATGGATGGTCATGCTGAGCCACATCTTTCTTAGTTATTTAATATTTATATTTGTGATAAATGGGGGTAATGATAATGTTTGCCATTTTCCCCACACTTATCTCATGTTATTCTATGTTCCATATCATTATTAATATATAATGCAATAAAAATCTATTAATCTCTTATCCTGTTCAATTCAGAAAAATGGTGAAATGGTTGATTCACGAGCTAAAGTTCTTTGAATGTAAATCAATCCTATCACTATCAGTTGCTTGAAGGTCACATGACTCCCAAGTAACAAACCATTATGCATCTTAATGATGTAAAAAAAAAATTCTCATGTGTCATAGCATCAGTCGGGGAGTGAACCAGCTATCCCGGGACAACTGCTTGTAAAGCAGCTGTCGCTGATATCTTGACCACCAATGCTTGACTAATCATGTAAAATTTGTTTATAATTTGTATGGTTTGGTGTACTGGTAGAATGGCAGATTCAGCAGCTCAGAGTCCATGATTTGTTGTTTGTGATTCTGCTCTTTTACTTTCAGGATTCAAATTTTTTTATGAACTCCCAAGCAATAAACCATTTAATTTTTTTAAATTTGTAATTCAGCTTTAAATATCAAAGTGTAATAATAAATTGTGCTATTAGCAAACTTACTATTAATGACAATTAAATCTGTCCATTATTTCACAATGCTACATTGGCTAACTCCAACTATGTTAATGTCTCTGTCCGAAGAACATTTGTAATGTCAAAGAAAATCATGGACTAAGTGTCTAGTAAAATTATAATGAAGTCTTCAACACTCGTATGACCAGTTCATATGAACTTCAAATTATTACTCTTTTGCCAAGCGTTGGTGGCCGAGTGGTCAGCACGGTTGCCTTACAAGCAGTTATCACGGGTTTGCGGGTTCGCTTCCCGACCGATGCTTTGACACATGGAAAAAAAATAGATAGTTATTCATTTAACAACCATTTATTGGATAGCTGATGTGACTATAGGCCAGATACTTAAAAAAAATCCTTAGCTTATTTGGAATCTGAGGGAAATGCGTAATTGTCGCGTAGATTTAAATTTTAGGTTATAGGCCATGTCACACTATCTCTATGAACTCTTCCAGGCACTATCTATATATCTACTGCATTCTAAATATTTGCTTTTAGATTAAACTTAAAACATGCCGTCGAAACAATACATTGAGGCAATAATAATTTATCCATAAAGAATTATTCATAACTAAATTGAATAAGACAAATAATACAATTAATATATATTGATATCAGTAGGTTTTCTATTCATTAAAATGTTCTCTTTACTATAAAGTCTTGCGTAATTAAATTTTATAAACAAATATTTACTGTATTTTTTAAAACAAAAATATTTGTTTAAATAATGTTGATCTTCATTCAACCTTTAACATTTTCTTTACATATACGTTTTTTTTTTATTGGAATTTTCCATAATATATGCAACTGATTGTGGAAAAGCAAGAAAGTGCGTTTGACCCTGAAGCTATTCGATAACATAGCTAGCCTGCTTCTTCTGTAATCCAAAACACTTCTCTGATTCGTTTTTGAATATTCAGCCTACATATTAACGTCAATATATTTTTTTTATTGTAAAGAAACTTTTGAAATTTAGTAATCAAAAAATATGAATTTAAAATCAGTAGAAAATAATAAGGTAGGGTAAAAATTTGTTTTTTCGAAGCATTTATTCAAAGTTGAATAAAATGTTTCAATAAAAAAAAATAATGCAGCCTTAGAAAATCGAGTATGATATTAAAGGGTTTCATATTTTGCAAAACAGAAATTAATCATTTAATATTTATTCGGTAATAATTCAATTTATTAGAGCTCTGAGCAGTTAGCTCAATAATATTTGCGGCTGACTTGAGAGCTAAAGATTTCTGTCAATTGAATAGATCAGTTATTGTGTAAATCCAGGTATAATGTAAATGAATGAATAGGTCATTTCATCAATTTAAAAATTTGTTGCGCTCAATCTGCCATTTGAATGCGCAAATGTCACATGATCTTTTGAGCAAATGAAGTAAATATGTTTTTTTTTTTTTTTTATCACCTCTCATGGTATTCCAAATCATTTCCATAAGCTTTCTGATCTTTACTACTTAAACACAAGTGCAGAATTATTCATAGGATACATGCAAACATATCAAGAGATGTCAAGAAAAAAACTTTCTTTACCACTTAAATTAAATATAACTCAATAAAATACTTCTTTTCTTGATCTTTTTCTTCTTCTCATGTGTCATAGCATCAGCCAGGAAGCAAACCTGCTAACCCGGGACAACTGCTTGTAAAGCAGCCTCGCTGAACTCTCGACCACCAATGCTTGACTGCTTTCCTTAATTTGAATATAAAAAATAATAGTAAAGGCATATTATTCTAGAAAGATTCGATCAGGTCTGTCATATTCACAGAACTACTATAAGTTTATATAAAGAGAATTTATAAGTTAATAATTTATATATACCATTTACGTGATAATGCAATCCACGAATCTTTCTTGTTTAGTATGTTAATGTTATTTGCAATAAACCACGCCTCTTTATATTTTCTGTTTCAATCATTGCACTCCGTGCAAATGACTTTAATACTAATAGGATCGAAATTATGACCAGACTTCATGTTCTAAAAATATGGATTTAATATTACAGTCTGTTTTAGCATGTTTATATATATTAATGCTATGCTAATCTTGTAACGCAGTGCTTTGTTAGGAGATAATTTATCTTTACTATTGTTCAAATTTTGATTAAGATTGGGAGGGGTTCTAAAACTAATACTGAAATAGTTTGAACAGATTGTTGTCAATTTTTTAGATATATGTTATCCAAAAGAAAGGCTGATTCATGCATTAATATTGTTATTAATGTTTCTAGTATTTAGGTGAATATACTTTTCTAAGAGTTTTATTTAATATATTAATATTATATCCTGAATCAACGAAATATTTTATATAGTTTTCAATGTTGTCTGTTCTGTCTACTCCAAACTTACATAATTTATAGTTTCTATCCCAAAAACATTTGAATCCAGCCAATTTATGTAAAATTGGTGTAGAGGAATGTGGGTGAATTAAACCATAAATGTTAATGGGTTTTGTAATCATTTTATAATTAATTTGTGAGTTTGAATGTTGAATATACATATCTAAAAATTTTATATCATCAAATAGTATAAAGTTTTTAGATATTACATTCAACATTCAAACCCACAAGATAATTTTAAAATTATAAAATTCATCAACAATTCACTCACATCCTTATACTCCAATTTCACATAAATTTGCTGGCTTCAAATGTTTTTTGTATAGAAACTGTAAATTATCTAAGTTTGAAACAGACAGAAAAGATACCATTAAAAACTATATAAAGACTTAATCAATTCAAGATATAATATTAATAAATTAAATAAAACTCTTAAAAAATTCTATTCATCTTTAAATACCAGGAACATTAATAACAATATTAATATATGGATCAGCCTTCCTTTTATACCATTTATATCTAAAAAGATGTAAACAATCTGCTCAAACGATTTCAATATTAGTTTTAAAACCTCTCCTTATTTTAATCAAACTTTGAACAATACTAAAGATAAATTATCTCCAAACCAAGCTCTCCAACTAGTTTATTGGATCAGTGTATAATGCAATTTATTATGGTGAATCTTATGCCTTTTGCACTACAAGATTAGCAAAAGACAAATATATATATATAAACGTGCTAAAACAGACACTAATATTAAATCTATATTTTTAGAACATAAAATGAAGTCTGGCCACAATTTCGATCCTACTAATATTGAAGTTGTTTGTAGTGAACACAATGATCGTAAAAGAAAATATAAAAAGGCATGGTTTATTGCAAATGACATCAACATAATGAACAAAAAAGACTTGCACATTGCATTATCATGTAAAGGGTACATGTAATATATAGGGTATATGAGCACAGACTTTCACATGACCCACCATTCTCCACTCTATCTAATAACACTGATACACTTAAACACATATATATTGAAAAGATAAATAATCACCAATATACGTATTTCATGCTAAACCAGCAATCATCAATTGGTCCAGATTATCATCTCTACACATATATACCATAAGTGCTCAGATATATATTAAGATAGACAATCTTCATACTTTAATGGACAGGCTTCAATCTACTCCACACTCCAACTCTTCAATCATCCATCCAATTGAAAATCTGATGATGGAATGCTCAAAGGCCACCCTGAGGCCAAGATTCTTGTCACACCCATATTGACCTAAGGTCAATCGGAACCCCACATGTACAGGACATAATTCCATTTAATACATATGCAAGGATGGGCAGACATCTCTACAATGTTTAAGTGTATCTGTGTTATTAGATAGAGTGGAGAGTGGTGGGTCGTGTGAAAGTCTGTGCTCATATACCCTATGTATTACATATATAAACACAGGTATATAGTAAGCCTGTGTTTCAGTTAGTAAATGGTATATATAAATTATTAACTTATAAATTCTATTTTTATAAACTTATAGTAGTTCAATAATATGATCAACTTGGCTGAAAGCAATGCTTAGAAATAATATTTTATTAAATTTATAATCTTTCCAGAATAGGGTATCATTACTATTAGTTTTAAATTAAATTAAATTAAATGTTTTTTTAATGTTTTATTGATAGCTGTTATTTTAATACACTAAAGGATCATAGAAGATTTTAACCTGATATTAACTATCCTTTTTAAAATTCACTGCAACTTGTCCTGTATACTTAACATAGTGGTAAGAGTAGACGACTCAAGAGATAAAAAGTCTTTGGATTAATTTCTGAGAAAATCCCAGTTTGCTCAATTCAATGGACTAGTTCTCAATCTATTACTTTTGACAGTTAAGTACCAGTTGCCTCCACAGAAACATGTGATATTATTTTTTCCCTATTTTTTTTAAATGTTTTATCAGCTCACCCTTTCTTTAAAACTTCATTTTTATTACAGTACATTCCATATTCACTATACATGCATTTCACAATCAATGTTCACTTCACAATTGGGCTAAATGCATTAAACATCTGTATCTCAATGACTGTATTTGTTATGACAGAAGATTATCTATTTTAGCTGTACTTCGACACTTTTTTAAATTCTCCACAGGTTCTTCAAAAATAGTTTTTATAATATGGGAGTACAGATCACCCAATTTCTCTTTTTAATTTTTCTAGTAAATAATCCCTTTGTACTTATATATAAAATTTGGATTTTCTTTTTCTCTATTGTTTGATTGGTGAATGTATGTTTGTCTACAAAGCTGTTACATGACATATGTGAATGTTTGTCCACAAGGCTGTCATTATTCAAAGTCACAATCAATTATAAAAACTATTATGCTTCATAATTATGAAGAATATTTTATGTGAAGGAAATAATTTCATCATTAATAGTTGTCCATAATGCTGTCAAATTCACATATAAACAAAAAAAACAGATGTATTTAAAATTTAAAATGTAAATTTAAAGGCTTAATTTGATTATGAGCATTTTATTTAAAACAAGTAATTCTGCAAAGAAAAAAAAAAGGTTAAAGTAACCAATTAAAAGAACTAAAAGTCACAGTTGAAAAGTAAAAAAAAAACATTTAAATATGTTCTTACAAAAATGTCACATTTATTTATATAATATTAAAATTTTGCTTTGCATTGAATCTTAAAATTTTTTTTGTTAAACTAAATTTTAAAAAATGATGCCTTTCCAAAGGCTAGATACACCTGTTTTTGTTTTTTTTATAATTTCAAATTTTATAGTTTCAACTTATCCAAACTTGCTTTCCTAAAGTTTTTTTTCCCTAATCATTGAAATTTCTGCTTTACATAGTGAAATTTCATGCAAAACACTTATAAATCTTCATGTGTCAAAGCATTAGCCAGGAAGTGAACCTGCAAATGCAGGACAACTGTTTGTAAAGCAGCTGTGCAAACCACTTGGCCACCAGTGCTTATCTTGTCAAACATTGTTATCCAAGAGGTCAGTGCAGCTGCCTTGCATGCAAGAAGTTGGTTGCAGATGGTTGTTGCAGGTTCGCCTCCCGGCTGATACTGTGACATATGAAAAAAAAAACCCCTTATAAATCTTACTTTCCCAATGTAATTTTAATTAACACATCTTATATTAATTACCTCATTTAATGTCCATTTGTGGATAAAAATTTTACTAGCTTACTCTACAGTTTATTTTCCAATTTCTACTCTTAGTTCTTTTTCATATATTTTCATATATATTTAAAAAAATGGAATGTTTTCTGCAGATAAGATTAAGGTTTTTCATGATTTGCTTTTGCTGTTAGAGGATTCAATGTATTTCATGTCTAATGACGTGTTTTATAAGATTAGAGAAAGTTGGGTTATTGGTTATTTTATTTCTCCATTGATGTGTGCTGTCTATATTGATTATTTGGAGTGTAGTGTTATTAATATGTTTTCATGTTCTATTAAATTATTTGTTAGGTATGTTGTTGCTTGTTTGTTTATTATTCAGAAAGAGAAATTAGAAGAGTTTTTATGTGAATGCTTTTGATTCTAGTATTAAGTTTACAATTGAGGGGGGTAGTTTTGATTGTGTAAAATTAAAGTTTTTAGATTTAAATGTTGAAAAGGTTAATGATGTTTTGTTTTGTAGTCATTTTATAAAACCTAAGAATTTGAGAAATTGATTAGGCCTGATAGTTGAATTTTTGTTTGACTTCTTTGAATATCAGCATTATTATTAAAATTATTAAGCCTTCTATTCCTAAAATAATAATGCTGATATTCAAAGAAGTCAATTTACTGCTGAATATGTAGAATTGGGTTATAGTCATGATTTTATTAAAAAAGTGGTATTTAATAATAATGTTTATAGTCATGATTTTGATGGTAAGAATTTTGTTGGTAAGGATAATGATTATATGTCTTTACCATTTAAGGCTTCAATATATAATTTAGTTTATAGTTAAGGCTTTACTTCATTAGCATTTGAAATCAATATATATATGTGTGTGTGCTCTGTGCACAGATAATGAAGCTATTAAATGTAAACATTGTCTGTGATCCAGCAGCAATCAATAGAAGAGAGGCCTGCTTTTCTCTGTCTCGAAAATGGTCTATGCAACATCTTCATATGAATTTGCATAAATTTGCATTAACATTACAGTTCTTAACCAAATACAAGTTGCCATGAATATGGGACTATAAACTGTCCTGAAAATGCTTTGAGGTAACTTTTAATAATTTTGTTCACGTTTAATAGCTTCATTATCTGTGCGCAGAGCACATATATATATTAATTAATTTGGTTTATAGGAATAGTCATTTGTTAGGTGGAATGAAGGTCGCATGGAAGAAAGGTTCTGATTTGAATTTGTTATTTAATGGTTCAAAACAGTCTATTGATAGTAGGTATATTTCTGGTATTGTTTATAAGATTCCATGTAAATGTGGTAAATTTTATGTAGACCAGAGTAAGTTTAGCCTTAATGAAAGGGTTAAGTTTATATAAGTAGAGTTAAACATAGGTATCTTAACTCAGCTTTATATATTCATGAATTGAATACAGGTCATAGAATATTGTTTGACAATGCTTCGGTTATTTTTTATGAAAAGAATGAGTTAAAAAGAAGAATAAAGGAGACTTTTCTGATAAAACTTCTTGATTCTGAGGCTATCAATCTTACGAAGACTTCTTTTGATATTAACAAAAGGTGGAGTTTGAAATAAATTATGGAAAGGTTTGTTTGTTTGTATATATATGTTATTTCCTTTTGTTTGATTTTCACTTGAGAAGGTCTATTTTTAGTAGATGAAACCATGGTTGTGTAAGGATTTTGGTAAAATTTTGGATTTAATCTAGTATTGTATTGTTTTATGATTTGGCATTTTTATTTTTGCTAGTATAGTGTTAGGCAGTTTTGGTTATATATATATATTGTACCGGTCGAAAAACACACATCGATCCAATCCACCCCTGAATACAGGTAAAGTACCTTGAGTCTGACCATATACAAGATATATAAATCAGGTACATCGTGGATTCTGCCCTATTCACCTATATCCCAGGTCAAAGATCTAATCAATAGTCTTTCTCGACAATACGATTGAATTCCTTTACTTTCACCATGCCAGCAGCTGGGTCTTAAAGCATGAGATTCAATTTTTATTATATTTAAATGAGAATTTGGGTGATTGATTAATAGATATATTTAAAATCAAAATTTATTGAAAATAAAATAATTCGAGGAACACTGGAAGTTTGGTTTTAGTTATATATAAATTTAAAAATCATTTAGCATTTTACATTAGTCTAACTCAAGTTCTTTTAAAAAAAAAAAAAATACAATCTTTAAATTAATTTTATAAATCATACAAATTCTTGAAGAATTTATATTAGCGGTTATCTTTTACATTGTTTAGTTTATATATTTTTACTTTTGGTTATAGTTATTTTCCTTTAAAATAAGACAAAATAAATTTATAATTAAATGACCATGGATTTTAAAATTCCCCGTGCACATTTAGTACAAGCTTGTAATATAGTGGCAGGTTTAAACATTTGCCTAATGTGCATATATAAGAATGACTATTTTCATGAATTCTTTATACAAGATTTAAAAAAAAACATTTCTATTGAAAAAGACCTTAATTAAATAGACAATTATAATAAGACTAATTTGATGTCTTACTCCACCAACATATAGAAAAAGGAATTGATTTTATTTCTCTTTATAAAAATACTTTAGATTTCAAATAACTAATGCTTTATGACATTAGTGGACCTTGCTGGAATAGCTTATAACTAACTTTACAGTGATTAAAACTGTAAGCTGTTATAACAAAAAAAATAGATCAGTTAATTATCAAGCAAACAAGCCACTTTAGTAAACTTACAACTAAAATCAAACCTATAATAAAATATAATGTGAATTAGCCAAAATCCAAATGATTTTAACTAATTACGAAAACAAACAAGATAGTTGAGTATTCAGATCGAAGATCCTTAAGTAGAATCAATTTCCCTATGGCTTATGTATTAGATAGGCAAAGAAAAGCAGAACAATGTTGGGTTAATAAATATATGAATGCAAAGGAGAGAAGAAACCTAAGTAAGAACATACAGGCCAGATTATGGACACCCGTATATCTATACCAACAAAGAATAAAAGGGAAATCGATACATCCACATGTCATGTCCATATACTGATAGGAGATAGAACTTACAGAGAGCCCTCATATCTGCCTCTACAAATTATGCTGACAAACCAACTCTACCTCAAACACACTATCCGATTCACAGATGTATGCAAAACCAGAAGCTAACTCTGAATCACCAAATCCATGACCATTTTAGGTCTGTCCATGATACTCCAAGCATTCTTTATTAACCTGAGATATTATAATCATTAAATATGAACAAATTATAATTAAATAGCCTTAAAATGATCTAATACTGCATAGAGATTAACCTACGTAAACAACTACTTTATATAAATATTTAACCTACAAAATCATACATATAGAAATAATGAAATTTATTTCTCAAATAAATCCCCCCTTCCCTCTTTCCTAACTTAAAAAAAAGGCATGATAATTAACTGACGCTATCCAGCGGCGCTGTTACTAGGTCAAAATCTATAGCATATTACTTTTTGTTTAAATTGCAGAAATATAAAATAATAGTATCCCATTCTAGGAAATCTATAATAAAAACTGTTTAAAGAAATACGGGATGTTTATTTTGAAATATATATATTCGACATAACTTCACTTACGAAATAAAAATAGATCAAAATTATTTTATTTTAAAATTAAATCGTTCTTTCCAAAACTCCCTCTAGTAAAACATAATTTGCTCTCTTAGCAAATTACTCTGAGCCCCCGCAAGTGAAGTTTGTCGAAATAATAAAAAATCCAAGCATGACATCTCATGCTAAAATCAACATAAAAACAAATAAATAAATTCATATTCAATTAATTATATATATTAAAAATTGAAAATTATAGTGAGCTTGAGTTATGAAATCATAATTTAAAAGAAAAGGTTAAAGAGACAGTTAAAAGGTTTTCAATAAACAATAACTTTTTATATTTTAATGCTTTAAAATTATATTTACATTCTAGTAATAACCTTGTAAAATCTGGATGACTATTTTGGTACTCCCCGGGATGAGTTCTGTGGGTGAACGTTGATGGCTTGTGGCATTTGAGGGCATGGTTCGAGCAGCAGTATGTCAGGTTTCACATCTCAGGAGGTAAACAGGTGGTGAATTTCCCTTTTTACTACTCACTTGTCATCGCATGGATACTTCTACAACTTTCTTTCTGTCTGTTCTCTGTCTGGTCTTTCTTTCTGTTCTAAAAAATGACCACTCTTTATAACTCCTTAATCATATACCATTTCCCTGCTGCCTCGGGTGATTTTTAATGTTAAAACAATAGCAATTATCCTTTTATTCTAATTTTAGAAAGTTTGTACCTCGATAAGGATCAATATATTTCAATATAATTTTATGTTAGTTTTTAATTAGAGATAATGATGTAGAATCTCTACTAATTAATTAATAGAGATTCCACAATAAAATGGATTTTGGTAATTTCTAAGTGTTTTTAATTTAAACATTTATTTTAAACTTCTTATCGAGGTACAAATCTTTCAGAAAAGGCCATCTTGGATTCTTAAACTGAAAAAAATAAAACATTTTAAACATATTAAATATATAAAAAAATTCAAAGTTAATTATTTGAATCTTTTTTTTTTAATAATAAAAATGGAATAACAGTCTTAGTACAATTATATATATATATGATCCAAAATAAATTTTAGGATTTATTCTGGATAGTTAAAAAAAAATGTTAAAATATTTTTTTTAGAATAATAAAACAAAGCAAACGTTAATAAAATAAATAATTAGATGGGTCAGACTGTGAAACAGCAAATCTGAATCAGATTTACCACTTCAATATATATATAAAGTTGAAAGAAAAAGTAGAAATAAACACAGACAAAAATTTTGTAAATATTTTCCTACCTTTCCTGGGATAAAATAATCATAGAAAAAGATTAAATAATTTTGAATTTAAAATAAAATTTTATTACAAATTGAACATTTAAAAAGGTCTAACTAAATGTTGACATTGTATTCTGATTTTAAAATTAAAAACAAGCATGTTTTATGTTAAAATTAAACTGATAATTATAAAAAT
Organism: Epiperipatus broadwayi; assembly: GCA_028023455.1. Lineage (NCBI taxonomy): Eukaryota > Metazoa > Onychophora > Udeonychophora > Euonychophora > Peripatidae > Epiperipatus > Epiperipatus broadwayi. Next base: position 757,746 of record JAQFVV010000259.1, on the reverse strand, counting down.
TATTAACTATTTTTAAAAATCTGATAAAAATTTCAAATGTAGCATTTAATTAAAAGTGCTTTTGAAAGGATTAAAAGGTAGTTGAGGAGGGACCGTACTGCCACCATCAGATGGTGTTGCGACACAATCAACAACCGGCCTGAAGCTTGCAAGTGATAAATTTATTTACGAAAGTGGCTGAAAATTGACACATAAAAATGCCTGAGGCAATATATGTCCAAGAAATAAGTCAAAAGTATAAATTATCAAAAAAAAAAAAAAACCAAGAAAATGCTATGAAATTCAAATTAAAAAAAAAAAAAAAATTGATGAAAATTTAAGAAAGACCTACCCCTCCCTAATATCAAAATTTCTTCACTTAAATCGAAAAATAAAAATGACTGAAGATATATATATATATATCCAAGAAATACATGGAAAGTACAAATTATATTTTAAAAAATGAGAAAATGATGTAATATCCTATAATAATTGAAATTTAAAAAATAAAAAAGTCCATGCTAATCCACAAAAAAACATGACAGACAAACAGCGAGAAATCCAAAATCATCAAATTATTTACCTTTCAATATTTGCAAATATGAATCGGCAAATTAAGTAGCTTTCAATATTTGCAAATGATAAGATATAAAAGCAATGGTTATATAAGCTAAAAAGAATATTACTATAAAATTCAAATTTAAAAATAAAAAATTCCATGAAAATACGCCAACAAAAGACCCCCCCCCTAATGTTATCAATATTTAAAAATAAAAGACTATTTGCAAATATGCTTGTGAATTATTTGAGTAACAGATATAATAATAACTCATAACACAGATTAATACATAGTAAGCAAGTTTAAAAGAGAAAGTGGAAAAATTACCTTGTTCCAGATTCGGTTCAGCGCCGTTTGCACAATGATGAGTTGGTCATCATGATGTTCTGCAAAATTTAGCTTTCTTGGTAAATTTCTTAACACTTTTATCAAAGGTGATTCCCAGCAGATTAAAAAAATTATTTAACAGGAGATATCTACAAACACTAGCAGAGTTATTTTAAAAAAGTTACACACACGTATATAATAGCCCAATGCAATTTAAAAATAAATTATTGTCCAGGATTTTGCCAAAGAGGAAATATTTTTTTAAAAATATACTTTACTACTATATTCATATTATTCAATTATGTTTTATTTAAACAAAGTTGCAAATGCATCTACATTTTTTAATGCGAGAAGTCTACTTACCAACATAAAATACCCCCCCCCCCCAATAGCTTTGACAAATTAAGTTGGAGTAGATTTTCAAAAAATATATTAAATACTTTTAAAAGAAAAGACTTTCAACATCAAATTATTTATCTTTAAACCATTAATTTTTTTCTGGCTTTGAAATTACAGCATATCTAAATTCATTAATAATATTTAATAATTAAAAAATGATACACAAAAAATAATTACCGATGTCTTCCTTCATTTATAGTATGCACTTGGATTTTTTCAGTTTTTTTGGTTCAAGAAATTGTTTTTCATGTGAAAATCACATCACATTTCATTTTGAAAATACAAAGAGTGACGTGCCATAGAGAAAATTATTTGCAGAATATAAATCCATTAGCTATGCCCCAAAATAAAATGAAAAATGGCACTGACTCTAAACAAAATTTATTTTTACAATTACCATTTAACGTATTCACAAAAGCTACAAACTGGTTAATTGTATCCTAAACATTTGATCATATATGTATGCTATATGAGATTCTTAGGAAAATACTGAATTAAATCCATATACATATATCAATTACATATAATCGCATCATAATATATTAAATCACAGTTTGTTCTTTCAAAATGAAATATGATGTAATAGACATTTTACATAAAAAATATAATTTCCAAAGCCAACAAATTTAATCAAAACATAATTGAACTAGACTTTTGAGATACCTGCTTCATTCTATTATGAAGGGTTAATTATTTTGTACTGCTAGAAATACAAGTTGTTGGGATAATGTTTATTTTTTGACAAAGTTAATAATGATTATTTTCTGATGCAGAAGAATACAACATTAAATATGCGCAAACTTTGAGGTAACATTTCAAAATCCCACTCTGAAATATCAGCAGCTGGAATTTAAGTGTCATTTTTTCCGTGATATTCATTTTTTTTTACTCAAAATGACAAAAGTTTGGGATATACCATCAATCTAAATTTCTAAACTATAATCTGCTAATTTCTGCCATCTTTGCTGTAACCACCATTACCTCATCTTCTCTTACCATTTGTGTTAAAATCTGTTCCAAAATGCTTCAAAATTCTGCCATCTTTGCTGTACTTTTTTAAACAAAATAAGCATCGTTACTTAATCTTGTGTTACTATTCAAGTGTGTTCAAAGCTTCAAAATGCTGCCATCAAATAACCACTGCTACTTAATCTTCAGTTACTATTCAAGTGTGTTGAAAGCTTCAAAATTTTGCCATCTCTGCTGTACTTTTTAAACAAAATAACGATCGTTACCTAATCTTGTGTTACTATTCAAGTGTGTTGAAAGCTTCAAAATGCTGCCATCTTTGCTGTATTTTTTAGACCAAATAACTACCGTTACTCAATCTTCTGTTATTATTTAAAATGTGAACTCTAAATCAAAATAATGTTCTTCTTAATGGATTTTTATGCTGAACACATTCAAGTGCCTACTACGAATGATTGGGAGGACTTTGGTAATTATTTTTTGTGTATTGCTTTTTTACATTGATTACCATTTTTTGTGTATTGCTTTTTAATTATTTAAATATTATTGATCAATTTAGATATGCCATAATTTGATTTTAGGGAGGGGGGTCTTTCATTGTTGTGTTTTCATGGAATTTTTTATTTTTAAATTTGAATTTTATAGTAATATTATTTTTAGCTTATATAACCATTGCTTTTATATCTGATCATTTGCAAATATTGAAAGCAACTTAATTTGCTGATTCATATTTGCAAATATTGAAAGGTGAATAATTTGATGATTTTGGATTTTCCGTTGTTTGTCCGCCATGTTTTTTTTGTGGATTAGCACGGACTTTTTTATTTTTAAATTTGAATTATTATAGGATATTACATCATTTTCTTGTTTTTTTATATATAATTTGTATTTTCCATGTATTTCATGGATATATATATATCTTCAGTCATTTTTATTTTTCAATTTAAGTGAAGAAATTTTGATATTAGGGGGGGGTAGGTCTTTCTCGTATTTTTTTGGATTTTTTTTAATTTTTAATTTGAATTTCATAGCATTTTCTTGTTGTTTTTTTTTTTAATTTGGACTTTCGATCTATTTCTTGGATATATATATATATCTTCAGTCATTTTTATTTTTCGATTTAAGTGGAGAAACTTTGACTTCAGGGGGGTCTTTCATTGTCATATTTTCATAGAAGTTTTTATTTTTAAATTTGAATTTCATAGCATTTTCTTGTTTTTTTTTGATAATTTATACTTTTGACATATTTCTTGAATATATATTGCCTCAGGCATTTTTATTTGTCAATTTTCAGCCACTTTCGTAAATAAATTTATCACTTGCAAGCTTCGGACCAGTTGTTGATGGTGTTGCAACACCATCTGATGGCAGCAGTATGGTCCCTCCTCAACTACCGATTAAAATTGTTTTTAATCAAGAGAGATAAAAAACAGTTTTTAATTAAGAACAGTTTTTGATTGCTATGTTTTTGTCATCTCACCAGACTAATATAAAAAGAGTTGATAAAAATGTTAGGGTTTTTGGCTAGTAGTTTTGAAAAAAGAAGTTGGCTAATAATATTTTGAGAAGCAGCAGGCAATAATTATAGCTGGCCAGAAAAAGCTAATTAGCAGAGTAGTCTAGATTAGGGCAGAAAGCTACCATGAAAATATGACTGCTAGGAAGAAAAGTCAAAAAGCTGCTCTACAATTTACAATGGTGAAGTTTGAATTCACATGGAGAAAAAGTCAACTTCAAGTGTCTCATAGCTACAAATATGAACAAGACAGCTTCTTGCCTGGAACAATCCTAGATAGAAGAGAGGTCACTGCAGACCAACTTATTTGAACTATACCTATCTTGAGGAGGACTATAAACATGCTGGTTCACTAAGAGAAATCTCTCAGCTTGCAAAATAATTTATCTAGATGTAGAGAAGCACAAATTATACAGCTGATGATGAATAATGTTATATATAATGATAATGAAAATTTAAGTAATTTCATTAGTAAAATGCCATTTTTAAAACCTATATTTTTAAATTTCAAAATGTTGTAATTAAAAGCAACCCGTTGTAGTGATACATATGTAGAAATAATAATTTTAAATTGTTTAAAATCTATATTATAAAAAAATTATTCAAGTAAATAATTAAACTGGTATAATTTTTCTTGGATTAAAAATCAACAATGTTCAGAATAAATTAATTGGCAATGATATTTTAAAGAAAAAAGATTTCCAAAAATCTTTTAGACTAGAAAAAAGATATTGTAAAAGAGTAACACAAATAATTTTGCTTGAATTAAAATCTAAAAGTAATAATTGATTTATAGACATTTTATAGAAAGGAAAAAATAACATTTAGAGTGACCTGTCAAAAATTGACTTTTTTTTTTTAAAAAAAAAAACTTTTTATGAAAGTGTTTCATAACTGGTGCAAATTATTTTTTATATACACATATACATGTGAATTTTATGTAAATTTAAATTGAAATTAATTATGAAAGATGTTAATAATTTTATTTTTATAAATTCAAATATGTTAATAAATTAATGTATTGCACACCTGTGCAATTATATATATGTGTGTGTGTGTGTGTTTAAGTAAACCTAGCATAGGGTATTTGTATCATTAAAATATAAGTTAAAAATTTTAATCATGTATTTTTATTTTATGGTAAGTCAAAAATATTCAGAAATTCTTATGCCATATCTGTGTGTGTAAACATCAATGTGTGTCAGATTGACATGTATATATACATGTTAATAATTTATTGTATTTTTATATAACTTAAAGTTTTTATAATTATTTTATGACAATGTAAATATGTTCAGAAATTATTATGCCATATATCTGTATATGTAAATATCAATTGGTGTCATATAGATACTTATGTACATGTTAATCATTTATTGTATTTTTATATAACTTAAATTTTTATAATTATTTTACAATTCAAATATATTCAGAAATTATTAGTCCACATGTCTGTGAGTTGACTGGTTTTATGTAAACCTATTAGAACATATATGTAACCACAATATAGTCACTTGAATTTTGTATATTAATCAAGTAAACACATATATAAAATGTAATCATTTTTTAAATTTTATTAAAGACCAATTGAAATGTATTCATTGTATACTATAAAATGCATGTCTATGCACACATCTATATATGTGCTATATTTAAACCCACTATGAAGTATTGTAAAATCATTGTAATAATTTGAATTTTTGTATAGCAATCAAAATCAGAAGTCTTATTTGTGTATAGCCATATTCTAGAGACTTTCATTGTTTTATTATTTTTATTAATAAACTTGTATTCAAGGTTTAAATTATTCTAGTGACTTAATTCTAAAAAAAGTTTAGAATATTGTATGTTTACATCATCTCTTGATCACTATAACAGTAATAGAACTTATGTTCTCTGAGCTAGATTTGAGCATAACCATCTGATATGTAAAAGGGAATGTATATTAATGTTTTTGGCATCCAGGAGTCCTGGTTGGCATTAAGAGTATAATCTTTAAAGCCCATACATTACATTTATTTTAGTTTAGTCTCTATTAGAAATTAAGTTTGTAGTTGGCCATTATATTAAAGGTACTAAGTGGCTAGAGCATTGATGATGATCAGTATGTTTCAATATCCCAGCATTATTGTTTTTATGGCTGTATATTCTATGGATTGGCATTTGAGTTGGTGCATCCAAATTAATGGTTAAATAAATGCTCAAGCTGTCAAAATAAGTCTCAATAGTTAGCCTGGTCTATAGTAAACCCAGTTCAAATCCAGTCACCAGATTGACTATTGATTTATTTTTTATTGACGATCATTCATGATAATGAATGAGTATTACTTTTACTTATTGATAATGCTAGTTGATATATGGTTAATTATACTTATAGTTGCTCTAAGAAGTTAACTGGGCTGATAACAGAGAGATCTCATTCTCTCATTACTTTAATATTACTTGATATTAATCATTACTTTAATCTTATATCTCATATATTAAAAATATTATACTTTAAATTTCATTATTTTAATATATTTATTTTTGAACTGGGATTGGTGTTTTGCCATCACCAGTTTATCTTACTCTTTCCCATCCTGTTATAATATATATATATAATAACAGGTCTGTTATATGGCACACAATAATACAGTCTGTGTGTACAAATATATATAAAGTTGAAAGGAAACATAGAAATAAAGTCACAAATTTGTAGTTATTTTTTACACTATCCTGGAATAATAAAGGGTTAAATAACTCTGAATTTAAAATAAAATTCTATTATGAAATAATGATTTTAAAAGTCTAATAAAAATTAATATTTTTATTCTGATTTTGAATTTTAACAAAATAAAAAGTGTTTTATATTTAAAATAGAACTGATAATTGCAAATATTTCTATTATCTATTCTTTTTGAAAAATCTTTTAATTAAAACTTGTATAAAATATGTTTTTTAATTCTTCTATGCATTTCACTATCTAAGTAAAAACATGTAGATCACACCATTGATAAAATTGCAAAGTTGCTTTCAAAAATAGCTTTTGATTAAAAGGGATTTGTAACGATTAGTGATCTTTTTGAAAAGATAAGAAAAAAAACTTTTTAATAAAATATGTTATCACCCCAAAACAATTATATAAAAAAGCTGATAAAAATATCAGTTCAGTTTGACTTGTAGCTTTTGTAAGAGCTGGTCATGAGAGTCTGGTTTTAATATTTTAAGCAGGTGACAAAATTGGTCAGTTGCAATGTTAGGATATTATTTTTTAAGACAGTTCTTGGCTTAATATTTTTGTGAAGCAGTTGCCTAATGGCTAGCTGCAAAATCTGGCTAATATTTTTGTTAGCTGCAGTTGGTTGGTAACTGTAGCAGAGAGTGGCCACAGTAAATATAGCTACAGAGGTGGCTAGCAGAATTAGACAGAGTTACTTTGAAGATGTAGCTGGAGTCAAAAAAGAAGGAGAAACTGCTGACTCCTGGAGTTTTGATTCACTTGAAGACTGGGTCAACTTCAAAATTGGATCAATTAGCCTATTAAATGTGTTCTGAGAAGACAGCTGCTTGCCTGGAACAATTCTGGACAGAAGGGAGATCATTGCAGACCAAATTACTTGAACTAACCTCTCTCAATGTGGACCAAAAACCAGCTTTCCCAAGAGAAACCAAAATGGATGAAGAATTAATTATATGTATGCTATTTTAGCATATGCAGAGAAGCACAGATAAACATACATATATCTGGTGAATTATTTTAAAATAATTCATTTAAAAGACATTTTAAAATTTCTAATATTTAATTTAAAGATATTATAATTAGTTAAATGCAACCTATGATAGCATTATATGTAATAACAAAATTTTAAATAATTTCTTTGGTCTGAATTGACAGGTATATAAAACAATTTTATTTTTCATTTATTAAAGAAAAAAGACCTTTTATATTTAGAGACCAAAGCAGGCAAAACTTACTATATGTATTGCCACACACAGCAAGCTAGAGTAATCAACAGAAGGCTTGTGCATAAAATTCCCATCTAGTGCACAAGCCTTCTGGAATCCATTGATTACTCTAGCTTGCTGTATGTGGCAATATGTATAGTGAGTTATGCCTGTTTTAATACAGTTATACACAAGCATAAGAAGTGGTGGTCATGTGATGTTATATTTAGAGACCTTGAGAATTAATTAATCAACCAGTACCTATCAAACAAAAATTGACTTTATTTAGTTGAAAAAAGAAAAGAAAAGCTGTAATAGAATTTGATAACTGATTTTAAATTATATCTACATTTTGTTTATACACATGTATATGTGTGAAAGTTTCTGTATGTTTTTCAAATGGAATTAATTAGGAAAATATAATATTATTATTGTAACAAATTAAAATAGGACATATATGTAAAATTTAATCATTTTTGTCATTATTGAATATCAATTGAAATGTTTTCATTACATATTATAAAACACATATCTGTGTGTGGATATATATATATGCATTTATAGAAACCTATTAAGAAGTAATGTAATCATTGTAATAAGTTGAAATTTGTATCTTAATCTTGTAAATCCCAATATGATAACTTTTATTATTATATATTATTCAAAATCAGAAACCTGATTCTACAGATCTTAATATCATTTATTTATTTTTTATTGTTAATAAACTTGTATTCAATTATTAAAATTGTATTAAATCATCATTTCTTGTTTACTATAACAGTAATAAAGCTTATGTTCTCTGAGCTAGATTTGTGCAATAATAGATAATATATAAATGGGGATGTATTTAGTGCTTTAGGGACAGCCAGTATGCATTGTTCTGGATTGGCATGAGGATTATATTCTTCAAGGCCCTGCACGAAATTTTATTTTAGTTTAGTCTTATTAGAAGTTAAGTTTATAGTTGGCCAGGACAAGTGGCCAGAGCACTGATGATGATCAGCATGCTTTAATGTTCCAGCATTAATGTTTTCTGATTTTTATTATGTATTCTGATGGATGAGCACTTAAGTGGTGCATCCAAATTAATATGTTTAAATAATTGTCCCAAGCTGGCAATGACTCAATAGTTAGCCTGGTCTACAGAAGACCCATTTCCAATCCAGTCACCAGATTGACTGTTGATTTTATTCTGATTTATTGTATTGATTTATGTTGATGAATGGTATTATGAGTATTACTTACTATGCTGTTTGATGTATGGTTAATTATAATCATAGTTGCTCTGAGGAGTAGCTGGCTGATCTCTATCTCTCTTACAATATTTGCTTATTATATTTTGAAATATTTTTTCCATCATCCCATGTACATCTTCACCCCCCCATCCTGTTACAATATATATATATGATCAATAGATGGAGCTTTACCAAGACCTCCAAACAAGCGTATTTGTTTACATAAATGTCAGAGTCAATATTCACTGTCTCTTTCATTTTACTCCACCCTCAGATCAGCTGATTTGCTCTCATCAGTATCCCTTCACTGATGAGAGCAAATCAGCTTGAAATCAGCTGATCTGAGGGTGAAGCAAAATGAAAGAGACAGTGAATATTGACTCTGACGTTTATGTAAACAAATACGCTTGTTTGGAGATCTTATAAAGCTCCATCTATTGATCATTAATACAAGCGATAGCAGGTTTTTACGTATATAAAACTTGTTTTGTTTTTCATATATATATATATCATTAGCTAGTAAGTTCATTAAATATGACCAGCATAACTTAACCACTATAAATATAGAGTTTATTTTGAAAGTTTTTTCCAATAAATTAAGCATAAAATCAGCTAAAACTATCGCAATTTTGATTCTTTCCCTTGTTCATGGAGGTATTGTACCATTATTTTTGGTACAATGTGCATTTGGTATTCTACTATGACAGAATATTGCTGAGAGAAAATTATATTTTGTAAAATATAATAATATCTATAAAAAATGTAGATTTTTATTTAATAAACGAGATTTATTATTTCTATTGTAACTATTCTAATAATCAAAGAAAATGCACATGTAGATTTTTTTTAAGATAAGAAAAAAAGTGCAATTAACTGTCATTAGAGAGAAAGGGGTGTGTGATATTTCTTCTCCCTACTTAAATATAGTTGATCAGAATGTCAATCACCAAGATGAACTTAGTAAATGAAAAAAAAAGTTAGAGAGTGTATAAAATCAAACCTTGTTTAAATTTTGTAAAGTATTCACTTATTTTTGTTGATGAAATTATGTTGTCCACAAACCAAAAATAAATGCTATATGAAAGATAATATAAAACCATGTACTATATATAAGTTATGATCAAAATTGTAAATTAATTATAATAAAAATAAGCTTTACAGGGGAATTAAATTCCTGAAGAGATAAAGAAAAATGTGAATAGGTATATGCATGATGGAATCAGATCAGTGGTATAAAAAGGTGCCTGAGAACTTTGATCCATTTCTTCCTTGCTTCATTAATATTACTCACAAGTTTGTCAAATCAGAGTGCTGTATTGGTATTAAGCAGCAGAAAATGGAGAAATATCAAGAAAGCTCTACAAGAATGTTTTGCCATGGGTGTAATTCAAACCAGATGCACTGCTAAACAAATACGGTTGCTGATGCCTTCATCCTAGCCTAAAGTCAAGAGAATTCCTTGATTCAAAACACCATGCCTACATAATACCAAAAAACCCTTAGAAAATTAATAAGAAATACCACACTTCAACTGGACACAATAGATCCCAAAGTTCCATAAAATAAGAAAACCATGGCCATGATATACTCTTATTATATCAGTCATTAAACCCACTTGAAGAAGTAATAGATAAGATTATTGAAGCTCTATACCTAACTTTAATGGTTATCTGAACTAATAATATAAACTCTTAACAAACTAATAAGTCAGATGATGAATTAAACTTTATTATTACTAAAATTTATAATTAAGAATGTATTACATATCTATTCTATATAATGTTGTATCTATATGTTAATGTTTAATAATATTTAGTAAGGTAGTATTAATAAATAATTTTGTATTTATAATGTGTACTTACTTGTTTATTAAATCTATATGGTAATTTAGATTTAGCAAACTTCATTATTTAGATTTCTCCATATATGAATGCTAATGCATATAATTTACTAAATCTCTATAAATATAAATCCAATAACAAAAAATACTGTAAGTAAAAAGAAGAGTGAAAAAATCAGTCTTTATTAATTAACTTTGTGACGGTGTGTTCAGCTAATATCATTCACTGAACAGTGGTGCCTGAAACAAATAAATAGAAGTTGTTACAAGTTATAGTTCTTTTTTATATTATATATAATATGATTTGGGGTTAGATTGACCAGGAAATATAATTGCATTTTTTTTAATATTTATTAAATTAAAAAGGAGGGAGTGATTTGGTCACATTATGAACTTTAATCTGTTATACTTGTATTTATAGTAAAAATAATTCAAAAACCCCTTCAGTAACCGAGTTCTATATAAATATAAATTTGAAAAAGCTTCATTATGATTTATGAAGTATGTAATTTTTAAAATAAACACCACACTTCCAGCTTTTAATTGATATTAATACATTTTTAATACTGTGCAACATCAACCTAGCTATAGAAAAAGTGTGACATTAATCTTTAGGGCTATAATAATTTTACAGGAGCAAATTCTATTTATTCTACAACCTGCCATCTATTGTAAACTTTGAGTAATCAATAAATACTAGATGACAGTTTTTATTTTATCCATATCTATCCCTATGCTAATCGTATTCCAAGAGTAGTTTCTGGCTTATGACCTTCACCAGTGATAAGATTTAATGTTACTGGATGTTCTTGAAAAATCTTCATGATTTGAAAAGATCATCAAACCTCTTTTAATTTTTTATATTATTAGTTCTATTAAGGCTTGTTATGACAATAAGTACAGTGCTTGTTCTTACTTTTATCGCAGTTTTCTTTTTTTCATTGTTAGAGGCCATTATTTTCTTAACTCTGTTTTTTCTTAGAGATCATTAATTACTTAATCTCAGAATGGAAAAAAAAATAACTGCCCAATTAATTTGGTATTCTTAATTCTCAGCTTCCATAGATTAATGATGCTATAAATGAATATGCAAAAACAATTCAACAATCCATTTTTACCCGCTTATTATAAATCTACATTTTGAAAATGTCATGCTCTATTGAAAATGAAAATTCATATTAAATAACTATTAATTTTAAATATCCATAAACTTGAATGTTGGATTTAATTTTAGTGCAATAAACATCCATTTAAACATATATATTTAACTTTTTATCATTATATAATTTTTAAACAATAGCAATAAAAAAATAAACATTTAACAGATTTTCTTCCCTGCTTTATTAAATACAAATACTGCATAGGGCATGTTTACAGATTAATGCTTTATTTTATAACTTAATTATCAAAAAAATATTTATTATTTTTTGCTTTTATGTCTGACAATTTTTATTAAGATTTAATCTACTTTAAATCTCCATTATATAAATTTTTTTGAAGAGTTAGCATTAAAGGTATTCTACTATTATTATTATCCCATATGTCAAAACCCGCAACAACCGTCTGCAAGCAACTGCTTGCTTGCAAGGCGGCTGCGCTGACCTCTCGGCTAGAGAGAAAAATCAAAACCATTTATTAAAGTGATTAGATTGAGTAACAAATAAAACATAGCACTCATGTCAATTAGCTTATTAATTTTCAGATATTTACAGAACTATGTTTTTTTTATTTTATATTATGTTTATATACTATATTATTTACTGTACTGTATATTATTATTTTAACATCTATCTATTCAATGTTAAATAAAAATATTATTCAAATAAAATGTAAATCTTGATAAAATAATGAAGTTTGGTGATCATGAAATATCAAAGGATCCTCTTACAATTTTGTTCAGATAGTAAATGTTACCCAAACTATTTGGATATTTGGAATCCAAAGATTAGATTAAGTGCCATATAATAAGTAGATTAACCAGACTGCATATCACCAACTCATTCTTTGAAAGCTGTATTATTCCAATAACCTCATTAAATACATTAATGTTTACTTGAAATACAGGCACTCTTCACATACCTGGAGCCTAATTGTAAATATAGGGGATTTGAACTCAGACTTTCAAGCAGCCTTCAACTATTCATACTATCTCATACCACTGTTACACATGATCACATACATATAGAAAAGATAAATAATCACCAATATATGTATATGTGTGGGAGATGATAATCTGGAGCAACTGATGACTGCTGGTTTAGCATGAAATACTTATATCGGTGATTATTTATCTTTTCTACATGTATGTGGTCATGTATATCAGTGTTATGAGATAGTATGTATAGTTGAAGAGTGCTTGAAAGTCTGAGTTCAAATCCCCTATATACAATTCCAATTTAATAGATTAGCTAAATATTAGATTACTTACAGGTATTTCTCATAGTGCTATTAAAAAGATCATTTATTTACACATATGTTTTAAATGTCACTACCTATTACTAAAATTCTCTCTTTATTTGCACTGAATAAAATTATTGTACAATTTTTTTTTAAAAATACCATTCATTTTTAAAATTACCCAAATCCAAATTCAACCAGACCAGCAAAAATCATAAATATATTAAAACACAATCAAAGGTTTCACTGCTACAAGCAGACTTCTCAAGTGTAAAGAACTACAAAAACTACACAATATATATAATATTAAACATTACCCACAATTCCATTCACTTCCCATCCACCCTTAATATTAAAAGAACTCTTAAATAAGTTAATTGCTTCAGAATAATAAATTTTCAATAATAAAGACTTTTTAATTCTTCTTTTGGTTTCATTTTTCTCAAAGAAGACAACCTTAGCTTCATTAACCTTTTAACCGCTAATTATATTATTGGTTGTATGAGGTAAAAATCAAATCTTTTAATTGGCCAACTCACAAACTGAAGACAAAGCCTATTGTTAAAACATATTCGCCTATAATATTAAATTCAACTCAGATACGTTTATAAAAAGTATATTACTAATTTTTCAGGTTATGAAGAGAATGAAAGTTCTTTCAAAAATAAATTGCTATTTATTTATTCTAAAATATTCAATTTCGGCAACATAAAAGCTATAATATAAACAAAAAGGTCGACTTTTACGTTATAGAAAAGTAAATATTTCTTTTAAATATTTCTTTAATATTTTTACTAAAATCTTCAATATTTTTCGAAAATAATTTTGTTTTTTTAGTATATTTTTTAAAAAACTAGTTTAATTTCTGAAATTATATTTTTTTAATACTTAAAATTGCATTCGAAATGAAAATCTCAGCGTTTTTCTTTATTTTCTTTGATCAGGCGGTTTCTTTGTTCTTTCCAGCCAATCAGAATGTCTTTTTCGGCTGAGAGCTCACTAACAACCAATTACAACCGATGTTCTTTCTTTGTTTAGGTTTAAATGCGTTTTTTTTATTTTTTACTTGTAAAATAATTCGGAAGAGGGCACCATCTTACAGAACTTTTAAAAACCTATTCAAAACCTATCAAACGAATTTTTTAGCATAAGAACTGGCAGAGTTAGAGTGATGTCAGATGTCTACGAGGAGCTTCGTAAGAGGCAGGAAAAGGGTTAAAATTAATAGTGTGGCCTGTATCTTTTTCATGGACATACAAAGCAGAACTAAGATATCTATTTTTAACTCTACTTTTATGAATCTTTATTCTTTCATTTAAACTCAAACTACTCTGACCTATGTAGACCTTCTCACAAAATAAACAAGGGATAAAATATACTATACTGGGAATAGTCTTTCTATCAAAAATTTCCTTTGTATTATTTAATAAATTATTCAATGTAACACCCCTTTTCCAAGCATTTTTCTTATTTCCAAACAATGTACTATTTCTACATACAATTTATAAGAAGACAATTTAAATGGCATTTTTGTACTTGAATTTAATTTTGATTCTATATGTATTATTCATAATGAATCTTAGACAATGGCTTTATTTATTACAGCCCTTTACATATTTTGCACCATTAAAACTATGTTTTCCATAAGCAGGCAATTAATCAAACTTATGATATACAAATATGTAAATATTTTATCTGTATTGCGTGACTTTATTCTTTACACTTTTACAACAATGTAAAGTATTCACAATTTTTTTTATATTTATTTATTTGAAAGTAAAAGATATTAAACTTAAAATAATCAGAATTAGTTGAGTACACACATATTTAGCGTTAAATTTATTCCTAGAAACATTAGGTTAAAGATGTAACATTGAATTATTTTTACTAGCTGTATAATTATGTAAGCTTGATTTGATTTAATTAATTATCTTCCTTTTTTTTTCACTTTTAAAATGTAATGCCATTTTTACTATTTGTTGATAGGTACAATTAATCTGAAATCCTTGGTTTTGAAAATCCATCTTTTACTTCCTTATTATAAGTCTACGATCTGCCAGGTCAGAAAAAATAGATAACACCTGGAATTAGGATCATTAATTTACAGGTATTTAATAAATGTTTTTATTTTATTTATAAATGTATGTATAAACAAATTTATTTATTATAAAGTGTTAAAGATTACTTTAAAACTTTGTTTGGACAGTAGAAGTTTTGGAAGAATAGATATTTGGATTAATGATAAATATGTAGTAACTGTTAGTCAATAATTCATTGCTCGTTTTATATTTCTCCTCTCCAATGTCTTTTAATATTTTGTTGTATTCAATTTTTATGCATTGTAATTATTTATTTTCATGAAAATTTTTGTGAACATATGTATTTTCTTACAAATTTTTGATATTAGAGTTTTAGAACCTTGAAGACTAACTCTCTGTTGTATACAATGAAATCACAAACTATGCTGCATTAAAGTGATTTCAATTATATGCAATCCCCCCCCCAATGATATAAACAAATAAATAAAAATGTAAATAAAAAAAAACCCATTAAAATTCACAAATTTAATATATTTTGTAGTGTTTTGTTTTTTTTAAATTGTAGTATTAATCAGAAAATGGAAAAGTAAAACAGCATTGAAGTAAAAAAATAAAAATAAAACACATTGAAAAGAACTTGTCCAAATAAAATTGAACAATGAATGAAAATGTAGATTTATCTTATAACAGGTTATTGGTGAGATTGGGTCTGATTGCAGGGTTTATTTGATGGAATTGCAAGGTTAGACATTTATCATTAATGTGAAAAGGCATAGCATGTCTCCTGCATTGCAGGTATAATATGTAAGTATCCATTTGCCTATGTGGTTGCTGTTTCTCTTTTTGTTTATTGCATATTTTTATGATATTATTATTAAGCCAAAATACATTACATGACCACCATCTCTTATGCTTGTGTATAACTATTGTTAAAACCGGCAAAACTCACTATATGTATGCCACACACAGCAAGCTAGAGTAATCAGTGGATGCCAGAAGGCTTGTGCATAAAATCCCCATCTAGTGCTTACTCATCCAATATCCCCAGACTAGTTTCTGGCTTGTGGCCTTCGTCAGTGAGGAGCCTTGGATCTGAGAGCACTGCATCTAGATCTTAGGATCTTAGGATGTGATGTTTATTGGCTTAAAACCAATCCTGCCTAATAGGATATTGGTGGCTGTGGTTATTAAAGAACCAAAGACACCAAAATGTATGGGAACTGAACTGGGTTCAGACCCATATAACTATATAAGCTGATGGGCTTGAATTGGAAACATTAAGATGTTTTCAGTTTAAGACTCATAGTTTTGTAGTTAAATGGAGATAAAAGGTGGTTTCTGGAGGGTTGCATTAGATTCTAAGATCTAGATGCAGTGCTCTCAGATCCAAGGCTCCTCACTGACGAAGGCCACAAGCCAGAAATTAGTCTGGGGATATTGGATGAATAGGCACTAGATGGGGATTTTATGCACAAGCCTTCTGGCATCCATTGATTACTCTAGCTTGCTGTGTGTGGCATATGTATAGTGAGTTTTGCCTGTTTTAATAATATTATGTTTTTGTATTATATTTGTTGATGTTTTTATACACTTTTTATATTGCATACCTGTTAAAAAGGATGCCATTATCTGCAGTTTTAAATACTCAGGCAAAAGATAGATGTAATAGATTAGTCTATTTAGCTATAATTGATAATGTATTTTATCTAAGTTATTATTTTTTACAAAGTAATCACAAGTTTATATGCAGATTTTTGAGCCGTGACATATAGTGACATATAGTGATTTCCAGTTAGTTTTATCATTACCCAGAAAATATAGATATATATTAATCTCAAAATTATTCTGAAAACTTAGCTTAGCAGCAAAAAATAATGCTAATGACTTTATTGCTCAGGAGTTTATAAAAAGTTTGAGTGGCAGATCTGCTGGAGAATTGATCCTGAAGATGTCCTGATCCGATGTCAGAAGCTCTACCAACTATATCAAACCATGCAGTGCAAAAAACAACAACACACATATGACTTTATTACTCGAGAGTTCATAAGATGTTTAAGTGTCAGAATGGTGAATGCCGTAATTGATCCTGGGACCTCCCAATCCCGAGTCGGATGCTCTAATAAGTTGGCAAACCATGCAGAAAAGCTTAGTAATGAGTGATAGAAAATGACTCAAGAATGAGAAGTTGCTGGACTGATTGTTACACAAATATAGCATAAAGTCCTAATTTATTTACTTATTGAATATTTATATACAGTGTCTCCCATGTATGTGTATTCATTAACTACAATTTGTAAAAAAATATATATATGCATAAATCATGCATGTTCACATGCATGAGCAGCGCTAAGAACCATTTTTCAGTTGGCACTTTTTTCATCTTTCATACTCAAATCAGCTATGTTGTAGTTTTGGCTTTATTATTATACTTTTTTTTTTTTTTAAGTGTCATAGCATCGGCCAGGACGCAAACCGCAACCCGGGCAACTGCCTGCAAGTGCAAAGCAGTCGCGCTGACCTCTAATTGCATTATTACATTTTTGATTAATGACTTAATAGTATGTTTTTTTTTTAATTAAATTGTATTTTAGGTGCAGATGTCTCTGCATACACATTATATGTATAGAATTTTTTTATTATCCATAGTTTCAGGTATCCTGGGAAAACTTAGCAAAACACATTGAATATTGTGCTGCACATATAAAAATACGAATAATATTATGCTCATTATATTTCTTTTTTTTTCCATATGTCATAGCATCAGCTGGGACGTGAACCCATAACCGTCTGCAACCAACTACTTGCTTGCAAGGCAGTTGCGATGATCTCTTGGCTAACAACACTTGACGTATTTCATATTATTACATATACAAATGGTCGAGGTGTCAGCGATGGCTGCTTTACAAGCAGTTGTCCTGGGTTAGCGGGTTTGCTTCCCGGCTGATGCTATGACACATGTGAATATATATTGTACCTTTCTCAGTAAAGAAGCATTTGCTATCTTTGTGTGCCTGTGGTATGGGTGTTCATTATGCTGAAAAAAGTTTTTTTTTTTTAGTATTGGAAATTTCACATTGCTGATGAGTTAAGCTGATGGGGTAATGTCTACCATATTGTTTATTATTTGTTTGTTATTATTGTTCTAGTACATTCAGTTGTAATTTAATATATAAGCGTGCGTAATGATAAAGAATGGTACACAGTTCAATCCTGGAGAATGTTTGTGACGTAGTAGAATTAAAATGAGAAATGAGTTGATAAAGAACAAAAAAAAAATTTTCAAATACGTGTTTGTGTGCTGTTGTTGTTAGTATTATATACTGTTTCCAAGAAGTTGTTGATTATTTTTTTGCATTATTTTTAATTTTAGAGTGTTTGACTTGGTTTGCTACTCGTAAACTTATTCGTGTAAACAAATCCGTTGCACCCCATAATTCAGTCAGTCACCGTTAGTATGCTAACTATTCGTTTTAATAAATGTATTTTTTTTTAAAAAAAAAAAATACTTTGGTTTAATAAAAATGAAAAAGATTTTTTTTTAAAAAAAAATACAATTTTAATGTATGAAATATTTTTAAAATTAGAAGTATTTATTTAATATATTGCATAACTACAAAGAGAAGTTATCTGTTAATTAGTTCGCATCTTGTACTGGAGGGGGGGGGGTCAAATCATAATATTTACCCAGTGAACTTCGTGACTTTGTTTTGTTAGCATCCCTCTTCTCTTTGCTTTTCTTCATTTGACAGGTATAATGTTTTGATCTGTTTCACCTGTGTTGATAGATGTATTGACGTCAAGACTGAGCGAATGTGTTATCTTATCTCCATGACAACCTAACTATGACGCACGTGCGGTTCAACAGCTGGTCATAAAGCCTATAATACTTTTCTTTAAAGTAAAGGTTTATAGGGAAAATTTACTTCTGACAGCGACGAAAAAGGAGAGGGGAGTCTGCGATTAAATGAACAATTAAATCTCCATTCAAAGCCCAGTAGTTTGCAAGGTCAGGCAAAATTTTATAATATTACACTGTCTTTCAAAATTCATGAGACTTAGCTGTAGATTCGTGACATTATTAAGATTAAAAAAAAAAAACATGTTTACAAACATGTAATTTTTTTATAATCTAAGGTAAAGTAATTTTCTTTAATGAGAAAGCTAATCAAACTAAGTGTAGCAAATGGAATTCAAGAGGGATAAGGATTGACATTGTAGCGTAATTAACTGGATTCCGCAGTTTAGTTCTGCTACGCGCGATCTTCGGAGCATCTTTTTTCTGTACAGGGAGCGTATCCATATTATATAAATTAAAAAAAATTAAAATGTAAACAAACAAAAGTGTGTGTGTTTTAAATTAACTTTTACTATGAAAAAAATTCCAATAAATAAAAATAATGAAATGCATAAAATTATATAAATCTAGATTTAAAAAACAAAACAAAAAAACAATATTTGATGGCACTGCACTTATTTACTTAATAAATACATTACAGTATATCATTTTTATAATAAGAATAAAATTATAAACTCATTCTTAAATTTATTTATTTTTTAACCAGGTTCTATGCTTTTTAATTTATTGAGTTTGAATCAAGACTGTACGTTCTGCATTATATATATATAATAACATTTTTAAAATTTATTTTGTTTGCTTTAAATAAAATATTTCTTTTTAAAAAATGTTAATTATTTTTGGTAACCAAAAAATCCTTAATATTCATAAATGTAAATGCTAATAGATAGCATTACAAACTTTTTTGGTTTAAGCTCATTCTTAATTACAAATAATACAATTTGTAATTAAGAATGATCTCATTTGTAAACCTATACAAAATAGAAGATTAGTGGGGATAGGAATTAACCACATTTTATAAAAAATTTCATTTGTTATATCTTTTAGGATATTGATGAACACTTTTGACTAACTTATTAATTTTTAGAAAAATTTTATTTTCTGCTTCAAATATAAATTGTCATTTCATGGTCCACACTATATTGAGTGTGTGGATGAAGATTACAAAGGCTTATGGAACATAGCGGTTAGTACATTCACCTATTATAGCCATGATTTAAGATTTGAATCTGATGCATGAGTCTTAATATTCTCTTCAGGTAACAAACATAAGATTTTTCTTTCAGGTAAATGGTTCATAGTTACTTAACTAGAGAATAAATATCCCCTAATTAATTTCAGTTCACCTGTAAAAATATATGTAAAATACGATTATAATTTGATACAAACTATGTAATGGCACATCTATCGTAAAACACATTAAGGTCAGATCCTTTATGTATGCATACTATTACATTTTGTAAATATTAAAAATGGCTTTTTTTAATTTTATGTTGGGACCCAAAATTTCTAGCTTTACCACTAGAGAAATATCGTATTCCTATAAGAGTTGAATTTCTGGCTATCTTTAATTTTTTTGTAAAGACTGTTGCTATGTATTTGTTAAGATTTTTCTGATTAGTCACAAAAAATTACTGCTTTAGGTGAAGTAATCACATATCTTAAAAAGATGGTAAATATTTTCATTCCTCAATTTACAATTCATAAATAATAGAAAAAAATAAATGTAAATTTAAAAAACTAAAAAGACCTTAGCTGGAATTTCATATTGAAGAGAATTGGACATAAATGTTAAGTATGATTGTGGAACATAAATGTTAGGAGTCCAATTTAGAGTTTTTCAGAAAAGCAAATCAAACTATAAAAGTTTTAAAACAGGCAAAACTCTCCATATAGTAGTGCCACTTATCCAATATCCCCAGATTAGTTTCTGACTTATGGCCTTGTGAGGAGCCTTGGATCTAAAAGCACTGCACCTACAGCAGCCACCTTTTATCTCTACTTAACTACAAAACTATGAGAATAAAATTGAAAACACAATAATATTTTCAATCTAAGCTCAATAGCTTATATAGTCATATAGTCAGTTTAGTACCCATACATTTTGGTGACTTTAGTTCTTTAATAACCATAACCACCACTATCCTATTAGGCAAGATTGGTATTACAGATTCAAGGTTCCTCACTGATGAAGGCCACAAGCCAGAAGCTAGTCTAGTGATATTGGGTGAGTAGGCACTAGATAGGGATTTTATGCATAGGCCTTCTGGAATCCATTGCTTACTCTGGCTTGCACTGAGTGACACTACTGTATGGAAAGTTTTGCGCAAGCATAAGATATGGTGATCATGTGATGAATTAAAAGTTTTGGTATGATTAAAAATATTATTAAGAAGATAAGATTTAAAATGGCTAGAAGATTATTGGAAGCTATTGCAACCCCCCTCCTCCAACAATATCTGAATTTTTGAATAGATATATCACTCAAATATATGGTGGTATATTTGTTTCTATAATGATTTTTCCCCCTTAACAATGTAACACTTGGCCTCATTAATAGTGATAAAATGATAAAAAATTAAGTGAAACAAGAAACCAATCTAAAATGTTTACATGTCAAAAACTGAGATACATTTCTAGAAATATTTTACTACAGTAATAGCTAAAATTGAATATTTAATCATTCATGATACCATATAATTAATATTTACTAAGGTAATAAACCTCAAGAATATGTGCTTGAAAATGCGAAGGTAGGGACCTCTACAGGTCTTAACCACAAGCTCACACTTTGGAACTGCGTTAAATAAATGTATAAGCATCAGAAATGATATGTTGGTTTTTAATTGAGGAACCTTCTGCTTTGGGGATTACCATTCTATTATTGTATTAAAGGTACATAGAAGAAATTTAAAAAACAGCATTTCAAGATATCAAGCAAATAAGAGACCAGCAGGTGATATATTTAGAAGTATTTGTAACACACAGATTTATTTGATTTGTATAATCATTGCTATGATTCATCTTTCTATTCTTGTTTTTTTTTCTTCTTACTAATTTAAATGCTTGAGCAAAAGGGGGGGGGGGATATTTGTAGTTGTTAACTATTGATTTATTTAAATCTAAGATATTTGTAAAAATAATATAGGTGCTATTGCACCGGACCGCAAAGCTACTTTTTACTTAAAAACAAAATAAAATTATATTACTTTGCAAGCGCTTTCAAGAGATGTGCTCTCAACTTCATAGCTCTAAGTGAAGTAATAATATGCAAATTATGCAAATGTCAAAGGTTAATTGTTCCATTTCTTTAAGATCATGAAGCATATGTCCTTGCGGTTGGTGGCATTGCAATCCATCACAATGAAGCAGGCCTCCTTAACTTTTCTTTTTATATTGTGCCTTTCTTTGCAGACCAGGTTGACATCTAGAAGTTCAAAGTTTGAACTTTGCATAATTTGCATATAATTACTTCACTTAGAGTTACGAAGATGAAAGCGTTTGTAGAGTAATATAATTTTATTTTGTTTTTAAGTAAAAAAAATAGCTTTGTGACCAGGTGCAATAGCACCTATATTATTTTACAAATATATTTTCACCCGCAAAGTTTTCAGTTAATTTTGGATTAAATCTAAGATCAGCATGGTCTTGGAGAGGTATTGTGGATTATTTTTTTAAAAAAAATTTTTTTTTTTTTAATCTTTAAATAAAATGGAATACTCTTATCTGTAGCCAGTTGCCAAAAAGATAATTTAAGATATTTAACAATTGGTTAATACTTGTTTATTTTCTAGAATGGCAGTGACAACATGCATCTTTTATATTTTTTAGAATATAAGGTTAAACATCCCTATAAAAATATATGAGCAAATGAGCAAATGTGAAAAACAAAATTTTTTGGATGAACTTATAGTCAGTCGTTCATCATCATCATCAACAACAATTATCAATCCACTGCAGGATCTCTCCAAGTTCAATCCATCTTCTCCAATCTTTAGCTTCTCTTCACATCACCCTGAACACTTTCTTGTTTCATTCATCCATCTCACATGTGGTCTCTTTCTGGGTCTTTTACAATCTCTTGGAATTCAGTTTAAGATTTCAATTGTCCACCTATTATCATATCTTCTAGCAATATGTCCAGCCCAACACCACTTCAGTTCAATGAGAAACTGAAATACTTTCTTGATGTAAGTAAAAAGGAATAACACATAAAATTTTAAGACCTGCTTTTCAGTTCATCATGCATTTTTGAGCATGAAAACCAAAAAGAAGAAATTGAGAAATGATTTGTTGTATGAATGTTGAAATATTCAAATTAATAATGTCGAATATTGATCTAAAATCGTTGTGTGCAATATAATTTTTGAGTTTATTTTATTTTGTTTAATGGATTGCTTTTTGAATTGTGACATAGCTTGTTGAAAAAAGCTCAAAAGTAGAATAATATGTAATATTTAAAAAAAGTAATCACAGAAAATTTTAGAAGTAATCAGCTTCATCTAATCTACACTGACTTATGTAATTAATTGATTTTTATTAACGTAATCAATACACACCTCTTATTTTCAGAGATCATTTAATACTATTTCTAAATTCATTTCTGTTTATCCAAATACTACGAAATTTACTGTAGTCAATTTTATCGATACACTTCCACCCTGTAAAGTTAATTTTTTCCATTTCTTAATCAAACACATAGCTTCTTGTGTTGACATTGATGTTCAAACAGTCTCCAGAAAAATAGTTTTTTGGGAGGCCTACAACATGGTGCATAGGACTAGCCAACCTCATCCTTCTCCATCTATTCTTAATGTCACTAATAAACAATCAAAAAATTCAAATTCTGGTACCTAGAGCCAAAATATCTTGATTTCATCATTAATATTGATTTGGAGGCTCTATCTACTAGTTATTTCTTATCACAGAGAAGATCCTTTACTAACACTGATCCAGCTTGCTCTCTTTGTCATCAGTCTGAAGAAACAATACACCATTTTCTAATCTAGTGTCCTGCTCTTCTCATATATAAAAACATCATTGAGTCAATTAACCAAATCTCATATTTCTTCGTGTTACTCTTACTGATAGTATAAAAAGAGACCTTTTCCCTTTAATTAGAATCACTATATTCCTTATGTATACCCTTTGGTTCATAAGATGCCATCTTTGCTTCAACCCTACATCCAAGAAACTACAATAACTGTTTTTTAATTATTATCTCAAAAATTAAAAACAGGTACTTGCCCCACAAAACATTGTTAATGCTACATGGAGTTTGGTTACTCTCCCAACACCATTGTGATTTTTTTCCACTTACTATTATTATTATTTTTATATCAATGTGAAGTATGTAAATAATGTCTTATTTGTAATCTATAAACATTGTAGTAGTCTATCCCATGATGTTAATTGAATTCAAACCAAATTTTCCATAATTGTAGATATTTGTTTTAGCACAATAAAAATTTGTTTTAAAAGTAGGATTATGCGTATTGAGTTACACAGTTTATGAGAATACGATAATTTTAAAGGAAAGGGATTAATTTCATAGCAGGTGTTTTTTTAAAATTTCCACTGACTGTTTTCTTTGTGGAAAATTGACTTTTGTTTAACAAGAATCAGGATTACTAATTTATTTTTTTTGAGGTGTTTAAAATTGTGTTGACACATTTAAAAAATGTCATTTAAATAGATAATTGTCTAGTGTAGTTTATTACGAATTTTCAATAAAATAATTGTTTTCTTTTTCATTTGTGATGAAATCAATTCTAAGGAAACTATTGTAATTGGCAAGATAAAGTATCCAGTGTATTTTGGTGCAGTGGTAGAGCGATCGATTTGTGAGCTAAAGGTTTCTGAATTGAAACTTAATCTGTCATTGTTAGTGCTCTAGCATGACATTATATGTCAAAGTAAAAATATAATTAAAGTTTGTTCCAGATTCAAATTATTATGGATATCCACAAACTGAATTTAGCCAAGCTTGTTGGAGAAAAACCTTCATATGGACCATTAAATGCTCTTATCTTAATATGACGGAGTGTAAACTGGTGAGAAATCACAGAACAATCAGTATCAATCGGTTTCAAAAAAAAAATATGAAAAAAATCACTAAATTATATTCTTCTAGTGTAATAATATAGTTGTGCAGAAAATATATTAGTGCTTTTCTATTTGCTGTAAAGAAAGGACAGAAAAATTTTGATTGAATGATGGTGTGTGTGTGTGTGGGTATGTATACAATGATAGCGTTAAGTTGAGAGAATAAGTTTAGTTTTTTTTCTAGTAGAAAATTAAAACTGCAGTTACAATCTCCAATGGGAGATACTATCTATCAGCAAGTAAATATATTCCAAGAATACTGAAATACTTTTTGTCTTGTCCCATACGATTTAGATCTATGATAGAGGATGGGTCCAGAAGCAACGATTTTAAGATTGAATTCTCAGCAAAGTAATGGAGTAAATAAATGAAACAGATAAATGTGCAATCTGGTATTATTGTTCAAATCTTAGATCCATATGTAAGAACTGGTAAGGCACATCTATTTAAAAAAAACCTTCCTTTTCAAAAACATAGACTTATTTCTTTGTAAATTATTCCTACCAAAAGTATTCTATCTAAACTTAATGTTATGCTTAATTTCATCCATTATGCTTCAAATGTATTAATAATCTGACTAAGGTATTTCTAGTTGGTAACTTTGTTTTTTTGAAAAAAAGCCATTAAACATTAATTTATTTTAATATTTATTTTTATTTTTTCTTCCTTAATCATCTGTAATTCTTGCAATATTTCTGAAGCTATGAAGCATTATTTGCAAAATCAATCACGTATGTGAAAAATCTAAAACTTATAATTTTCATTTATTTTACTCTTCTAGCTTCCAATTGTAATATACCAAATACTTCTTATAAAATGGATGTAAAAAGTTTTGGAAATATAAAATCATCCTATCATGCACTTCCCTCAATGTTAACCTTCTTTGTACCATCAGAGGTTTAATCACTGCTATTGCATTTCAATAACTATTCTTTAGAACCACATTATGGAACTATATCTTGAATATTCAATGCTTCAATCACTGTAGAAAAGCTTGTAGAATCAAATACCTTTTCATAATCTACAAATCCCAAAACATAAACCAATAAAATATCACCTGATTCAATCACATGACTTTTGCTTATATATTGCTATTACAGCAGCATAATTTTTCACCATTTTTTTTTCATAGGCCGGGAGGCGAACCCACAACCATCTGCAAACAACTACTTGCTTGCAAGGTGGCTGTGATGACCTTTCAGCTAATAACGCTTGATGAATTTTTCACCATTTTAATGCCACTTATTGTAAGTTTTAGTAAGTAATAATAGATGTCAGATAGTAGTGATTATATCCCTATTCTGTGCCGTTCTATCCAATATCACCAGATTAGTTACAAGCTTATGATTTTTGTCAGTGGTGAGCTTTAGATTTTAGACCAGTCATCTGTTTTTTAGTTTGGGCCGATAGCTTGATAATACAACAAACAGCAAAAGATAAGGATTCAGGTGTACTCATCCAAAATTCCTCACTAATGAAAGCCATATGCTTGAGAATAGTCTAGGGATATTGAATAGGATAGCACAGGGTAGAGATTTAATAAGCACTATCATCTCACATCTGTTATTACCTATTGCAGCTTACAGCAAGTGGCATAGAAATGGAGAAAAATATGCTGCTGTAAATCCAGAACATAATGGCAACATATATTCATTGGCCGTTTTTATAACTTTTTTTCAATGCTTGGATAGAATCTACTTTTCTAAAATAATTTTTTAATCCAGTGTTTACTATATAGACAAGTTGTAATAATTTTGGTAAAGATTTTATAGATATGTAATGTCTAATATCTTCTTTATGATCTTTCTTAAATATCACTATTACTAAAGCATTCTTCCAATCGTCTGATACATCTTTATCATTTACTCATTTGGTATACAGTTTTACCAACAACTTCATGAAGCTTTTCTCTTTTTTTATAGATTTAATTGCAAGTTTAATCTCTTCATTTAACATACTTGGCAATTCATATTGTAAAAATTGTAGGGTATACTTTTGTTTTCTTATTTTTGTTACTGTACAACTCTTTATACAACATTTCCACACATTTTAAGATGTCAACTTTTTTTTAAAATAATAATTCTATATTTTCATCTTATTATTAAAATAATGTGGGGTTTTTTTTCTCATGTGTCAAAGCATTGGCCCAGAAGTGAACCCACAAACCTGGGACAACTGCTTATAAGGCAGCTGTGCTGACCACTCGACCACCAATGCTTGACTACTTTTGAAGCTTTTATTCTATTTTATAGTTTTCCTTGCCAATTTCAGTTTTAGATATTTTCTTATTCTTTTTTCCCCTCGTATATTATCTTGACTGAGTTGAAATTTTAGTGCTAAATTCTGTTCTTGTACCAGATAACTTTGTTGTTTTTCTGGATAGAATATCACTTATTTTGTTATTGCTCCCAGTTATATCACTTATCTTGTTATTGCCCTCAATTATATCACTTATCTTGTTATTGCTCTGTTATATCACTTATCTTGTTATTGCTTTCAGTTATGTCACTGATCTTGTTATTGCCCTCAGTTATATCACTTATAGTTATTATTTCTCTGTTATATCAATTATCTTTTATTATTCTCAGTTATATCACTTATCTTGTTATTGCTCTCAGTTATCTCACTTATCTTGTTATTATTTCTCTGCTATATCAATTATCTTGTTATTATTCTCAGTTATATCACTTATCTTATTATTGCTCTTAGTTATATCACTTAGTTTGTTATTGGTCTCAGTTATATCACTTATCTTGTTATTGCTCTCAGTTAAGTATGAACTATCTTTAAAATTAACTTTATTAATGTTTTTAATTTAAAATTTATTATAGGGTTTCTGAAAGCTAGAAATATCAACTGCCAATTCTGTTTTTTTTATATATAGTTTTATTTCTCTAGTTTTGTATTAACATTTATCTTAGATCTCACTAATCAATGATCACTTTCTGTGTTGAATCTATTTTTTATTAACCAAAATATAACTCAAATTTGCTGTAATTTTATTTGTATGTTTCCATGATAACTACCATTTAGCGTTTTCCTCAAAAAGAAATTCACAATATATATTTTTTATTTATAACCATTTTTCTCTCATTTCTGTTGCCACAACCAAACTTACTCATAGCATTTTCATTTTTTAACCATTTCCAATTTTGACATGAAAGTCTCCCATGCCATTTTTAAAATGTTGTTTGATGTAATCAAAAGCATTTTGTATGTCCACATAAAAGTCCTCTATTCTTTTCATCACATTGAGATCTTGTTGGCATATAAAATTAATTATTTGCATTTGATATCTTCTATTAATTTGAATAATTAATCTTGTCACTCTGACTGATATTCCATCAATCTCCACAATAATTATTCTTCCACTTTTTATTTATAATGAATCTCATTCCACTTGCATTGCCAATATTTGTATCTTTGAAGTAAAGCACTTATGTCTATTTTTCAAAACAATTATCTCTTCATAAAATTCAACAATGTTTCATTTAATATTGGATAATTCTTCAAATTCATGTAATCTTCCTTCCCTGAATATGATTTGCAATTGCAGATAGCTAAAAGAAAAACATCATCATTAAATTGGAAACTGTCTATAATCACAGAATTAATCCATTACCTTTGATCACCAACCATTGTCTTGGCTAATAACTTTACATCCTCCTGGAAATAAGGTCTATAATTTAGTTTTGTCTGACATGCTTGTAAATATTTATTTTTAAAAAGGATCGTTCACACCCACACATGCATCCCTGCCTTTAAGACAACTCAATTGATTTTCAATGAAGAACTATCAATCAACATGTTTTTAGTCCTAAGCTCATAGATAAAAAAACAAATTAACTTTGCTGGTTGCAACTCATCCATGTTAGTTTACTATATAAATAATTACATAATAATAACATTTGCAATATGTAGTAAATATTAGGAAGAGGTCAAAGTATAATTAAAGAACTCTTCTTTCAGTTAATGGCAAACTCCTTTCTGCAGGCAATCATAATACTTGAAAATGTATATGCTCCAATAAGACAGAATTTTCCTTTCAGATAATTGATTTATATATAACTCAATCAAATATATAATACTGTCAGTAAATAGATGATTTCTTACTCTTAGCTAAAGAGTAAATGAAGAATAAAAACATCTCAAACTTTTATTACCCAGCTATCAGAAACTCTTGGAGAATATTTTATTTTTCTACACTACTCTTTTGAGAAGAGGTGTTGGAAAGAATTTTGTATCATAGTAGGCTGTTGAAATGCTGTTTTATCCACTTTATTTTGTATACAATATTTAATATTCATGCAAATTAAAATGTAATAAATGTTTCGCTCGGGTAAATTAAATTTCCACAAGATATCAATGATAGAAAACGTACTTTGCTGGGGAAAAAAAAAATTGGCATTTCTCAGGCAGCAATACTATACTTTTGCAGTTATAACTGGCTAGTAGTTTCAGAAGTCATGCCAAGTTTGTAAAAAACGAAAACATAATAATATAAATGAGATAAGTTGTTCGGTTTTTAATATCATTAAAATAAACAGCAATAAAGTTTTTTTTAAAGTAAAAGAAAAACAGACTTTCTTTAAGAAGGATTGTTTGTGGAGAAAGTATTCAGTTCAGAACAGATTTCAGTTTAAATTGAGAAATATAAACAAACTATGCTCAGTTATGGTTCCTTAAGTTAATAAAGATATGTCCAATCATGAGTTCAAGGGAACATCACTAAATTTAAATTTTATAATTCATTTACAAAAAATCTGAAAAAAAAAAAAGCACATAACATTTTAATAATGTAATTTCATGAGTTTTGTTTTATCATGCAACTGAACAAAATAACAGAATAATCTTCTAAAATGCATGCTAGAGAAAATATTGGAAAATTAACAAAAAGTATACAGAAGTTACAAAAATGTGTGGTATGATAAAATTCATAAACTTTAACTCATGTGAAAATCAATGAAGTCCATGATTGTTTCATGTCTTATAATTTATACCTTAATAAAGTAAAAAAAAAAAACATCACTAAAGATAAATACTGAGCTGCTAAAATTAGTTGTGCCAATGAGATACAAACAATAGCAAGTTACCACTATTGAGGATGGAAATTTAAATATAATCAAATGATTAGTGACTGAGGAGATTGTACAGTAGTTGGACAATGAAAATAATGAATTGAGCTCTGATTCCAGAAGCAATTAGCTCTCAAATCCTTGGACAGGAAATGATTATCTTATCATGTGGCCCAATACTTTTGGGTTTAATTATTTTCACTTGCCTTCCAGCACCACACACTTAATAAGAATTAATATTTACAACTTTAAATTGATTGAAAATATTTCTAATTATAAGATCTAAACATTAACTCACTGTGAATCGAAAGATTTCACGAATGTTGATTTCTAGATGAGGTAATGGACTTAATTAGTGAAGAACTTACTAGCTTCACACTCTCAAATCAAAATGCTTTAGATTTGCCCATATAATTAGAAAAAGTAGGTTGAAGATAAGATGGCTGCTCTTATCTTTATGAAGTCATAATCTAGTATTAAGATTTGTAGAAGTCCCTCTCATGGTAAAATTGAGCACTTGAGGTGCATAGTAGTAAGGTTAAAAAGCCTTATATGTATTTATGTGCTGACCATGTGCTTAATAAGAATTAATGCTTAAAACTTACATTTTATGCACATATAATTCTTAAGTACTGCATGAAATAAAGTTTTATTATCAAAAAAATATATGGGATCCAAAGTCCACTATCTAAATGATTACAACAATAAAATTGATATCTTTCTATAATCTATTTTAATTTTGTTACTATTTTAATATTGATATTTTGTATTATTATTTTATTACAATGTATGTGTGTTCAGAGATAGCCAAGTATTGCAAATCAGAAGGCCAGATGCAGACACTAATTTTAATATTTTTTTATTATTGGTTTTAATTGTACACAGAGGCTAAACTCTCCATACAGTAGCACCACCAGTGCAAGACAGAGTAATCAGTGGGTGCAAAAAAGTTTGTGTGTAAAAATCCCTATTTAGTGCCTACTCATCCAATATCCGCAGACTAGTTTCCAGCTTGTGGGTTTCATCAGTGAGGAGCCTTGAATCTGAGAGCACTCCACCTAGATTTTAAGATCTAATGCAACCCTACAGAAGTCACCTTTTACCTTATTAGCTAACTATAAAGCTTTGAGTCCAAAATGAAAACACAATAATGTTTTCAATTCAAGCTTATTATCTTGTGTAGTTGTATACTTCTTGCATCCATTGATTACTCTGGTTTGCACTAATGGAGCTGCTGTATGGAGAGTTTAGCCTCTGTGTAAACAGCTTATGTAAACATAAGAAATGATTATCATGTGATGTTTAGTGGTTTTAATTTTATTATAGAAGTTAATAATATCTCCTCACTTGTGGCACACTATATAATATTAAAGCAGAGATGTTAAATGTGAGGATACACTCATTCCAGTCACAAAATAGAGACTTGAGAAAATAAGAATGACTATCTTATTTTCAAACCTAAATGCACTTATACAGGCCAATCTCAAATATCTTGGAATAAGAGAAAGAATGGAATCAGAGTATTCTTGCATTTAACATCACTGATTTAATATTAAATAGCATGGCACAAATGAGGAGGAAGTATTACCTTCTAAATAAAATTCCAATATGACACTGCACTAATAAAATTCATTGATCATTATTGGTTTTATTAATTTTAAAATAACTACATCAAGACCTTCACATTTTACTATGAAAGATAGAAAACAAATTATATAATCACTGGAGCCATCAATAATACAAAATTTATAACTTTTTGTATAATGATCAGTGATAAAGTGAATGATCACTGTTTGGTCATGAGATAGCTCTTACTGCCTAATTATCTCAAATATCCTCTTAATTAAAAATTGTTTACTATATTGTATTATAATACAAATTTAAATTTTAAATAAATTTAATTAAAAATTAATTACAGGATGGATATTAATCCATCAAACATCAATTATCATCATTCTTTATGCTTACACAAGCTGTTTTTACAGAGGCAAAACTCCATACAGTAGCGCCACTCAGTACAAGCCAGAGTAATCAATGGATTCAGAAAGATTTGTGCATAAAATCCCTATCTAGTGCCTACTCATCCAATATCCTCAGACCAATTTCTAGCTTGTGGCTTTTATCAGTGTGGAACCTCAGATCTGTAAGCATTGCACCTAGATTGTAGGATCTAATGCAACACTCCAACAGCCATTTTTTATTTTTTAAACTAACTATAAAGCTTTAAGTCCAAAATGAAATTACATTAATGTTTTCAGGCTAAGCTCATTAGCTTCTATAGTTGTATAGATCTGAACTCAGTTCAGTATCCATACTTTTTGGTGTCTTTGGTTCTTTATTACCATAGTCACCATAATTGGTATTAAACCATCAAACATCACATGATCATCATTTTTTATGCTAATACAAACTGTTTTTCACAAAGGCAAAACTCTCCATATAGTAGCATCACTTGGTGCATGCCAGAGTAATCAATTAATACAAGAAGATTTAACTTGAAAACATTATTGTGTTTTCATTTTGGACTCAAAGCTTTATAGTTAGCTAACAACATAAAAGGTGGTTGCTGGAAGGTTGCATTAGATTCTAAGATCTAGGTGTAATGCGTTCAGATCCAAGGCTCCTCACTCATGAAAGCCACAAGCTAAAAACTAGTCTGGTGATATTGGATGAATAGGCACTAGATAGGGATTTTATGCACAAATCTTGCTGCATCAATTGATTACTCTGGGTTGCACTGAATGGTGCTACTGTATGGAGAGTTTTGCCTCTGTGAAAAACAGTTTGTATAAGCATAAAGACTGGTGATCATGTGATCTTTGATGGTTTAATACCAATTCTGTCCAATAGGATATCAAAAAGTATGGATGCTGAACTGAGTTCAGCTCTATACAACTATACAAGTTAACGAGCTATTTTCATTTTAGAATCAAAGCTTTATAGTTAGTTAAAAAAGTAAAAGGTGGCTGCTGGAGGATTGCATTAGATCCTAAGATCTAGATGCAGTGCTCTCAGATCCAAGACTTCTCACTGATGAAAGCCACAAGATAAAAAGTAGGCTGGTGATAATGGATGAGTAGGCACTAGATAGGCATTTTATGCACAAATCTTCCTGCATCCATTGATTACTCTGGCTTGCACTGAGTGCCTCTTGTGAAAAAACGATGGATATTATATAGTTTAATTAACTCAGGTGGAACACAGCTTGAAAGGTTCCCTAAATGAAAAAAAACCTAATTAGATAATATAAATATATTAATTATTAAAATTTAATCGGCATTTGTCAGCTTTTAATTAAATTGATTTAAAATATAAAAAAAAATGCGTACACATTTTTCTTAAGTATAGGAGTCTGCGTAAGAATAAAAACATCTCACTTATTAATAGTACTGCTTAGCTTAACACTAAAGTTATCCAGAATGGTACTATTATATATTATCAAATTGATAATGAGACTTTTTGGATACGTTTATTATTTTTTGTTTATTAGTTGAGCCTTTACAAATTTATTATATACTTTATGTTTACTTCCTCAATTGCTTAAACAGGTTTGTTTTGATATTGATTTTTTTTATTAAAGCCATTTATATGTAGTTGGAATATAATAAAACCCTTAGACTATTTATTTAACTTTATTACTACAATAAACATAATCTCCAACTCTACATAAATATTTTGCAAATTTATGAAGGTAAACAATTACATGCTTAGACACCTACAAACTGCTCTATTTTATTTATCTTTTAGAAAACTGAAACTTGTTTTCTATAAATTTTATTAAAGTGTTTGAATTGACTTAAAACTTTCCGTTAATAAATATTGCTTATTATCATATATCATTTTTCTATTTTTTATATAAAAATATTATAAAGCAATTTATTTCATTCATTCATGTTTTTTTTTTTTTTAACCAACACAATATCACATGATTTTTTTAATTTACTACAGTTTTATAAACATGAGTTGCTCTCCGTCTATTCTATATCTCATTAATAGAAGATAAATCCAGAAACTGGGACGAGGATTAAATTACACTAATAGGATAACTTTTATTTTTTAAAACTGATATGGTCAACATGCTTCTGTTAGTAGTGTCAAGCTGTGAAGAACTAGGCACGAAGATTCTTCTTTAACTGTCGAAGAACACACAACCTCTCCAATTCAACTATGATTGAACAATACTCATTAAAAGTTTTATTATGAGTTCCTCAATTTCTAATATCACAATAACACACTATTGAAGTCTAATTATAATTGCTTATTAATAAATATACTCTCTAGTTGGACAATCTACTGCTAAAGTTTCATGGTTATGCATAAATATACAGATTCCTCTGTAATTGTACCACTGTATCATATCATAAATTTAGTTATAAACTAAATAAAATGTTAATTTCAATCACCGTAAATGAAACCTTCATTATCCAGTCATCATACCATATGAAAATATTTGATTAATTGCCCTGCATGGTATACATTTCAATAATCATCAGCAATCTGCATTAATTAAAGCAGAGAAGAATATTAGAGCTCTGATGAAGACTGCTGGACAGTTGAAACTGTAAGGAAAATAAAGAAGTTTTTAAGAAAATTTGTTTGCATTGAAGTGTATATGAAAGAAGTGTTATAAGCAATATATATATAATCTGCATTAATATGGAAACCACATTAATAAAAGCAATCAGAAAAACTTTATAATAAATTCTCTACTGCAATGTTTTCTAATTATTCCATTCCAATACAGCTGAGCATTAACCAAGAAGAGCAATTAAAATTTCATTTTATTAATTAAATCTTGATTAAAACAGTTTCATCAAAATATATATCTAATAGATTTAACATACCTAGAAATAATATAGCTAAACCTGGAAAGCTGTCAGCTCCAATCATAGTTCATAAATCATGTTATCCTGCATCTTACATCATAAAATAACTGACCAATCAAAATGTACATCCTGCAAAATAATGTTCATATAAAAATGGCAAACAACTACAAATGTTTTTTGTATTGTGATTGAAGCTGACATCTCTTTGGGTTTATTTACATTATTTCTAGGTAGTAATCTATCAATTAATTTTATCTTAAAGTAAATCTTTTCTACATTGTTAGAATGTGTAAAATGTGTATGTGTAGTTTAGATTTTTTTTTTCATGTGTCATAGCATCAGCCAGGAAGTGAACCCGCTAACCCAGGACAACTGCTTGTAAAGCAGCTGTCGCTGACCTCTCGACCACCAATGCTTGACTAGATTTTTTTTTCTTCTATATATTTGAAGATAAATGTAAGTGATATTTTCTAGTAAATCAAATGCTGATAGGGAAAACTAAAAAATAATAATAAATAATTTAATTTGGATATTTATTAAACAAACATAAGCTTGACTTGAAAATGCTCTAAACTCAATGTTAAAATAATTATGAATATTTTTGCATCCTCTCTCCTTAAGATGCACTTAAAAACACCTTGGTTTTTAAATTCATATTCTCTCTCCATACATAAACATCTTTAGCAAAGTATTAAACCATGATTGCAATAGGGTGCATTCTATACAACTTAGGTTAATAGCATGTTTCTTTTAAAGTGGTGATAGAAGAAATAATAAAAGTTGTGAGAGCAGAAAATGTAATCCTTCTAAATCAAAGTATGGTGATAAGAACATTTCCAATAATAAAGCTTTTAAAATGAAATAAAAAGCACGTTAACTATTTATAAAGAAAAAATTTAAAATATAACAAATTGTTGATATTCTAAATATAGA
Source organism: Epiperipatus broadwayi (assembly GCA_028023455.1). Taxonomy (NCBI): domain Eukaryota; kingdom Metazoa; phylum Onychophora; class Udeonychophora; order Euonychophora; family Peripatidae; genus Epiperipatus; species Epiperipatus broadwayi. The sequence continues at coordinate 721,767 of JAQFVV010000259.1, read as the reverse complement.
CTGTATTTGGAATATCAATAGATAGAATGAAATATACTAGGATTTTTAAATAGAAAATAAATATATTAAAAAATATAATAATATAGTTTTATTGATAGACCATGTGTAGTTTAATGCATTGGTAGAGTGTCAGAGAGGGCGAAATGTGTTTCCTCTGACCAATTTCAGTTTTGGAATTTCTGGTGACCAAACTTCTTATGTATTTCCAAACAATAAGGTAATTTGATCATTTCATTTTAATAATAATAAACTGCTATTCACAAATAAATATGGGCCATTCAAACTTCACAGAAACAAAAAAGAAAGAAAGGGTGGAAGAGTAAAAAATAGTCTACAAATGTTTTGGGGTGACTACACACACCAACTGTGAACTATAAATAGGTCCTCATATAAAATATGCAGGACCATTTTTTCTATTTATTTAATATTTTATTGTATTGTTTTTAATTTCTTCAGCATAAAACCTTTCTTCCTGAAATGCTTCTATACCATGATATAGTTCTCCAATGTATTCTATTCTCTACTGTATCACCCCAATAAAACAGCTGACATTGTACTTCGTTAGAATGCCTTTCAGATAATCTTCATAGGTTGTTTTAAAAATATAAGTCCTTTAAATTATAAAGATATATGAAACCAATTACATTAATTTATAACAAAAATAATTGTATGAACATATAAAAAACATCAATTAATTCGACTAATAATTGGCTAATGATAAATGAGTGGAAGGTTATGTAATATACATTTACACAGGGGTTTTTTTTCTATCCTGAAAATATTGTATAGTTTTAATAGGTTATAGTCAATTTTACGTATAAAAAAAAGATAGATGTCGCTATGTATGCAATGTACATTGTAATTGTAAATTAGTTAATCGAAAAGGGCAAAAATTAATATATGCTGGAAAGATCATTGATTTATTTAAATCTTCATAATGTAGATGAGGTCTACAATCTCTCAAGAAAATCCACAATCAAGTTCATTATAAAGCATCTTTTATTATGTCTTCTATTATTCATGTGTTTTGTGTTATTTTACGATATTAATTTTAATAGTATCACACCCAGAAAGCTGAAGAAGATATTGATTGTTTTATAATCTTGCCATTGTATTTTAAAAATTTTACAGACCGTTCTTAAATGAAACTTTTTTAATACCTTTATACTGTACTGATAGAGAACCCATGTTTCATTTCCATATAGTAAATTAGATAAAATAACAACACTCTATATATCACATGATCACCATTTTTTATGCTTGCACGTAACTGTTATTAAAACAGGCAAAACTCTCCATACAGTAGTGCCATTCAGTGCCAGCCAGAGTAATCAATGGATGCCAGAAGGCTTGTGTATAAAATCCCCATCTAGTGCTTACTCATCCAATATCCTCAGACTAGTTTCTGGCTTGTGGCCTTTGTTAGTGAGGAGCCTTGAATCTGAAGGCACTGCACCTAGATCTAGATCCAAGGCTCCTCACTGATGAAGGCCACAAGCCAGAAACTAGTCTGGGGATATTGAGTGAGTAAGCAATAGATGGGGATTTTATGCACAAGCCTTCTGCCATATATTGATTACTCTGGCTGGCACTGAGTGGCACTACTGTATGGAGAGTTTTGCCTGTTTTAATAACTCTATATAGTTAAGTTAGTTGTAATAGTTTTTCTCTGTAAAAAAAGGTTCTATTTTTTAATTAATTAAAAGCAATAATACTTTGGAATCTGAGTTTTATATGAATATCTAAATTCACTTTTCTAATTATAAAACTACCAAGATATTTTAAACTGACTTGCATTTTCAAGTTGTTAACCATCTAAGATAGAACTTGCTAAAAAAAAATTCTTATTTTACAAACTGATAAAAAACTTGAGTTTTTAAACATTAATTCACAAACCAAGGTCTTTAAAATATTAATAACATCTTATATACAGACTTTTAAACTGGAAAAAATAGCACTGTTGTTAGCATGCTGCAAATTCAGAATCCAAGAAAAAAAAGTTATTGTTTCACTTTTAATTGATCCAAATCAAAAAGTTCTACCATCAAACCTGTACTGTAGCTTGATCTTTATTTGGTTAAATCACATATAAACAATTTCAAAGAACAATGTCGTAGTAAATACACATCCTATTACAAATACCTCATATTTTCCATTTGTAGTAATAATGCTTGTTTTCATAGCATCATATAGAAGTGTATAATAGAAACCTAGTTTTGGTGAACTCTCAGTTGTATCAAATGCAGTGACTAAATCAATAAAAGTGATATACTTATCCTGACACTTTTTTTGTATTTGTCTGTCAATGAAAACTATGTCTACAGTTCTTTTTGATTCTCTAAAATCATATTGAGTCACCAGTAAACATCCTTAAGTGAAAGCAACTTGTTCAATAAAACTCTTGAAAGTACTTTTGCTGTAGTGTGTAATACAATATTCCATGATAATTATTGCAGTCTTTTTGTTTTTAAAAAAATTGGAACAATAAACGCATCCTTAAGATCAATCAGCATAACTTCAGAGTCCATATATTCATATAAAAAATGTAATGTACTTGAAGTTACCATATCATTACCATAAACCCCTACCTAGTACCTACTCATCCAATATCCTCAGACTAGTTTTTAAGTTGTGGCTTTCATCAATGAGAAGCCCTGGACCTGAGAGCACAGCACCTAGATCTTAGGATCTAATGCACCCTCCAGCAGCCATCTTTTACATTATTAGCTAATTATAAAGCTTTGAGTCCAAAATGAAAATGTAATAAGGTTTTCAATTCAAGCTCATTAGCTTGTATAGTTATATAGATCTGAACTTAATTCAGCATACATATTTTTTGGTGTCTTTGGTTTTTTAATAACCACTATCACCATATTCTATTTGGCAGGATTGATTATCTAAGCATTAGGGTGATTAAAACATGGCATTATCAAAATATAGATCTGAAACCTTGTGTCAAATTCTAAAAAAAAAACATTTATCATAATGGAACATCAATGATTAGATTATATAGTAACACTAATAAAATTAATAGTGACAAGAGTGCACATCAGTTTGATTTTATATCTCTAAAATTTTTATAGCAGTTTTATAAGAAGTATATCTTAATCAGATTATTAATATAGAGATGGAAAGGTAATGGCTGAAATTAATTGAATTAAACTTGGGTGGTAGACATAAAAGAAAATATGCCTATGTGTTTGAAAAATCAAGGTTTTTAATGGATGAGGTTTACCAGTTCTTACTTATGGATCAGAAACTTGGAGATGTATGTGTTAAGAATAACAAGAAGGGATCAAAAATAAAATATATGGGTGAGTGAACAAACAGATATTAGTGATATATGAAAGAATTATGAGACTGAAATAGATCTGGGTTGGATATATTATTAGAAAAGATGATATGATAACATAAGTGCAATTGAAGTTTTAAATTAGAATGCGACCATGTGCGAGATAGAGAGATCGGATAAATCGTGATAAGTCTTCATTCTGCAGTGGATCGATAATGGATGCAAATTATAATGATCATAGTGTGCTGTTCCAACTGCATTCACATAGAAAATCTTAGTATACACACTTATTTAAAATTAAATCTTATTTGAATGTTATAGGATATATGTTCTCATTAAATAAGAAATGGTACTATATATTTTTAAAGGAAATATAAATTGCTACTATTTGATTTATATTTAAAAAAAAACAATTGCTGCTTATTAAGAAATAATCGTAAAAAACTTTGGTTGTAAACATTCAGCGCTGAATTGCCTAGATAAATCTTCGATGTGATGTTTGTATATTAGGCTGTGCTCGTGCACATATACAAAGCTTTGCCTGAGAGTGCTTATCACAGATTAAAATTGTTGATTTTACTAATCGAGTCTAGACACTGAACTAAGCTGATTATTTTTTAAAAGATTATTTTTACTGAAACAAATTAATTTTTAATTAACTGGTTCTTTTAATTAACAATTTAAATTATTAATAGTTGATTCTTTTAAAAGCCTCATTTATTTTCAGCCACATGTACTAGTGGTCATTTCTGACAGGACTTCTGCAATTATATGGTTGGCTAAATGTTAATAATGAATGACCGGGAAGGAGTTTTGGCTGCTCTTGGCATGTCATTCTCATGGAAATAGCAAGAAGATATACAGTGATCCAAGGATCATTTGTCATTGGAGTTGTCTTCTCTTTCTTAAATTTTAAATAATGGACGCTGTAAAAGTAGAATGATTTCAATGCGTTTTTAAATAAACTCGCATTAATCTGTTTTTCACAGAACAGTCTAACAGTTCAATAAAATATCCGAAATTTTATTTAAAAACTGTTTTCAGGTTTTACATTTTTAGTCACTCAAAAAAAAAAAAAAATTGCTTACCTATATATGTTATACGTTAAATTCTTAATTCTAAGGCGGGTTAACTTTATTCATGTGTTTTAAAGAATATGAATAAAATAGAAGCCATAAGTATATCTAAATATATATATATGGAATAAAAATGGTTGGATTAATAATATATCGTTGTGTTTGATTTAAATATATATATATTAATCTTTAATAGGGTTTAAAATTATTATTTAGGCTAGTAATGATTGATAATCTCTAATCTAACAAACAACTAATATTAATAATTAAAATATTTATATAAAATGGACGCTGTAAAAGATGTAAGAAAAGAAAGTTTGGATCTGAACATCAAACATTACATGATCACTACTCTTTATGCTTGCACAAGTTATTTTCACAGAGGCAAAACTCTCCATACAGTAATGCCACTCAGTGCAAGCCAGAGTAATCAATGGATGCAGGAAGGTTTGTGCATAAAATCCTATCTAGTGCCTACTCATCCAATATTTCCAAACTAGTTTCTAGCTTGTGGCTTTCATCAGTGAGAAGCCTTGGATCTGAGAGCACTGCACCAAGATCTTAGAATCCTAAGATCTAGCTGCACTGCTTTCAGATCCTAAGATCTAGGTGCAGTGCTCTCAGATCCAAGGCTTTTCACTGATAAAAGCCACAAGTTAGAAACTAGTCTGGTGATATCGGATGCAGCACTAGATAGGGATTTTATGCACAAACCTTCCTGCATCCATTGATTACTCTGACTTGCACTAAGTGGCACTACTGTATGAAGAATTTTGCCTCTGTGAAGATTGGATCTGGTAGATAAATTGTATTAATTCAAAATATGTGAATGAGGAAATAAATAGGTATCATTACATCAATTAAAAAAATTAAAGAGGCTAAGAAAGAACTGAGCTGGTCCAGATGAATTATTGAAAAACATTGTGAAAGATTAAAAAAAAGTTCATATGTGCAACAGCTGGAGGAGCTAAAAAGACTAGAGACTTTCATTCTCCAGTGAATTGATAATAATAGAAAACAATATTTCTAGTATTTCAATTTTAAAGTTAAATCATAAACTTAAATGAATCTTTTATAATTAAAATACATACTTATTTAAACACATGTTAAACCACTAAACATCTCATGATCACTATCTCATATTAGCACATAATTGTTATTAAACAAGGCAAAACTCTCCATACAGTAGTGCCACCCTGTGCCAACCAGAGTAATCAATGTATGCCAGAAGGCTTGTGCATAAAATCCCTATCTAGTGCCTACTCATCCAATATCTCCAGACTAGTTTCTGGCTTGTGGCCTTCTTGTACTTGATCAATTTTATTCTATTAGTAACATACAATAATACACATACACATAAATATAGTTACAATAAGATTGATATAAAGATTTTACAATTAAAACATGATTGCTAAAATATATGAATATTGACTACATATATGTGTAGAACTAAGTCCAAGCAATGATCTGCACTGTTTAATAAAATAGTTAAATAACGGACCATTGACTTCAAAGTCCACATCATAGCTCTGATTATTCATTTCTATTGTTTGAACTTTGTAACAAGTAGATAAGGATAATTTATTATGATCTGTACATATACACAATAGTCAATGCAACAGCTTGTCTATGATTTTAAGTTTAAGTTGGGAGTAGAGTCAGAAATTATTCATTTAATTCAAAATGTTCTCTTTTATTCACATATGCTAATCATAATTGAGTATATATGTTGAGATTATATGATGCAACCATATCTGATATAAAAGGCAGAATCGTCATTTGATGTATTTGTTTCCATGAATGAAACTTGCATGACAATTTGAAAAGTAGATAAAAGCTTGTAGATAAGCAGTAATCATATTTATGCTAAAAACTGAATACCTTAATAACAACTGTATATTGAAACATTAAAGAGAAGTTATGAGCTGATGGTAATTCAAAAAATGTCATAAAACCATAAAAAAATTTCTTGTGTCTTTCTTTAAACCACTTTACAAATCAGTCAGAATATTTTCACTTTCTAGCCACCTTCATTGCAATTAGAATTTTTTCTATTGATGGACAAAAAAAAAAACACTCCCATACTTCCTTTTATGGTTGACAAAAAAAAGACTGTGATGTAGCATTATTTAAATGACTCTTTTTTAGAACTTCTACTTCATTGTTTAATAATTTATTAGCTTTTGCACTCATTTGTAAGTTTCTATTATTTTGTTTTTGTTTGAAAAAAATTATTGAAGTTAAATTTTGACACAGTACTCTTTTATCCTAGATTTTCTCTTCTATATCTTAGCAATGTAGTGTGGATGATTTTAACTGTTAGAATTTCCATAAATTTTTCATTTATCCACTGATTTTCAGCAGTTACAACTCTAGATGTTCTCAATTAATAGACAATCATACAACATTATTGTTCAGTAGCTTAAGTACTAGAGGTGACAAAGATGAGTGCAACATACGGCTTTAAATCATCAAAAAGTTTGCCAACTTCACTAATGTACTTGCAGGGTAATAGTATTCAGGTAAAATTCTTTAAAGAAAATCAGAATTGATAAACATGAAAGTTAGTTTAGCAATAGTTTAGGGGAATGGATTTCTTTTCACTGGTTTGATGTATTGGTAGAATGGATGTCTCTGGAGTTGAAAGTCTATGGGCCATGACTTAATTCTGTTACTTTCAATGGTTCAATTTTTTATGAATCCTTGAGCAATATATCATTCCACCATTTTTACAACTAAATTTGGAAAAATCAATAAGGTGTGATTGAAATGGTGGACCTCTATATTTTCTGACAATTAAGAAAAAAATAGTTATTTGAAATTTTTGTTTGTTTTTTTTAATCAATGCATATCTCTCATTTCACTTTAAAAATCAAAATAATTTAATTTCCATAATAAGATTGACTTTAAGATCTGATATAGACTGTATATTGGAACAATTTAAAGTTCTCTTGTGTTTTAGTTCATAATAGAATGATGGGCTTGGAAAATTAAAGCTTTCTAAATATGAGCTCAACTGGTTACCTTTTATGCTCAAACATCACATGGCCTTCCAAGTAACTAGTCTTTTTAGAATAATAATGGGGAGGATTCAAAAAATGATTTCTGAACCAAAGCAATAATTGGATATCACATGGCCTCCTAGCATTTAATCCCATATGATTATTTTCCCCTAAATTGTTTAGCTAGACATAAACTGAGAGACTTAAGAGCTAAAGGTTCTTGGATCAAAACTCAGTCTACTGTTATTAGTATTCAAGCATCACATGACCTCCTAAACAACTAACCACTTCATTATTTACTCTTAGAATGTTTAGCAGAGTAATAAAATGATAAAGCAAACATTACACATTCAAGCTCAGACTTTTACTTTTGCTGCTTGAACTTCGTATAGCCATATAATTTATTTTTCCCTGAGCTATTTAGCATAGAAAGAGATTGGTAGACTTGAGAACTAAAAATTCTTGGATCAATACCCATCCTATTGATTTTATGCTATCAAATGTAAATATGATCTCTCAAGCAACTATTATTCATTTACTTTTCCTAGACTGTTTAATATGGTGGTAGAGTGCTGAGCATGAGAACTAATATTTTCTGAATTGGAGTCCAAACTGTCATTTTAGCGAATGGTCATCACATGATTTCCAAAGAAGGTGGCCATTTGATTACTTTTTCCTGGGCTGTTTAGTGGAGTCATATAGTAATGAACTCAGGGAGATAAAGATTTTTGGATAAAAGGTTAGATGAATTTATAACCACTAGAAGATACTATATTTACATATCCAGTGCTTAGAATTTAATTACGTGGAATTAACGGCAATAAAGTTGATCATATTAGACTAAAAGGATGCTCATCTATGTTTCTAAGCATTTAAAAAGTTGATAACTTTTTTGAAGAAGTATGACATATACCATAAATTAAGCGAATGAAGAACATAGTTACACTACATAACAAAACTCTCACCCAATTCAAGGTAATAGCCATTCTCATAAAAATAAGGCGTATGTTAAAAAGTAAAAAATATAAAACTTACCTCAACTATTATTTTATTTACTTACTGTTTACACAAACATTGTTTAATAAGAATATATTCAGTAAAATATTGAAATTTACACATGAAATACCACAGATCACTGGAGTCATTCAGACTTTCCATGCCTTAATCATGATTATATCAATGATTTTCTTTATAGAATCATAAAAATCATAATTTAATTATTTGTTCTCCTGATAAATTCGATTAATTTCATCGCCTTACATTTTGAAAAAGTGTAGAATTGCTTATAGAAATATTTTTTAAAGATATTCTTGAATTTTTATTTTTGACATAATTTATTTATGTTACAAAATGTATTTAAAATATTTTGAATTTAGAAATAACTTTTTTTTGCTACTTTATCTACATCAGTGTGAATTGGAAATATAAATTATTACTTAATTATTGTTTTGTATTACAAAATAAAAAGATTGTTTTTAATTAAGAATACTAATGACTCCATACTATAGAAAAAAACAAAACATGACATCCTTGAACTGTTGATTCCTTAGTACTAATTTAAATATTTGTAAACATCTACTTTTTTGACTTACAAAAAAAAAAAAAGATTAATGAGTTATTTATACTGAAAATTATTTATAAAATATTAAAGTAGAAGCTGTTTAATATTCTTGCATTCTATTTGCATGATTTATAGTAAATATTTAAAAAAATCCACATATTCTTTTTATAATATTTTTTATTAAATTGTTTGATAGTTTTGACTGTGTAGCAGTTTTTTTCAGAGTGAAATACAAACGTAATTTTTTTTGTGAGACAATTTAATAAAACACATTGTAAAAAGCACAAAGAAATGAATTTTTTAAAGAGATTTATTATACCATTGTAATAACTGAAACACAGACTTATTATATACTTGATTCTATATATGTAATATATAGGGTATATGAGCACAGACTTTCACACAACCCACCACTCCATCTCATACATGGGTATGACAAGAATCTCGGCCTTAGGGTGGCCTTTGAGCATTCCATCATCAGATATTCAATTGGATGGATGGTTGAAGAGTTGGAGTGTGGAGTAGATTGAAGCATGTCCATTAAAGTAGGAGGATTGGCTATCTTAATATATATCTGAGTACTTATAGCATATATGTGCAGAGATGGTAATCTGGACCAACTGATGATTGCTGGTTTAGTATGAAATATTATATTGGTGATTATTTATCTTTTCGATATATATGTGTTCAAGTGTATTGGTGGAAAGTGGTGGGTTGTGTGAAAGTCTGTACTCATATACCCTATATATTACATATACCGTTGTGTATATATATGTAATCTAAAATAATATAAAACTACATGTTATTTAAATTAACTGAATCAAACTATTAACTATTTAATCTGTCATTAGAATGCAAAAAGTTGTGAAAATAGAATATGCTAAAAAACAATTTAAAAAATGATAAATATTAATCTTCTTAAACACTTACTGAGGTTGAATGAATGATAGGCTTCTCACAGCCTATTCTGTGAATAGCATACTTTAGCATGCAGATCTGATGTCTTCACTTGGAAACCAAACTTTATCTTGTTGATAAACTCTGATATATTATTATAACCCTTAAGATAATTAAGTAAATGGAATTAGAGAAGTAATATATATATATGTGTGTGTGATTTGTAGGGTAAAATATATTTTTAACCAATCAAATTAAAGTTACAAAAAAAAAAAAAAAGACAAAATGTTTTATTTGAAATATAGCACTTTCAAGAATAGTTATTTCTAAAAGTAAAAATATAAAAAAAAGTACGGGAAGCTTATATTATAAAAAAAAAAAAAACATAAAAGTTAATAACAACAAATATATTATTTAATATATAAAAAAAATTGATGATTGGAAAATGGGAGATATTTATCTTGAAAAAATGGAAGAATATAAATATATAGGTAATCTGCTAAATGGGGAAAAGAACTATGTGGAACTATAATTAAAGCAATAAGTAGAATTGGATTGATTAAAAATATATCATGCTTTTCATATAAGGAATGTGAAGTATGTTAAGTAGTTTAGAAAAGATTACAATATAATATTGTCTTCATTATTTTGAAATGAGATATTGTCTACTGTACAGGATATCATTAAAATTTTTAGATAAGTCTAAAAAAATAAGTAGATGCACATAGAATTGTTAGTTGTGAACATTGTGACTATTCAATAAAAACATTGGGTGAACTTATCTTTTAAAGAAGTAAATTAAAAGAGATATAACAAGTCTACATCGTAAGAATAAGAACAGTAAAAATGGATCTTAATGCTTTATGTGGAGAAATCAACAAATTTAGCAGGCCAAAAAAATATTAAAATAAGCTAATTTAATATATTTTTGTATATTTGTATAAAAAATATGATAAATATATAGAGATTGGAATAAAAAAAATTGTACTATAAATGTGAATGTATACAGGAGATGAAAAAAAGATGTAGTACTCTCAGATCCAAGGCTCCTCACTGACGAAGGCCATAATCCAGAAACTAGTCTGGGGATATTGAATGAGTAGGCACTAGATGGGGATTTTATGCACAAGCCTTCTGGCATCCATTGATTACTCTAGCTTACTGTGTGTGGCAATATATATATATATAGTGAGTTTCACTTGTTTTAGATGAAAAAAGAGTAGTAAATATTTGTTTTTTTGAGTGAAACAAATTAAAAGACATGGGGGGGGGGTTCCAATTTCATATGAAAATTAACAAAATATCTTTCTATTAAATGGTATAGTAGAAGAATAAGAAATGTATCTATAGATTTGCCATTAATCAACCAATGGATATAAAGTTCTGGAATACTTCTAATTTGTTAAAGGAAGGTAACAGTGTTTTTACAAATCTATTAATATCTGTAATCTCTTTAAACCAATATGGTTCAGATTATGCTGTGATTTTCATAGAACATAATAATGCTTGACCAATATAATTGTGACAACAAGTTCAATATTATATAGTTTAAGATTTTTTTTTCCAAAATAGAGTATCTTCTGATAATTTGCCATTTCTTTTGGACATTTAATTTCTTGGCAAAAGGATTCCTTCAAAAATGCAACAACGGCATTTACATGTTCTCTCAAGGTTAGATGCTTAGTAGGGTTTTATTTTATATAATGTTTCCAAAAAGTGAGAATTTTTAATCCAGCTAACCAGATTTTTGGGTATATGGACTATGTGAAGGAACATCTGATTTTAGTTAAGAAAATGCCATTTTGCATGACATTAGTGATTTTTTGCTGAAGGTAGGCTTGTTCTAATGTTAATCTTATCATTTTGTCATATGGCTTTAATGTCTTATGGAGATTTTTTTTTATTAGAGATTAAGTTCTAACCTTTTAAATGATTTTTTTTATTTAGTTTCCTTTTTTTGTCTTTAGAAAGTAACCGTTTTCTGCATTTATAAATGAAAGGTTATACTGGTAATATTTAAAGATGTGATTGTGTATTTTATACCTCTGATTACTAATTAAATACACTAGTTCTATCATAGTCACCCAGTGTGTCTCAGTCATGAGAATGCTTTCTCTTGAATTACTGTTGTACTGTCTTTTTTATATTTGCATCATTTTATTTTTTATTTTTTGATGTCTTATGTTATATCTCAATGGGTTCATTTCTAAAATTAAATTGTATCATGTTAAACATGTACATCATATAATGCTTGCTATTGTTCATAGTTTCAAATATCCATAGATGCAAGGACAATATTGTATTTCTTTAATTTTTCCTTTCCTTTAAATTTTTTGAGTCAGTTTAAATTTATCAAAACGTCTATAGTTTTAAGATTTTTTTTAATTCTTCCATCAAGAATCTAACAAAATTTTATGTTATTATATAACTTAATATAACATTTATGTATTATTTCTTTTTTATATCTGAAAAAAAAAAACTTAGTAAACAAAGACTTGATTACATTTTTAAAAATTATTTTTAAAATGTATTAGTATTATTATATAAGTTTTAAAAGCATAAACATATAGAAATCAATCTTAGATGAAGCATATGATAGGTGTCACTACTGTATTGAGCATGATGTAAGCTGAGAGAAGTAGTATAATAAATTTAACTATCTAAACATTCGATTAGGGCAATCATCTTCTTAAACTCCATTATATCTTAACAATTTTCCAACTAAAAACAACCAGAACACTTTATTTTTTAAATTAAGCTGAATTTTTTAATGATACCTTTCATCACAAAAATGATTATTAATAAAGTTATATTTCATTTACTATAAATATAGGGGATTTGAACTCAAACTTTCAAGCACCTACCAACTATCCACACTATCTCATACAAATGATATACATGACCACACACATGTAGTAAAGATAAATAATCCCCAATATATGTATTTCATGCTAAACCAGCACTCATCAGTTGGTCCAGATTATCATCTCCCATATATATATAATCAATGCTGAGTTTATAGTAAGATAGCAAATCCTCACACTTTAATGGACATGCTTCAATCTACTCCAACCTCCAATTTTTCAGCCATCCATATCATCGAAAATCTGATGATGGAAAGCCCAATTTAAAATCAATTTTATCCAAAAAGACCCAAATGGATTGGTTCCCTTTAGCTTGGTAACTGTATCACTTTTTATTTAAACTATTTTACTTTTTTTAAAAATATTAAGAATGAATAAGAAATTTTAATAAAATTTACTATCATTGGATACTGATCTACCAATTATAAGTCTAGAACCTGAACAGTATTTTTTTTAAATGTATGTAAAATAACTGTAGATAGACCATTTTAAAATGCGTTATATAACAAAAGTTATTTACAAATATTAATATATTTAAAAGTAATAGATTACTTTTTGTAATAGGAAACATCATATGACATAATAGACATAAATAATTATTTTATGTTTTTTTTTTAATCAGAAAATAATATAGAGACACTAAAAGCTTCAAACAGTCTGAAAGATACTTTAAAGAATCAATAAGTATAAATAATATCATGAATCACATGAAATTAACTAGGATTTCAGATTCTGTAATCTATTCTCAATCATTCATTATATTCAGGTTTCATAACTACAATGTTAATGGTATCAATTGTAAAATTTTGATTTACTGGTAACAAACTTACTCTATACACAACTGTGTCATAATCTATTCTACCTAAATATATTAATGACTATCACTAATCATTTCTTAAACTAGAGATTATCTCTAGTTCAGATATAAACTTTAAACCTCAGTTAAAGATTTAATAAATCTGTGTTTTTAATTGAATAATTCAAATTTTTTTTTTTTTTCCATGTGCAATATCTTTTATAAATGTGTGGCAGAATGGAGACTATTAAGTATCAATTGTACTGATTACTGCATGGGAGGTCATGTGATATTTGAATAATCCAGTAGCAGATTGAGTGCAAAATCTTATTCTGTTAGATCTCTTTTTTAAATTATATTACTCAGTGGGCAATTGATTTTGAAATCTAAAAGCAGCTCTCAAATAGATTTCTAAACCACATAGGGTAATGATAGCATTAGTTAAACTAGGTATTGTATTCACAGAACACTTACATTTTCTTCCAAAACGTAAGCTTGTGATTAAGACCTGTAGAGGTCCCTACTATCGCATTTTTATGCGCACATTCTTGAGGTTACAGCCTTAGTAAATATTATTTATTTATATTAAGATACTTTTTGTTAAAGATTAGAAGAAAACTAATCCCAATACCATTGATGGTAACAATTTTTTTAAAAAACTGCTTCCTCAATAAAATGAAATACGTAATTTTGAAAATAAACCTGTAACGCGGGAAATTGCTTATCATTAATAACACTTGTATGAATTATTTAATCTACAAAAATTCAAAAAATGTAAAAATTATAAAATTACTTCAAAGAAAATAATTTGAAAATCAAAATATGTTTTGGTAACCGATGAGTCATTAAGATTTGGGAAGTAGCCGACAGCTAAAAATATTTGACATTTCTTTATATTTTAAGAATAAAATTAATAGTTATTTTTTATTACGCTTACACAGAGAACTTACTTCTAAAACTATAATAATAACATTTATAATGACTTGTAAATGGAAAAAGTAAATAAGTTTACAAATATTGATTGATATATTAAAGAAAAAAAATTATTAGAAAGTAGAAAAATGAATTTTTAAAAAACATGCCCACTTGAATTCCAATACATCTTTAAATGTAAAAGATCTATTTAGAGACGACTGTTTTAAAAGGAAAGAGTCATTAAAAGAAAAATCATAAACAATTTTAATATAAAAAAAAGCAATTTATATTTTAAAATCATTTAAGGTTTGATGATGCTGACTTAGAAAAAATTATATAATTTATAATGATGAATTCTGGTATTTTATCAAAACAGTTAATCAAATGTATTTATTTATACTATTATCATGATGTTGAATCAATAACATTCCTCATGATCATAAAAGAATAATATCTCTTAATCCAAGTTTATTCTGCTCCAGAGTCACCTATAGTTCAAAATATTAAATATAAGTTGAAGGTCATGTAATGTTTTGTTTTGATATACAGTATATATCATGACATTTTTTTTAGAGTCACTTACCATTACTTCAATGTTTCAGGTTCTTCAATAGTTCAGTCAGTATTATGGGGATGGAAACCATCCACCTTTTTCTAGTTACCTTTTTGTTCATCTACTATCAATCTTTCAGAATATCATATACATTTTACTTGAAGAACTTGAGTGAGCAAGTTAATATGAAAATGTATACCAAAACAAAATTAGATTAATAGCACTAAGCTAGCTTTTGGTGAATTTTGTCCAGAATCATAATGCAAAATAACATTACCCAATCAGTAGTCTGAATATATAGTGCTTGGAAAATATGTAAATTTGTCCCAGTATGCAAATTATATGTTCCATTTCTTTGATAGTAGAATGCAAGAGACTTTTCTATTAATTGAATGTGAGTTCCCTGCAATTGGCCATGCTTATTTAAATTTTCATTTTCTATCATCCTTCTCTCTGCATATTGTTTTAACATTAGAGGGAGAAAAGATGTGACCCATAGCCATCTCATGTTCAACAATAATGGATTTGTGTTTGCCACTTGATTTTACTTTTTTAGATAGATAATTGTGCTGGACAATTCTCATTGACTCATAATCCTGCATTTTGGGCAGGGGCAAAGCATGAAATCTTATATACAATTTGGAGGCATGTTTGAAAGGAGCTTTATTTTTGGTGTTGTTTGAAAGGTTGTTGAGAGAGAGAGAGGCAATTTGAAACTTATTCTAAAAGTATCTGCGCAGATTTTACAGAGTTTTGTTGAAATGTGAGTGATATATGAAAGTCTGATCCATGATTTGGCAAGGTTGATATTATTGGAAAGTTTGTTAATATTCTTGTCAAATTTTTCTATTTTAATTAATTTAATATAATTATATACAATGTCTGATAAGACTTTTACATATAATTCGATGTTAGTTTTTCTGTCCGCTTTGTATTTACATAATTTTCTGTTTCTGTGTAAGAAATCCTTTTAGAACTGGAATTTTGTGTTCTATTGGAACATTAGATTGAAGTTGGATGATTCCTTTGATCTGAATTGGTTTTAAGTTCATTTTATAATCAGTCAATGTCTTTGTTCCTTTATATATGTAAGTCCCAAAAATTTATGCCTTGATTTGTATCTTTCTCTTCAGTAGTCCATTGAAGTGGAAGTGTTTTGTTTAGTTCTGTGCAAATATTATTGATATTGTGCTCTTTAGCACATATAAACACATCATCAACATATCTAATATATATATCATTTAATGCAGGATCCAAATGTTTTGGAAGAATGAGACTTTCAAATTTTGAGAGAACCAGGCTCTTGATAATTCCACTAAGAGAAGTCTCACGGGCCAATGACTTGTCACTTTATAAAATTTCTTCTTGGTTAAGCTATTATTTCATTATTGATCCACTTCAAAGGTTCATTTATAAAATATTTCTGTGCAGATTGGAATTCTTTTGTTGCAAAATTTATTGTATAATGGTGATGGATAAGTCCCTCGGTACCAACCCGTAGAACTCCTTTATGTTCAATGAGAAAAAGATGATATTTTTAATTTTCTCGATGCACTCATATGATGACTTGATGATAAAAGGGCCAAACCCAAGGTCATTGATTAGTAAATCAGTTATTAATATTAAACTTCACAAAGAAGGTTCTCCATTGAAATTGATAATCAACTTTACCAGAGCATATTATTTTAAAGCAACTGAGAAAGTAGTGAATTGGCTAATCAATGGCCTTGGGTTTGGCACATTCACCATCAAGTCATTGAGAAAATTAAAAATATTCAAAATTAATGAATACCACAAACTTGCCTTTTTGGACATAAAGGAACTCTACAGGTCAGTGATGAGGGACACAATTGTACAAGAAATTTTGCAGCAAAACAATTACAATCAGCACAGAAATGATTTTATAATTGAACTTTTGAAGTGAATCAATAATAAAATAATAGTTGTCAATGAGAAATTTTATAAAATGATTAGTGGATGCCCCATGGGACTTTTGCTTAGCAGAATTATCAGCAGTCTGGTTCTATCAAAATTTGAAAGTCCCATCCTTCCAAAATATTTGGATCCAGCATTAAATGACATATATATTACATACATTGATGTTATGCTTATATGTGCTACAGGGTACAAAATCAATAATGTTCAAACAGAATTAAATAAAACATTTCTACTTGAATGGACTACTGAAGAGGAAGACACAAATCAAAGCATATATTTTTTGGATTTACATATATAAAGGAACAAAGACGTGCTCGATTATAAAATGAACTTAAAACCAATTCAAGTCAAAGGAGCCATCCATTCCCAATCTAATGTTCCATTACAGTTCTAAGGGGTTTGTTATACAGAAATAAAAAATTATGTAAATAGAAGGCGGACAGAAAACCTAATATCAAATTATATATTAAAGACTTACTGGACATTGTATATAATTATACTAAATTAATTAAAATAGTAGAAAAATTGTACAAGAGCATTAAAAAACTTCCCAATAATATCAACCCTGCCAAACCATGTACACCCCTCACATTTCAACAAAACTCCAGAAAATCTGCAATTACTTTTAGAGTAAGTTTCAGATCACCTTCCTCTCTCTACAACCTTTTAAATAACACCAATGATAAAGCTCCTTTAGAACATGCCCCCCAAATCATATATAAGATCTCATACCTTGTTCCAGCCTGAAATGCAGTTACTATGGTGAATCGTGGACTAATAGATAAATGAGAATTGCCAGCACAAATATCTATATAAAAATCAAAATCAAGTTGTGAACACAAATCAATTTTTGTTAAACATGAGATGGCTATGGGTCATATCTTTTCTCCCTCTAATGTTAAAACAACATGCAGGGAGAGGAATGATAGAAAAATAAAATTTAAGGAAGCATGGTCAATTGCAGGAGACTCACATTTTGTGTCCCACTATCAAAGAAATGGTATATATAATTTGCATACTGGGACAAATTTACATATCTTCTGACCACTGTATATTCAAACTACCATCTGGGTGATGTTATTCTGCACTATGATTCAGATGAAAATTTGCTGAAAGCTAGCTTAATGCTATTAATCTAATTTTGTTTTGGTATACCTTTTCATAATAACTTGCTAACTCAAGTTCTTCAAGTATTGCATTATTATATGAAAAAAGTTTAATCTTTGTGATTTACATATATATTTTAATAAATTAAATTGTCTTATAATATAATCAAAGTAAGATATTTCAGTTGGTTTATTTGTGCTTAAAATTAAATTTCTAGTTTGATTTATCTATTTTTTCACTTTTATTGCTGTATACAATATTTTCAAAACTTTTTGTTAGCATTGCAATACAAAACTATTAATAATTATCCTAATCATCTTTCAGATTTCCTTACATAGTTTATTGCAGTGATAAAGGGACAGAGTCTGGAGCTCGAAGTCCATGGATCATAGATCTGGTTCATCATATCTGATGCTTAAATTTCTTATAAATGCCTAAGCAATAAACTATTCAATCATTTTTTTTATATCTTTTCAGATTCACAGAAAACCTCTTAGCTTGAACAGATCATTACATGTTTATTTTTTAAAATGAAATTTATATTATGGGTTTTTATATATATATATATATATACACACACAAATAAAATGTCCATAGTGAATATAATTAATAGACAACCTCCTAATGTTAAAATTTGGGATTCATGAAATTTGAGTTAATGACATTTGCTTTCATTATGTTTTTGAATTTAAAGGCAGCTGAGGAGGGTTAAGGAATTAACCGAAAGTACTTCTGCAGATTGAAAGACTGTATATAATAGTTAGTTATGGTTATATTTATTATTTATATATTCATGGATATAGAAATTCATAGTATTATTTTGGGGAGCTTCTGTGTAATGAAAACATAATAGCTAAATAGCTGATGTTTCAGTAAAATAACAAGTACTTTCCTCAGAGCTTCTTCTTTCTCAAATCATAAGAATGTGTGTTGTGAGACATCATTATTTTTCTTTTCTTATTTTCTCCTCATTTTTAAATTTTATTGATTGAGAAGTTTTAAAAAATATTTTACCCTCCATAGATTTTCTCAAATATTTTTAATTTTCTTTAATTCACACTTTTCATTTATGCTTTTAGGGTTTTTAAAAATCTCTATAGCTTCCCTTAGCAGTCTCTGGTCATATTGTTCAATTTTTTCCAGAATGTGTGTTTTATTAAAATTGATATTATGATTTGTTAATTTAATGGGTCAATAAATGACTGTAGATTTTTCTTTAAAGGCCAAAATGTGTTCTTCTTTTCTTATGTTTATTCTATGATTGGCACACCCAGTATAAGAATGTAAACAAACTCTACATAGAATTTCATATACACCATGAGACTACAAAGGTATTTTGTCTTTAGGGTATGGAAATACTTCATTAATTTTTAAAAATACATATTCTGGCAAAAATTGAATAATATGATCAGAGACTATAAGGAAAGCTATAGACATTTTTAAAAGACCTAAGATCATAAATGAAAACTGTGAATTAAAGAAAATTAACAAATATTTGAAAAAAGCTATTGGAGAATAAAATATTTTTTAAAACTTCTCAATTAATAGAATTTAAAAATGAGGAGAAAATAACAAAAGAAAAAATAACTATTTTAAATCTGACCACATACATTCTTATGATTTGAGAAAGAAGAAGCTCTGAGGAAAGCACTTATTATTTTACTGAAATGTCAGCTATTTAGATATTACAATTTTATTATACAGAACCTCCAACAAATAATACTATGAATATATATACATACATACATATATATAATAATATTATTATTCTATGTCTGTATTTTTAAAGCAATATACCTAATTATATAACTGAATATTTGTAAATACAGTAACTAAATAATTAAATTTTTTTATCATATATATATATATATTTGCAATTATTTCTGGAGACAATCTTAAATTACTGAATGCTTTGTTGGGGATGAATTTTTTTATCTTTAGTCACAATATATTTTTGATATGTATTTTTATTTCTTTTCCATTTTTGTTATAAGTATCACCTACATATTTAAGATTGTTGACATTAAAATAAAAGTACTTTAAATCACCATAGTCATGAGAAACGTTTAGTATAAAATTGTTTTCTAACTAATGTTTTAGTATTATATGATTTTCTATTATATTTAGTATTCCTAATATAGCATTAGGCAGTATTTAATATATATAATACAAATACATTTCATTTTTTAAAACAGAGGCAAAACTTTCCATACAGTAGTGTCATTCAGTGCAAGCCAGAGTAATCAATGGATGCAAAAAGGTTAGTGCATAAAGTCCTTATTTATTGCCTACTCATCCAATAATCCCCAGATTAGTTTCTAGCTTGTGATTTCATCAATGAGGAGTCTTTGATCTGAACGGATTAAACCTAGATCTTAGGAACTAGAAACTAATCTGGGGATATTGGATGAGTAGGCACTCATTAGGAATTTTATGCACTAACCTTCTTGCATTCATTGATTACTCTGACTTGTACTGAGTGGCACTACTGTATGGAGAGTTTGCCTCTGTTTTAACAATCTGTGTAAGCATAAGAAATGGTAATCATGTGATGTTTAGTGACTTAATTACATTTTTTTTAAACTTGTTTATTTATCACTGAATCATTAATAGTCCCTCTTTCTTTCAATGTTTTGATCACTTCATATGGTTTTTATTATATATATATATATATATATATATATAAGAAATTCAAATATATAAAACAAATTTTATCAGTACAATATATTTTAATTTCAGAGAACAAACAAAGTATGAAAAAAGCAGTATAAATAAAAGGTAATCTCTTATAGAATATGTTTTAGAAGTTTTCGAATTTTAAAATGATTATTATACTAATCTTACTTCAACTACATGGAAACAGTCAACATTTAAATAATAACCATATAAATAATAATCTCAATCTGTTCTCAAGACAACCTCTTTTAAACAATAAATGTAGAAACCCACTTTTTATATATTATCTAATATGTTTATATAGATATTAAAGATTGCAACTTGACTACAGAGAGTGAAATTATTAATTCAAAGAAGTTTAAAAACAAGCCTCATTGAACAGGTAAATATAATCTTACTTGGTATATATAATTTAAAGTTATTTTTGCTTACTAACTATTACAACTATTATTGGTTTAATTTTGCATTTTTGTTTATATTAGTCTCAATTTTAATGTATTTCACAAACTTTACCATTTTGTAGGTAAGAGATCATCTTTTACCTATGCTACTTTATTCAGATATTATGTTTGTTTCACAGGTAGCACTGTCAAATTAAAGCACATTATGTGATATTGGTAAGATATGTTTTATATATTATAATTGTTGGTAAATGATCTATATTAAAATAAATGTATTAGAAATTTTTGTTTACCTTATTTAGAAGTGAAAAACATTGATATAAGTTGTTACCTTGGAAATTGTTGATGGTGGGAGCTTTATTATAAGTCAGTGATGCCCAACCTTTAACTTGATGGGAGCCAGTTGAGAATTTAAAAAAATTTGGGGAGCCACAATTATATATTGCATTTTTCATATTACATTTATAAACATAATTCACAAATTAAAAAAAAAAAAAAACTGGTGTAATATGCTAAAAAGAAAAAAAATGTAAATACATTTTATTTATATTTATTTATTAAAAATGTGGTAACATACATAAGTATATTTTAATTATTTTATTTAATGTGAAACCTGACACTGCATATCACCTGCGAGTTTATTGTATTCTGGTATATATGATGTTATGGCTAAATTCATGCAGTCATTCAGATGTTCATTTGTTATCCTGGAGCGGAACTTTGATTTTAACAAATTCATTGTTGAGAAACCACTTTCACAAAGGTAAGTTGATCCAAAGCAGGAGTTTAGCCTTTGAAAAGTTTCTTTTAAAAGTGGATATTTTTTCTCACCTACAAGTACCCAAAAGTCTGTTTGTAATATTCTTGTTTTTAATTGTAAATCAGATTGAAAATCGATTATTTCCATTTCCAGATCAGTAGAATTTTTATTTAACATGTTTGCAATTTGTTGCGACATTTCAGAAATATTAGTATCAACAAATGGATTTGAAATGAATGAAGCAATGGGCTGAATTTTACGAAAATCAGAAAATCTAATTTCGAAATTATTTTTAAGCTCGACGAGATTTTCTGAATATCTCATTGTGTCAATGTCCTTATATTTCTTTGTGTAATTTTCCAAATTTGTAAAGTGGCAAAAGTTACATTCCTCTATTTGGGATATCCACAAATTTAGTTTTGATTTAAAAGCGTTGATACTTCCAATTAATTCAATAATAGTTTTTTCTTTACCCTGAAGTTCAAGATTCAGTTTGTTCACTTTTGTTGTTATGTCTGTAAGAAACGCTAAATCAGATAACCAGCTATGATTATCAAGTTCTTCATAAGTTTCGTTTCTGAATTCTAAAAACTGTTTTATTTCCGGAAGAAGATCTAAAAAGCGTTGTAGAACTTTTCCCTTACTAAGCCATCTAACTTCCGAGTGTAACAACAAAGTTCCATACTCAGCATCAAGTTCATCAGTCAGTATTTTGAACAATCTACTCTGAAGTGGTCTGGCACAAATGGAATTTACAATTTTCAAAACAATTTTCATTGTATGTTCATAACGTAAAACTTTTGTACATAATGCCTGTTGATGTATGATGCAATGGTAAGTAAAAAAGTTTGGAAATTCAGCATCATTCTTACAAAATGTGATGAAACCAACACCAGAACCAATCATGGCAGGTGCTCCATCTGTTGTTATGGACACAAGTTTTTGAAGTGGAAATTTAATTTCAGTTAAATGATTTTTTATAACTTGATATATGTCCACTCCGCGTGTATTACCTTTTAATGGCAAAACTGATAATAGATCTTCTTTCACTGAGCAATTATCAAAGACCATCCTTATAAAAATATTTACTTGAGCTACATTGCAGATATCTGTTGATTCATCGCATTGTAAACTTAAGAAAACACATTTTTGTAAATCAGTTTTTACTTGTTCTTTGACATTTTGAGACATAGCTTTTACTCTACGAGTGATAGAATTTCTGGATAATTGGATGTCCTGAAAAGCTGACAAAATTTCATTTTTATTTTTGGCTTCTTGAAATAAAATCTCCGATGCAGCAAGCATTGCTTCTTTTATTATGTTGCCATCATCAAAGGGCTTTTTATGAATTGCAAGTATATGTGCAATCTTAAATGATGCTACTGTTGCAACCTTCGTTTTATTTGCAGACTTGGTAAACATTGATTGTTGGGCAACTAATGTGTTTTTCAGTTCTTTCACTTTACATTTTCTTAGATTACTGTCTGAAGGATAATCAGTATCATATTTATTATGAAGAGTTTTAAAATGTCGTTCAACATTGCTTTTTTTCCCAACAGAAACCGTTGATCCGCATATTAAACAAATACATTTATTCTTAAAGTTTATGAAAAAATATTTCTCTTCCCACTCGTCATTGAAAATGTAATTGTAGGTACGTTTTTTCTTTTTTTCTGGCTCATATATTGACATGATTATGGAGCTAAAAAAGATAGAATTACAAAATTTAGAAGAAGCGACTATTTTTTATGCCAATGTGAGACATGAAATACTTACTTCGCTAACAACTTCGAAATTTGTTCTGTGTTCACTGTCGTGTCTCTTGTGTTTCATGCAAACTATAGCAAACAATTGATGGTAGCGCTGTAAAGTAGCGTGTTGACTGCACAATTCGAGAATGGAAAATGAAACCAATGAAATTCGTGTATTTTGAATACACTTCTTTCATTGGACACTGTTATGAATCATCTGATTTGTTTCATTCCCATTATCATTTGTATTGTAAAAATGTTTATTTTTTAGTGTGTGCATGTGGCGTCAAGATATATAAAATATTTTATCAATTTGAAGAGTGCAATGCGAGCCACATTAAATGGTTGTGTGAGCCACATGTGACTCGCGAGCTATAGGTTGGGCACCCCTGTTATAAGTTGTATTATTATGAATGACTTTTATTTTTAAAAAAATATTATAGGAATATTTTTTATACAGAATAAAAATCTATAAATATCAGTATTTTATCCTGCTAAATACATTTCATTTATTTAAATATATTTTAAATAAATACATATTTGTGTGAGAAAAGTTTTATATAAACAATTGATTATACATTAACAGGTATATTTTTTAAATTAAATTTTTGAAAGTTGTACTAGCAATAATGGATTCATTAGTAATAGTATGAAAGAGAGTATGTGAATGTTTATTTTAGTTTACTTTTTTTAGAATTTTAAACTTTATTTTAATAAAGTTTGTTTTGTTTAAGAAAAATTAGTACAATAGTAGTATTGTTTAATGGAGGAGAGAAAATAAAAAATGTATATTATTTTAAAATGTATTTATTTTGTTTGCTTATAAAATAACGTAATTTTTTTTTTTTTTAAATATTTTATTTTGGAATTTTAAGACATTATTATTTAAAGATTTTAGAGCAAATATGGGGGTGTCCCAAGGATATATTAAACATTTTTGAATGGTAAATTGTGATCTTGAGAGACATTCAATGGTTACTATAGTTATTTCTCTATCTTATTGCCCAAGTAATGATACAAAATACCTACATTTTCTTGGAAATGCCTTTTTCCATTCTTTTTTTTCTCATTAGTAAACAAATAACAATGGAGGGGCAAAAAATAAATTTTTTTCAAAGAGGCTGACAATCTCATAAACTATTTTCATATCAATTACCACCTGGACACTGGTTATCTGAAACAAAATCAATATGCTTATAGGAATCTATAATGTCAATTGTAATTTTAAAAAATGAAATATTACTGATAGAAAAAAATTGTAAGTCCTATTAAATATTTTAAAAAGAAAAAAACTTCATTAATTCGTTAATGAACATGTTCAATTTTAAGAAGTATTTTGGATAAAGATAATAATTATTTCAATTAATAATATATATATATATGTTGCCTTAAATGACATTTCTTTATCAGATCAGACAAATAAAACCTGTTAATGGATCTTCTTCTCAATAAAAATCTACAATTTAAAGAATCAACATCATTGAAAATAAACATGAAGAAGAAAAAGAATTCCTTTTATGTTTATTCTCATAAAAATAATTATTAGTCAACATAATAAAAAAGAAAATATATTTAAGAAGGTTAATATTTTGTTTTCAAAAGGATTTAATTTTGCTTTCCCCCATATGTTCAAATGAGGATAAGTATATTAATTATTACTATTAAAATTATTATGATACTATTGGCACTGATATTTTTTCTACATACTCTACATTTAATGCAAATATAGGGAACTTGAACTCAGACTTTCAAGCATCCTTCAACTATCCACACTATCTCATACCACTGACACACATGACTACATCCATATTTTAATATTGTGAATTAATTTTTACTTAATAAATTTTATTGTGTTTAAATTTTATATTAGCTATTAATCATATTTGTTAATTTTAAAATACTATAGTACATTTTATGAGAAATTTATTTAGTCTACAGATATTTATAGTTTAGTACATATGGTCTAGTTGTGGCTTTTTATTTAAGAAATATTGTGTTGATATGGCAAAGATTCTCTTAGTATTTCTGTGATTATAAAGAAATGTATTTATATTTTAAACCATCATAAATAATGGATTACAGCAAAGGAATGCTAGAATTATTTTAAGTTTCCTTGAGGATAGAAATGTAAATAGTTATTCAACTAGTTGTTGCCTTACATATTCAGTTATGAATTTATGTACTCATATATTAATGATACCAAGATTGATATTTATTTGTCTTACTAAACCTGAGAGTATACTTAATTACTTATATTATAATTAAGTTATTTGTTTAATTAAATTTAAGCAATTGTTTGCTTATATTAAAGTAAATACACACTTATGTGATACATTATATTTTGCACTCACACACACAAACATATATTTTACTTATGACAATATAATGTTTTTTTTTTAAGAAAACAGAAGTGGACAACAATTTATCCAATGATATAAACTTATTAGTTGTTAAATAAATAATAAAAATGTTTCCTTTTTTTAATAGATGTAAATAAATTTAATTTAGCCATTAGAAAACAGTCAACACTTAGACAATCCCAATATAGATAACAATGAGCAATCTCAAATTGTTGTCAAGGCAACATCCTTTTAACAATAAAATGTGTGTTTATGACAAGCTTTTTAAACATTCCCTACAATTAATAAATCATATTAAAATTACCAAAAATATAATTATTTACAACTTCATTCTTAAATATATCTAATATCTTTTTCTACTTTGCCTTTACCATCTTTTCCCTCCTTAAAGAGAAGTGGAAAAATATGTGTGTTAAATTAAAAGTATAGATTTAATTAGGTGGTATTTGAACCCTGACTTTCAAGCTTCCTTCAGTCATTCATTCCATCTTCTATAACTGATGTACATGATCACATGCATGTCAAAAAGATAAATGATCTCCAATATCCATATTTCATGCTAAACCAGCACTCATCAGTTGGTTCAGATCATCATCTCCCCCACACATATATAATCAGATTGTAAGTAATTATAATATTTTATGAAATTTTAGTATGATTTATTAATTGTTAAAATGTTTTATAAGCTTATCTTTCATATATATATATACTTTATACTATTTTAATAAAAGTTACATTAAGTGGTCAGAACATTAAAAGGAAGAAATGGATATTAGTGGTTTAGTAATAAATTTATAAATTTTAAAAGAAAAAATGAAATATGTGTATATTTTATATATAGGTATTGTCTGTGGATTATTTGGGAAAGAGAAAGTTATTGAGTATATGAAAGAGATTACTAGTTTAACTTTTCTAATTCCAAATATTAATTCAGCCCCCCCCCCCTTTTTTTTAAAAAAAAATCTAATCCAGCGTCAATATACTAATATATAAGCACTCTTTTAGATTTTTTCCCAAAATTTATTTCATCAACTGAATTAAATCATGTAAAAAAACAAACAAATTAAATTTAATATAAATATTAGGTTTCACTTACTTAATATAATTTTTTTAAGGTTAACAATATTTCAAAAATATTTGTCTGAAAAATAATAACAATATAACATTTAAAATATATCAAAAATATAAAATACATAAATTTAAAAAAAAAAAAATGCAAAATACACAATTTTTAATTATTAATAAAAAAAAAATAATTTTTTTTTAAATTTATCTAATATTAACTTATCGGTTAAATCATTATTTCACATAAAAACTGTATTTATAATATATATAAACAGTATATTTTATGTATTAGTATCTTTATTTTTTAAACAAATATTTTTTAACTATCATTAATTTTTAAAAAATGATATTAAATAATCAAAACATTGATGAATAAAGAAATCTCGATATTCAGTTTAAATTTATTTACATGATTTAGTTTAATTAAATAGAAAAGATTTTCATCTTTCCACATATGTGCTGTACTAAGTTATATAATTTAATACAGTGCAAATATAAAATGGTGAAAATCCTTTCCATTTAATTACATACTTGCTATATCACATGATCACCATTTTTTATGCTTGCTCTAAACTGTTATTAAAACAGGCAAAATTCTCTATATGTATTGCCACTCAGTGGAAGCCAGAGTAATCAATGGATGCCAGAAGGCTTGTGCATAAAATCCCTATCTAGTGCCTACTCATCCAATATCCCCAGACTAGTCCAGATGAGTAGGCCCTAGATGGGGATTTTATGCACAAGCCTTCTGGCATCCATTGATTACTCTGGCTTGCACTGAATGGCAATACGTATAGAGAGTTTTGCCTGTTTTAATAATTTTTTTTTCATATGTCATAGCATCAGCCAGAACATGAACCCACAACCATCTGCAACCAACTACTTGCTTGCAAGGCAGCTGTGGTGACCTCTCGGCTAACAACGTTTGACTTGTACTTGCTATTTGCTTGATGAATAAATTTCAGAGTTATATGATTCATTTTAGTAATAAAACAAGTTTAGGAAAGAATCAAAAGAAGTATTTATACATTAATATTTAACAACCAATCAAATCATCTAGATTTGTGATGTCCTTCTCTAAAGTTGGTGAAAAATGTTCCAGATCATTTTTCTTATTGTACATGTATTTCACATTTACATTTATGGGATATGTTGGTGACTTAAAACACTTGAATATGCTTACAGTCAGAAGTTTCAATTTATATGACTTAATTATGAATATTTTAATTTTGAAACTTAAATAGTTTTCATGTCATCATATGTATATAGAATCTTAAACTCATTAATTTTTTTTAATATTCATATCTTATTTTTTTTTAAAAAATTCTAAAGGCTTTATTGCTCAGGAGTTCATAAGAAATTTGAGTGCCAGACCTGCAAGCACCAGAATCAATTGTGAGACCTTCTGCTCCCAAGTCACCACTCTACCAACTGCTCCAAACTGCACAGGGCATCATATCTTATAATAAGATAAGAATAATTTGCATCCACCTTACAATACAAATATGATATTATAAATAATACATATAATACAAAGAGATTAATAATCAAACTACTAGTTTATTAAGTAAATGAAATACTCTCAATCCAGAGCACAAGACAAAATTGCAAGGCAATTGGAGTAGGCAGGAATAGCATTAAGGGCTTATAATATAGTTATGTTTTTAATGATAGAATCAAAGCAGATAAAGATAGAGCTGTTAAATTAGTAGTTTAAAATGTTAAGAAGTTCGATGTGAATGAAAAATAGATATACAGTATTAATTTTTTTTTTTTTTTCCTATGTGTCATAGCATCGGCCGGGACGCGAACCCACAACCGTCTGCAACCAACTACTTGTTTGCATGGCAGTTGCGATACCTCTCGGCTAACAACGCAAGACCAGTATTAATTTTAAAGGAAATAGAAAAGTAAAATATATAGAAATTATGTATTTTTCATTTTGCTTATTAAATATTTAAATGAAAGAAAAACTAAAAATATTTTTTTTCTTTTGTTTCTTATGGATTCAGATTGTCTTTAAATTGATTAAATTACTTATTACCGTAATTAAAGATATTTTTAACGTATATATTTTTTTATAAAATAGAGGAATTGTTTCACAGGATATTTTAGTAAAAAAAAAACCTAAAAATAAACTGTTTAGATCAAAAAAATGTATAGACTGATTAAACTATTTGGTCTTAAAGAGTAGATGATTTAATTAAATTTCAATCATACAGTTTTATAGGATTAAATTTTTTTTTTTTTTTTATGATTTCAATTTATTAATTAAAAAATAAAAGGAAATTCTTCTATACTTATTTAGAATTAATTAATTAGCAAATATAAATTAATCCCAAAGATGACAAAATTCTAAAAAATCTAGGTAAAGAAAGCATCAAAACATCACATAATCACCATTTCATATGTTTACACATGCTGTTAATAAGAGTACAAAACTTTCCACATAGTTGTGCTGCCAAGTGCATGCCTTCATAAATCAATAAATGCTGGAAGATTGGTGCATAAAATCCCTATCATGTGCCTCATCCAACATACTCAGACTAGTTTCTGGCTTGTGGCCTTCATCAGTGAGGAGCCTTGGATTTGAGAGCACTACACCTAGATCGTAGGATCTGATGCAATCCTCCAGAAGCCATATTTTATCTATTTTGTTAACTATAAAGCTAGGAGCTTAAGATGAGAACACCATAAGGTTTCCATCCCACTCCCACTTACTTGTATAGTGATATAGATTTGAACTCAGTTCAGCACCTATATATTTTATTGTCTTCAGTTTTTCAAAAACCACAGTCACCATTATTCTATGGGTAAATATATAAATTCAACATTCCTTTTCTTTTTAAAACTTGTTTTTATTCCAACTATAATTTTCTTTCTCCTTCCAATACAACGTTTCAACTACATTCTGTAGTCATTATCAAGTTTCCTTAAAAAATAATAATAAAATAAATAAATAAAAATAAAAAACAAAAATAAGAACACAAATAAATAAAATATTAATACATTCCAAATATATAATATTTAATTAAAACTATAATATTATTATAATCTATAAATACAATTATTTACCTCCTTCCCTATCTTTAATTATTTCTTTTAAATTACCTTTATAAATTAATACTCTTCTTATATAAATTTATTATCTTTTCTCTAAATCTTTACCCATTAACATTCTTTTTATAATCCCCCCCCCCTTTTTTTTATATATATATTATTCCTATATTATCTTATTTTTTATCTCTATTTATTAACATTCTATTTAATACTGGTTTATACTGATCTATATATACTTCCTCTTTTTTTATTCTCTCTTTAAAATTTGTAATACATTCCAAAGGCCTTATATCAAAATTTTCATGCTTAAATTCCTTTTTATGAATATATATAGCAGATTTTTTATCATATAAATGCTGCCTTAATCTAGTTTTTAATTTATTCTTACTTGTTCCTATATAAGTCATATTTATATTACTTTTTTCACAATCCATACATTTAATTATATATACTGAATTTATACATTCTACAATATCAATTTTATCATAATCATTTATTAACTCACCCAAATATTGTTTCCTTTTATAAAAAGGGCAAATTAATGTATTATATCTCCTATTAAAATACCTAAAAAATTTCTTAATTTTAAAAAATAGGAGATATAATACATTAATTTGCCCTGTTTATAAAAGGAAACAATGTTTGGGTGAGTTAATAAATGATTATGATAAAATTGATATTTTAGAATGTATAAATTCAGTATATATAATTAAATGTATGGATTGTGAAAAAAGTAATATAAATATGACTTATATAGGAACAAGTAAGAATAAATTAAAAACTAGATTAAGGCAGCATTTATATGATAAAAAATCTGCTATATATATTCATAAAAAGGAATTTAAGCATGAAAATTTTGATATAAGGCCTTTGGAATGCGTTACAAATTTTAAAGAGAGAATAAAAAAAGAGGAAGTATATATAGATCAGTATAAACCAGTATTAAATAGAATGTTAATAAATAGAGATAAAAAATAAGATAATATAGGAATAATATATATATAAAAAAAGGGGGGGGGGATTATAAAAAGAATGTTAATGGGTAAAGATTTAGAGAAAAGATAATAAATTTATATAAGAAGAGTATTAATTTATAAAGGTAATTTAAAAGAAATAATTAAAGATAGGGAAGGAGGTAAATAATTGTATTTGTAGATTATAATAATATTATAGTTTTAATTGAATATTATATATTTGGAATGTATTAATATTTTATTTATTTGTGTTATTATTTTTGTTTTTTATTTATTTATTTTATTATTATTATTATTTTTTAAGGAAACTTGATAATGACTACAGAATGTAGTTGAAACGTTGTATTGGAAGGAGAAAAAGAAAATTATAGTTGGAATAAAAACAAGTTTTAAAAAGAAAAGGAATTTTGAATTTATATATTTATTATCATGGAGCTATAATTTAAAAAGAAAAAGAAGTGAAAAGATGTGTATATCATTATTCTATGGGTATGATAGATTTTAAACCATCATCCAAGCCTTCTCACTGATGGAAGCCACAAGGTAAAAACTAGTCTGGGAATGTTGTGTGAGGTAGGCATTAGATAGGGATTTTATGCACAAATCCCCCTACATCCATTGATTATGAAGGCTTACTCTTAATAGCACTATTGTATGTAATTGTTGATACTTTTATTAATAGCATATCTAAGCATATGAAATTTGTAATTATGTGATATTTTGATAATTTTATACCTATTCTTCCAATAGGATAATGGTGACTATGGTTTTTAATAAACCAAAGACACTAAAATGTATATATGCTGAACTGAGTTCAGATCTATATGACTATACAAGCAAATGGGCTTGGGTGGGAAATATTAGGGTGTTTTCACCATGGGCTCGTAGCTTTGTAGTTAATCAAATAGGTAAAAGGCAGCTGCTGAAGGGTTGCAGTAGATCCTAAGATCTAACTGTGGTCCTCTCAAATCTAAGGCTCTTTACTGATGTAACCCACAAACTAGTCTGGGGGTGTTGGATGAGTAGTCACTAGATAGGGATTTTATGCACAAACCTTCCTGAAGTCATTGATTACAAAGGCTTGCACTTGGTGGTATTATTGTATGTAGAGTTTGATATACATAAAAAGAGCACATGACCAAAAATATAAATAAGATATATATATATATATAAATGTAAAATACAGTACCCGTTATAAAATATTATATATATATAAATTTTAATGGTAAATACAATATTATAGTTTAAATTCTTTTGTAGCACTTTCAATTACATGGTAATCCTCGTCAGCTTTAACTGAATTTTAAAATTTTTTAAACTTAATGTTACGTATATTTCCATAAGCTGTGTATGGCTGCATTTGCAACTTGCCTATTAATAACATCATTTTTATATTTATCAATTAATATTGCCTCTTTAATTTTCCTTTTTGTTATGATTTCTTTCTTCTATTAATATTTTTATTTCATTACTATTAAATGTAAACTTATAATTACAAGTTTTTTCATGGTCAAAGAATACTGAAGCTGTATTAAATTGACTATTTACGTTATTTTTAATTCGATTAAATGTTTTTAATTTGATTAAATGTTTATATGTAAATAAATATGTTTATATGTCAATATTTATATGTAAATATAAGAGTGATAAAATTTTAAATATTGAACTCTTTGCTAATGAACTTTTAAAGGTTGGTTATGCTAAAAACCAAATCTTGCATACAGTAAAATCATTTAATAATAAGAAAAGTGTTTGCAGTGTTACTTTAGATAATAAAAAATGGATATCTATACCATTTGTAAGTAACATGCAATATAAATTAATTAAGAATATATTTAAAGAAAAATATGTGTCATTTTATGTTCCTCCAAATGTTAATAGATTGATTAATAATTCTAAGTGTATAATTCCTAAATTACAAAGAAGTAACATAATTTATCAAATTTCATGTAAGTGTCAAAAATTTTACATCAGTGAATCGAGATATTCTGTGGAAAAAAGATTGAAGGAGCATCAATTACTATATAATCGAATTAAAAATAACGTAAATAGTCAATTTGATACAGCTTCTGTATTCTTTGACCATGAAAAAACTTGTAATTATAAGTTTACATTTAATAGTAATAAAATAAAAATATTAATGGAAGAAAGAAATCATAAAAAAAGGAAAATTAAAGAGGCAATATTAATTGATAAATATAAGAATGATGTTATTAATAGGCAAGTTGCAAATACAGCCATACACAGCTTATGAAAATATACGTAACATTAAGTTTAAAAAATTTTAAAATTCAGTTAAAGCTGATGAGGATTACCATGGAATTGAAAATGCTACAAAAGAATTTAAACTATAATATTGTATTTACCATTAAATTTTTTTTTTTATATATATAAGTAAAAAGTTTCAGTGGTTTTTTTAGCTGTGAGAATGTTGCTGTGTTCTTTATAATATCAAGAAAGTAAACCAGTTTTTAATGACGAATATAAAAGCTGACAATTACAGAAACCTATTCTACATGGAAGACTAAAAGAGAAAGTCTGATTTCCCCAAATTTCCTGAGAAGAATCATGAAATAAAATGAATTATAAATGTCAGAAATATATCTAAACTACTAAACACAAGTCAAATTTCCACAAGATAGATGCTATATCTAAACATAACTTTAAAAAAACGACTGATTTAAAATTTCTTATGATGCCTCTAATAAAATGAAAATGATTTAACTTACAGAACCTGCAGTTTTGCCTATACTCGAGATGGAAATGAAAAAAGAACAAAATAATTTTTTTTTTTTAGCAAGCCATTTACATAATTATTTATATATGTCTACCAAAGTTGTAAACGTATTTTTGCTTAATTCAAACTATATCAAAAATGCTTTAATTGAACAGAGATTAGAAAAGTGTTATCTTTTTATATATATTTTAAAATCAATTATAAAAAGTATTGTAAGTTTAACATTATTGTCTAAAGATATTTCTTTATGTCTAGAATTGTACTTATGTATATAGTTGTTTTATATTATTTCTTTGGTGTAAGGATTTTATTTTAATAATTTTTTTAAAAAAGAATTGTAGTAGATATAACTTAAGAGTAGATTTTTTTTTCTTTAAATGATTTTCAAAGATAATTAATTTTAAGGCAAAGATAAACTTGCTTAAATTTTTTAATTTTGAGTACTAAAAAGAAAGGATAGTCAAGCGTTGTTAGCCGAGATGTCAGCACAGCCGCCTTGCAAGCAAGCAGTTGTTTGCAGACTGTTGTTGCGGGTTCGCCTCCCGGACGATGCTATGGCATATGATGAAAAAAAAAAAGAAAAGGGGAAAAGTAAACAAAATAGATGTCATTTAATTTTTTCTTCTTTTTCCATGGGTCAAAGCTGGTTCAACATGAAATATATATATATTGGAGATCATTTATCTTTTTACATGTATGTGGTCATGTGTATCAGTTGTACAAAATGGAGTGAATAACTGTGAGGAGTTTGAAAGTCGCTTTCAAGTCCTTTATAATTACATTAAGTTTAATATAGAGAATATACATGTATTTAAAAATTACCTATTTAGTCCATATTCTGACCATCCCTTTTCTGTATAAATAAATGGACATATTAAGGACCTATGTGTGAGAGGTCAGATTGACTTAAGGTCAACATGGGTAGGCCAATAATATTGGCATCATCAAGGGCTTTGAGCATTTCATCCTCGAATTTTCAACAATTTGGATAGCTGAAGAGTGGAGAGAATTGAAACTAGTCCATTAAAGGTTAAAGATTTGCTATCTTAATATAAACTGAGCTGTGATTGTATATATGTGTGAGAGGTGGTGATCTGGGCCAACAGATAAGTGCTGGATCAGCAGGAAGTTCGTATTTTGAAGATTATTTATCTTTTTCACATGTGGTCATGTATATCAGTTGTATAAGATGGATTAAATAACTGTGGGGAATTTGAAAGTATGAGTTCAAGTCCCTTCCAATTATATTAATCAATAAATGATATTTATATATTCTTAACTGGATTAAAAAACAATCTGTTTATTTATTAAAAGTGTTGTTCTATGCAGTTTAAATTCGGTTTCATCATTTAGATGGAACTATTGTTTTCAATCTCCTATTTGAATTTATCAGTGTCACATGACCTTTTAAGTAACTAGCCGCATTATATTTTTTATATGCAATTTGTCACAGTAATAAGAGCGATAGATTCAAACGCTACGAGTTCCAGGTATAATTATCAGCAGAGTAAAATGAAAAAAAAATACTTATTTAGTCAATCAACTACTTAGGCTTGAATGTCACAAGACCTTTCAAGCATTATTATCGTAATCTTAATTTTGAATAACAATAAAATTAAATACAACACATTAGCTGATTTTTACTTTTCTAATTTTATTTAAAAAGTTTTTTTTTGTTTTGTTTTATACTGCTGCAGTTGTCTTTAGCTTTGCTTCATTCCCATTTATAATTTTTGGCAAGCTTTTCGCCCCAGGTACAATAATGAAAGCAGAGGGTGAGTCTAATACTCCAGTGTTGAAAGGTTTATGAATGGCTATTACATGCCAAGAAAAGTTACACATTATTCTTTTGTCACAAATTCTGATTTAAAATTGTTTACAGTTATTTTTGCGTCGGATGTTTTAATGTCAACCTCATTAATTTAAAATCTATTTTAAAAGAAAATAAAAACAGAAAAATAATTAAACATAACAAGATTTCATTTTAAATTTAGAGCGAAACAAAACTGATTCAAAATATTTAGATATCAAAAATGTATTAGCTCATTTTAGATGACATGCATTGTTCATGGTAGTTTATAGGTGCATCTTTTAGACGTTTTTAGAAGGAGCATATCCAACAACATGCTTATGATTTATGATCGAAATTCGGGCTGGGTAAAGCTGAAAGTATTTGAATAGGTTTGCGTTTTTTTTTAAAATAGCTGGCTCATAGCCAATCCAGATAGTCATCTAATAATGACTGGTTAATGGGTATCTTGCTATTATTAGCTAAGAAATAAACGATGAAAGACCCAAATATTCATCGTTTAATGAATAATATTTCTGTAGTGTAATTTTCACATGATGATAGGGATTTTATGCACAAGCCTTCTGGCATCCATTGATTACTCTGTTTGGCACAGGGTGGCCCTACTGTATGGAGAGTTTTGCCTTTGTTTAGTGTAATTTTTACTACATCACTCTCACACAAGCTAGGGAATGTTTTCTATCTGCTTTTAATACCTTGTGGAGAAGTGTAATCACAAACATGTGATCATAGATGTATGATTCCCAAGATGCACATTTCATGCTGAACTCATCAGTTGGCCCAGATCGTAATTTCTTATGCCTATCTTTATCATATATATAACCAATTACTACAGTTTAATTGATAAGTGCCAAACATGCTGTCCTCACAACTTTGACACAAGTCACTTGATGGAAGTATATTAATAATTTTTATTAGTCATTCATTAGATTACAGATTATCAACTTAGTGAACAATATTTCTGTAGTGTAATTTTCACAACACCACTCATAATGACTAATTAAAAATTATTATAATAAATACTCCCCATCCAATTGGCAAGCCTGATGAGTGCTCCTTTCTCCTTTCACTCTTCCTCTATTAGAGACTATTGGGGAGACTTTGGTCTAGCAGTATTCTATTCAGAGTTATTTTTTACTTAACCTTTTTTTCTTATATGTCAAAGCATTGACCAGGAAGTGAACCCAGGCCAGCTGCTTGGAAGGCAGCTAGCTATGCTAACCGCTAGGCCACCGATGCTTGCTTACTTTTTCTTTTTTTGTTGATAATTTGCAATAGTCGCTGATAATTGTCCACAGTCTGACTCTTGCAGGTTACAAAATAGTGGATTCAGAGCTAGGGATTTTAGGATTTCAGCTGAAAAATGTAAAAAAAAAAAGCTTTTCATTCAATTATGCATAAATGTGTTTCATTCTGACACTATGATGTTTGGACAACATGTGACCTACCATGTTTGAAAAATAAAGAGATATACCATAGTTTCTGAAACAGGAATCAATATACAATACAGATTTGATGGCAAAATTTTTAATTTGTAATGATTAAAAGTGAAAAAAGAACTCTCCACCCTCCCCACCCCTTGGATTCTAGATTTACAGTATGCTGATAATTATACTATTTTAAAATCAATTCATAAAACGATTTATAGAATGCATTTAATTTTTTGAATGCAACATATAAAGACTTTGGTTTAATAATTAAAATTCAAAAAATTCAAATTCTTTACCAGCCAGTGAAAGAAAAATGTGTTTTAGAAATTTTTAGCATGGATAGTTATCAATGTAAGAATGCAACCCAATTTAAATTTCTTGACAATTTTATAAGTAGAAAGATGAACTTTGATCCAACATACAGCACAGATCCAATGTTCTGTTGCTTCTAACAAATTAGAAGATAGGGTATTTCATCATAGGGAAATATTTGCTACAATTTAAATTAGTTGTACATAGAATTGTAATTTTACATATTTTATTGTACAGATATATGAGACTTGAACATCTTATCACTGCAATATAAAGGCAGTAGAAAAGTTTCACTTCAGGATGCTCTGTACATTTAAAAAATACAATTGCCAAACTCATACAACTAATCAATATGTTCTTCAGTTTTGATATTATAAAATCCATTATTAAATCAGCATTTATTTTTTATAGCGTCTGTATACAATTGTAATCACATTTATATCAGCTTAAAACCAAATTGTGCAAACGCTTTTTACGAGTGTTAAATAATAAATGAATACCCTCTGACCCATACGAGATATAGAATTTATGCAGCAATAAACGGAATCCTCTTATTACTACGACTCAAATGTTTATATATGAGCAAATATATATATGACTGTTCTATAGTCACACCTTCTGTGCCAGTACTTCAGATTTGCTCATATATAAACATTTGAGTCGTAGTAATAAGAGGATTCCTTTTATTGCTGCATAAATTCTATATCTCGTATGGGTCAGAGGATATTCATTTATTATTTAACACTCGTAAAAAGCATTTGCACAATTTGGTTTTAAGCCGATATGAATGTGATTAAAATCCATTATTATAAAATCATTCTTTCACTGGACTGAACATCTAAAATGAATGAATAATGGAAGACTTTCTAAAAGGGTGTTTTTAGGAGAACTTTGGGCATGATTTTGATTCATCCAATCTATGATGTAAGGATTATCTCAATGTCATTCTAAAAAAGTGAAATCTCATTCATTTTCATTGAGAATATATGGCAGAAAATATAATATGTTGATGAGCTACAATCAGATATGGTGTTGGAATAGTTCAAGAAGAAAAGTGTTCTACTGAAGAAATTAAATGGCCAACATTGTAAAGTATCAAATAACCAGAAAAATGATCCCACATGTTCATTTTGAATGTATTTGTGGTTTACAGATTATTTTGCATAGTCATCACAAAATTCATTTCTAGAGTAGTTGGGGTTTTTTTTTTTTTTTTTATGGAGTAGGAATAGTCAGATCCATTTTTGAGTGTGTCTGTTTGTTATGTTTTTGTTAATATACATAGAATAATGATTTTAAAAAGGAATCTAAGAATTATTATTAAGGAGGATATTTTGAGGAAAAATTATATGCAACTTAGATTAAAATTGGATAGAAAAAAAAAGATTTATGGAAGAGATATACATTTAGCTATTAGAATAAGAAGGGTATACAAGAGTGGAGTAAAAGTATTTGAGACTGTATGTGTATGATTATTGATGAATTTAAAAAAATACTTGTAGAATATTGATAGCAGATGATATGAATAGTCAAATTATTGAAATTGGTGAAGTAGAAAATATAAATGTAACATTACAGAAAAGAGTGTGTGAGAGAAGTTATATAGTTTAACAGAATGTGAAGTGTACTACTAATTGATTTGGTAAAAAAAAAAAAGACTAAGAGAAAATAGAAAAACCACCAAACATCACATGATCACTTTTTATGCTTGCTCATAACTGTTATTAAACAGGCAAAACTCTCCATACAGCAGTGCCACTCAATGTAAGCCAGAGTAATCAATGGATGCCAGAAGCCACCTCACTGATGGAGGCCCCAAGCCAGAAACTAGTCTGGGGATACTGGATGAGTAGGCACTAGATAAGGGTTTTCTGCATAAGCCTTCTGGCGTCCATTGATTATTCTGGCTTGCACTGAGTGGCATTACTGTATAGAGAGCTTTGCCTGTTTTAATGGAAAATATAAAATATAAAAAGAATTAAAAATATTTGATAAAGCACAAAATAGACAAGCTAATAAACAGAATTCTATATACATGGAATTAAAAGTATCTGAGAGATTAGATATAGAACATGATAGAAGGATTGAGAGAAATGAGTAGCAAGTAAGGGACCAGTTTATATTGAATAAGTTTCATAACATCTTGAAAATAATTATGAAGAATACTACATTTAAAGCATATGAAGAGTGATAAGCTAAAAAAAAT
Source organism: Epiperipatus broadwayi (assembly GCA_028023455.1). NCBI lineage: Eukaryota > Metazoa > Onychophora > Udeonychophora > Euonychophora > Peripatidae > Epiperipatus > Epiperipatus broadwayi. The sequence goes on along the minus strand of JAQFVV010000259.1, from coordinate 682,224 downwards.
TGCAACTGAATTTATTCTAAAAGTAATAAAAAAAAATACATTTAACATACTTTAAACATGCATTAGAAGAATAATTCCTTCCACTATTTTACAGATATATAAGTTACTATACTATTAATTAACATATTTTAGAAAATGTGAAGAAAAAAGAAAAAAAAATAGAGTATAAAAAAATTAATATAAAACAAATAGGAAATGTAAAGGCTAGATGAGGTAAATATTTTTTAAAAAAAGAATAGAATTAAAAAATAAAACCAAGATGAATTAATAAAAAATTAATTGAAAAAATTGAAATTAAAAATATTGGAAATATATGAAAAAGAGAACTATAAAATAAAAGACATATATAGCAAAATTCAGAAGCAGGTAAAAAAATAGAATTTTTTTTGGCAAAGTTATCTACCAAATGTCTAAAGGATAAAGATGTTCCGAAATGATTGGAAGAATGCAGCATTGTTAGCCGAGAGTCATTGCAGCGCCTTGCAAGCAAGTAGTTGGTTGCAGACAGTTGTGGGTTTGCGTCCCGGCAGATGCTATGACATATGGGGGGGGTAAGAATGCAGTATCAATATTAATATTTAAAAAGGCAATAAAGAAGATATCAGAAATTACAGATCTAACAATCTTTTAACAGTTCCATACAAAATTTTTTACCAAAATAATTACAACTTGTTTATCCCAAACTTTGGATTTTAATCAATCCCAAAAAAAAAAACCCAAGCTGGATTTAAAAGTAATTTTAATACAATGGATCATATCAAAGTATTATATAAAGAAGTTATAGAAAGGACCAATGAATATGAGTTGTCATTATGCTTTGGATTTGTAGACTATGAAAAGACATATGATTTTATAAGCATTTCTTCAGTAATTAAAGCATTGGATCATCAAGGTATAGACCCAGAATATCGCCGTGTTCTAAAGAATATTTATAAAAGTGCAACAACAACAATTAGAATACATAATGATACTAAAAAGATTAACATCTATAACAAAGTAACTACAATCTCCAAAACTTTTTACAGCAGTTTTGAAAAAAAGTATTTTGTGGATTAAAAATGGGAAGCTAAGGGTATAAAAATTAATAGAGATTATTTGAGATATCTAGATTATTCAGATGATGTAGTTGCATTTGTGAATAATGCTTTAGAGCTTTGGGAAATGTTGCAAGAGTTAGCAAATAAAAATAAGAAAGTGGGATTAAAGGTAAATGTCAAAAGGACAAAAGTAATGCTCAATGGAATTTCTCAAAGGAGGAAAATAAAGATAGATAATGATGAGTTAGAAAAGGTTAATAATTACAAATATCTTTGTCAGATTATTACTACAGATGGAAACATAATGGATAAAGTTAATTATAGAATAAAATTGTTTGAAGTGATTTTGATAGAAATAATTTATATTAAAAGGAAATATGCCTATGTGTTTGAAAACTATGGTTTTTTTAATAAATATATATTATCCATTCTTACTTATGAATGTGAGACTTGGACATTTAACAAAAGAGTTATGCAGAGACTTTAGACTGTGCTAAGAAGTATAAAGAGATGCATGTTAGAAGTAACAAGAAAATATCAAAAACTATATACATGAGTGAGAGAACAAACAGGTATTACTGATATCATTGAAGAATTAAGAAGTGGAATTGGGAAGGACATATTTCTAGAAAAGATGAAAGTAGATGGACAATTAAAATTTTAAACTAGATTCTAAGAAATTGTAAAAGACTTAGAAAGAGACCATATGTGACATGGATGGATAAAATAAGAAAGTATGCTGGTGTAATGTATAGAATAGAAGCTAGATATCGGAAAAGATGGATTGAACTTGGAGAGACCTTCATCCTGCAGTGGATCGATAAATGCTTGAAAATGATAATGATGAGAGTTTAATTAGAATAAAGAAAATAGAGTTATAGAAAATGAATTTTTAAAAAAGTGAATTATATCTGATAGTATAACATCCATATTTTCTCCATTGACTGATCAGTGAATGTATAAATGATTGTCTGCAATGCTGTCACATGATCCATGTGAATGAATGTTCATTTAAAAGACTTTCATGTGTCAAATTCACAATTAATTAAAAAAAACTATTATGTTTCACAATTACAAAGAATTTGTCCACTATGCTCTCAAATTCACGTCTCAAATACAACAGGTATATTTAAAATTTTAATTTTTAGGCTTAATTTGATTACGAGCATTTTATTCAAAGTAAGTAATTTTACAAGGCAAAAAAAAAAAAAAAAATTATTAAATTAATCCATTAAAAAACCTGTCAAATTTTCAATTGAAATATAAAAAAAAACAAACTTAAAATTTGTTTTTATAAATAAATAACTATGCACAACTTATCTATAATTTATATTAGAGCATTTTATGCAAAGGAATTAATTTCTCCTTTTATATTTAATAATCCATAATTTTTATTATGAAATATATTTTATGCAAAGGATGTAATTCTGCCATTAATTAAAAACACTAAAAAAAAATTGGTACATGTGTTTTTAACTGCAGTACAGAACTGAATAGGGATAATGTTTAAATCATAAAGAAAATGTGATTACAGCATAATTCATGTTTGAAATGTGATATTTAGTGAGAGGGAAAAAAATAGATGTTATAATACCATATTTACATTTAATTTTATATAGCATATAATTGAAATCGAAACGATGATTTTTCAGGCTGTATTACAATCTTTTGTTTAATTTACATTAAATCTGAAAAAAAATTATTAAAGCAACCAATTAAAAAAAAAAACTATGACAAAAACAATGGCATTTCAGTTTGGCTAGAAAGTAAATTCCGCCATTAATAAACCATAATACAAAAATTACATTTATTTACATAATATTAAAATCTTTTATTTAATTTACATCAAATCTTTAAAAAAAAATTGTTAAAGCAACCAATGAAAACAAATAACAGCATTTCCAAAGGCTGAGTACATCTGGTATAATAATAAAATATGAAAGAATATATGATAGTACTAGAAGGAACTTAGTGTTATTTGATACAGAAGATATTTAGATATCAAGAAAAGAGAGAGAAAAATGAAATAATAATTTTTTGGACTGTAATTATGATTTGTGCAGAGATGGAGTTGAAAAAGTATTGACATTTAATTTTGTTGTGTAATATAATGAATTTATGGTTCAAAGACAAGAAACATAAAAATAAAGAGTGAAAGAGATTTTGTGACAAAAGGGGGAAAATATAAGGATAAAATGTTGAAATTAAGGGATTAAAATGTGATAGGAAAAAATGTATCAAAGATGAAAAGATAATTTAATGATGGTTGATTGAAAACAGTTAATAGGAGGATGAAGGTAGATGTTTTATTTTGTGTGTTATTCAAAATAGTTTTCAAAGAGTGGTAGTATTCTGGACACATGAGTTATGGACAGAAACTTTTAATTTCACTGCTGAAAAACTATTTTACATCACATCACTTAATAACAATTACTAAATAAGATTATTCTTTTGTCTAAATAAATATGACTCCAACAGTCATTTTGCAAGCAATAAATTCTTTGTTTAAAATATAAATTCAACAATCAAGTGAATTGGATCATATAACTCAGTAGTGATGTATATAATAGTAATAGCCATTGCTTACTTCATTAATATAATGTTTTTAAAATACATACCATACTATCTCTCATTTTAATTATTCATCATGAATTTTTTGGTATTTTTCTATTGCAGTAAAATACTGAAAAATCTTGTTGGCATTATGATGGATATCTTTAAAAATCACCTTGTTCGAGCTTTAGTGTTTTCTGTGATTATTTAAAGATAGAAATCATCATGTACTCATTTGACAGATTGGAACTAATATTTTCATTCAAGTAATTAAACTGAGATCCCCCCCCCTTACTTGAGAATAATTCCAGGAACCATTTAGCTCTTAAGTCTATTACTTTAAACCACATAAAAGTTTATAGGTGTGAATCATGACTATGAAAGAGCAACAGCAGAAATAGTTTTAATATATTTGAATTGTCAACAAAATAGAGAAATACATATTTGATCCATAACATTTCAACTTTCACTTAAAATACAAATACCAGGATGATATCCTGGTTTTAGTCACAAATGAGATGGCCTAGTTATTTTAAAAAGGGGTAGATATAATGATTGAAAAGATTGATGGCACAAAACTGAGATAAATGAAGTCCATTATCAGAATAATGGATAAGCCTTTAAAAAGAGTGAAAAAAGCAAACATATAATAAGTTTTTCTAGGAACCAATGCACATGCATTTGTTTAATGGTTGGTGTTAATATTTAAAATGGTAACCATATTCAAAAAATTGTATTATAGAAAACAGTTGATGTTAATCTGTTGAAAAATATTTTTTAAACAATATTTGTTGCAACTTTCATCGGTGCTGAAGAAATTAAAAAGGATGTATAAAAATGGCTGAAAGTAAGATTTCTAAGTAATAGATTCAAGAGAAGAGAGATTATATTTAAAAATGTATTTTTAGATGTATATCTCATTTTATTTTTTATTTAAACTTTGAGAATATCCCCAACCCCAGACCAGTTTCTGCTACTGGCATTGTCAGTAAGGTGCTAGGATATTCAAGCATTATATTTAAAATACCAGGACAAGCCCAGCACTTTATCTAATGGATAACTATTAAGTAAAAAATCTGAAATTTTCAGACATCCATATGTCTTCCAATCCAGCTATCTAACTTAAATAGCCATATGGGACTAAACTAAGTTCAGATACACCATATATTAATAGCTTTAGCAATAAAAGTAAAATTATAAAAAAATCAAGTCAGATGTCACATGACCCAATTTAATAAGCTTGTATTTACAAATGCTGTATATAGAGCTCACAAAATAAGCTCTTAACAAGCTTTGAGAATATCCCCAACCCCAGGCTGTTTTCTGCTACTGGTGTCAGAAACTGGTTTGAATTTGGGGATATTCTCAAAGCTTGTTAAGAGCTTATCTTACAAGCTCTATGTATAACATTTATAAATACAAGCTTATTAAATTTGGTCATGTGACATCTGATTTGATTTTTTTTTTCTAATTTAAACTTTTACAATAAATTTATTAGCTTTTCTTTATTTTTTAAATCCCCTTTTATTTCACTGTAAAATATTTAGATTCTTTCATATATATATAATAAAGGACAAATTTCTAAATAAGCTTATTTTAGTATTATTTTTGTTTATTTATTTTTTTTATGATAAATGCTATAAGAGAAAGCATTCCAATCTTTATCTATGATTGTCCCTATTTCCAGACCAGTTTCAAGCTATGGCTGTCTTCAGTGAAGAGCTAGGAACATCAGATTCAAAAATATCAATTCTAACGAAGCATTTATCGAGCCACTAACTGAAATAGCTATATGGGCCTGAACTAAAATTAAATACTTCATATATTAATAGCCTTAGCAATTTAATATAGCTAAAGCTTCAATAACCAAAATTATAATAGTTATAAAATCAAGTGATAAATCACATGACCTATATAGCATGTAATTACCAATATGCAATATAGAGCAAATATTTCTAAACAAGCTTATTTTATTATTGTTTTTATTTATTTTTTTACGATAAATGTTATAAGAGAAAGCATGCAAATCTTAATCTATGATTGTCATTACCCCAGACCAGTTTTGAGCTATGCCTCTCTTCAGTGCAGAACTAGGACACCAGATTCAAAAATATCAACTCTAACCAAGCATTTATCTAATATTTAACTATTAAGAAGAAGATCTGAACTTTCAGACATATAATGTCTTTATATTCAGCTCTCCAACTGAAATATATATATGTTAACTGATTTTTTTCCAACTATTTTCAAATAATACACCCTATAGACAGGAAATATAGTACAACTTCTAAAGCTAACAATAATCCTATTCATAGCAAATAAATGTTAAAATTAGTTTTCAACTATTAATATTCATCACTGAAGATATATATATATTATCTAGTGCCACATTTGGTTTAATTGCCATTATTATGTTATTGAAACTAATGATTTGAAAGTTTCAAACACCTTAAAAGTTTGAATGTAAATTAAATCTGTTCACTTAGCTGAATAGGATTTGATATTAGGAAAGTAACTACATCTTTGAATTAAGTCATTGGTAAGTTAAATGTAAGTATTTTTAATTTTTTTTTTCCATATGTCATAGCATCGGCCAGGAAGCGAACCAGCAACAACCATCTGCAAACAACTGCTTGCTTGCAAGGCGACTGCACTGACCTCTCAGCTAACAATGCTTGACTAGATATTGGCAAAAAAATGTGTATATAAATTCAGACCTATATTTAAAATAATTGTTAACAGCACTAATCTACTTTACACAAATCCATATAATGATTTCTAGAATGCCTTTATGCAATCACCCCATGTTTCAAGCTTTTTTTTTCATTATTTTAGGAGTCTGATATTGTTCTACTTATTACACTTTCATATATATTTAATTCTATTGCTGCTTAGTGTTCACATTTACTAATGGACATATCAAACAAAGTTCCACATTTTACGTTATTACTTCCAACATCTTCATTAATAGAAATAAATCAGTCCATTTATTCTAATCTGATGATTAACCAGCAACAATATACTTTATTTTCAAACATGTATAACTACAAAAGTATGTTGAAAGAGGTAAATGTAACTATTATAAGGATGAGTTCAAATCCAATCTTCTCACTGATTAAAACCAATCAACATGAGACTAATCTAGAGCTTTAGATATAATTGATTACTCAAGCTTGCAATAAATGACACTGGATTAGAGCCAATATAGAAAATTCTTGCTTTTAATAAATTGCAATATTTAGAGGCTCATTTCACATTACTCTAAACCTTAAATAATTGAAGTTACTACTTTATAAATAAAAACAATTTAAAAAATATTAAACCCAAATTTAAAAAAATGAAATACAACAAACTTGAAATTTTAAAAGCAAAAATAATGACAAATAATTTGAATAGTTTAGTATTACCTTTCTTTATTTTTTTTTTTAAAAGCCTCATTTTGTTCTCTCTCTCTCTCTGATGTTTTCTGGATATTGTAGACTAGTTCTCAGTTTTATTTTTAGACCTAATCTGCAGTTTGACATTATACAGATTTCGTATTTAACCAAATGTCTCTAATAATACCTGTCTAAAAGTTTTAAATATTTCGACTGATTTTTTAAAAATAATATTAAGACACAACTGGGTCACATGTCAGAAAATAATATTAGATAGGTAAATAATTACTAATACCCCCCCCCCCACGTAATTGTTAAAATGGTGATATTTAGCATTTGCTAGTCTTCGATTAATCATATTCATAGTAGGTGGGTAAAGATAATGGTAAATCGGTTCTTAGTTATATAAGCATTGACATAATTATCTTGCAGTATATGTTCCATTCTCATTAATATATAAAGATATATGTGATTTGGTTCAGTGGTAAGGTGGCAGACTCTTTGTTCAAGGTCCATGAATTGTAGCAACTCTGTCACTTCTTATGAAGTGCAGAGTACTAAACCGTTCATTTATTTTCACACTAGTGTACAATAATGTTTTGTTATATATATATGTATATTAGCTATACTACACAAAATGTAATTATAAGGAACTTAAACAGAACTTTCAAGGTCCCCATAACTATACACTCCATCTTCCACAACTGATACATTTGACCACATACATGTGAAAAAAATAAATGATCTCCAATAAACATAGTTTGTGCTGAACCAGCACTCATCAGTTAGTCCCGATCACTATCTCCCACACATATATGCAATCGATGCTTAGTTTATAATAAGATAGATAATCTTCAAACTTTAATGGACAAGCTCCAAAGCTTCAATCTTCTCCACACTCCAACTCTTCAGCCATCCATATTGTTAAAAATCTGAGGATGGAACATTCAATTCCCTTGTTGATGCCAATATTATTATCATACCCATGTTGACTTTAAGTCACTCTGACCCCTCACATATAGGACCTTAATATGTTTATTTAAATATATGGAAGAGGGATGGATAGAATACAGGCTGAATATGTAATATTTAAATACAAGTATATTATCTATATTAAACATGTATTTTAAATATTATACATTCCACTTGTATTATGCACATCTGTCTTCTGTATATTTAAGTGGACATATTAAGGTCCTATATGTAAGTGAATTAAAGATAACATGGGTATGGTGATAATATTGGCATTAACAAGGGATTTGAATGTTCCATCCTCAGATTTTCAATGATGTGGATGGTTGAAGAGTTTGAGGGAGGAGAAAGATGGTTTTTTTTAAATTTAAAAAAAATAATTTTTTTTTATATATAGAGCTGGGTTTTATTTGTATGGGAGATTGTGATTGGGATTGGCTGATGAGTGTTAGTTCAGCATGAAATAGTGATATTAGAAATCATTTATCTTTTTCACATGTATGTGATGAGTTGTATAAAAAAAAGTGGATAGTTGTGGGGAGCTTGAAAGTCTGAGTTCAAGTTCCTTATAATTATATATATATATATTGGATTTAAAAGTGGTTTTATTATATTTTGTTTGGAGCATTAGTTTGGAAGTTTGAATAAAAAATTGAGGTTTTAGAGATGTAAAGTTGAGAAATTAAAAGGATATAGTTTAGGTGAATAAAAAAAGGATATTTATTAAGATTATGTGTGGAAGAGTTTGAGCAGTTTTCCTTTCTTGTTCATCTTTCAACTAAATTTAGCCAGATACTTATTTGGAAGATTAGTTGTGTTGGCTATGAAGAAGCTGACACCTGAAATGAGAATTCTAAGACTGATTATAATTTTGAAAATATATATATATTGTAACCATTGTGATTCATGAAATACAGCAACATAGTAGTGTGTGCATATATATATAAAGTTGAAATGAAAAGTATAAATACACACAGACAGAAAAAATTTGTAGATAATTTTTTACATTTCATTGGAATAATAATAAGGGATTACATAATTTTGAATTTTAAAATAAAATTTTATTATAAAATAAACATTTAAAAAGGTCTAATTAATATTTTATTAATTCTGATTTTGAAATTTATGTATAAAACAAGCATGTTTTTTGTTAAAATAGTTATACTGATAATTATGAATCCACTATCTATTTTAGAAATATTTTTGTAAATAAAGGTTGTAGATCATATTTAGATAAAATTCCACTATCTAGTTTAGATATCTTTTTTTTAAAGTAAAGCTTGTAAATCATACTTTGATAAATTTCCCAAGTTGCTTTTAAAATGATTAAAGTATATTGAAAAGATAGGAATTGTTAAAGTTAGGAAAATTATTTTGAGGTAATGAATTTTCCCCACCCCATTCTGACTATAAAAAGGGTTAATAAACAGATTAGGGGGTAGTTGGTTTTTTACAGTTATACAGAACTATCATGAAGATATAACTAAAAGCAAAAAGGACAAGTCCAGCAACTGCTCCATGGTTCACCATGGTAGAGTTTAGTTTTATATGGAAAAGGAATCAGCTTCCAGTATTGTATAGCTCTAGCATGGATGAAAATGGCTGGCTTGCCTAAAGTATAAGTAAAATGGTTGAATAGCCACAGTTACCTGTTTATACCTTTCCCAATGATGACAATAAGCCAGTCTACTGTTAGAAGAAACAAGCTTACCCAGAAAGTCCATCATCTTGATGAAGAATTAGTTATACATATGCTGTTTTATTTATATGCAGAGAAGCACAGATAAATATATATATATATGAAGCACAGCTGGTAAGTAGTGATATATATATAAAGTGATATTATTTTGTCATTTATTGAAGAAAAAAGACTTTTAAAATTATATTTTCAAAAGTACAAGTAAATAAATTTTGTTTGAATTAAGAATTGAAAAGTAAAGAATTGATTTATAGACTCCAGAAATTTTTCTACATTGGAAAAAAACTTGCTAAAATATTTTTTTAAGAACATTTATAATTAATTAATTAAGAGCACTTTTATGAACTTTCAAGAAATTGATATTACCTTTTTTTTTTAAAAAAAAAAAACTTATGAAAGAATTTAATAACTGATTCATATTACTTGTTTTATATATACAGAATTATGTGTGAATTTTATGTACATTCAACACAGACTTAATTGTGAAAAATATATTTTATTGATTTTATGATTTTGACAAATTAAAATATATGATATATAAATATCAGTGTGCATGCACATTTCCATAGGCATACATATATTAAATCAGTCAGTAATTATGTATTATAAAAAATGAATTTTAACTATAGGTTTATGATGATCCAAATATGTTAATAAATTGTTGTACCATATGTGATGATATATATGTTTTATGTAAACCCATTGTGTTATTTGTATCATTAAAATATGATAACTTAATTTTTTTATTATTTTATGGCAAATCAAATATGTTCATAAATTATACTGCACATCTGTGTGTATATCAATATATGTCAGATAGACACATTTATATAACAATTAATCTGATTTTAATTATTAAATGACAATTTAAATATGTTCATTTAATATAATATAGCACATCTGTGTACTGATATATATATATATGTGTGTGTGTGTGTGTTTGTGTATGTTCCATATAAATCCATTATGAGGTATTGTAAATCACAAGTTGATACCTTACTTTTAATTGTATATTACACAAAATCAGAAGAATGAATTTATATATGTATAGCATATTCATCAGACACTTAATTTCATTTTCTTATTGTTATTAATAGACTTATATTCCATTGTTAAAATTATTCCAGTGAACTTAATTCTAGATAGATTTGGATTTATGTGTTGCATCAGAGTTGTATTCTCTGAACTAAATTCATGCATAATGTTCTATTATATGAAAGGGGTGCATATTATTGTTTATGGGCATCTAAGTTGAGAATGATAATCCTGGATTAGTGCAAGGGGGATATCCATTAAAGCTCACAGACTAAATTTTATTTAGTTTAGAGTTATTTAGTTTAGTCTCTATTAGACATTAACTTTATAATTAGCCAGTGTATCAATAGTACTAAGTGGCCAGAGCAGTGATGATGATCAGCATGTTTTAATATCCCAGCATTATTATTTTTATTAGATATTATGATGAATTAGGACTTGGGCTTGTTCATCCAAATTATATTTAAATAATTGCTTCAGTTGGCAAGGACTAAATAGTTAGTCTGGTCTGCAGTAGACCCATTTAAATCCAGTCACAAGATTGATTGTTGATTTATTTTATTGCTGATCTTTCATGATGATGAATGATTATACTTATTTATAATGCTGGTGAACTTATAGTTCATTATGCTTTTATTTAAGATAATTGGCTTTGTTGATCTCTCAGGCTCATTATTTTATATATTATTATTTTATATTAAATTTCATTATTTGAAATATTTTGTTTACTCGAGTTAATGAGGATAAATGCCATCATCCCAAGTTCAACCCCAAATATGAGTCTGTATTGTTACAATATATACATATATTTTAATGGATGCCTTTAACATCCTCCAATAATTAGTTCAAACCATGAATCTCAATCCCAATTCAAACCCCATGATATTGAGGTTACTTATTAAGTAAAGGAATTAGGTAATGTTAGGGTATATAAACCAACACATCTGTTATCATAACCTAAGACTTAAAGCCAAATATAAATAAAATTTAGACCAACATTTAAACTAAACAGAGCAAATAGAGGTGACAACTAATCATTACCACAATTAATATTAAACATATTGTGATTACAAACATAAAAGAACAACATACAATAGATCAGATAAATGAACTTAATATAATATTAAAGTAAAGAAAAACCAAATGTTTATTTTCTTATTATTTTTTGTTTTTAACAAGTTGTTTATGTTAATACGTAACAAAGATGACATCAACAATAAAGTAAAAAAGTCAACCATGAACTGGCTTAATATAAGATCAAGACAATGAACTTTTTGGTTCAAGAAGAGGAAAGAAAGGCTTTTTATCTAAGTAAAAAAGTATTCCATTCCTTACATAAAAAAACGAAAAGAAAAATTTGAAAGTTTATATCAACCAATTCAAACTCATATTTTTTAAAAAAGTTTTTATAAGGATTTTAAAAAGCAAGGAGAAACATTTAACTCTAAAACATCTATACAAAGAATTCGAAAATTCTTAATTTGCAGACAAAATAAAGTATTCGAATCTCTAAAGTCATCGTTGATTCCTTACTGTAGATTTTCAGATTTAAATCTAAAACATGTAATAGCAGAAAGTATTGATGATTTTCCAATCAATCTAAATCACAAAAATTAATAGAAGTATTGACTAAAATGATTATGTGTTGCTAAGTGCAAAGAGAAAAGTCATGGAAGAAAAGTCATCATCCACGGAACTAGAAATTGTTAAGACCGACATGGAATTATCCTATTTCTCTACGCCTGGATTGCTAAACATCGAAACAATCCATCATGAATTCTTTTTTTTTCTTTTCTGGCTTCAAAACTCCAGTTCAAAGGCTTCCATCAGATATTCAAATTCCTAGCTATGCATAAAGGAATTACCATGGATTATGAAAACAAGCCATTAGAACACTGCTTATACGGACTATAAAAACAAGTTATAAAGTTGACGTCAGTGATATTTACATTCCATTATTTGTATGCCATGTATAATAATTTAATTTTCTTTATTTTAATATAGGTTTAATTTAGAATTTATAAAATTAAGACAAAAAGAAATTCTATTATACCTTTGATAGAGAAATCTATGAGATATAATCTTTATTATGTAATAATCCAATCATTAAAAATGGGGCAAGGTAAGACATTACCTAATATATATTTATGAATTCAACATTTCTATATGTACAATGCGTACACTTTTATTAATTGTTTATTCTAAAGTTTGTATTAGTTATTAATATTTTTAATATATTTTCTATACATTTTTTTATTTTTATTTGTGTGGTAAACTTGTAATACTCCTTCATCATCACACACATTGTGCCTAACAAAGGGGTCTATTAAACCATCATGGCATTAATTAAAAGACATAAAAAAAGATAAATGGATATATTATTATATATATAATAATGTTGTATATAATATAAAGATCATTTATGTTAATTAGGATATTTAGTGATTATTCTTTATGGGATCATGATGGGGAACATTGGTATAAACCAACCATAAATGAAGAATGACCACAGATGTCTAAATGAGTTTTCTTTACTTTCACTTTAAATTTTTTTCTCCAAATACTAATTCATGTATATATGTTCATTAAATTTATTTGGTACTCATCTTATAGCTAAAGACGCCACTCTATGGCACGGTTTTCACGCTAAAACACATAAAAATGCTGTTTCCGCAGCCGACATGTTCGAACCTGCATTTTCTATAATACAACTTTTTTGTTGTGCTACAGAATGCAGGCCACTATGTCGTGTCGCAGTACAGCATGTATGTCGCATCGCAGCAAATACATTTTCTGAATTCACACAGTTTATAAAATATTTACGGCTTGATGAGAGAGTTTGTATTTGAATTCGATAGAAATGTTGTTTTCATTGGATTTTTTTTTATTTTAAAGTATTGAAATGTTCAGATTTTTTAAAGTAATAATTCTAAGACTTTTTACAATGTACTGTATTGAAGTTTTAATTGGGAAAATGTTAAATATCTTTGTTTTTAGTGAGTTGCAATTAGGTAATGTGTCAAGTAACGTACTGTTCGTAACATTCCACGAGACAAAGAAGTAAAAAAGAGTGGTACCAAAAAAATATCCAGTAAAAAAAATACAAATATACGTGACTTTTTGTAAATTTCATAAAAAGCAAATATTATAAACATGTTTAATAAATAAAGAATACATTTATATGTGTTTGTTGTTGTTTAAAAAAGTTTGAGTTTCTTTATTTTGTCTGAGTATGGTTACGATTTTGAATTTTTTTATTTTAGCATTACAAACAACAGAACACTAACACTAAAACTAATCCTAACCCTAAAACTAATCCTAAACCTAACCCTAAACCTAACCCTAAAACTAACCCTAAACCTAACTCTGAAACTAACCCTAAACCTAACCCTAAAACTAACCCTAAACCTAACTGTAACAACTTTTACTTTTTATTGTCATTCAGTTTGAAGTAAAAAATAGCCGTAATATCTCTTTGTCTGTAAAAAAAAAAAAAAAAAAGTAAAATGAAGACTAAAAAAATAAAAAATAGACTAAGAAATTTTACTTTTTATTACGATTATTATTTTTTAGTTAAACAACAACCACAAAAAAAGTTGTAACACAAGTAAAAAAATATCCGATAGAAAATTGATTAAAAAAAAAAAAGCCGTAACACAAGTAAAAAAATATCCGATGGAAAATTGATAAAAAAAAAAAGCCATAACACAATTAAAAAAATAAACGATAGAAAAAACACGAATCAAATTGTAATTTGTTGATTTTATTTTACATTTATTAGTATCATTTAAATTGTATACGTTAATAAAAAATAATATTTATAAAAGTGATTTTGTTTTGTTTTTATTTTCGCATTACAAAAAAGCACAGCAAAATTATTATAATCAACGGCCCAGGAATGGTCATATTTTATAGTTTTAGCATGAAAATGGCGCCATCCAACGGCATCTTTATCTATAAGACAAGCACCATTTATTTAAATGTTAAAACACATTTCTTGGTTTATTTTTCTGTGGTTAAATTCTGCTAAGTCATATCCTTACACACATATTATGACTATTAGTTGTATGTATGCAATGTATTATACCCATTCCTATTAATAGGTATACACTAATTTTACCCATATTAAGAATACAGTGATACACCTAGATTTACTTTTTTATTAAACCTAGATTTACGTTATCTAATTTATGGTGGTGAATCTTGGATTCATTATTGACATAAAGGCATTTAAAAAAATCTAAGAATGCTCTGCAAAATGCTTAAAAATATAATGGCAAGATCATAAGACCAATTAAGATTTTCTTCAATTTGCTAGATGTTATATTATACAGTTTACTATCTGTCAAATCACATTTTCATTTTGATTGACCACATAAAATTAGTGAACAAGATAAGATATTAATAAAACAGTGAATTGAAGCCTGGTTCTCATGGTAGAGACAGATTCTCATTTATATTATACAGATTATCTCAAATATATTCTGAAGATGTGCAATGCTAATTGTCTTCATTATGGCTAATGATTAAATATAATAGAAAGCTACAATTAGAAAAAGTATTATGCTTTCAAAAACAAAAAATTGCTGCAAAAGTTAAAATAGCATCAATAATAATAGAACAGCATGTTTTTATATACAGATATATTTGTGGAACACAGATTGGTCAGTTTAGTCATCACAAAACTCATCTCTCATGTGAGTTGTGACATGATGTGTGATTTCTCATTATTGATAACTTGTAGATTGATATTGAGACTTTGGATCCATATTTGATTTAACAAAACAAGATAGGCATCTGTTCCAATGAAGCCTTAATGGATTTGTAAGAAATGTTGATGTTGATTTTTCCATGTGATATAAAGATATCTCTAAAGTAATAATGAAAATGGATATTTATTGGCATCAATGGTGCTATTAAGATGCACAAATTGATTGAGGCATAAACATGCATTCTGAATCATTTCCCCCTTCAAATCTTATGGTGTTACCTTTGACATAGACACTAGGGAGGAAATTTTTATTGACAACAGCTGAAAAATATTGATTCAACTGTATGTCAGTAACACATTGAATACCAAATGATTTCATATTTTCATTATTGCATACAAGGTATGTTGGTGACTGATTATTTAATGTCTTAATGCACACCTTTATCCAGTAACCAATTTTATGACATCCTGTTCATTTTAGTTTTGACATGTCAATTCAATGATCTTTTGAAAGGTAGTTGTTTTTCATAAACAAAAACCATTGATGCCCAAAAATTGTAGTAGAATCTCTATTGATTAGAAAAATTGTAGTAGAATCTCTATTGATTAGACTATGCTAAGTTTTGATACAGTACTCAGTAGGCTATTTTGGTGACATCCAGTATAGAAGGCATTGATGAACATTTTTGTTTTAACTTTTTGAAGTTGATTCTTGATGAATCTATAATGTCTTGAAACTTGAACTTTCTAGGTCATATTGCAACAACTGTTCTCTGATAGTATATCTTTTTTGGCTCAAATGAGCATGCTCATTGGAAAACATTGATAATCTATGCTTCACATTAGCATGGAAACTTGAATTCTCTCTCAAATCATTTAATAATGTTGAGATAAAATCTCCAGTAGATTGTATCTCAGTTTAATGTTTTAATAAGGGTAGACTTTAAGCAAAGAAATAATTTTTTGGGTGCTAAATATTCTTCTAGAAGGTCCATTAATTCAGATTACATTAGATTTTTGAG
Source organism: Epiperipatus broadwayi (assembly GCA_028023455.1). Taxonomy (NCBI): domain Eukaryota; kingdom Metazoa; phylum Onychophora; class Udeonychophora; order Euonychophora; family Peripatidae; genus Epiperipatus; species Epiperipatus broadwayi. Next base: position 665,818 of record JAQFVV010000259.1, on the reverse strand, counting down.
GAACTTTAGTGATGCCAAAGCACAACTGTTTCAAAAATGTTGGCATCAATTGAATTTAGTAACAAATTCTCACAGTGTGTTTGATTATTGTTGATAGACTTCATTTCTATATAATTTTAAAATGAAAATAATCTTTTTTTTTCATATCAAGGTTTTCAAAATTAGACAATGATGTTTTTACAGTTGGTCCCAGTTCAACTTCAATTGCAGAAACATGCATTAATAATTGTTTCCAAATTTGCAATAATTGTTTATGCATTTCCTGTTGTGTCTCCAAAAACTGTGCCAATTATTCTATATCCATGATGTTTGCATCATGTTTTGAAGGCTAGTGGTTAGCATAGCTGCCTTCCAAGCTGCTGGTCTGGGTTCGCTTCCCGGTCAATGCTTTGACATATATATATTTTTAAAAAAAACTATGATAAAAAACTTTTTTTTTCTAAACAGAAAATTCTTATTTTGTTATACATAATATAACTTATTGTAATAAATAGTACTTACAAAATACTCTAAAATTATTAATACAACATAAAAATGTAATATAATTTTTTATTACAGTACAATTTCTATTTACTATTTTTAAGGCCAAAGTTAATGTTGAGTAAAAAATGTTTGCATTAATAAAGAATGATTGAAACTTTTCACGCTGATAGAGAGGGTTTTTTTCCATTCACGGACTGGTTGCTTTTTTTTTAAAATACTGTTTTTGATGTATAGAATTTATTAAATATTTACCTCATCACCAAAACTGTTGTGACTATTGTTAGTTTCTTGATAGATTTGATAAGTTTTATATGAAAGAAAAACACATTGCCTCTTAATACACTATTTTAAAATTGGAACTCTAAAAAAGGAAAAGCTGATTGGTAGCAGCGTTGCAGGACAAATTGATGGAAGTATTTCAAACAGTTATAATATAAATGTAACAGTATAATTATGTCATGATTCTCTATGGGAACAGAAAAAGCAGATTCATGAAAATAAATCAATTCTCTTTGCATGAGACATAAAGCATAGTGTACCCTTCATGGAGAAAAATGAAACGAAAACTAATAAACTGATTCCAGACTAACGTCATTAGTTTCAAAAATGGCTGCTTCTATTAAAATTTTGCAAGCTTAGAAAAAACTTTGAAAAAAAATCTGGCTTTAAAGTTATCCTTGTTTAATTATTTGTAAACTGCTTTAAAGCCACCAAAATTGCTGGACTCAAAAACTATTAAAATTAGCTGTCTCACTTAAAGCCCATGTCCTGCCTAATTTTCAAGTTATCTATCATTATTGTAATAAAAATGGTTCCCATAGCAATGGAATTTCTAAAAACCAAATAAATATTCCAAATAAAAACTTACCTAATGCTATCTGCTACATTCAACATGAATTTCATTCATTGATCTTTGTCAATATCTGCTTTTTTTTGTATTAAGAAATAAGTTTATTTTGAAAACTACATGAATTACAATACATGACTTTCTTAAAATTAAAGATTCATGGTGTCTACATGTTTTCCCCACACAAGGGGACTGGACAGTAATGTGATTTTGTTTGCGCCAGTCTATCCTTGTGTAGCTAGCTAGATTCCATGGCATTTCCAATTGATTATGGCACCCTAGCTATTAGATTATTAAACCAAGTTTGTCAGGTGTGTCACATCACTCTTTGCATTGCAGGGGTATTGATATCCCTATTCCCTGTAATTTTGTAAATTTCAATGGTGCATTTAGACCATCATTTGCAATTGTCCCATTTACTGCAGCACAAAATAGGTTTGCATCCATTTCTATAATTTGGACAATATTTTAGTAGTAGTGTTTGGTCTCTGGTCTAGAGCCATCTGCTCCCAAGTATCAAAGAACAGTTTAGCCAGGGCCATTAGATGATCTCTAGTTTTAAGGTTAGTCATGAGTTCGTTGAAAACTTCCCATGGACTTTTCATGCTGGACTGGAATACGAAGTGACACTTGGTGAGCCATTTTGTGAATAGTATTATGATGGCCATCTGGATAGTGGCAAAAGTGCCACTCTTCATTGCTTTACATATATTGAGAATAGAGGCACATCCTGACCGGACATTGGACTGCAGTCTTATTTCAAGTTCTATAAATTTTTTGCAGTGAGAGAAGGTGTGATCCATTGTCTCTTCATCTTCACTACAGAGCACACATATTGGAGTAATGTTTTTGAACCTTCTGCAGTCTACCATAAATTGCCTTGTGGGAAGCACATCAAGTTGGTATTTTATGATAAAATTTATTAATTTGGGCTCCATGGCCCAAGATCTAGTTTTCTTAAGTAGTGATCTTATGGATATATTTAGTCTTCCTGGGGTTTTTTGTTGGCTGGGATACATGTACTTAAATGTATCCTAACCCGTGTCCTGTATGAGCCCTGCCACATAGACCTCCATTTGTAGTATCCATTTGCTTTTTATGGGTGGTGCTGTGTCAGTAGGTTCAACTGTACAGGCAATTTGAGCTTCTGAGTCTGTCTCTTTCATTGCCTTCAGTGCCGCTATTACCCTTTGCATGTATAATACCTGGATTGCATGCAACCCAAGACCATTCAAATCCTTAGGTTTTTGCATTTAATGCAGACTATTTTATTTGGTGTTTTTTTCCATAGTAGCTGTGTACATGCTGTGTTAATAGTGTTTTGAAAGGCCCTGGTCAGTTTGATGATTGGAAAGTAGTATGCAATCCATGGGAAGACCAACATATTGAGCAGTGCCACCTTGCCTGGGAGTGACAGAGAGATTAAGGATAAGCTGCTAACAGTTTTTTTGGTCTTCTCTATGCGCATATTTTGAATTTGCAGCCACATTGCAAATTTTGACAATGCCACTGGAAAACCAAGTAGATTTTGGGGCATTCCAGTGAATTTTGATGTTGGGTTCTTTTCTTTGTTGATTCGCCCATACTGCAGTTTTTGTAGGATTAGCTTTTAGGTTATATTTGGCCGCATATTCATCTAGGAGTTGGTAGAGCTGGGAAAGGAATTTTGCAGATGGAAGGATGATGGTTACATCATCTACATATGTGATATGGTGTATCACCTCCCAAAGTACTGGAACATATATGCCAGGCAACTTGTCAATATCTGCTTCTTCGTTTGTCTTATTATTATGCTACAATTGCCTAATCATTACCCTCTTTGGGGGTTGGTTCACATATGTCTTAACACAAATAAAAAACTGAACTTAATAACCATGATTGCAATAAAATTTAGAAGTATTTTTGTCAAAATAGAAAAGTAAAATTTATTTTGTGTTATGTACTGCAAAAAGTCTATGACTTGTAATAGTCGAAAAATGGCTAAACACATACTGTTTAAAAACTTACCTTTACGAAAGCTTTTCCCTATATATGTTCTTCCTATATCAATTATTACATTTTAATCTATAGTTAAAGTTAAGATTATTTTACTACTTTTTTCTAATATATAATTGACTTGAAGATTTACAAAAATTAATGATGGGTTTATGTTTTGGGCTGCTTTTGATACCTACTGAAAGTGGTGACTCTGGGAGAGTTAGATGTATGCCTCCTTCACTGATTCCTTTTTTCTGTAGCATTTTATTTTTTTTCTCATGAATTTTAAGGGAAATACCTTACATAGTAATAGGTTTAAGAATTAGTTGCTTATAATATCAAAAGCATTAGTAGACTAACTTTCCTTGTCAATTATGATTGATTTCTAGAATAATAATGTCTTTTGGATTTTACTTCTTGACAGAATGTTATTGAAAAACAATACTAATGAAACAGTCTGTTGCTTATTTCTATTAATTTAACTAATTGTTGTTTTTAATAATATTATTGTTCAGAACTGAGTGTAAGGTTTGATCAATCAATTTTGCCTCTGAGACAAACAAAAAATCTGCGTTAAAATTATCAAAAAGACTTATTTAAAATATTTTACTAAAGAAAGCAATTAATATAATAGTATATATGTTTTAAATAAAAATATTTGTTATATATATATATTCAATCTAATTCCTCACTTTAGTACCTATTTCAGTTTGGTGTCTCCCTGTCTCACTTATAAGACCAGTACTACCTATGTATATAGTTACAAGAATTGTGTATTTTACCTATTTTTATGAGAAAATGCTAAATAAACATATGTTCTATATACATGTAAATTATTATTTTTCTACTTTTAATTAACCCAAATCATCATTATTTGACCATTAATAACACTTTACCATTTAAAAAATGGATATATATTATAATAATTGTTATATATGTTATCTTTATTATAACACTACAAAAATATGACTATGTAGAACAGACAATAATTAAACGGCACTAATTTTTTTATTCTAGTTTCTTCTTAAGAACTATATTGCACTACATTAATTGAGTTTAAAAGTTATGTTCGTTTGTTTTTTTAGGATACATTAATTTTTAAAAAATGACGCGAATACATATCTAAGCTAAGATTATTTCAAAAGAAAGCCAACATGTAAATACACATTAGCATATTTGAAATATATACTGCATAATCTTTAAAATTAACTAAATTGTTTTGAACTTGTTTCCAAGAGTACTGTGTAAGAGTTCTCGTTTTCTAGCTTTCCATTTCTTTTTCATTTGTGTTTATATTTGATGCTGTTTGAAAGTTTTAATATCGTATTGTAATTTAATATTTTCAATATGAAAGATTATTTCATTCATGGACTACAATCAAATAAATCAATCTTTTACTTGATAGTTAATTGGAGATAATAATTCAAGATTTTGACATTCCTTTTATGATTTTAAGAAAGGTTTAGTCTGTATTAGTAATGATTTATTTGTTCACTCCTTCTTTTGATCTTTTTAACCCTCAGGGTTCTGTCTATTACTCGAATCTTCAATTTCTTTTTAATGTTTGGAATTTTATTTATGATAAAGGAGAGAAGATTTGTAAATGATTGCTAAGATCAAAAAATTATTTTTTTATTTTACATTTGAGATACCATTTATTGATAATGATGCTTTGAAATATTTATTAGGTTTAGAAAAAAGCTTAAACAACTATCAGGGGATGATCTTATTTGCTTATTGTTAACCTTTTTAAGTGACATTTAGATGAAATAATGTAGTTGATGAGTTTATAAATGGAAATATCACAATTCGTTTTCAATACATAGATTCTATCGTTATTTCAAGCATTACTAATTCAAAAACTACTGTGCTTATAAAATTACAAAGTATTATTTATGAATTATTACTCTCATTTAGTTTTTATTATTTTATCCTGACATATATATGTCATAGCATCGGCCGGGGCGCGAACCCACAACCGTCTGCAACCAACTACTTGCTTGCAAGGTGCTGCGATGACCTCCCGGCTAACAACGCTTGACAAAATAAATATATGTTGTCTATAAAACTATTTTAATATGCATAAACTATAGATAATTAAACTAATAGGTAAGTTTTTAGCAGAGTTTGGATTTATAATGAGGGGAAAAGGATTAATTGTTAAAATCTTAAAAATTTACTAACATGGGCTTTGAACGTTCCATCATAAGATTTTCAATGAAATGGATGGCTGAAGAGTTGTAGGTTGGAGTAGTTTGAAAGCCTGTCCATTAAAGTATGAAGATAGGCTATCTTAATATAAAACTGAGCACTGATTGTACATATGTGTGAGGATAGTAATCTGGACCAACTGATGATTGCTGGTTTAACATGAAATATGTATATTGGTGATTACTTATCTTTTCAACATGTGTATGATCAGGTGGATCAGCAGTATGAGATGGCATTGGAGAGCTGAGGGTTATGTGAAAATCTGAGTTTGGATCCCTTATATAACTTTAAAAGCTCTGGAATCAGGAATTTTGTATTTAGTAGTGTTCTGTAACTTTAGATTCACATTTAAATCTTACATTTGTATACAAACGTAGTGCTTCAGTAAATTATGCAAAATAATATCATTAGGAAATATGAATTCTGTCAAGGATTGGTGGTCGAGAGGTTCGCTTCCCGGCTAATGCTATGACACATGAGGAAATATGAATTCCGGGCCAATAATACAATCCTTTGTCATCATTTCTCTTTTATTTTATCTAATCTTTAGTAGAAAGCTGAGTAAACATTAATTAATATCTCACATTTCTTTCATCATTTATACAGATTCCTATTATACACAGACTCGCTGACCATAGAATATAGTCTAAAGTTTAAAAAAAAAAAAAAATCATAAATTTTAATTCATAAATTTTGAAGTATTCCTACTGGTACAAGCAGTCTCGTAAATTATCTCATATTTAATTATTTTTCATCTCTCTCAATCAGACTGTGAAGCACTGAATCGTGATTGCTGCCTAAATGAACATATTATTTTAACTCACATCGTTGATGCAAATTATAGAAATACAACTTTTGTTTAAAATGGTGTCACCCTGAATGATGTTGGCAATTGTGCCAAACCTGAGAGAGACCTGAAAGTATTTTTTATGTGATAAAATAATTGAATTTGTAGTGAAAAAAAAGACCTAAACTGAACCTGATTGAACGTGCAATCATGAAAAATTCATTAATCCATGAAATGTGCATATTTCTGAGTATTTTTCTGAATATATTGCTGTATTATCTTTTTCATAATTATATTATTTTAGTTTTGTATTATTTATTTTGTTGATAATGTGTATAATTTGAAAACTAATTTGTCTTACACATATACAACTTGTTTATTATATAACATTAGCTATAGTTCAAACAACCACACAAGCTTGGAATCAAATAGCAGTTGGTATAATAGTCTACAGCACATATTTTATTATATTCCCCCTTCTTTGTGCTCATTATATAATATTAAAAATTATGGTTTTTATCCTCCAATTATTATTCAACATATTAAAATTTTTCCCCAAAACATTTTTTGTTTATATACTTATTACAAGTTTGTTTATTGAGCTCTTTCCTTGAATTGAAATATAATTGTTACTCTGGTTATTATAATTTATTTTTTCCTGACAATCTAGATCAATAATATTTAACTTGAGCCTCATGACATGTAGGGGAATGAGAAGACATCTAAGCATACACATAAAAAAAAAAATCTGCAAGGCTTTTTTTACTTTTCATTATTCTAAATAAATTACTTAAGTACCTTTTTTTCTGTAATGACAACTTGCAGGGACAAAAAATGTTTACCCTATTTTTTAGTGTTTACTCTGAAACACTTCTTAATCCTTCCTTATTCTCACCCTACTGTTAAATCCCAGAATGAAATGTTGGCATTCTCCAAAAAACTCATTAGCTGATTAAAAAATAATAGTATATAATATTTATAGAATTAAAATTAATTTAATTATTAATATTAAACTTACACTGGCTTCCAATTACATAACTTATTTTAGATATTTATTCTTTGCTCTAGAATTTTATCTCTAAATAAGTTGAATATTTAAGGGCCTTTTCGCACAGCAATAACATATCTCATTGTCATGTTTGTGACAGGTTTAAATTTGGATTGAATAAATTGGAAAATGCAATTTTGTTCAAGAGGCTTATAACGTTTGTTTTTGGTATCTGGCTCATTCAATATTGGTCCTTAAATAAGTATCTAAATATTTCTAGCTAGAAGTTAAAACAAAGATGAAAAAACAATTAAATCATCTTCATCTGGCAATTGTCAAATCAGATGAACTCTGTTTCTTTATAAAAGGCTAGGAGGTTTTTGCCCTTATCAAAAATCTGGTTTTACCTTTATCTAAACTGAATACTTAAATTACTACTTGTTAATGTCTTCCAATAAAATATCCCTTTTTTATTACAAGATGGCGACATTTCAATAAGCTATTTTTTTCGTGATATATTTTCAAATGTGTTTTCTTTATATAATTCAGAACCGTATTATAACCATTGTTTTAAAATTTAATTTGTTTAAAGAGAATTACATCATGCTAATCTTTTATCATTTTTTGTTTTTGGATGCCTTTTTTTTTGTATATCATCAAATTCTCTACACTGGTCTTTCAGGCATTTTGTCATATAATATTATTTTGCATTTTAAGCTGTCCATTTAGTTTTTCAGCATCTATCTTTATTGCACCAGGATGTTAGTATTTCTTGTATGATCAATCCTTTTAATTTCTTATTTTTCTGGTATAACTTCAATAACAGCTTTCATAAAACTGACTATTTTTTTAACTTTGAAAAACAACATCTACTGTAGTCAATTAAATAGTTATCCATATTCTCATTCAAATCATTGCTCGGAAATATCTCTGACAAATGGTACATTAAATACAGAAATTTAAAAAATATTAGATAAAAGTTATATTTAAGGTTACATAAATAAAATAAATTGTTTTACTTTTTTAAATACATAAAATTATCTACATTATCCTGTTTAATTCCTTCATTTATTTTCTCTTTTCTCAGGGACCAGAACTTTTGTTTTAACTATGCAGATTCTACATTCCTTTGATTTGTATATAGCATTATAATGCTGTTATCAGCATTTTTTCATTTTCTTTAATGATTACTGTCATCTACACATTATAAGATAGAGTTGTTCAAAGCATAGGTCATAGGTTGCATATGGCCCTGGGTAAAAATTTGTATAGTCTGCCTAGAGGCTTTGATACTGTGATTGGCAACTATAAGGACCAAAATTAATACAAGTAGTTTAATAAATAAAGCCATCACAAAGCACTCTCTAAAGCTATATGTTATAAAGAATTATTGTATCTTGACTACTGTTTCAATAGAAATGTTTATAAGCATCATAATTTTTCTTTTTTAGATTTTTAAAATTTTTGCTAAATCTAATTTTCCAATAACTTGATATATGTACTGTATCAATAACTTTGGATATGGCCCTTGGATAAATACTTTTTTTATTATAGCTCTGGATTATGTAAGAGAGAATAGTGTTAAGTTTTTGACTCTTATTATTCCATGCTCTGTTGTTCTTATGTTCAATTTTTGATATTATCTATTGCTCTTTCAAAATGTAGGATGAATATATTTAATAAGAAATTGAAATGTCTTGCAAAAATTAGCTTACAAAATTCTTGTCTTTCATGATGTTCCTATTAATATGTTTTCAAAAAAAATGTAATATATAGGTTATTTAGTACATGTATAAAAATATTTAGTTGTATTTAATTGAAATCATATCAAAAATAATGTCAAGATTACCTTCATTTATGACACATCTTTATTTACATTCTTCTTATTAAAACAATTATTTTTTTTAAATGTTTGTTCTGTAACATTTTTTTCATTATCTAACTCATTATTTTGCAATCAAAGTTGCTATAATTAAAAATAATTTTAATAAAACTCTTCATCAGTAAATTGATACTATCATATTGGTTCCAGGTAACATAATAGTCAAATAATATAATCTATTTATTATAGGGAATTTGAACCCAGACTTTCAAGCTTCCTTCAGCTATCCAATCTATCTCATACAATTGTTACACATGACAACACACATGTGAAAAAAATAAATGATATCCAATATAAATGTATGGGATTTGAACTCAGACCTTCAAACCACTTCAACCATCCACACTATCATGTAACTACTGATACACATGACCACATCCATGCTAAAATATAAATGATCACCAATATATGTATTTCACAATAAACCAGCACTTATCAGTTGATCAAGATCATCTTCCACACATATATACAATTAGTGTTCAGCCTATGAGGAACTGGACCTACTGATGAGTGTTGGTTCAACATGTAATACACATATTGGAGACCATTTATCTTTTTCATATGTGCATGGTCATGTGTATCAATTGTATGAGATAGATTGGATAGTTGAGGGGAGCTTAAAAGTCTGGGTTCAAATCCTCTATAATTATATCTAAATTCCAGGGGTTATAAAGTACACCTGTATTTAAATATTACAATCTACTTATGTATATTATCTAAAATTTTATATTTGTAATTTTTAAGAATAATAAATTAATACCAATAACAATATCACATGACTTTCTCAAACGCTTGTTCATATGCTTCCAAAAACAATTACCTTTACTCTAGTCTAGGGCTATCTGCTTGTAAGCTTGAATAATCAAAGGATACCAAATGATATAGTATTTCAATTTTTCATTCACAGCCCAATTTCTCATTTTTGCCTTCGTCAGTATGAGATTATTATAAATATTAATATTCCTAGCTAAAAAATAAAAGCATCTTATAATTATAAATTTATTAAACGCACATTGATTACGTAAGTAATATTTACTGAGGCTATAACCTCGATAATATGCATGTAAAAATGCGATAGTAGGGACCTTGACAGGTGTTTTAACCACAAGCTTACACTAATAAAAAACACTGACCAGTAACTATTACCAGGACTATTAAAAGTATCAGTTGATTCATTATCTAAGGTCCTACACATCTGTATGATATCTTGGTGATAGCAAGATCTTTTATACTTGAACAAAACTTTGATCTCACCATATAATATTTTGTGCTAAAGTTTAGAGGGGAAAAGATATCAATGATATAATTTGTCTTTTAAAAAGAAAATCTTTTTAAAAAAAATCTATTATAAATTATTTGACTCATATCCCATAATTACACAAAAATATTATGTCAAATCAATCAATACTTGATCACCATCGATAGACTTTTGTCATTTTAACACAATTTCGTTTAGTGTTTCAATATTTTTCTACACCATAAACTGTATCTCTTTATATTCTTAGGATGTAACAAGTATATAAATATGAAACTACAACAAATAATAAAAATTATGTACAAACAGTTTTATGAATATATATCAATAGTAATTATACATAAAACACCTTTTGTGGCCCATAGTTTTGTGTCCTTTTAAAATGTTGATCAAGGTTTTTTGTCTAATTATTATTAGTATTTACACAGGCAAAACTCTCCATACACTAGTGCCATTCAGTGCCATCCAGAGTAATCAATGGATTCCAGAAGGCTTGTGCATAAAATCCCCATCTAGTGCCTACTCATCCAATATCCCCAGACTAGTTTCCGGCTTGTGGCCTTCGTCAGTGAGGAGCCTTAGATCTGAGAGCACTGCATCTAGATCTTAGGATCTAATGCAACCCTCCAGCAGCCACCTTTTATCTCTACTTAACTAAAAAACCATGACAATAAAATTGAAAACACAATAATATTTTCAATCTAAGCTCAATAGCTTATGTAGTCATATGGGTCTGAACTCAGTTCAGTACCTATACATTTTGGTGTCTTTGGCTTTTTAAAAATCATAGCCACCACTATCCTATTAGGCAGGATTGGTGTTAAACCACAGTGTTTGGCACTGAGTGGCACTTCATGATCACAATTTTTTATGCTTGCACATAACTGTTATTAACACAGGCAAAACTTTCCATACAGTAGTGCCACTCAGTGCCAGCCACTGAGTGGTTTAACACCAATCCTGCCTAATAGAATAGTGGTGGCTATGGTTGTTAAAAAGCCAAAGACACCAAAATGTATGGGTATTGAACTAAGTTCAGACCCATATGAATAAGCTATTGAGCTTAGATTGAAAATATTATTGTGTTTTCAATTTTATTCTCATAGTTTTATAGTTAAGTAGAGATAAAAGATGGTTGCTGGAGGATTGCATTAGATCCTAAGATCTAGGTGCAGCGTTCTTAGATCTAAGGCTCCTCACGGACAAAGGCCACAAGCAGAAACTAGTCTGGGGATATTGGATGAGTAGGCACTAGATGGGGATTTTATTCACAAGCCTTCTGGCATCCATTGATTACTCTGGATGGCACTGAGTGGCACTACTGTATGGAGAGTTTTACCTGTGTTAATAATAGTTATGTGCAAGCATAAGAAATGGTAATCATGTGATATTATTAGTATATTTATATAGCTATTGTATATAATTTTTATTATTTGCTATAATTTATATGAAAGAGCAACATAATGGATTTCATTCATTTCCATTTTTGATGAAAATATGAAACTGTATACACTCACACATTTGTTTTAAACCATAGGCAACTTGTGTAATTTTTGGCAACAGACGTCCATTATATTTTTATACTTTGATTTTAAATTAGTGCAGAATGATTGCATTAAAAATCTTTCCTCTCTTAACAAATCATTAACATTATCATCAACTTGTTCCGAACATTAAGAAGATCCGATGTAGCAGAACAACTTCACAATTTCGGCTTTTTCCTGCTAATGCTGAAAGAATATTTCAGTTTTGTAGCTTTTATCACTTTAAATTAACTTTAGTGGTAACGTTGATAACTAATTTTATTAAAATGTCGCTATTAATTAAAATATTTATTTAAATTAATTTATAATACTTGTAATAAGTTCTCTAAATATAAAGATATATACCTAAGCATGTGCTAATATATTTAGCGTATGTAAATAAATAAGAGCTGCGATCTGTTTCTATTTTAGAATCCTTAATTTCTATTTAAGCAATGACACTTGATGGCAGGGTAAATAGTTTCTAGCGAGATGTCATACCACTAATTCCAATTGTCTGAATTTATCATTATCTCCCTCAAATAATGTTAAGAACATGTTTTATCCTCAATAATCTTCTATAGGTTGGTGCTAGACGACTTTATTTTGTAGCGGATTATTTAAGATTACACACACACGAACATACAAAGAAATAATATCAAATACATGCAAGTGAAAATCTTCTGTTAAATATTACTCTCCGTTAAACAAATGAATAAAGACAACAGAAAAAGGATGACTATGTCCTTCTTCTGAATTAGCCTTGTCAGTTGGCTCAAATCCTCTGCCTTGCATCGTGATTAAAGTTATGGATATTAGAGTTTAATGTATATGGAACATTGCTCCAAATCTCTCACTTCCAATACTCAAGGTTCTTATGCATTTCCAAGGAATAAAACCATTCAATTATTTATTTATTCAAATCACTCAGATCTTCATATTTTATTATGACTTAATCTTCGAGTGTGAAACTCTTATATAGTTTTAATTATGTATTAACCATTTTTTGGATAAACACAATAATGTTATTAAGAACTATTGATTGGATTAGAGATTGCTATTTTAATATCAGCCAAGATATAGACTTTAAACTCCATATCTAATGTAATTTTTAAAATTATAACATTGCTAACTGAAAAATTACAAAGAACGCAATCTGACTTAGATTTCAGCTCTAATCTAAAGAACTGTCACTGATCGTTGGTCAAATATACTTGATTTAAAGTTAATGAAATTCACAGATTTGTATAAATTTAGCACAAATGTATGACATTGTTTAGATAAACAATTGGTTACCCTTTTAAAAAATGCCCATTAAACTTTTATATAATTTAATATATATTTGAAAACTATTTGCTAAATATAATATCAATTCAAACAAATTAACAAATAAAATCTGAAAAAAGACAAAAAACAAATAAACCCAGGATTCATTTCTGCAGAACTATATTCATCAATTGGCCCCGATCATTATATCCTCTCAAATGTATTTTGTTAGCACTTAATTTATAAGTGATAATGCAGCATTTTTAAATAAATGTATCAATGTTATGAGTAATATTTATTGGGTTAGAAATAGTTATATTATGATTAATCATATTGATCATTAACTGAGTTTGGAGCCTATGTCTGGTTAATGATAATCTAACAATCTCTAACCTAACAAGTAGTTATTTATAATATTAATATGATCTATGTTCTTTATTTTTTTACAATGCTTTTTTTACAACCTAATATGACAGTTTCAATTGCCCCAGCAATCTTCTTCAGAACTCCTACTTATCTCTCCAAATAAGATTTTGAGATATAAGTAGGAGTTCTGAAGAAGATTGCTGGCACAATTGAAACTGTCATGTTAGGTTGTAAGATTTGGAAATATAAGTAAGAGTTCTGAAGAAGATTTCTGGGGCAATCAAAACTGTTATATTAGGTTGTAAAAAAAAATATTGTAAAAGTAATAAAGAACACAGCTGAAGTAATTCATAATATTGATCCATTTGTTTATAAGATGGTAAATCATCATTAAGAAAATATGAGAGTTGTGAGATTAAGTTGTAACAAAATTTGATAGTATAGATTGAACAAGTCTTATGTTATGTGTCATGTGTAATTAAATAACTAAGTAATATTCAATTTTATTTAATAGTGTAGAGATCATATGTAATTTAAACAAAAGGGATTTACACCCTAAGCACATGCATTTTAATGTTTGTTATAATAGGTTAATGATGTCTTGTTGAGTAGTAAGGATACTCTCTAACCAAAGGACAAGATAGAGACGTTTGAAAAGATAAGCATAACCACCTTATCTTTTGAAACCAAATTTAGTTATTTAGTCCTATTTAGAGCATCTTAGTTTGAGAGTGTGAAGATGTTACTTTATTCACTTTATATCCATTAATCTCTTTCTAAATAACTAAAGTGGATCAATTCCATTTAAAGAATAGCATTATCAGAGGCAAGTCATTATATTAAAGCTTTTTCAAAAAAATGATAAATATCAAAATATCATAACTCTTTTTACCTAATCTTTATGCCTGATTCAGTACTAAAATATGTTTATTTTATAGTCACAGAATATAATATAAAATAGAATATCATTATAAAACAACAACAATTGTACACATATTACAAAAATAATACAAAAAAGCTTTTTTCAGCAAATGTAAATTATTTCAAAGCTTCAATTTACATTGTTTACATAGCAATATCTATCATTTTTACATATAGAATTAGCTAGAACCAATCCTAAATAAAATTATAACATACAAGATATTTTTTTTCTTTGCCTCTCTTTTTTTTTTTCATGTACTTCCTTTCCTCTTTTGTTGTCTTTTTCCCCTCATCCTTCCTTCCTTTCTTACCAATTAAACAACTTATAACAATTATATAAAACATATATAGAGAAAAAAAACCTTTATTAATATACCCTATATAATTTTTCACTCATTTTAATTAGCCAATTACGATTAACTTACATCACTATTCAGATATTTCACCCAGCAGATGATTTATTTAAAATATAAAATCTATATGCAAAAGGTCTGAATATGTAATACTTTAAACTACCATATCAATAATGTAAAGTTCAATTTTAAGAATGAATATATTTTTAATTTATATAAAAAATTTTAAGCAAGCAAGTTCAAGATAGTTAGTCTGTAGGTGATTTAATTAGATAATTAATATTGGATTTTAAAAAAATAGCTAACTAGATGCTAAAAAAAATTGCAGGCAACCGGGACAGTCAAATTTGTGTTATGCTAGAGATTAAATATAATACAAGCAATTAATTTTTACCAATAGTATCACATATATATAAGTAGGTACTGCTTCAGACATACGCTTTAAGCAATCAATTGCATGATGAAAATTTTTAAACTTTAATATGCTTTAATACTTACAAAATAGCATAGATTTTTTTTTTTGTATTGAATATCAAAATATGAGATCAGGAATAAAATTTATAATTATTATTTTACGAAATCTATAACTATTATTTTAGTAATGTTAAGTAATAATCAACATGCAAACTGTTATTGAAATTAAATATTTACATGCACAATGGTAAAAAAAACTATGATTTTTTTTATTAGCGATTACTTTAGTTGAAGATAAAACTCTAATATTTTCTGTCCAATGTCAGGTGTTTCATATTTAACTTTTCAAACATAAATTATGAAGATTTGCAGTATAAATCAAAACACAAAGAATAAACTGAACAAATGATGAAGATATGTGTAAAAGATTGTAATCTGGGCCAACTGTTGAGTACTCATTCAGCACTGGAGATCATTACATGTTATTGATTATATGTTTTAATAATGTGTGGTGGAATAGAAATTTGAAAAATATTTAAATACATATAAAGTTAAGTTTAAGAATCTCCATAAACAATATGAATATGAAGTTAAATTGTAACAAGTGTTATATTGATTGCTTGAAAAACTATAGTGTGAGATATTAATCTGATTTTTGAGCTGATGGATAGTTGTGATAGAATTGAGATAAAGGTGAAAGATTAACTGATAAAAAAACTTTTTAAGTATATATTACAGCGCAATTATTGCATATGACTCCATAAGGTGTTAAAAGTGGATAGAAGTCAGTCCTTATCTTGTGTGAGAGAAACCAGGTGTTGATGTCTCTATAAAACTGCAGATATATTATTATTCATTAAGTAAGACTTAAAGGATATATCTGGGCTAAGGATAATGTCTAGCCTAATAAATGATTAGTAACATATTTCCATAAAGTTGTTTATATCAAAGTTATTAAAACAGGCAAAACTCTCCATACAGTAGTGATCATATGATGTTTGGTGGTTTTATATCAAAGTTGTAAAGCAGAAAATTTGAAACATTTCAATTGAACTATAATAATTTTCCCATATATATAAAGTGAAGAAATGATGAAGATATATATGTGTAAAAGATTACAATCTGGCAACTAGTGAGTGCTGGTTCAGCACTGGAGATCATGTTACTTTTTCACATGTCATTGATCATATATTTTAATAATGTGTGGTGGAATAGGGGTTTGAAATATATTTAAATACATATTACATGAAGTTAGTTTATCTCAAAAAATAATATGTATATGACTTTAAATTATATGCTGTATGGAAAGTATATGTTTCTAATGTATCTATAGAGAGGTTGGTCTGATTTCTTGGCTGATGGATGGTTACAATAAGATTAAGCTAAAGGTCAAAGATGAACTGACAAAAAAGAAAACTTGCAAATATACAATAAGCATTATAACTGAAATACAGGCTTATTATATACCTGTATTAATATATGTAATATATAGGGTTTATGATCACAAACTTTCACATGACTCATCACTCTCCACTCTATTTCATAACACTGATACACTTGAACACATATATGTTGAAAAGATAAATAATCACCAATACGCATATTTCATGCTAAACCAGCAACCATCAATTGGTCCAGATTACCATCTCTACACATATATGCTATAAGTGCTCAGATATATTAAGATAGCCAATCTTCATACTTTAGTGGACATGCTTCAATCTATTCCACACTCCAATTCTTCAACCATTCATCCAATTGAAAATCTGATGATGAAATGCTCAAAAGCCACCCTGAGGCCAAAATTCTCGTCACACCCATGTTGACCTAAAGTCAATCTGACCCTTCACGTAGAGATTATAATCCATTTAATACATATATGAGGGTTGGGCAAACATCTCTACTATGTAATAACTGAAATACAGGCTTATTATATACTTGTATTAATATAACAATTATGAATCCATCATTTTATGACCTCCCACCCCAGCCTTTCCCTAATACCCCCCCCCCCAAAAAAAAAACATACTGACGCGAGCCACCCTGCAAAGTTTTCTTTCAAAATGTTTGCATCATTTTAGCTTCAACAGCATACTTATTAGACGACTAATTAAACCAATGCTTATGATTCCAAAATAAGGATCTCTGTATTAGTAGCTAATCCCATTCATTAATTATTTAAAACCTTATTTTGTGGCAAAACGTATTTTATATATAAAAAAAACCACTTAATTTATTTAACAAAGCTATTTATTCCTGAATAATTTCATCATTTTTTTTTGAAAACAATTCAACCAATCTCGATTTTAAAGTGTAAACAAATAAAAAAAAATTTTTTTTTTGCACACTTACGTAAAGCTTTTTTCTCTTTTATTTCGAAAAATAACTAAAGCAAAAATTAATTGAATAAAATAACTATAGCAACTGAAAAAATAATAATGATTCGATTTTAACTATTAGTACGTATCTAATGGAGTAATCTTTAATGAAATGCAAACTTTTTGAGCAAAGAAAGCCAGTTTAGTTGTCAGCCCAAGGCAGGTGGAGTAACGAAGCAGTAATGAAGCTAATAAAACTTCGAACTGTAGGGAGATATAGATGGTTTACGTAAAGATGAAGGGGGGAGGGTGTGTGAAACATTTATGAAAATGATAAAAATATACAGATGAGAAGAGCAAAAGTAGAGATTAAAAACATTAAGCATTGAGGGAATGGGGGGGGGGGATTCGAACTAATAAAATAATTTTTATTAAAATAATATGGAAGAAGAAAAGGAACATTTTAGAGATGTCAAATAAATAAATAGGCAATTATAGATTTTATAATTATAGAATTATAAAAAGGTTTCAGAGAGAAAAAGTAACTCAGTTAATAGCGTTTTTAGCCAATGATTTTTGTATACACAAAAACGTATGACTTCCTCCGAAAAACCATTTTGCACTACGTAATCCCCATCCTTTAATTATAATGAGAATTTCTATGCACAAAAAAGTTAACTTTTATTACCCATGCAAATTGTTAAAAAAAAATATTTGAATAGAAATCTGAAATTTTAAATTTCAGGACAAAGTTTGAAAAACTTAATATAAAATTATGTTTTTTAGCAATTAAATCTTATTATATTCAACTATATTTAATATTTTAACAATTTTTAATCTACGTTTTATTAATTGACTATTGCCACTGGAGAAATCAGATCTTAGATCTATCAGTGCACTTCTCATATTTAAAAATCTATTATATTGGCATTGGTCAACAGTCTAAAAATGTTTTGGCTACCTTATTGCTCTATACATATATTTCAAGAAAAATCTTTTCCTCAGATAAACTGGAGACTTAAAGCATCTGAATCTTCACATCAAAAATAATAGTATGAATTTTATATATACTATGATTTGTTTGATTTAGAATTTGAGTTTATTCACAATCCAACCTACGTATATATGATGTTTAATGTATCAATGGGACATTATGTAAATCTACCACAAGGTGTAACATTTTCACCCATATTAGATTACATGATAGAACAATAAAAAATTACACAGCAAGCGATATATTAATATCAATCTAATAGCACGTGTGTGAAGAGGAATTTCCTTCCACAAAATTATATATATATATCACTAAATTATTTTAATATATGATTTGCACTAAAGAAATATTTGTAACCAATCAGATCTCATGTCCACTCAGATCTCAGGCCTATCAATATATTCCTCACTTTAAAAAAAAAATCTAACATATAACCCTCATCAATGTTAAAAACATCACAACTGTCTCCTTTTGTATGATGTCACTTTAACACGTTAAACTTCACAATTGTGTTAAAAAGTTAGTGAATACATTCAACAAATAACAGTATATAAAAATTGAACTATAATTTCTGGTATTTGAGATTCAAGCATCCACGTTACCTCATAAGGAAAGGTTTTTTTTTTGATATAAGCTAGAAACTAATCTGGGGATATTGGATGAGTAGGCACTAGAAATATTCCTGCATCCATTGATTATTAAGACTTGCACTGGGTGGCACTACTGTCTGGAGATTTTGATATTACTAATAACCCACCATATCTATATATGTGTTTTGTTTTTTTAGTCTGTTGTACAGGTTCTTGATTTGTTTGTTTTTTGTGTGGTTTGTCATATTGAGAGGAAGGATAATCTAAAAAAATTTATGCTGGTGGATATGATAGGCTTCTTTTACATATGAGGAACACATAAGTACATCTGAGATCTAAGTGGTTTGCACTTTATAATGCATTGAAATACAATAAATAATAAAAATTATTTAAAAAATTCTATGTTTTATTATTTATCATTTACATACGTAAATATAACCAAAAAATACAAGCCTTGAATTCTTGCTTATTTTATAAAAATAAAATTCTTGTTCATTAGATTTTAAGGGTTAGTAATTGAGATTGCTACATCAAATACCACCTTAGCCAATTTTACCAATAAGAAATATTGTTGACCAAATTATCTGGTAGTAATAAAAATTAAAATGACATTTTTTTTTATACCGAAGGCATTTCCAATTAGTCACAATCTAAAAAAGTAACATTGCAGAAACTTAATCTTGAATTCATGTTGATCAGACCCTCTGGAATTAATAAATACCTACAATGTTGTTTCGTTGGATATAACATCCAAAGTATGATATTTGCTCAAAATAACAATGAATTCAAAAGCATATAAAGAAAAGGAGGAATATTCTAAAGCTGAATCCCTACCAGAAACTTCTAGAAATTCCAATTTATGTTAAAAGAGCAAAACTATTAATACAAACCATAAATTTTGATAAGATAAACTCTATTTGAATCTCAACACATGTTAGAAACAAATGTTCAAATTTATTGAAATACATTTTTTAAATCTATTCTGCTTAAAAAAGCATAAGTTTTTATTCATAAGATCATGATATATGAAATATCATAAGGTTTAATTTGGAGACACTTTTCAGTTTGTATCATATATTTATCCCCAAGGTTTTTTTTAGTTATTGTTTGGTAGCACATCATTATGGATCCAAATATTTAGCACAAATCACAAAAACTAATATTATTTAGAAAGAAAATCGTGAATTAAAATAGTAATTTATTTAATACTAGACTTGTAAATTTCATATGGATCTTTTAAAAAAATGGTGATAGAGAAAGTAGATATTTCTCATTTGCAAACAAAAGTTACCATATAGCAAGGGTGGCCAAGATGTTGACTGCAGTCGACCAGTCGACTGCAAGATCTCTGAAAGTCGACCACATAATTTCTTTTTTTTTTTTTGGTAAAATTTGCATCTAATTTATTTTAATACAATTTTAAAACAATAATTTTTTTTCCTCTCTATACTTCCTTGAATTTTTTTTAAAACTTAGGACCAGTTCTAGAAAATAATTATTTATAAGTAATTTAAAATTATAATTTAATAAATGTTTTATAAAGTAATATGGACAAATTGTAATACTAAAGGGTAATTGAGGTAATTTAACAGTAGTCATAGTAAAATGTCTTCTGACAGTTCTAAAAAAAAAATCATCAGTTCATAAGTATCTTTTAACACTGTCACCAATATTTGTGAGTACTTAAAAAGCCCTTATTAAAAAAAACATCAATTCGTAAATACATTCTAAAAAATCCAGGACATCAAACTATTATTTTTTTCCGTTCTTGCAAAAATAATTTTTTTTTCTAGTTTTCTGTTTGAAGGCCTGAGAAAAACATAGTTATCCTCAGGTACACTTTCACCAAAAATATTGCCCCCAACTTCTAAAAGTTTGGCCACTCCTGCTGTATAGCATTCCCAAACTAAACAGTGAAAATAAAGAAATATTCTACATATTACATTTCAACTCAAATTGTTTAAAAAGATACACTTTTAAAAAAGATATTTTAATAACCTATTAAATAACCATTTCAAAAAGATAATCCAATAGTTATTGAACTGCCATATCTATTAGATATAAACTTTTTTATTTGATTTACTATTTGTAGTACATGTAAGCATTTTTATAAACATTGAATGAATTGTTTTTGTTATTATTAATAATATTTTATACATATAGGTAGTCTCCTAATTGTGAATATTTCAGATTTCAATAACTTTTTTTCCTCATTACTATAAACCTTTGCTGAAACTTAAAATAAACATTAATTTTGTTATCTATAGTTTTGGATATGTTGAAATATTTTTATTACTATGCAAATTTATTTTATTAATAACACTTTAAAATACAAAATCGTACATAAGAAAATATCATAATGCATATAGCTAGCTGAAAACAGATAAAAAACATTTAAATCACTCTTCTCATGAGATGATGATATGATGAGATAAGATACACTGTGACTTCTTTATTGGAGTCAGGAATCTCTCAGCTACCGTGCCCAGAGAAATCTGTTAGCCACTTTACCTTCCCTTTCCATTCCATGCCCTAAGTTTTTCTCTTATTTTTTCCTATTCTGCTCCATCCCATTTCCACAACACAATCTTTATCAATTCCATGGCCTTTATATCTAAATCCCCCTTATCTTTTTCCAAACCCAGCATAAAAACCAAGAACCCACCATCTATATAATCATTTTGTTTATATTTATTTTCCCACAACCTCATTATTTGTGCCTTTTCTACTTCTAAGCCTTTACATTTATTTAACAGATGTTAACATTAAGATATTACAGCAATACCCTTCTTGAATAAAATCTGAACTTCAAATAGCTAAACTCAAAAGATTTGACTTTACCTGTTTGAGGTTCAGACTTTATTCACAGAGGGTGCTGCTGAAATATCTTAAAGTTGTGTTTTCGTATAATAAATATGATGTAGCTAGAATTATATGGGAGTGGCAGTAGCAGGATTAACATATAACAATGTGTTATGTGTTAATAAACATCTATTAGATTACTTAGAAAAAGTACAAAGAGAAGTAGGAAGACATGCATTAGATGCAGATGTGTGGACAGCAAAGGAGGCAATTCAAGGAGAAATGGGATGGACAAGTTTTTATATGAGAGATGCAAAAAGCAAAATGAAAATGTTTGGTAGATTGCAGTTTATGGATAATAAGAGAATAGCCATCATAGTATTTAATTGGGTTATGAGTAAAGAGCAGGCAATAAGATAGGCAGTGAAAAGTAATATGGTATGCAAAAGATTTGGATAAAAAATTATTGTCTGTATACTTATACAAAAGGTGGGATGAATGTCTTAAAAAATAGAGGGCTGGAGAGAGAGAACTACTATGGAGAGTAAAAAGTGTTTTAAATTTATATAGAAGTAAACAATACTGGATGTGAGTTAATATATGATAATAGCAAGGAAAATAGTTTATTGTTTAAGACTCAAACAGGATCTGTAGTCACAAGGAAATATATACATAAATGGAATAATGTGGGCGTTTTAATCTTCAAGATGTGTAAGGAAGGCATAGAAAATATTGGGCTTCTGTTAATTGAGTGTAAATGCCTGTAAGAAGAAAGGATACAAATAATGAAGTTGTGGAAGAATGAATATAAACAAAGGGTTATACAGAAACTGGATTCTTGGTTTTTATGATGGGTTTGGGAAAAGATAAGGGGATTTAAATATAAAGACTATGGAGTTTACAAAGATTATATTGTGGAAATGGGATCAAGCAGGATAGAGAAGAATATGGGGGGGGGGATTAAAAGATGGCAAATGGAAAGAGAAAGTAAAGTAGCTAACAGGTTTCTCTAGGTATAATAGCTGAGAGATGCCTGACTCCATATCAGGAGAAGTCACAGTGCATCACATCTCATTACATGTGAAGGATGATTTGAATGTTTTTAAATCTTATATTTATGTCACCACAGAATGTTTTTATAGTAATAAATCAAAACAATAATTTGTAATTTTGTCTGGATAAAAGTTTTTGAATTTATGATCTTTGGATTAATGGTAATCTATCTATACATATCATATGCATTTTCTGCTTGGCTAAGATTCTTCTCATGGCAACAAATATTTTGAAGTCATTACAACTGGCAGTATATATTTACAAGCATAATTTATAATTTTAGTCTCATAACCAGAGGTTTGGCAAATTTAGCTAGATGTTTTTTTAAATTATTGATTATTTCTTCAAAATAGCAATTCCTTCTAGCAATTCTATTTAAAGAGAGATGACATATTATTTCTTAATTTTTATTTTGTTTTATTTTTTTCTAACAGTGTCTTTTTAAAAAAAAATCTTATTGTTAATATATGCAGTGAAAACTAGAAATATATAATGTCTTCAAGAGCAAAATACCATTTCAAATTATATGGCCAACAGTAATCATAAGCTATCTTGTTTTAGACCACCAGCATCACACAAATACTCCATTCATTTGCTGCTATTAGAAATATTTTTATTCATTTTATTTCAGAGTTATCCATTATAAGCTTGAGTAATTCATAAATACACGAGATATTAAACCAACATTTAGTGCTATTTCATCAGTGAAGAGGTATCATCTAATATATACTGATTACTCAAAATTGCAATAGATAGCTCTGGAATAGAGCAAAAAGGATTCTTAAATAACTTTTATATTACATTCAAAATTTTATCAATAAGCATAAAAACAAAAATAGTGTTATTGTCCTGAAAAAAGGCCATTGGTTATCTGCCATGCCATTGATAAGCAGATGAAGATATTTTCCAGTAATAGAGAACAAATTAAACCATTGGACTTCTAGTGGCAGATGATATTGTGTGGAAAAAATCTAATGCTCCAAGAATATCTCCAATAGAAGCTGAAATGGAGCTAAAAATGGACATGGACTCAAAGATATCTCTTATGCTAACATCTTAGAAGGTAGAAAATAATATATAGACTACTTCAAGAAGTACAATAACTACTCTTTCTTATTGCATTACCAAATGTATACCCTATAATACTAAATTGTCCATGCACTTTACTACTATTACACAATGCTTTATTTACCAGTCTTTTTTTTTCAGTTTACAGTTTCGATTGCCCCAGCAATCTTCCTCAGAACTTTATATCTCGTAGCCTCAACAAAAAAAAAAAATAAAGCATTGTGTAACAGTAGTAAAGTGCATGGACAATTTAGTATTATTTAATATATGGACTAAAATAATTTATACTAAAAAAATAGCAATTTTATTTTATGGACATTCATTTGTTCAATATAACCAATAAAAATGTTCTGCAACAACTTAAGTATGTATATAAAGAAGCACTATGATCAGATAAATATTGATAAATTTGCTGGAAAGATATACGTGTAGCAATCAAAGATTGAAGTGATAGTTGGAAATAGTAAAGATTGTTAAACAGTATGAATTTGGAAATAGAAATGAGTTAGGGTAGTAGTAATATATTTATATGGGCTCAATGACTTTTTTACTGTCAATATATTCTGTAAAAATTGCTGATTATAGGTATATACATTATTAGACGAAATTTACAGAAAAAGGAATTTCAATTCTTGGCATTCAATGTAAAAAGGCTTAGATTTATTAATAGAGCATTATGGTCAATTCATAAATTACTAATTGTAATACAAACTTAATTTTAAACTTTGCGTGTTTGGTTAATATGCATGCAAGAGGACAAAGGCAATTGGTTTATATTAATAAAGAAAAATGGTTACATTGATAAAATCAACTTTCAAATTAGCAAACTAAAATTTGAAAGGATGTTTGCCAATGCAAAAACACATAAGCCACACACCCCATTAAGATTAATGCTATATTTTGGTGGAGTCCATTATTTCAAGGTGGCCAAGCTGGTTAACAGGTGGTTAATTGAAACTTTAGGCTTTGGTAAATATGTGATAAAATCATGATTTGATTTCGTCTTAAAAAAATCAAGGATATAAAATTGAGCCCAGACACAAGGTTGGCATCAATAGACATTATGGAGTAGTATGGATTCATTGACAGAGCCAAATCCATCAAAATTGTTAAAGAAGCATTGTTGCACAAGAACATTGGATTACTTTCATAGTTGAGTTTTTGAATTGGCTTGACAGAAACATGATGGCAACATTTAAAGCACAGTGGTACCACATGAAGGATGGATGCCGATGGGCCTACAAATTAGCGGGATCATTGCCAGCAATGTGATAAACCATTATGAAGAGCACTAAAAACACAATTCAAAATTTATACCAGATATGTGGAGAATTTGTTTGTGATTGCTAATGTAGAAGTCATCAGGCAAATCAAAAATGAATTATAAAACAGGTCACTTTTAAAATTAAACATGGAATGGGAAGACTCTAACAAACAAGTGAAATATCTAGATATACAAGTACAATGTGAAAACACATACCTGAATTATAAGATGATAGTCAAGCCATTTGAAATAAGAGGTCATATTCAACCCAATTCTAATGCACCCATCAACGATAAATTAGCAGGTCTCACATCTTTTCTCCACAGAAACCAGCAACTGTTAAGTTTGAAGCAGATAAAAAATTAAATTTGGCAGCATACAGGGAGGATTTATTAAATATAGGTTTTAAACAGAGCATCATCAACAGGAAGATCATATGGTTTCAAAACAATATCACACCACCAATCACACACTCAATGTGGATAGACATAGCTGTTATTGCCATACATACTGAACATGCACAAAAAATTTGTTCAATTTTCAATAGAAGCTTTCAATTGTGTTTTCATACCCCTCCTAGTTCCAATAGACTAATCAATAACACAAAAGATCGGTTAACTCTCACTCAAACTCTGCAAGTGGTCTACAATATCTTATGTTCTGACAAAAATTGTAAAGCCTCATATTATGGAGAAACCAAAGCAGCACTGTAAACAAGATTATCTCAAGATAAATATTTGTATACTAAAGCACAATCTGATCCACTGCACAATTCCATTTTCACTCAGCATCAAAAGCTTGCAGGATATCCATGCAAATCACAAATAATCAGCTTAGTCTGCAGTGAGGGAAATGTCTTGAGAAGAAAGATAAAAGAGGCCTGCTTTATACCAATTGACAGCAATGCCACCAACAAAAAGGAAACATGTTATTCTATATCCAGAAAATGGAATACTTGAACTTAGCATAGATTTGCATAACATTGGACAATCAGTTACTTCACAATGAGCTATGATTATGAGAGCCATGACTCTCAAACGTGCGCAGATTATGATTTAATATGATATTAAATATTAGCCTTGTGTTTATGCATTTATAGTGTTAGTATTAAATTACTAATTGATAAATTTGAAATGAACTTAAAAAACTTCCATAAGCTCATCATTCATCTTAAATATAACCTAAAGACTATATTTATACTTTTAGAAATGAGATTGGAAACCATATTGATAGTAAAACAGATGATCAGATAAGCAAATGTAATAGATGAAGTCGAATCTTAGAATAGTTTTACTAAAAAGAAACAATCATTTAAATTATAATGAATGTCAGAAAGTATTATGATAATTACAAAGAAAATAAGAGATTAAAAAAAAAAGGTTTTTCGAGGAAAATATTAGGAGATTCCAATAATAAAGAGCTATAAATTCTTAAAGACACTGAATGATAATAAAAAGAAAATTTAGAAAAAATGAAGATTTTTCAGAGAATTCATCAGGGTAAAAAGAACTTTTAAGCCCATGTAATTTTGCTGAAAAAGGCCATTGGGAATTTTAAGTGAAATAACAAATACTAAAACAGGCAAAACTCTCTCCATACAGTAGTGCCACTGAGTGCCAATCAGAGTAATCAATGGATGCCAGAAGGCTTGTGCATAAAATCCCTATCTAGTGCCTGGTTTTTGGCCTTTCGTCAGTGAGGAGCTTTGGATCTGAGAGCACTGCACCTAGATCTTAGGATCTAATTCAACCCTCCAGCAGCCACTTTTTATCTTTCCTTAACTACAAAACTATGAGAATAAAATTGAAAACTCAATAATATTTTCAATCTAAGCTCAATAGCTTATATACCCATATGGGTCTGAACCCAGTTCAGTACCCATACATTTTGGTGTCCTTGGCTCTTTAACAACCATAACCACCACTATCCTATTAGTCAGGATTGGTGTTAAACCACTAAACATCACATGATCACTATTTTTTATGCTAGCACAAAACTGTTATTAAAACAGGCAAAACTCTCTCCATACAGTAGGCCAAAAGCCAGAAACTAGTCTGGGGATATTGAATGAGTAGGCACTAGATAGGGATTTTATGCACAAGCCTTCTGGCATCCATTGATTACTCTGAGTGGCACTACAGTATGGAGAGAGTTTTGCCTGTTTTAATAACAGTTTTGTGCTAGCATAAGAAATAGTGATCATGTGATGTTTAGTGAAATAACAAATACCAAACAAAAATGGAAGAAATACATAGAAGAGCATAAATGTGCCAACCTGAACACTTTTTCTAAGGTCATTTACATAAATAAATCCCCAATAATTGATGATGAGATTATATTTGACTTGAGATTCTTAACAAAATTAAAGTGATATAATTAGATGCCATCAGAAATTTTAGAGAAAAAAAATCTTTTAAAAATACTGATTAAATCCTTACAATGAACAGATAAAAACTACTTAATGGCCTGCATATTAAAATCAATAAGAATATATTCCAATTTCAAAGAAAAAAGAATATTGATTGAATATGCAAACTATATACTATTAAAGTCATGCTAAAATTTATTGGCACCTACTACAATCTTAGATTTAAAAAATAAAAAGAATTTCAGTCGTGCAGATTAAGTTCAGAAAGGGGCAATGAAATAATTCAGTTGGTAAGTTATGCACTTTATTGATTATCACAGGGCCTTATCTATTTTAAAGTATGAAATATTGTTAGAAAAATGGACCATACCATTCTTATGAAAAGTTTCGGATATGGGATTAGAAGTTTCAGTTAAAATAGTGATAGACTATGTTGTCTTACATTGGTAAAGAGTCTAGAATGGACAAGCTATTCAATTCACACAGAGATATAATAAAAAAAGTCAGATTGGATAAAGACAAATATAGATTTAGTATTATAAGTGAAAATATCAGCAATCTTATGTATGCAGATGACATCACATATATAGTCACAAATAGAAATCCTAAAGATATTTTTATTTGGAAAGTAAAGGAGCTTAATAAAAAGAAGAGATTAAATAAGAATAAGACAACAATTATGGCAACTTGATTGCAAAACATTTTATATAAAACACAAATGATGGATGAAAATGGTTTTGGATTGATTATTTTGCGAAACATTTTATTTCATAAGAAAAAAAGTATAATCCGGCAAAGGTTGACCGGCAAAGGTTGATGAAAAATGAAGAGATCAAATGTCTCTTAAAGAAAGATAGATTCCATCATCACAATAATGAATGTAATATTGAAAGATCAGAACAATTAAACATATGACAGGCCATTCTAAAGAAATGCCATTTATATAATCTTCTCCTAACCGTTACTAGCC
This sequence comes from Epiperipatus broadwayi, assembly GCA_028023455.1. Classification (NCBI taxonomy): domain Eukaryota; kingdom Metazoa; phylum Onychophora; class Udeonychophora; order Euonychophora; family Peripatidae; genus Epiperipatus; species Epiperipatus broadwayi. The sequence continues at coordinate 637,118 of JAQFVV010000259.1, read as the reverse complement.
TTTTATTACTAAAATTGCACACATATATACATACACCCATATAGATAATTCCATAAATAATTATAATTTTGTTTTTAAGAAAATAAGGATATATATTTTTGATGTCATTTACTTTCTAGTCTTAAACAATAAATATAATGCTAAAAAAAAAAAGTTGGTTTCACAGGGTAAGAGGAAGAGATTTATAATGCCGTATATACTTTTTTAAGATGAATTAGATTTAATAAATAATAAAATTCTAATTAATGAATTTGCATCAGCTAATTATATTATAAAATATATTGTTTGTTTTCTGATTTCCCCCCTTATTTTAAGGTAAATAAATACTATTAAATTAAAAAGTTAAACTGTAACATTTAGAAATGTTACGAAGTTCTTTAATAACCTTTGTTTGACCTCAAATGTTTGACATCATTAAAACGTCAGCACTTTTCTAATGTTTTGCATCAATTTAATTAAATTCATACATTACATGATTTTTATTACAACTTTAATAATTAAGGTAATCTTTCGGTCTTCCCAAAAAATTATAGCTGGAAGCTAATTACAAAAATTATGGAAATTGAGATAGTTTGGCTCTGATTTTCATTTTTCAGTAAAGAAAATCTTGCACACTCAGTTTTGATCTAACATGTATTAATAACAATGACGTCAGTAAGATTCCCAGGGTTCTCCAGGTCTGCTTCCGTTCATTCACTCATTCACGTCAGAGTCTGGTAAGAGAGCCAATTATCTGTGTTTATACTCTAAGTAACAATAGTCTTGGAGAGCGGTATCTCATCTTCTGAAAGTTTAGTAGTCATGGCAACGCCGAAGAATGCAGCTGGAATCATATTATGTAACATTGTTATGCTCCAAATGTTAAAGAATGTTTACGTTTTTTTAGAATATATATTAAAACAAAAGTTTATTCAGTTTTTTTTATTATTCTACTTTCCTTAAAATGATCAACACAAACTCACATACGCGAATTTTTATGTGCGCGTGTCTATTTTAAACAAATAAAAAGAAAAGTTATAGTTCTCAATTTTACTAGGAAAAAAGTTAAATAATGTTAATACAGTAAAACGCGCACACACATGTATCCTAGTCATTAGTCGGACTAATAGTGCAGATATAATAGCGAACAAAATTTGCTTTTAACTTAAATATCATCTGTTCTGAGCAGCTTGATGCAGAGTAGAGTGATCGAAATTCAACTCGAACGATCCCAAAGTAATGAATTATTCGTTATTTATTATTTATCAATAAAAGAAGACTTAGAATAAGTTTATCTTTGTTAATCTTATTAAAAGAAAACCCAAAAGCTATAAATAAAAATGATAATATGAATTTGAATTATATAAAGTGTAATCTATAACAAATAAAGATTTAAAACAGGCAAAACTCACTATACGTATTGCCACTCATTGCAAGCTAGAGTAATCAATGGATGCCAGAAGGCTTGTGCATAAAATCCCCATCTAGTGCCTACTCATCCAATATCCCCAGACTAGATTACCATCTCCCATACATATATATAATAAGTGCTCAGTTTATATTAAGATAGCAAATTCTTACACTTTAATGGACAGCCTTCAGCCTATTCCGACCTCCAACTCTTCAGCCATCCATACCATTGAAAATCCGATGATAGAATTTCCAAATCCTATGCTGATGCCAATATTGTTGTCATGCCCATGTTGACCTCAAATCACTCTTACCCCTCATGTATAAAATAGTATTCATTTATATTCATAGAAGAGGGATGGGCAGAATGCAGGCATAATATGTAACATTTGAAATACCAGGCACTTTTATACCTGGAGCTTAATTGTAAATATAGAGGATTTGAATGCAGACTTTCAAGTCCCTTCACTATCCACACTATCTCATACTAATGATACACATGACATGCATATGCAGAAAAGATAATCACCAACATAACTTTCGTGCTAAACTTAATGGACAGGCTTCAACCTACTCCAATCTCCAACTCTTCAGTTATGCATACCATTAAAAATATGATAGAATTTCCAAATCCCAGGCTGATGTGATTGGTATTTCAAATCTTACATATTAAGTCTGCATTCTATCCATCTAAGTATTTAAATAGATACTGTCCTATACATGAGGGGTCAGAGTGACTTGAGGTCAACATGGGCATGTCAACAATATTGGTATCAGCATGGGATTTGGGAATTTCTATCATCACATTTTCAATTGTATGGATGGCTAAAGAGTTGGGGGTTGGAGTAGGTTGAAGCCTGTCCATTAAAATTTAAAGATTTGCTATCTTAATATAAACTGAGCACTGATTATATATGTGTAAGGGAAGATGGTAATCTGAACCAACTGATGAGTGCTGGTTTAGCACAAAATAAGTATATTGGTGATTATTTATATCTTCTGCATGTGTGTGTCATATGTATCAGTAGTATGAGATAGTATGGATAGTGAAGGGGCTTGAAAGTATGAGTTCAAATCCCTATATATGCAATTAGGCTCCAGGTATAAGAGTGCCTGGTATTTCAAATCTGATATATGGGCTTTCTAATATTGATTTTTAATCAGGGTTAGAGAAAACATTAAAATGCTTGCAATTTTTCTTTTTTTTATAGCTGATATATAGCCATCCCTACTAATCTTTCAATATTTTTTAGTAAGTGGATATATAACTATTATTAGTTAGAGGGTTAAAAAAATATGAATAATGCTCAAATCCTCACCTATTGGAAAACCTGGTAAGTGAATGTAGTGAACTAATTAAAAACTGCTTTATCGATCTACTTATTCACTTCTTTAATGACACAATTTAGTCACTTGCATCACTACATAGAGAAAGTACTTCAATCTGATAAACCATTTTTTAGATTCAGTGTTTAAAAGAATCATAGCACAAACAATGTTATCTAGGATAGGTGAAATACTAAGAAAATGTAAGCAGAAATATATATCTTAATCAATTAATACACAGCAACAGAATTCAAACCAGTCATGCCTAAATTATAGGACCAGTTGTTTGGGAAACAAATGATATTTAACTATTTTGGTAACAGGTTAAATATATTATTCACATTTACATAACAAAACTGTGCTAAATCACACACAATAGTAAAAAAGTTTATATAAATAAAATAAACAATAATATAATCAGTTGCTCAGAATATTAAGTCATGGTTGAGCACTAAAGTGAAATGTGAGTATATCATTTCTATTCAACTAATAAATTAGCAGTTTATTTCTGTTTTTTAATTAGAAATTAATCCACATTCTGTTAGATCTTGAATTTAATACTTCTATCACTGTGCTGATAGACAATGTGTTGGTTACTATAAGAGATTATAATGTATTTTTGATTTTGAAAATATATGCACACATTATGATAGATAATAATTACACATTGCATTTAATAAATATGCATTAGTAATATTCATTAAGGCTGTAGCCTCAAGCACATGCATATAAAATGCGATAGTAGGGACCTCTACAGGTCTTAAACCACAAGCTTACTCTTTGGAAGAACAGAGGGGAACCCTTCTTTGATATACCAATAAGTTAATGACAAATAAAATAAGTATTTTATGATAAACTTGAAGATAGTTCTCATGTAAAAAGCAGATTCATTTACATTATCTCAAAAACATTTTATAAAAATGCATTGATGATTGCTTTAATTGCAAATAGAATAGAATAAAATACGTATATTGGTGACTATTTATCTTTTCAACATATATGTGTCCAAGTGTATCAGTGTTATGAGATAGTGTGGAGAGTGGTGGGTTGTGTAAAAGTCTGTGCTCATATACCCTATATATTAAATAAAAAGCTATGTTTATAACAATATGGATATATATTAAGACAGATAAGTTTGATAGTGAATCTAAAAAAAGCAATGCATGATGCTAAATTAGCAGACTAAATGACTAACATATAATATATAGAAATGTACTTATGATTCTAATATTGATCATTCTCCTCATCACATGATTATTTTTAAACTTCTTTATCTCTTGTTGTCAATTGTTTTTCTTCTTCTATAGTTAGAATGGACATATTCATTTGTTTGCTAGCAGTGATGGCAAACCCACACATAAGTATGTATATAAAAGTCTTTGAATAGCCCAGTATTGAAGATATTAAGACAGATAAGTTTGATAGTGAATCTAAAAAAAGCAATGCATGATGCTAAATTAGCAGACTAAATGACTAACATATAATATATAGAAATGTACTTATGATTCTAATATTGATCATTCTCCTCATCACATGATTATTTTTAAACTTCTTTATCTCTTGTTGTCAATTGTTTTTTTTCTTCTATAGTTAGAATGGACATATTCATTTGTTTGCTAGCAGTGATGGCAAACCCACACATAAGTATGTATATAAAAGTCTTTGAATAGCCCAGTATTGAAGATCTTTCCACCCCCACCCCCATAAATAAATAGTAAAATGGTAGTATGTAGTTTCTAGGATTTCTAATTATAAGAATAGCCTAATTGTTAAAGTGTCATCTGATTTCTGGCTCAATTTCCATATTAATAATGTCATGGCAGGTCCAGAAAAATCTAAAAAAGAAATAATAATTTAAAAATGTGTTATAGTCTAACCTGCATGATTTACTAACAGTTGAAGGTATTTGAAAAACTAAAGACATTTACTTAACAATAAACTAGATGAAAAAAATAATCCAATATATATTTATATAATGCATGTAATGTGAAAACAATATTATTATTATTTCAAAACATAAAAATATAGGGATTCATATATAATACTATATCTCTTCACCTAAATTCTGAAGATGTTCTTAATTCATTAATACATCTCTGCAATTATTTTATTATTAAAAATTCGAACATTGGTTACTTGAATTATAAAATACTTCTATTTTTTTAATTAATGTCATTTCTTTTTTTGCTAATATTTTTTTCCCAATGAAAAGGAGATTTTCTCATATTGATGCACATGATTTTTACTTAACTAAAATGAAACAATTAACCTTTTCTATTTTAATATAATAGCTTATAAAACTGCAAAATTATCATAGCCACCATAACAAGTTCTAACATACCTTCCTTATATATTTTAGTTAACAATATATACAGAAGACTCTTTACAAATACTAGATGCATAACATTTATTATATTTTCTCTGTATTTGTTTAGATGTCATTTCACGTCTAATCCCTCATCCTATAAATTCCAGTTACTTTCCTTCAATAAAATTAATAACATTAAAATTGAAAATTAAATACTGGCCCTCCCTCAAACATTTATACAGACAATGAATAATATTTCTGTAGTGTAATTTTCACTATACCACTTTCAAGTAAAGTAGGGACTGATTTATTTCTGTTTTTTAACACCTTGAGAGCAGGTGTAATCGTAAACCTATGACTAAAGACATATGAAAAAAATGTATGATGCCCAAATATATTTATCATTGTTCAATATATATATAGGGAATTATTACAGTTTAATTATAATAATAAGAAAAATGTAAACTTGTCAATTAAACAAGTAATATGTCTAAATGTGCTAAATACAGGTATTGGTGAAGCTAATTACAGATAATAAAATTAATAGTTGAGGCTTTTGAGAAATTTTGTCTTCTCATAATCATAGCCAGTGAGTTGAATAAATACAATGGTAAATGTGTGCAATAAATATTTAAATTTATTCAAAGTAGGTTAGAAAGTCCACTTTTTGGAAAGAGAGAGAGAGAGAGAGAATCATGCTTCTTTTCAGTTTATAGTATGAGAGTTGTTAACTATAAGCCATGCTTCTTTAATTTTATGTTTAGGGTCCAAGTGCTCTATACAAATAATGGAGGTAGAAGACAATTGGAATATACGGCTGTTGGACCTTTGGTATTCTAAGAAGAGGTAAATTATATTTGGGTTTGTTCAGAGCTTTTTTGTACAAGCAACAGTGCTGAGAGATGCAAGTGTAGAGCGAGGCACAAGATTCACCATAATATATAGAACTACAGCCAGTTTGAGGACGTGATTTTATACACTGTGTGGGGAGTTTGATTAGAGGGTAAGTGGTGTTTTGAATTATTGATTAGGCGATTAGTTGAAGGGTGTGTGTGAAAACTTAGCTTGAAAGAATGAGAGAAGGTTTTGATAAAGCCTTTAATGAGGGAATGAATATGTCAAAGAAAAAGCTATAGTTTGCCATCTGTAAAATGACTGAGTTTGAATCCAGTATTGATGAGATCTTTTATATATTGTTCTATGTTACTTTTGCATGATTTTTCAAATTTATATAGCTGATGATTATGGAAAATGAAAAATGAGAGATCTGCAAATTTGGGTAAGCATGGGGAATTTGATTGAGAATGGGTGTAGCCTCCGACCTCCAAACTTTAATTGTACATAGTGTAATTTAGGTGACCTGTGAATCATTGTATGTGAATGTCAAGATATTTAATCTTGTGGTGCATGTCTGCCCAAGCAGTAGTGAACAATAGAGAGAAGCATATCTGGAGCTCTAATTTCAGATTAGTGATGGATGATTCTGGTCAGGCAACAAACATATCATCGATGTAACAGGTATAGATAAAATTGGGAATGGTGCTAAAGAATTTAGGGAGGAGTTTATCTTCAAAGTGGATAAGGTATATATATATATATGTTAGATAGGATTCCGCTGAATGGTAATCCCATAGGCCAATCATATATTATACGAAAATATTGTTGATTGAATGTGGCAATGATGTTGTCATCAAGCCAAGTAAGAAAATCATAAACAAAGGTGATTTATGTCTGTAATTGCTTTTTACAAGTTCAGCTTGGACAATATTAATTAAGTGTTTCTGATTAATAGAGCCATATAACTCGGTAATGTCCAAAGAAGCAATTTTGCATTCAGGTTTTAGGTTAGATTGTTTCATGCAAGTAATGAAGTTGAAAGACGACTTAATTGTATAAGACACATATCCAATTTGATCCATTAACTATTGATTGACCATTTTTGCAGTGTGAAAATAATGCACACCACTGAAATCCAGCATGAGCCTGAGCAAAGAATTAGGTTTGTGTAACTTAATGTTAGCAAACAATCTAGGTGGGATAGAGTCAGAGGGATTTCGGAACAAAGCAGAAATGAGTTTGTCTTTATTGAGTTTGTTGTTAAAGTTGGGGAGGATGTTGAATTTTAATTTATTTATTTGTAGCTTCAATTTGTTATCATATTCACTTTTATTCATCACTAGAAATCTTTGTCTTTTGTCTTCTTTAAAGGAAATTATAGTGCTATGTGTAAGAAATTGCTTGTTGTTGTTAATCTTTAATTTTCAATCATGACTATCCACATTGTTCGGTTTGTAACAAATGGCCTTGACAAGCTAGGTCATTAATTTGTCCTTATTAGAGTTGTCTAAAAAGAGAGTTGATGTTTTCACCATGGAAAAATATTCATACATCAAATCTTACCAACAAGACTTCACCTCCTGATATGAGAACTGCATTCAAACTCAGACCAAGATTTATTGGCAGACAATGGAACCAGTCAATTATATGGAGTCAGTAGCTGACATCAAGTCAGATCTATTAGACAACCTAATAAGGACAATTAATCACACAGATTGTAAAGAATATTTTTTAAAACCCAAACATAATCATGATTGGAGATTAAAAATTACCAACATCAAGCAATTCCTTATGAATTTTCCTTAAAGAAGACAAAGGACAACAACCTCCCCAACTTTAGCAGCAAACTTAATAAAGACAAATTCATTTGTGCTTTGCTCTGAAACAACTGCAACAAGGGGTTTACTAATCTGAATACTATAGAATATATCCTTCTGCTTCTATCCCAACCTAGAATGTTTGCTAATATTAAGTTACACAAACCTAATTCTTTGTTCAGGCTCATATTGGATTTCAATGGTGAGCATTATTTCTACACCACAAAATTAGACAATCAATGGTTAATGGATCAAATTGGATATGGCTCTCATATAATTAAGTCATCTTTTAACTTCATTGATCACATCAAACAATCCAAGCTAAAATCTGAATACAGAATTGCTTCTTTGGATATTACCAATTTATATAGCTCCATTAATCAGAAACACTCTATTAATATTGTCCACCCTGAACTTGTACAAAACAATTACTCACTGACACATATCATCTTTATTCATGATTTTTTTCATTTGGCTTGATGACAACATTGTTGCCACATTCAGTAGTCAATATTTTCATATGACAGATGGTTGGCCTATGAGACTATCCATTATATACTTTACACACTTTGAACATAAACTATCAGAATCATCCATCACCAATCTGCAATTAAAGTTCCAGGTACACTCCTCTCTATCATTCACTATTGCTTGGGAAAAGATGCACCATGAAATTAAATATCTGGACATTCACATACAATGATTCACATGTCACCTAAATTACACTATAGCCATTTAACCTTTGGAGTTCAAAGTTACACACATCCTCAATCAAATTCCTCACCCATGCATAAATTTGCAGGTCTCTCATCTTTCCTTTTTCATAATCATCACCTATGTAAATTCAAAGACTCATACAGGAATAATAGAGAACAATATATGAAATATTTCATCAATTCTGGATTCAAATTCAGTCATTTTACAAGAAATGTAAAACAATTTTACGAGAAATTACACACCAACTTTCCCAAGGATGACAAACCATGGCTTCTTCTTCCATACATTCATTCCCTCACTAAAACCTTTATCAAAACCTTCTCTCATTCTTTCAAGCTAAGTTTTCATGCACACCCTTCTATTAATGAACTAATCAATGATATGAAAGACTTCTTACCCTCTGATTAAACTCCCTATACAGTGTATAAATTCACATGGCCTCAAAATGTCTGTAGTGCTCTATATTATGGCAAATCTCATGTTTCACTCTCCACTCATGTCTCTCCACATTGTTACATGTACCAAAGAGCTCTGAACAAACCTGAATATTATTTCATCTTCTTGGAATACCAAAGGTCCATCAGCCATATATTCCAACCATCTTCTACATTCAACACTTGTATAGAGTGCTATAACTCTAAACGTAAAGTTAAAGACGCATAGTTTATAGTTAACAACAGTCATGTTATAAACTGGAAGGAAGCATGCTTCTCTCTCTCGCTCCGAAAAAGTGGACTTTCTAATCCATTTTGAATAAATTTAAATATTCAATGCACACATTTTTCATTGTGCTCATTCAACTCACTGGGTATGATTATGAGAAAACTTCCTCAAAAATGATCAGCCATTTATTTTATTATCTGTAATTAGCTTCCCAAATATCTGGCATTTAGTGCATACAGATTAATTGATAAGTGTCAAACTTATGGCCCCAGCATTGATACAAACCACTTGATGGAAGTATATTCACAATTTTTATTAGTCATTCATCAGACTGGTCATTATATATTTAATGATTAATATTTCTGGTGTAAATGTTCACTACACTATTCTCATGCAAGGCAGAGCAAAGTGATGAGTACTGGTTCAGCAGGAAATGTGCATCTTGGGGGATCATACATCTTTTTTTCACATATCTTTGCTCATAGGTTTATGATTACATCTCTCCACAAGGTTAAAAGTGAATAGAAACTAGTCTCCATTTTGCATGAGAGTGGTGTTGTGAAAATTACATTACAGAAATATTAGTCATTAAATGGATAATCTCTAGTCTAATGAATGCCTAATAAAAATTATTAATTTATACAGACTCATTGAATTTTTTGTCATTTCTTGCAAAATGGTAAACAAAAAAATATCAAGCAATTCTTATCATTATAACATAAATATATTTCTATCTTTTATACAACAATAACTGTAGAGAATACAAAACTGAATAGTTTAAATCTCTATCCTTTCACAATCTAATTTTGTGTACAAATGTAATTATACTCTATTTTGCAACAGTCAGAAATGTGTGATTCATTAACATAGTGCAGAATTCGACCATCACACAGAACAGCAGCACCATCTAGGTAGTGAATCCACCCGGAGTACTGAGTTCGAACATAGTTTATCGGTTCCACAATACAATCTACGAAACAATGCATCTAATGCCATGTTAGTAAATATTTCTTTAGGCATGGGGGTCAGGGAGATGCAAGAGAATCAAGAATTTTATTTTGAGTTAGCTAACAATAACATAAATCTTAAACATTTATCTTTACAGAATCGAGGAAATATAATATGGAATGGGTATCGAATAAATAAATAAAGAAGTAATGGCAGACGGATAGTTTGACATTATTTATTGAAACATTTTAATAATAAATCATTTACTAATAATATTCGGTAATATTTAAAATTGGGTAACGGAATTTTCCAATACTGTTATATATTAAAGAAATACATTTATTTATTTAGAAACATTTATGCGAAATCATTTTACCAATAATACTTTATATTTAAGATTTCAGTAGTGGTATTTTCCGATACTGTTATGTTTACAAAGAGAAATACATTTTGATCACATAATCTAGCTACCTAAAATTATCGAGCAAGTATTTCTAAGGCATGCCTTTAGGGATTTATACTTTTGCAATACAAGAGTCTAAAGTAAGATTTATAATAGTAGCAGCAGATGGATATTTATTTAGTTAAAGATATTTACTAAATAACTAAGGGCAAACATTTATTTGAGAGCGAGTTATGTCACTTATGCAGGGATGGAGTTATACATAGAATAATAAAGTTAATAAAAGGAACACGTGGTACATCTAAAAAGTCGATAGGAAGTGGCAGTATATTGAAACTGCAAAGCCATGAATGAGTTTATAAAAATGGGTTAGCGTTTGCCATAGGCTCGAAGAGGTAAGGTGTCACATAAGCATAATCAGGGACAAGTGGTTCATGCCACAATTGCCTGCTGGCTGCATGATGGTCGTCAAGCCCTATGGGAGCATTTATTATGTCCGCTTGTGTAGGACAACAGGTTAATTTCAACCCTATAGAATCCAGAATATTCAAGGCTTGTAATGAGTCATTGTGTCTCTAAAACGTAACACATGTATAATGTACAGATGATTCTGTTAAGATTTAAATATATTTTATAACTCGGCCCTACATTATCAACATTTAATAAAGAATGTTTGCGACTCTCAAAGAAAGGCAATTTTATGGAATTATTAATCAAAATTTAATAAAATATAAACAATATGTAAACTGGGTGATTATTATAACTAATACGTCAGCCATTTGCTAAGCAGTAGACCCCTGCATTACAATAAATTAAGCATTGAATGCATGTCGATTTATATGAAAATATTAAGTTATTTATGAAAGTAAATATTAATGAAAATTTGACACACATCCATTGTTTCAAGCGATCATAGATTTATACTTAGAAAATTATGAGCATGCGATAATTATATAATAAAATGTAGATTTTAGAAATATGTACCAAGAAAGATAGAGTTAGGCAGGCTACATTGTTAAAGAAATTTACATAATATTAAATATTAAATTTATAGTTTTACAAATGAGAATTTACAGTTTATAGTTTATAAGTTATAAAAAGATGAATGAGCTATAGCGGGATATTAGTAGAGTACTCTAGAGAATATGGATACAGGTACCTGTTTATGAGAAGTTTTCCGATTCAGTGATCAGCTGCAAATTGTTCATGATTCTAGCATTAGCAGTTCTTTCCAGTGTTTAGGTGATTTAATTATTTGAATAGCAGCAGCAGTTTTCCAATTGTTCGGGGCAGCAGATCTTCTTTGGCTGATTTTATGGAGGGCATGGGCATAGGTTTTCGGCAAACAATCGACCATCTCTGGGAGAATAGTCTTTGGCACTTTCTACTCATGCATATTGTGGCATGTAAAAACAATATATATATTTGGAGACTCTCAACTGCTCAAGAGCAAAGCTAAAGTTCAACTGAAAGTTTCTAGCAAGTCTAAAATTGCCTTTCTTAGATCTTATCTTTTACATTTTTGTGATAGTTTATTTTTGGATTCCACTTAATCCGCCCTGAGGATAATCAATGCATTTTTGTTAACTTTAATTATAGAGAAAGCTGCCTTTCTATTGTTTACATTTACATTTTACATTTACATTTTATAATTACATTTTGGGGAATTTTTCTTTAATTAATCTATTATCTCTCACCGACCATTGCTTTTAAAATTTCAAATACAAAAGGGAACATATGATTATTTTTACTTTTGATTAAATATTACAATCTATTTCTAAAATTATTACTAAATGAAATTTAAACAAAGCAATAAATAATAGATTTTACAATTCAAAATAAATAGTTAAAATTATATATTTTTATATAACTAAAAGAAGAAATCTATATTATATTATTTATCTTTATTTATTGCCTTAAATTTGATATCGAAATGTGTGCATGTTTGTAGTGAATTCTACATATATCTATACATTTTTAATATTACTACACACACAATTCAATACCAAAAAGTTTAAATTTGGGTAGGATAGAGCGGTGAGTGAGAGATGATAGCAAAAGGTGAAACTTAAGATTCGAATACGAATCTTACTGTTTCAATTTATACACATGTAATTAACAGTAATGCATGTAATGCAAGTTTCTGGCTGAATCCATTTGTCTATGTAACCATTTCTATTGTTATCACATTTATTGTCAATAAACTATACATTAAAAGTAAATAAATAGTGTCATTCTGATTCCAAAATGAAAATAAATTATGATAGAGAGATAAAGATAAAAACATCAATCGAAAGACTAAAATAAAAAACAACAATAACAACCACAAAATTATTTTAAAAAATTCAGTGAAAATTAATGAATAGAAATTTGGTTACCCAACATATAATTCTAGTGTCGCACATAATCCTAGTGTCGCAGTTAATAGAGGATGATTTATGGCATGAGAGATCATAATGATTGGGTTTATTTTTTAAGCTATGTGACTAAAGATAATAAGATATAAAAAAATGGAAAAATTATGAAGAAAATGCAAAAAAAAAAAAAAAAGATAGAAAATATAAATAATATATTCACTGGTTTTGGTTAACTCACTTAAAAGCCCTACATGGTTTGTTGTAGTGCCAGAGTTATAGACTCTGGAACTCAAGTCCAAAGATAATGGCCCAGCTTTATCACTTTTATTGCTGGAACTTTTAATGAACTTCTGAGAACTAAATCATGTGATTATTATATATACATTTAAAAATTGTTTGACAGAAAAGAGACAGTTTCAATTTGTTTCATTACTTATGTGGATGTCTATTAACAAAAAAATTTACTTTGTTTGTTTTTTGTTTTAAATAAACTGAATTTTGGTTTAATTAATATCATACAGAAACAATGGCAGCTGTGACTACAGATGGAATTATAAGATGGTAAAAAAATGTTGCATTATTACAGATTTAATATGATAAAGAAGAGATGTGATAACTAATAAAGAAAACTATTTTAAACTATAGATAAGTCATAAATGAGGTGAGTAGATTCATAATACTCTATAATTACATGTTTAAGAAATAATATGATTCATGCAAGCCAGTGCAAAACACACACATGCATCAACAATTTAATCCATTATCTGTAATGTTCATTGGATATATCCAGGTTTACACCACAACATGATTTTATTTTGACTATTGAAGATGAGAAAAAAGCATGGCCATGCATTAACTTGTGCAGGAAAAATCATGATCATGTTTTAGTATAGTAGAAATCTGTATATTGGGGGAAGAGGGCTGAAATAATTCTAAGTAATGAGAATATTATTTAAAATTAAACAGATCGGATATTAGTAAATAATTAATAGTATTATTTGAAATCTTTAAAAATATATATCTTTAAGAATGACCTATTTAATATTTAAAAGATATTGAATAATTATTAAAACAAAGTAATAAATACAATTTTTGATAATTTATTAAAATTATATTTGTTAATTATATAATAAAAATTATTGAAATATATGATCATGAATTTAAAATATATTTGTTATATTAAAAGATTTTATTTATACCAGAAAGAATCTTTAACTCAACCAAGTATTATATACACATGTGATGTGATGTGCTATAGCTTCTCCTTAAACGGATTCAAGAATCTCTCAACAATTATGCCTAGAGAAACCTGTTTGCCACTTTATTTTCCATTCGCCAGTCTAAGTTTTCCCATATTCTGCTCCATCCCATTTTCACAACATAATCTTTTTCAACTCTATGGCCTTTATATCTAAGTCCCCCTTACCTTTTTCCAAACCCAGCATAAAAACCTATAATCTACTTTCTGTATAATCACTTTTTTCATATTCATTCTTCCACAACTTCATTATATGTGCCCTTTCTGTTTTCAAGCATTTACATTCAATTAACAGATGCCTAATATTTTCTATTCCTTCCTTACATAATTTACAGACTAAATCACTCATATTTTTCCACTTACATGTATATTCTCTTGTTGTTAAAGATCCCGTTCGAGCCTTAAACAATAAACTACTTTCCTTACTATTATCATATATTAACTTGCACCTAATATTCTGTTTATTTCTATATATATTTAAACTCTTTTTACTCTCCATACTAGTTCTCCATCTCTCTAACACCCTATTCTTTATTAATAAATCTATTTTTATCCCATTCCTTACCACTATAACACTCAACAATCCTCCTAACACAATCATCCCATCTTTTGTACAAATATACTGATATAAATTATTTACACTAGCTCCATCTATTATAATTTTGAAAATTAGTAACTATCAGTATATTTAAACTTTTATCTCCAGACAATTAGTTTCTGACTTTTGCCTTTATCTATAGAAGGGGAGGGGGGTTGAATTCAAAGCTGATGATAAAAAAGGGTTTATTCAGTTAGAAAAAGTGGTGGTTACTAAAATATACAACTATTGACTTAGATTTAAACTATATAACTATACAAACAGGATAACATTGTATCAAATCTTTTTTTTTTAATTTTAAGCCTTTAATTTAAAAACAAAAAAAGAAAAAAAACTTTCCTAATGCACATTGATTCTAGCTTTGAATCTTAAGTTCTCATTGACAAAAACAAAAACCGAATCTAGTCTTATAAAAGAATTGTAAATGCACTTTCTTCTAGAAATTACTAATTGATCAAGCTTACTATAATTGGAGGGAGAATAAAAAAGTGATTTTATTTATATGCTAATAAAAGATGCAGAGTGAAGCTTAAAATAAATTGTAGAGGAAATTTGTCTTCTGCTGGTAACTGCCTGACTATTCAGAACTAAAAAATTGTTGTGATAAGAATATTTATTGAGACACAAGGGTTTTTTTTTTTTAGAAAAAAATAATCTAAGAATGATGTAAAAGAATTCAGATGAGTATTACTTGTGTTGCTAAGTTATTTTTGGAAAAATAGCATTGGTTTCGATCCATGATTTTTTGATAATTGTTTTCGAGTATTCAGGTGGTCACTTTACGGCCAAAAAGGGATAATTTTTTAGCTTTTTAATAACAATTAAAGAGTCAGATCAAATAATAAAGTTTTATAATTGTAACGAGCACAGACGGCGTTACATTATTTTTTTTTATTATTAAACATTATAATAAAAAGTTCGCATTAAAAAAAATTTTTTTTTAAGACAGAAAAATTGAAAATAAATTCTACCTTAAACTCATATATATATATAAATTGCACAGAGGAGAAAAATTATTAAAATAAAACTTTATTAAAGAAAAAGTATTTTAAAACTAAATTTTAAAAAGATTTGGAGATAAAATTATATCTTTAAATTTATCTTTAAATATATCTTTGGATTTGGAAAACAGGTTAATTAATGTTATGGAAATGATTATTTTAATTAGTCCAAGTGAATAAGTCCTTGGGCATTTAAATGTATAAACAACGGTCAGATAGGAAAACAATAGAAACTTTTAGCAAATAAAAAGAAATCCCTATGGAATCGGACCTCAGCGAAAAGACCACCATCATCGATGACGTAATGTTGAGTCAATCCTTAAGATTAATATAAAAGGAAAAGTTGGAAATTATTAGGGATTATTAAGAGAGGACTGAGATGTGTTAAGTCGGAGAATTGGAAGTAAAGGGATTGAAAGACGCACTTTCAATTCCTTCCATTGTTATAAAAATGGAAAAATGAAACATCGTTTTTCTTATACTGAGGACAACAGGATCGTCGGGGGATTCCAAACGGCATGCAATGAATAAAGAGGAACGTTGAAAAAAAATTGTAAGAACTTTAAAAACATTTTGAAACACTATGAACATTAAATTAAAAACTTTCCGTATTTAAAATAATTAAGAAATAGAATCCTATCTGACCAATGTTATTTATTAATTAGTTATAATTTTATTTAATGTATTTCTTTTGTAAAATCATTTCCATTTATTTATTTATTTGTTCTTTAAGTTTTATTATGATTTCTGGTTTTCATTAAACTAGTTATATAAATATTAAACTTAAGTCGGGTGTGAATGGCTATATAGATTTGTAAAGTTATATTAGGGGAGGGTAATCTTAGGTTATTCATTTCGTAGTTGAATTAGGTCAATGGATTGGATATATTGGTGTAATTAGTAGATGTAGTATGGGATTCGCTATGGGCAGAATCGCTATTATACGCCGCACACTTCCGTTTTGCCTATGGAAGGGATTATAAGACGTAGAATGCTGTTTCTTTCGATGGAGTTTTTTTTTTATTGCTCTTCTTGTCTGATAGATGTAATATTCCTATCTGATGAGAAGCAGTTTCTTCTCTTAACCTAATTGTGCTGCCGTATTTGTATTACATTGAACACATCGATATATCAGATGGATTGAAGTTTGGTTTGACTGCGAACCTTTGGCCTAAGGTTAAACAAGGATTGAATATTTTCTTTTCAAATGCAAATCTATGTAGTCTATTCATACTCGACACTCTAAATAAAGATGCATTAAATTTAAGTTGGGTATAGACGCTTGCATGGGTTCGTTACCGGTTGATTATGTTTTTGGTTTTCATATTCGATCAAAATATATATAGACATTCGGTAAATACTGATACCTTACGGTGAGTATCTAAAATGTATTTATTCGGATGTCTTTTAAGTTATTGGTGTTAATGCAAGCATCTTATGGTGAATGCTATTGGGTTACTTATAAATTTCCCTCTGCAATTGACGGTATCAATGATTTTGTATTTTGATCGTTTATGTTTATTTGAAATGTTTTTGACCGTGGAATCTATGTAACCGATCTATACTCAACATTTTTAAACAAATCTGTGTGAACTAATAATAGTATAAAATTTAAAATGTAAATTAAAAATCTAAAATAAAAGTTAAAAATAAAGTTAAATGTTAAAGTAAACATATTAAAATAAAAATGTTAAATGTTATATATATATGTGCGTAAATAAATTTTTGTATGTTAATTACTGGCAGTGGCTTATTTTATTTATTTTTTAATATTGAAATATAATTAGATAAGATATTATATTATTAAATCTCTGCTACTCCCTGAGCTAGTGACTTGGGCTAATGACCGGAATCAAAATTAAAAAAAAAAAAATTTTTTTTTTTTTTTTGACTTACGTATCTGCCTACTTTATAAATTTTTCTAGGTTCAAATGCCTAGATGGTGCCCTGTAGTGCAGATCACGTTAAGTAGAATTCTCTGGATCATTACAACTGGCCACCCAACTTGGGCCGATCTATTAATAAAAACCACGTATACCCTGAGTAAATTTCTTTTTTCAAAATGAAATATTTTTATCTGTTACATAAAGTCGTATACTTTAAATTTTATAAAAGCGCTGCCAGAAAGAAATTGCACATATATTAAACACGAGAAAGTATAAATAATTTTAAATTGTACTTTGTTAAAAAAAAAAGAGAAAGCCAAAAGGTTGAAATTGATATGTTTTTTTTGTTGATATATATTATGCTTTTATGTGTATAGGCGCACACAGCCACGTATGTTTATGATGGTAAATGTGGTACCTCACGATGAGTACCGTTGGGAATTTACTTCAGTGTAATCCTATTTAAGCATTTTAATCAGTCATAAATAAGTTGGTGGTATTTATAATTGTGCTGTAAATATACACGTATAAATCCATTATCTTCCTTAAAACATATTTACCTCAGTGCAACCTTTCTTAAATAAATAATTTAAATAATTCGTTTGTCATGCCGTGTGTAAAAATAAAATGTATAAAAAAATAGAATGCTTGGGGGGGGAGGAGGCGTAGACGTAAATGGTCCTTAGGAAAGCGATAGTAAACATTTTTTATATATATAGTCTTTATACTAACCGAATGTTTGTAAATTTTGTTAATCGTGTACCGTAATTACTAACCCTAAGTAAAATATTTTTTTTTTTTGTTCATTTTTTTTAAGCAAGTTTACTGATATGTAACGAGCACAGACGACGTTACATTATTTTTTTTTATTATTAAACATTAAAATAAAAAGTTCGCATTAAAAATTTTTTTTTTAAGACAGAAAAATTGAAAATAAATTCTACCTTAAACTCGTATATATATAAATCGCACAGATGAGAAAAATTATTAAAATAAAACTTTATTAAAGAAAAAGTATTTTAAAACTAAATTTTAAAAAGATTTGGAGATAAAATTATATCTTTAAATTTATCTTTAAATATATCTTTGGATTTGGAAAACAGGTTAATTAATGTTATGGAAATGATTATTTTAATTAGTCCAAGTGAATAAGCCCTTGGGCATTTAAATGTATAAACAATGGTCAGATAGGAAAACAATAGAAACTTTTAGCAAATAAAAAGAAATCCCTATGGAATCGGACCTCAGCGAAAAGACCACCATCATCGATGATGTAATGTTGAGTCAATCCTTAAGATTAATATAAAAGGAAAAGTTGGAAATTATTAGGGATTATTAAGAGAGGACTGAGATGTGTTAAGTCGGAGAGTTGGAGGTGAAGGGATTGAAAGACGCACTTTCAATTCCTTCAGTTGTTATAAAAATGGAAAAATGAAACATCGCTTTTCTTATACTGAGGACAACAGGATCGTCGGGGATTTTAATGTGGATTCCAAACGGCATGCAATGAATAAAGAGGAACGTTGAAAAAAAATCGTAAGAACTTTAAAAACATTTTGAAACACTATGAACATTAAATTAAAACCTTTCTGTATTTAAAATAATTAAGAAATAGAATCCTATCTGACCAACGTTATTTATTAATTAGTTATAATTTTATTTAATGTATTTCTTTTGTAAAATCATTTCCATTTATTTATTTATTTGTTCTTTAAGTTTTATTATGATTTCTGGTTTTCATTAAACTAGTTATATAAATATTAAACTTAAGTCGGGCGTGAATGGCTATATAGATTTGTAAAGTTATATTAGGGGAGGGTAATCTTAGGTTATTCATTTTGTAGTTGAATTAGGTCAATGGATTGGATATATTGGTGTAATTAGTAGATGTAGTACGAGATTCGCTATGGGCAGAATCGCTATTATATGCCGCACACTTCCATTTTGCCTATGGAAGGGATTATAAGACGTAGAACGCTGTTCCTTTCGATGGAGTTTTTTTTATTGCTCTTCTTGTCTGATAGATGTAATATTCCTATCTGATGAGAAGCAGTTTCTTCTCTTAACCTAATTGTGCTGCCGTATTCGTATTACATTGAACACATCGATATATCAGATGGATTGAAGTTTGGTTTGACTGCGAACCTTTGGCCTAAGGTTAAACAAGGATTGAATATTTTCTTTTCAAATGCAAATCTATGTAGTCTATTCATACTCGACACTCTAAATAAAGATGCATTAAATTTAAGTTGGGTATAGACGCTTGCATGGGTTCGTTACTGGTTGATTATGTTTTTGGTTTTCATATTCGATCAAAATATATATAGACATTCGGTAAATACTGATACCTTACGGTGAGTATCTAAAATGTATTTATTCGGATGTCTTTTAAGTTATTGGTGTTAATGCAAGCATCTTATGGTGAATGCTATTGGGTTACTTATAAATTTCCCTCTGCAATTGACGGTATCAATGATTTTGTATTTTGATCGTTTATGTTTATTTTGAAATGTTTTTGACCGTGGAATCTATGTAACCGATCTATACTCAACATTTTTAAACAAATCTGTGCGAACTAATAATAGTATAAAATTTAAAATGTAAATTAAAAATCTAAAATAAAAGTTAAAAATAAAGTTAAATGTTAAAGTAAACATATTAAAATAAAAATGTTAAATCTTATATATATATATGTGCGTAAATAAATTTTTGTATGTTAATTACTGGCAGTGGCTTATTTTATTTATTTTTTAATATTGAAATATAATTAGATAAGATATTATATTATTAAATCTCTGCTACTCCCTGAGCTAGTGACTTGGGCTAACGACCGGAATCAAAATTTAAAAAAAAAATATTTTTTTTTGACTTACGTATCTGCCTACTTTATAAATTTTTCTAGGTTCAAATGCCTAGATGGCGCCCTGTAGTGCAGATCATGTTAAGTAGAATTCTCCGGATCGTTACAATAATATTTTCCCCTGCAAAAGAGAACTGTTAGAAAACAGGCAAAAACTCTCCATATAGTAGTGACACCTTGTGCTAACCAGAGTAATCAATGGATGCCAGAAGGCTTACTACTATATGGAGAGTTTTTGCTTGTTTACTAACAGTTATGTGCTAGCATGAGATGGTGATCATGTGATGTTTAGTGGTTTAAAAGAGAACTGCAAGGAAGTAATTATGAAAATTATTAAAAGGAAATATTACTGTTGAAATAGCGCAATAAAATCAATATTTCAAATGCATAAGCTGTGATGATGATTTCTGAAATAACGATTATTAAAAACTGTAATTATGATTCAATCAAATAGACACTAATGAATGTTGTTGTAAATAATAATAAAGCATAAAATATACATTTCTGATGACATTATTTTTCTTGCTTTAGTGTTGAGAATAAATAGCATGACAGAATATAAATAACTACTTATCGTGTTTCCTTTACATATTAATTTAACGCACACTTAGTCATAATTGTTAAGTAAGCATTAACTTGTGTTCATTATAATCAATAAGCAAGTGCTGCATGTGATAGTTATATATATATATATATTGTACTTTCTATGGGCCTGCATATCATTAGGCAATTTATATCTCTTTCTATAGTTCTCTAATTGGTGTTAGCATGGTCATTTTTTTTATACTTGTTGGATTACGGACAGATGTGTTAGTTTATAAAGTAATTAAAATACTTGTTTGTTTTATTTTTCTTATCAAATTTAGACATATTTAAGTAGAGTTTGAATAATATTTTAGTTAATTTAAATAGTGCAATTGCAACTTGAATGTATTCATGCCTGTTTATAATCTTAGACAAATGAAGAAGGTTGTTATCATCTTTTTTTGTATATTGATCAGCAATTATGCCAAGTAGAATAAAGATTTGGCTGGTTTTTATATTATGTGTTTTATAATTCTTTGTGTAGTTTTTCTTAATATGGTTATTGTAGATGCTATATATACATTGTTATAGTTCTAAAGCATACTATTAGCCATAAAGGTATTATAAATAATAACTGTTATTTAATTATTGCAAAGGTAAGATTTTCAAATATTCATTTCTATAAATGAATATTGGTGAATACATTGTGATTACTTGATATCAAATAATAAAAGTAAAAAGGTGGATAAAACAATCTTTAATTATTCCCAAGACTGTTTCAACAGTTCCTCTCAACAAAAAAAAAAGTAAAGAAAAAAACACAACTCAAAACTTGATGTTGAGTGCTGAATATTTGAGCAATTTTGTATCGGTGTTTTAATTTCTAACTAAGAAAATTTAGATATATTTTGAACCTAATTGAACTGACTATAATAATTTTTGCTAAGGATTAGTTATAATGTATAAGTAAATTACTATTGGTAAAGTTTTTTTTTCTTCTCATTAGTTGACAGTAGCGCTTTTATCAAAAGTGATTTTTTAAAGTCAATAAATCTCTTGCATATTGCATAACTGTACTTCTGAGTTAAGGAGAACAAACATGAGAAATAAAAAAAAAGTAGCTACAATTTCTGTTCATTAAACAGGCAAAACTCTCCATACAGTAGTGCCACTCAGTGCAAGCCAGAGTAATCAATGGATGCCAGAAGGTTTGCACTGAATGGCACTACTGTATGGAGTGTTTTGCTTGTTCTAATAACAGTTATGAGTAAACATAAGAAATGGTGATCATGTGATGTTCTGTTCATTACATAAACATACCAAACTCTGCCTTTCAGTTAACAAAAAAACATTATGTTAATGGGTTGTTTTCTCATTTCAGTCAGATTTGACTGATCTATGTTTTCATCATAAATGCAAATACTTTAGATGCAGAATTTATATGATTAAATATTATGTTCATACTATTCCCTAATTCACTCCACTCTTTATTGTTAATTACTAACACTAGCATAAAGAGCTTTATCGCTTGTGAAGTCTGTTGTCTGGTGTTTGAATCCAACTAAAAGTTAGAATTTTTTTTAACATGTTCTAAACTAGATTAGATTTTTTCAGGTATTCCTCCCATGACAATATAGTTATTTATTCAGTTCTGGATTACTTTACTTTTCTTAGCTAAGAAATAAGACAATAAAGTATAAACTCTCACCACCAGTCGGCATTTGATAGTGAAGAAGAAGACTATTGTCTTCTCTCTACTGAGAGATGTTGAAGAGATAGCCTTGCAAAAATGTATTCAAAGATGCTGTATTTTATCATTTTAGTAAAGGTTCGTATGGTCTGTGTTTACTGCAGTGAGAGGTTTCACATGGGCAATAAATTTACATGTATGTGCATGTATTTACTTTTATTCGCATATTATAAAAGAATATGTAAATAATTTTACTGTGGGTTTTAAAAAAGATTTTCATAATGTTATGTTTACGAATAATTGGTGAGTTTTTATTGAAATGAGGATTTGTTTGTTATTTTATTATTATGATCATCATTGTATTAAGTTTGAAAGATGGGAAAACATCATTAAAAGAATTTAAAATTTATTCTTATATTTTTATTTTGCTTTTACAAGTAGTATATGTGGGTGTTTTTTGTTGTTGTTTGTAGAAAAATTGTCACAAAAGAAACTTTAAGTTCGTAAAAAAAACATTTGATCTCTAGAAAAAATAATTAGTAATAAAACAAGTGCTTTTATTTGATTTCTAAAAAAAAAAAAAAAGAATAAACTTTTGCTGCAGTTTTAAATTTGAAATGCTAGAATAAATTAAGATAATGATAAACAATAACAAATCTTGAAGATAATCAAATGTTATCAAAATATATATAATCAAATGTTATCATTTAGCTGCAGTATTCTATTGCATATATACCTCAATCTATCTACCTTTGGTATATAAAACCATCAATACATCACATAATCATCATTTTATTAGACCCCAGGTCTAGGTGAAATGCTCTCAAATCCAAGGTTCCTCACTGATGAAAGCTATAAGCTAGAAACGAGTCTGGGAATGTTGGATGAGTAGGCACTAGATAGGAATTTCATGAAAAACTTCCTGCATCCATTAATTACAAAGGTTTGCACTTGGTGGCACTACTATATGAAGAGTTTGATACTCTTATCCACCTTTAGCCTACAAATATAACCATTGTTACAGACTGTGAAAAAAATTATTTCTCTGACCTATATAAGAGCGTTCTTCTATTAAAATCCGTCTCACTGTTAATTGCTTTTTACATATATATGTGGAATGTCTTTTTTTTTCCTTGTGAAATTCTAAATATCACATCCCTATTACTTTTTCTTTCTATTATTAATTTATTTATATAGAAAAATATTTTATAAAATTGAATGTCGAGTCTTCTAAAGAAACAACATATCATTTATCCAAGCAAAACAAAATGAGAATTATTTTAAAAAATAACTTTGTTATATATATGTATATCATGAAAAATTTTAAAAACAAAATAATATTGAATTATTATTGAAAGTATTAATAACAGTTACGAGCAAGCATAAGAAATGGTGATCATGTGATGTTAAGTGATTGAAAGTATTAATGAAGTGATAAAGAAAAAGGTGGTAAATATGTATACATAAGTCCTGAAGAAGGTAACTTCTTTTCTTCTTTATAAATTATCATTTTAGATTTGTGTTTGTCCAGTGTATTTTTTTAAATCTTATATATGGCATTATAATGATGCTAAATGGACTCTAAAACTGAAATAAAATAAATTGGTAAGTGATGGATATCTGCGTCTGATGATGATCAACTATTATCTATTAGTTTTAGCAATTTGTTCCTAATTTCTTTAATTGTGTTGAAACAGGGAGCATAGCATACATAGAGATTAAAGCAAAAAACAACATAACGATTAAAACAAAAGTTATGTCAGCATACTCTTTTTTAAATCTTTATTTAAAAAATATAATTATTGTGAGCATCTATATAATAAGAGAAAATTTTCATGAATTTTATATTTAAAATTTTTAACTTAAATAAGATTTTACATGCATTTTGTTTAAATTAGAACTTAATCACGATGTAAACAAGCAAGCAACAAATTAAAAACTAGAGAACAAAGTGAATTACTCTATTCAGCAATATCACTTGTTAAACCATAAAGCATCACATGATCACTATCTCTTACTGATGAAGGCCACAAGCCAGAAACTAGTCTGGGAATATTGGATGAGTAGGCATTAGATAGAGATTTTATGCACAAGCCTTCTGGCATCCATTGATTACTCTGGTTGGCACAGGGTGGCAGTACTGTATAGAGAGTTTTTGCCTTGTTTATATCAATATCATTTGTATTAGTTTGATCCTTTTGGCTCATAGATATCAGACTAATACAAATACTCATAATTATGTGTTGAACAATTTCCATCATATAATATTAAATATTGAATGCTTTAGCAAAATTCAAATTTTATTTAAATTTTCCAAATACATTAAACTGTTAGTAATTAGCACATATGTCAGATAGTATACTCACATTCTAAATGTTATTATTCTCCTCTCTTCTTCAAACACTGCTGGGCTGACCAGTGACAGTACTAGCATGGGAATCAAACTTGACCTTTAAATTCATGAATATTAAGGTAATGCTCTAACCAATTGATTTCACAAAAAATATAAGGGTCCAGGTTTGGTTTCCCTTTTGAGTATTGTCTTTAGTCAGACCAGCAACACCTGAAGGAGAGAGAATAATATTAATTGAAACATTGTGTTATATGCTAACCTGTGCACTATTACTAACAGTTAAAATGTATTTGGAAAGTTTAATTGAATTTTTCTAAATACATTGATTATTTAATATTAAATAATAAAAATAATTCAACATAGAATTATTATTTAAATACCATCATCATAAACCTTCAGATAAACACTAATACAAATACTGTAACTGGATGAATTTCCCTACCCAGTATTTAATTGGGTAATAAGAGTACCAAACTTTCCATACAATTGTCCCATCAAAGGTATTAGATCCTAAGATCTGGGTGCAGCATGCTCAATTCCAAGGCTCCTCACTGATAAAAGCCATAAGCCAGAAACTAGTCTGTGGATATTGGATGAGTAGGCACTAGATAGGAAATTTTATGCACAAACCTTTCGGCATTCATTGATTATGAAGTCTTGCACTTGGTGGCACTACTGTAGGGAGAGTTTGGTACTCTTGTTAACAGTATGTGTAAGCATATGAAATAAGGATCATGTAATGTTTTGATGGTTGTTTCATTTCATCTTGGCTGAGTTCTAATTAAAAAAAATACACGGAAATATCATTAATGTTTAATAATAATTTATATATATAGAAAGAGAAAGAAATGGAAATAAAAAAAGATGAAACTTCACATAATATGCTTATAAAAAGTTAAGTTTACATTTATTAAAATTGTTTGGAATATCAAATGTGTCATTTTTATTTAAGCATTTTCATTTACTTTTCCAGATAGTCTATATTTCTGTCAATATGTCAATTAATATCTATATATAGATATATTGAAATAGATACAACACATAAATATATCATGTGTGTGCATATCTCTTTAAAAAGCTTTTAAAACAGTCGACATTATTTTTAGTTAAAGAAATAGCTAGGATTTTATTTCTAAATAAAACTAAAAATTTTGTAAAAACTTTTAGTTATTTAATTAAGTTATGTAATTGACTGAAATGCAAGAGATGAACTATTTTAATCTGAATATAACATTAAAATTATGTTTTTCTTCTTTTATTTTGTAATCACTTTAATTGTCTTTTAAAGTCATTAATCTTGTGTTTAGATTTGTAGAGGTCCATACTGTCGCATTTTAGGTGCATAGTCTTAAGGTTATAGCTTTGATATATATTACTTACTTAATGAGTATGCACTTTATAAATTATTAATTACAACTTTAAATCGTTTTAAAAGATTTCTAATTACAAGAACTTCACACTGACTTGTTGTAAATTGAAAGATTTCGTATATGTTAGTTTGTATAGAAATTGTGAACTTAATCAGTGAAGTAGTTAATAGCTTCATGCTCTCAAATCAAAATGCTTTAGATTCATTTATATATTTAGAAATTAGGTCGAAAATAAGAGTAGCCATTCTTGTCTTTTAAAGTCGTAAATCTTGTGTTTAGATTTGTAGAGGTCCCTAGTGTCACATTTTAGGTGCATAGTCTTGATATATATTGTTTAATTAGTCAAATGAATTAAAAGAAAAGAAAATAGAGTATCTACAAAATATAATTTATGTAGTTTCATATTTTTATATAATCTTAATCCTGAAAAAAAGTTTTTATGATTTTTTAAAAAAAAAACATTTTTAAGTTTTTCTTGTTATTTCTGCTAAGCTTGGTGACTTTTTAAAAGTAAACAAGTAAAAAGAGTTAGGTGTTGATTACTTGCCTTGCCTTCTGATCATTTCTCAGTACCAGACACTTTGCAAAAGTAAAGAAGTATTAATCGTATAAACTATTTCCTAAGAAAGGAATAACATTTATAAACACCAAGCTCCATGATTTAGATTTAAATACCTAATAATAAAAAATATACAAGTGTCTCTGTATTATAGTTAAGCAAAACTTCAAAAATCAGACTCATACAAATACTCTACATTTCAGCTGCCTTTATCAAACTCCACCAAGAAACAATAAAGTGACTTACAGAATATAAAACTGTAGAAGAAGTCAAATAATTGCAAAATAGCCAAAATAATTTTCAATATTAATATATTTCTATTATAAATCAGAAATTAAGAAGAGCCACTAAACATCACATCCCATTTCTTATGCTTGCTCATAACTGTTATTAAAACAGGCAAAACTCTCCATACAGTAGTGCCACTCAGTGCAAGCCAGAGTAATCAATGGATGCCAGAAGGCTTGTGCATAAAATCCATATCTTGTGCCTACGCATACAATATCCCCAGACTAGTTTCTGGCTTGTGGCCTTTGTCAGTGAGGATGAGGCACTGCTGTATGGAGAGTTTTGCCTGAATTAAGAAGAGAACATTTAACTAAGTTACAGGGCAATTAACTATTTATTATTTTTATTATTTCAAATAGCTAATCTAGCTAATTCAATAAAACATATTATTCAAACTTTAAATGCACATAATTAAGTAATATACATTTATAAAAAAAACTTTATTGACTTACTTTAAATATTTATCTAATTAGCTATTTATACAAATAATTCTAAGTATTAGATTTAATATTCTTTTACAAAGTAATGCAATTATAATTGTAATATTTCTTGGTATATTTTTGATGTAAATAAATGATAAATTTACATGCATATATTTTAATAATAAAAAGATAGCTATTTTATATTAGTTGAACTGTTAATAAGAACTGGGATAAATATCAAATAAACATTATTTAAAATAAATTATATTATCATTCATCCTTATTATCTTCAATCAGTGTGTGCATGACTTTTATAAACTTCATAGAATTCGTATTTAACTAATCTTGATTGCTGTGCATATAAATGAACAGATGCAGGATAATGGAGATAGTAATTACTACCAATAAAATTCCTTCTTTTATCATGGAACCCCGTGGCCTTCAATCATCATTGATTATAGTGGATATGTCACCATATTACATAAAATGGCTTACCAATATGTAGGCTAAGTATAATGTTATATATTTATTATTATAATATGTAGTTCTAATAGGCCTATAAATAAACAATGGTTACCAAATATGTAGCACTGAGAATATGACATCATTTTATGGAAAATATAACTATGTTGCATAAATAATAATAATAATAACAACAATAATAATAATAGCAACAATAACAACAACAATAATAATAATAATTCTGTTTTTTTTTTTCAAGTCAGATCCAAGAGGGTTATTTTAACCCATTCACTAACAGGTTCAACAGCTAATGTGGCTCTTTCTTCAGAAATGTCATCATAATTTTACCAATTTAGATTACTCTTCTATATCCAGCTGTAGTGATATTTGGATAGACTTTTTAAAATATTAAAACTATGAGGTGATAGACAATGAAGATTGCCAATTCCTCAACAAGCTTTGTGATAAATGCTTAGCCAGAGCCAGCAATTAAAATATCTCTGTGGGGACTCCCCCCCCCCCAAACCCAGAAATATTTTAAATGCTGGCACTGGGCTAAGCATTTATCACAAAGCTTGTTGAGGAATTGGCAATCCTCATTGTTTATAACTTCCAAGCTTAAGAGAATAGGGTCATGTGATCTACGACTCTTATTTTGACTATGAGGTAGTGAATATTGATTTATTAATTTTAAAAAAATCTGAAAACAACAGTATTTTCAAGGTGGTTTGGTAAAGATCAAAGTGTATTTAGTCCATTTCTCAAGTGTTTAGTCCTGCCACCATGTTTGGCAGTATTTGTCCTTTGTAATTTGGTTTCCACAACATTTGTGAGATTATTTCAAGAAAATATTTGGAATAACAAAAAAATATGAAACAAATATTGCTTAAATATTATATATATCTGATTATTCTTATCTAAAAATTTTATAGTTATCATTTAAAACCAAAACAATAGATATATACATGTTGATTTTATTTATATATGTTTTATTTTTAAAATAAGTAGTTAATAAATTTGACCATAATGTTTACAAAGAAAACTCTAGCTTTAAGATGACTATGACTTAGATCACTGATCGTTTAATATCATTACCTGTCAATATTGATACTGCATTAGGATCTTTTGAGATATTCTAAAAATTGTAAAACATTTTTAATATTTTAAAATAGCATTTGATAGATTATCCATAGATTAACATTTATTCATTTGTGTTTACAAAAATAAATTTAATCAAAGAAGATTCCATTTATTTTCTGAAGTTGTTCACTTATACTATTTTCCTGCCTACAATTCAATGACAAAATCATCTTTTGTTTTCAGTATTAACTCTCTCTTTTTTTTTCAATTTTTGCAAAATTCAAATATGATTTTTTAGAATGTTTTTTATTAGTAAACTTATATTTGCAAGAAAGTCCAGTTTATTGAGTTTTAGTGTAGAATTAACTTTTTATAGTGAAATCAAAGATTGAATACTGACAAAAACTGTCATCAGGGATAATAATAGAAAATGTCAATTTGTTAAAGAATTAACAAACTTATAAATATTGCCCACTTTTTAGTATGATTTATAATTTATTATACAATAAATGTCTACTTTTCATATATTGATATATAAAAAATAAATCATTTGAAATATTAATGAACAATTTATTTACCATAAAACTTGCATAATATGACTTTTTTTATTCTTTTGTCTAACTAATAAATTAGCTTTAATACAAGAAAATGAACATTCTTTACACGTTTGTTAAAATAACAATATTGGAGTCAGACTTGGAAATTATTTGGTGCTCATATAGTACATGCTCGGTGGCCATTTTGAATTTGAAAACACCCAAAAACACTGCTGACACATGCAAGTGATAAATGATATCGACTAGAAACACTCAGTTTTCAAAAAAATAAATTGCCTTAGGCACTACACCACCCTTTTTAATTCTAGTGCCTTAGGTGATTTATTTTTTTTGAAAACTGAGTGTTTCTAGTTGATGTCATTTATTGCTTGCATGTGCCAGCAGTGTTTTTGGGTATTTTCAAATTCAAAATGGCCACCGAACATGTACTATATCAGCACCAATTATTTTTACCAGTTAGTCAGCTAAATTAATTTCTTTATTAAAAGACATTATATATATTGTGACAGGCATTTTCAGAGTGGCCATGCATAAGCTGGCTGTAGCTAAAGTTACTACTCATTGCCTGTATATAAAATATATTATATAATTTAAGCTATATTCTATCCCCATTACAACAATAAATCAAGTATGAATTATATAAATGTACTATGAAATAAATGAGGAAGGTCTGTGCATATATTTTTATCCACATGCAAGAATAAATCCAATATTAAAAGCCATGATTTATAATTTGTATGTGTGAATTATAATAAAAATAAAGAAGTTTTTAAGAAAATTGTTTGCATTGAAGTGTATATGAACAAAGTGTTATAAGCAATATATATATATATATGAATTTTATATATATGAGTGATGTTTTTATATTTTATTTTAACTATCGTGAATTTTTCTAATTTACATTTCTGTTAAGTTGTTTATGTGTTGAAACATATATATATAAAGGATAATTAAAAATAATTGTAAATGGTCCAATACATCTATTTTTGTTACGTTTCTCAGGTTATTATTGTTTGACCAAATGTTAATTTTACTAATAGATTGAAAATGGCCATCCTGCTTTGTGTCTTTTTTTTTTTTTAAAAAGTATAAAGATATCAATATTGGCAGAGAAAATCTGATTTTAGTTTTGGATTTGTTTTTTTTTTTAGTTTTAATCTTTTGAAAGGGAAAAGTGAGAATTATAATAAAAATAAAGAAGTTTTTAAGAAAATTGTTTGCATTGAAGTGTATATGAACAAAGTGTTATAAGCAATATATATATTTATGAATTTTATATATATGAGTGATGTTTTTATATTTTATTTTAACTATCGTGAATTTTTCTAATTTACATTTCTGTTAAGTTGTTTATGTGTTGAAACATATATATATAAAGGATAATTAAAAATAATTGTAAATGGTCCAATACATCTATTTTTGTTACGTTTCTCAGGTTATTATTGTTTGACCAAATGTTAATTTTACTAATAGATTGAAAATGGCCATCCTGCTTTGTGTCTTTTTTTTTTTTTAAAAAAGTATAAAGATATCAATATTGGCAGAGAAAATCTGATTTTAGTTTTGGATTTGTTTTTTTTTTAGTTTTAATCTTTTGAAAGGGAAAAGTGAGAACAACTTTTCTTTTGTGTTAAAATTGAAAATTGATGTAAATGGAACTTTTTAATTAACCAAGATGGTCTGAGTGAAAACTAAAGATAAAAATTAAAAATAAAATTAAGAGATAAGAAATAGTCAGGTGTAAAAAACAATATGTATTGTTCTAATCAATTGATCATGAATTTAGAGTTAGCTGAAGCAATAATAACAGGGGGTATCCAAATTTGTATTGTAATGAGTGTGCTATATAAGTTATTCACCATGTGCTGCAAAAAATAATAGAATAATACAAATAGATAGATGATTTGTTCAATTGTTGTTTATGAACTGCTACAAAATATTATGGTTGCTATGCTGCATTCTTTTAGTCTTCCATGCTGGTCCCTGCTGCTGATGAAATATTCAACCACTGGTCTAGGAAAGAGCATCTGACTGATGATTTTTTGTCAGCTATAAGCTGCTAAGGCCATTTTAATAAAACTTTATGTGAGAATTTATCTAAAGAATTAAGTAACACACATTGATCATCCAGCAGTCGAGAAAAAAGTAAAAAAGAAAGAGCCGAGCCTGGCTTTAAATGAAAGTCCCATACAAGAGATATATACAAGGAACAGTTTGCTGAGGTTGTCATAAAGAAAAAGTAATATTGGTAAAAGCCTGAAGAAGAATGAGAATGTCTAGAGTAGTCAGTGTGATTAATATAGAGTAGAATCCCATTTCAATGCATCAGCATAACTCCTATACTCCCACCATGTAGCCATTACTATCAGCTGATGATGATGAACATCTAAATGCCTACATCCTGCTGAAATAAAGAGAAGTTCTCACTGCCCTGTTGTCCAGTTTTGTAGTGCTCTCAGAAGCCCCAATGTCCAGATGAAAAATCTGAAAATGCCAGATAGTATATTTTTTTTATTTTTTTTATTTCACTATTGTCTATATGCTTTTGTAAAAATGAATCTTATTAATATATATATTTTTAATGCATTGTATGTATGTTGAAGCGTTCATCCATGAAGCATCGGAATGTTTTATGTTAAAGCATCCTCCCACCTTAATTGTAAGAAACACTTAGATGGTACACGTATATGTGTATGTGTTTTCTTTTTATATTTGTTATTGCCTGTAACACATACATGCATATGTGTTAAAGCATCCTCCCACCTTAATTTTAAGAAATGCTTACGTGCATACATGTATATGGGTGTTCTCTCTTTATATTTGCTATAGCTTGTAACACATACATGCATATAGTAAAAGAAATTCAAACGGATTTAAAATACAGTATTTTGCTTTTGTCTCCACATGTGTTTGATTTCTGTACAAACACACATACATGTGTAACAGTCAGAAATGTGTGCTTCATTAACATAGTGCAGAATTCGACCACCACACAGAACGGCATCACCATTTAGGTAGCGAAGCCACTCCCAGTACTGAGTTCAAACATAGTTTATCGGTTCCACAATACAATCTACGAAACAATGCATCTGATGCCACGTTAGTAAATATTTCTTTAGACACGGGGGTCAGGGAGATGCAAGAGAATCAAGAATTTTATTTCGAGTTAGCTAATAATAACATAAATCTTAAACATTTATCTTTACAGAATGGAGGAAATATAATACGGAATGGGTATCGAATAAATAAATAAAGAAGTAACAGCGGACGTATAATTTGACTTTATTTATTGAAACATTTTAATAATAAATCATTTACTAATAATATTTGGTAATATTTAAAATTGAGTAACGGAATTTTCTGATACTGTTATATATTAAAGAAATATTTTCATTTATTTAGAAACATTTATGTGAAATCATTTTACCAATAAACTTTATATTTAAGATCTCAGTAGCGGTATTTTCTGATACTGTTATGTTTACAAAGAGAAATACATTTTTTATGACGTAATCTAGCTACCTAAAATTTTTGAGTAAGTATTTCTAAGGCATGCCTTTAGGGATTTATACTTTTGCAATACAAGAGTCTAAAGTATAATTTATAATAGTAGCGGCAGATGTATATCTATTTAGTTAAAGATATTTACTAATAACTAAGGGCAAACATTTATTTGAAAGAATTATGTCTCTAATGCAGGGACAGAGTTATGCATAGAATAATAAAGTTAATAAAAGAAACACGTGGTACATTTAGAAAGGCGATAGGAAGTGGCAGTATATTGAAACTGCAAAGCCGTGAATGAGTTTATAAAAATGGGCTGGCATTTGCCATTGTCCCAAAGAGGTAAGGTGTCACATAAGCATAACCAGGGGCAAGTGGTTCGTGCCACGATTGCCTGCTGGCTGCATGACGGTTGTCAAGCCCTACAGGAGCATTTATTATGTCCACTTGTGTAGGACAACTTGGGTTAATTTCAACCCTATAGTATCCGGAATATTCAAGGCTTGTAATGGGTCATCGCATCTCTAAAACGTAACACATGTATAATGTATAGATGATTCTGGTAAGATTTAAATATATTTTATAACTCGGCCCTACATTATCAACATTTAATAAAGAACGTTTGCGACTCTCAAAGAAATGCAATTTTATGGAATTATTAATTAAAATTTAATAAAATATAAACAATATGTAAACTGGGTGATTATTACAACTAATACGTCAGCCATTTTCTAAGCAGTAGACCCCTGCATTACAATAAATGAAGCATTGAATGTGTGTCGATTTATATGAAAATAATTCAGTTATTTATAAAAGTAAATATTAATGAAAATTTGACACGCATCCACTGTTTCAAGCGATCATGGATTTATATTTAGAAAATTATGAGCATGCGATAATTATATAATAAAATGTAGATTTTAGAAATACATACCAAGAAAGATAGAGTTATGCAGACTAGATTGTTAAAGAAATTTACATAATATTACTTAATATTATATAAGTATTAAGTGCTGACATTGCGCTTAATAAGAATTAATATTTATAATATTAATTATTAAATTCATAGTTTTACAAATGAGAATTTACAGTTTATAGTTTATAAGTTATAAAAAGATGACTGAGCTATAGTGGGATATTAGTAGAGTACTCTAGAGAATTTGGATGCAGGTACCTGTTTTATGAGAAGTTTTCCGATTCAGTGATCACCACCAAATTGTTCATGATTCTAGCATTAGCAGTGCTTTACAGTATTTAGGTGATTTAGTACTTGAATAGCAGCAGCAGTTTTCTAATTGTTCGGGGCAGCAGATCTTCTTTGGTGGATTTTATGGAGGGCATGGGTGTAAGTTCTCGGCAAACAATCGACCATCTCCGGGGAGAATAGTCTTTGGTGCTTTTTACTCACACATACTGTGGCACATAAAAACAATATATATATTAGGAGACTCTCAACTGCTCAAGAGCAAAGCTAAAGTTCCACTGAAAGTTTCTAGCAAGTCTAAAATGGCCTCCTTTCTTAGATCTTATCTTTTACATTTTTGTGATAGTTTATTTTTGGATTCCACTTAATCTGCCCTGAAGATAATCAATGCATTTTTGTTAAGTTTAATTATAGAGAAAGCTGCCTTTCTATTGTTTACATTTACATTTTACATTTACATTTTATAATTACATTTTGGGGGATTTTTCTTTAATTAATCTATTATCTCTCGACCGTTGCTTTTAAAATTTCAAATACAAAAGGGAACATGTGATTATTTTTACTTTTAATTAAATATTACAATCTATTTCTAAAATTATTACTGAATGAAATTTAAACAAAGCAATAAATAATGGATTTTACAATTCAAAATAAATAGTTAAAATTATATATTTTTATATAACTAAAAGAAGAAATCTAAATTATATTATTTATCTTTATTTATTGCCTTAAATTTGATATCGAAATGTGTGCATGTTTATAGTGAATTCTACATATATCTATACATTTTTAATATTACTACACACACAATTCAATACCAAAAAGTTTAAATTTGGGTAGTATATAGCGGTGAGTGAGAGATGATAGAAAAAGGTGAAACTTAAGATTCGAATCTTACTGTTTCACATGCATATAGTAAAAGAAATTCAAACGGATTTAAAGTACAGTATTTTGCTTTTATCTCCACATGCGTTTGATTTGTATACAAACTCATACTTATAAAATGTTTAGTTAAGCAGTGGGAATGTTGTATAGATAGACATACATGTACATCTACTTTTTTTAATATTATATAAAATAAAAGTAATGCTTAATATATGTGGCTGTGTGGGTAGAAAATCAGACCATTCAACAATATCTATTTGAAAATAGGGAGAGGAGTGCTATAAGTAAATTGAATCAATATTTCTCATCGATTTTTCTCTGATTATAATGCTGGAGTTAATAAAATGTATTTTATTCATGTATATAAATGGTGGTGGTTTAATTGGGGAAAATAAATAGTTTTTATTTTTTAAATGATTTCATTATGAGTGTTTAATTTATTTATTTCTCTCTCTCTCTCTCCTCAAGAAGACTATATGATTTCATTATGAGTGTTTAATTTATTTATTTCTCTCTCTCTCTCTCTCTCCTCAAGAAGACTATATACATTTTCTGATTGTAGCATAATCCACCAGTTACCTGAGATAAAGAGATGATTGAGCTGAGCCCATGAAATATGATTTTATCAGGCTATTAAAAGTTTGTGGCCATGTAGTTGTACATTCTTTTGGGAGGGGTTTTCTTTTTCCAAAAGTGGCATATAAAGGCCATGTTCAAATCCTGCCTTTCAAAGGTGTGCAAAGGCCAACATTCTGTAATCAATAAGCATGGCAATGGAGTTTTCATAAGGGAGAGATCTAGAAACATAACCAGCTTTGGTTTGATCTCTCTCATTTAAAAATTCAATTAGTTAACTTTAAGTCAGTAAGTTTAGAGTTTAATATTGAGTTTATAAGGATTCTGTATTCTGATGCATGACAGTAACTTCATGTTCAGTTCTGTACCCATGGTAAGAATCTCCAGGGTTGGAATCAACTGGTACAGAATGAATTGACACCAAATGTGTAGGGCCTGATCCAACGTGGCTGGCCTAGCAAAAATATGGCTGCCAAAATCAGAAAAAATTGTTTTAAAGAAAGAAAAATTTGCATATAGTAAATTAAAAATTAAATAAACAGATTGTTTGGAGAGGAAGATGAAATGCTGCATGTATATGTAAACATCATACAAGTATAGGATGGGCAGAGGATTTCCATGTTAATTTGTTAGTTTATTTTGTTAAAAAAGGGAAGAAAGGAAAAAAGGCATTCTCCGGAGACAGAGATCTTTTTCATTTTTTTTTTTTTGTTGTTTTCAATGAGAATATATATTAAAGTTGTGTTTTTAGTTGATGTTGTTTCTGTTTGATGTTAAATGGCAGACCTAGGTGAGGAATGGGAGATAAAAACATGGTGAACAGAATAGGGGGGGTAGATGCACAGTGCACTGCATATTCACATAGATAAATCAATTAAGTTAAGAAAAAGAGTTTCCAAAAAAATTTTGTTTTTGGAATAATAGAAGTTTATTAATAGTATAAAATTGTGGCAAAGCAATTTGAAATTATTTAATAAATACTGGGTGTCTTAAGTGCTGGTAAGAACTCGCTCTAGAAAAATGGAGCAAGAACAGAATTGAAAAGGATGACACTTCTAATGGAGAAACAGTAGGGGAAAATCAGCTGAAAAGGCAGGAAAGTGAAATAGCCACATGTAGCAATCAACAGGGGGAGGAAAAATCAAAAGGGAACAATGGGGTCTTCGTGGAAATGATGAAAAAACTATTAGTAGATATAAATGAGGATTTGTCACAAAATAAGAATGATAGTTCAAATGATATGTCACAAAAGAAAAATGATATAGGAATTATATAGCACAAAATATGAATGACATAAACAGTGATATATCAAATGATATGGCACAAGAGCTGAGTGATCTGAAAAATGATATATCACAAAGTATGGAAACAAGACTTCAAAGTAGGGATGAGATAATGAGAAAAAATGAGGAGAGATGCAAGACCTCTATCAAAGCATCCATAATAGAGTGAAAGAAGTTGAGTATAAGCAGTGAATAATGGAGGAAAAGTATGAGGACCTGCAACAAGATCTCAACCAAAGGGTTGAAGAAGTAGTCAAAAAGCAACAAAGCTGTGATGGCAAAATGAAAGAGATGGAAAGGTTGTTAGGAGAGAATGATAGTAAAATAGAGGATCTTTGATAGATGGTCATTAAGATTGAACAACATATGACATAACTACCAGTCATCAAGGCCATGAAAGAGGAGCAGACTGCAAGGATGAACAATATTGAGATCCAGATGAACAGAAATGAAATCCCTAGAGCAATAAATGAGAAAAAAGTTAAGGACCATAGGATAATGAGAAATGAAAAAGCAGTATCAGGGGGTATAACAGAGGTAAAAAGAATTGAGAGAAGTGAGGTTAAGGTGAGATTAAGGATGCAGTTTGCAAGATGGGTCAGGAGCATAGAAATCATGAAGTAGAAAGAAAAAGATAGGCAGGTAGGTTCATGGGAGAATAAATTAGAAAATAGGGAAGGATAAGTTCCCTCAGATTAATGTGAACCAGTTCCTAAAAATCAGAGTATTCCAGGGACAAACTGGGGAGGCTCTCATAGAACACATTAAGTGTCTAAAAAAATATTTCCAGATAAACCAGATTGTTGAACCAAGCAAGAAGGTCATTACCTTCAGTCAGCTACAAGGGTATGCACAGTCATGGCAGGAATCCTTATTTCACCACCCTGAAACCTTTGAGGGCTATGAAGAATCCCTGTTAAGAAACTTCTGTAGTGAGGAGTGCCAGGAGACTATCCTGTATCAAATAATGCAGGAGAAATACAAAGCAAATGGGAGTGAAAATTATTTTTGAAAAGCAGGTGGAAAACTTAGAATGTTAAATGCATGCCATACATTAGAAGGTCAGATTGTTAGGATAATTTACCATAATATTACCTTTAGGATCAAGCAGATGTTACTAACTGCCAATGTCAATGTTATAGAATGAGTGGCTGAGCATTTAAATGCTATGGACATGAGTCAGCAAGGCAAACCACCTGACAAAGCTAGAGATGGCATAGGCATTATCACCATGAATTAGGATGGGATAAAAACAAGTACAAATGGCCCTCTTGACATAGGAAGGCCAAATCTAGGAGCTCCAGTCAAGAGCCATATATCAACCCGATAGAAAACAAGATTGATGAGCTGTTATACGAAGGAAAGGGAAAGAAGCCCAGGCCACCTTTGCCTAGGCCAGGGTATAGTAAAAGCAAGTGGAGTGAGTCAGTAATGTTATTTGAGGGTTGGGGATGTGGACTTGTAGTTTTCCATGTGTTGAGTATATAGGTTGGTATGTGTCCATATTTTCTGTGCTCTAGGGTTGGAGATGATGAGAGTTCAGAGGGTTGGCTGGAGATCTTTGTGTTCTTTGGAACTTCTGTGGCACTATGGCAAATTATATCTTACAACACTAAAAGGTGTATTGATTTATCTTAATCTGCAGAGATGAAAGGTTCCTCTGAGATGAATACTTTGTTAAACACACATGTTGCAGCAAAGGAAGCTGGAATGGTCAAGACTCTTGGTTAAGAGAAAGACCCCTATTTTAATAATGCACAAGATCCTGTAAGTCTCCAATAAGGAATGAGCAAGGATGCATTTACTTAATATTCATATTTTGATAGCTTTGCATGGTTGTCATAGGATTCTTGATGAAGTAGGGATCTTTGTGCTAATGCTGTCTCTTTCTATTTCTAGTATGGCAGTGGGAAGATGGTGTGTTCATATCCTGGCATATCAATGCTTAGAGGACAAGGGTTTGCATCTCTGATGGTTAGACATCATGTCTGTAGTGCTCTAATGATTATGACAGAGGGGGAAATTGTAAATAAATATGCACATTTTTTTGCATTAGTGTTGAAATGTAATTGGATAGTGAAGACATTAAAATGGTTAACCCTATTTCAATGTCTCATGAGAGGGGGGTATTGTGACAGGCATTCTTGGAAGGGTCATGCACAAGGTAGCCATAGCTAAAGTTACAACTCATTGCCTGTGCATAAAATATTTTATATTAATTTAAGCTATATTCATTGCCTGTGCATAAAATATTTTATATTAATTTAAGCTATATTCTATCCCCATTATTTACAATAAATCAAGTATGAATTATTTAAACATACTGTGAAATGAACAAGGAAAATCTGTGCTTATATTTTTACCCACACACAAGAATAAATCAAATATTAAAATCCATGATTTATAATGTGTATGTGTGAATTATAATATTATATATACGAGTGGTGTTTTTATATTTTTAACTATCGTGAATTTTTCTGATTTGTGTTTCTGTTGAGTTGTTTACATGTTGAAACATATATATATAAAATGGATAATTAAAAATAATTGAAAATGATCCAATATGTCTATTTTTTTATGTTTGTCAGATATTTTTCAGTTAATAAGTTAAGGCAAGGGCAGGTTTTTTCTTATTGTTTGAGCAAATGTTAATTTTACTAATAGATTAGAAATGGTCATCCTGTTTTGGGTCTTACTTTTTAAAAAAACAAAAAAGTATAAAGTAATTAGATGCCTAGTTTTGGATTTTTTTTTTGTTTTGTTTTAATCTTTTGAAGGGAAAAGTGAGAAAAACTTTTCTTTTGTGTTAAAATTGAAAATTGATGTAAATGGAACTCCTTAATTAACCAAGGTGGTCTGAGTGAAAACTAAAGATAAAAAATGAAAGATTAAAATAAGAGAAGATATATTCAGGTGTAAAAAGTGATATGCATTATTCCAATCAATTAGCCATAAATTTAGAGTTAGTTGATGCATTAGTAACAGAGAGTACCCAAATTTATATTGTAATGAGTGTGCTATGCTGCAGAAAAATAATAGACTAGAATAATATAAATAGATAGATTAATTGTTCTCTTGTTGTTTTTGAGCTGTTATGGAATATTGTTGTTGCGGTGCTGCATTCTTTTAGTCTGCCATGCTGGTCCCTGATCCTGATAAAATATTCAACCACAGGTCTAGGAAAGATAATCTGCATGATGTTTTTTGTCAGCTATAAACTACTGAAGCCATTTTAATAAGGACATATGTGAGAATTTACCTAAAGAATTAAGAAAAGACACGATCATCCAGTCATCAAGAAATAACTAAAAAAGAAAACAGATCCAAGCCTGACCTTAAATGAAAGTCCCGCACAAGAGATATATAGAAGTAGCAGTTTTCTTAGGTTATCATAAAGAAAAAAAAATATCAGTAAAAACCTGAAGAAGAATGAGAATGTCTATATTAGTCAGTATGATGAATATGAAGTAGAATCCCATGTCAGTGCACCAGTCTGACTCCTTCTATGCTGCCACCATGTAGCCATTAATACCAGCTGATGATGATGAACAACAAATGCCTACATCTTGCTGAAATGAAGAGAAGTTCTTGCTGCAACTTCTTGCTGCCCTGTTGTCCAGTTTTGTAGTGCACTTAGAAGTCCAAAATCCAGATGAAGAAATCTGAAAATGCTGGATGGTATAATTTTTTTATTATTTGATTATTGTCCTTATGCTTTCATAAAGATGACTCTTATTAATATATATATACATATTTAATGCATTACATGTATGTTGAGTTGTTTGTCTACGAAGCATTGGATTGTTTTATGTTAAAGCATCCCCCCCACCTTAATTTTAAGAAATGCTTTGCGTACATGTATATGTGAGTGTCTTTTTTTATATTTGTTATTGCTTGTAACACATACATGTGTATAATAAAAGAATTTCAAATGAATTTAAAGTACAGTATTTTGCTTTTGTCTTTGTATGCGTTTGATTTGTATACAAACACACACTTATAAAATGTTTATTTAAGCAGTGGAAAGGATGTGTAGATAGACATACATTACATCTATTTATTTTTTTATATTATGTGAAATAAAAGTAATGGTATGTGTGTGTGTGGGTAGAAACTCAGACCATTCAAAGGTATCTATATGAAAATAGGGAGAGGAGTTTTATAAGTAAATTGAATCAATATTTCTCATAGTTTTTTTCTGATTACAATGCTGGGGTTAATGAAATGTATTTTATTCATGTATATAAATGGTGG
The DNA here is from genome assembly GCA_028023455.1 of Epiperipatus broadwayi. Classification (NCBI taxonomy): domain Eukaryota; kingdom Metazoa; phylum Onychophora; class Udeonychophora; order Euonychophora; family Peripatidae; genus Epiperipatus; species Epiperipatus broadwayi. The sequence goes on along the minus strand of JAQFVV010000259.1, from coordinate 595,738 downwards.
TGGTTTATATGAAAAAAATAAATAGTTTTTGTTTTTTAAATGATTTCATTATGAGTGTTTTATTTATTTATTTCTCTCTCTCTCTCTTCAACAACACTATAAACATTTTCCAATTGTAGCATAATCCACCAGTTACCTGAGATAAAGAGATGATTGAGCTAAGCCCATGGGATACAACTTTATTGGTTATTAAAAGTTTGTTGCCTTGTTGATATTTTTCTTTACTTAGTTGTTTTATATGGTTTGTTGGTAGTTGTATATCCTTTCAGGAAGGGTTTTCTCTTTTTGAAAGTGGCACATAAAGGCCAGGTTCAAATCCCACCTTTCAAAGGTGTGCGACAGCCAACATCCTGTTATCAATAAGCATGGCAATGGAGTTTTGGTAAGGGAGAGATCTGGAAATATAACCAGCTTTGGTTTGATTTCACTCATTTAAAAATTCAATTAAACTTTAAGTCATTAAGTTTAGAGTTTATTATTGAGTTTATAAGGATGCTGTACTATGAGGTGTGACCATCATTTCATGTTCAGTTCTGTGTGCATGGTAAAAATCCACAAGGTAGATGCCGACTGGTACAATATGTATATAGATAAATGTAACATTTTAATAGCCTGAAATAGATGAAATGATATATAAGTACTGAAAATCTCTAGCACACAATCTGTACACTGACTGTCAGTAAACATAAATGTAGAATGAGCCCACCTACATGTTAGCTTTGCTTGTATATAAGCATATTTACTGACATACTTACATGCAGATTGTGATTTATATATACTAACATAATTTCAAGACAATTATAAGATATGCTGTAATCATTTCAGGCTATTAAAAAGTTATATTTACATCTATTAACCAAAGATTAATTTTATATTAAGAGATTGTTAAATATGAGGCTCTTTTTCTCTGATTAATTATAGTGATTTCATAATAGCTTATACTTGCTTTGAAATTATGTTAGTATATACAAATCACACTCTGCATGTAAGTATGTCAATAAATGGTATGCTTTATCTTTTTTATGAAGTATTATCACTTTATTTTTCCTATTGCATTGACAAATCCATATAATATTAATATCATCTATGTTCTTCATTAATTTTTACAATGCTTTTTACAACCCACTATTGACAAGTATCGATTGCCCCAGCAATCTTCTTCAGAACTATAACAAACACAATACAAATATATGAATACAAATATACATGAACATATAATTTTATATTATATATATATAAGATTATAGAAAGTATTAATCGATAAATTTAGAATACAAAAAGGTAAAATGTATAATATATAAAAAAGTAATAATTATATAGACAGATATATAAAAATATATGTGGGTATGTAAATAATGACTATAAAATAGAATATACATATAATGTAAAATTGTATGTTCACGTATATTTGTATTTATGTATTTGCATTGTGTTTGTTATAATTCTGAAGATGATTGCTAGGGCAATCAAAACTGTCAATAATGGGTTGTAAAAAAGCATTGTAAAAAAAGTAATAACATAAATGATATTAATATTTAATGCTATGCTTGTCTACGATCAAAGCTAAAGTGTAGGTGGGCTCATTCTACATTTATGTTTAGTGACAGTTAGTGTAAATATAGCTCACTGGAGATTTTCAGTACTTTCACATTATTTCATATATACCACTAAACATCACATGATCACCATTTCTTATGTTGTTAAATAGGCAAAACTCTCATTGGTTACTCTGGCTTGCACTGAGTGGCACTACTGTATGGAGAGTTTTGCCTGTTTATTCCATATATAGAGAGATATTAAACATTACTTGTATTAAACACACAGAGAAATATTGAATAAAAATCCAATAAACCTTGGAAATCTTTTTAGGTAAATAGAATATGACCAATTCAGAAAGTTATTCAATTATAAGTCAGTAAGTAGATATCTAACTATTATTATAAAAAAATTACTATGGAAAGAAAGCACCTTACCACTAGCTGGATATTTATTTTGATAAGCATTGTCTTTGCCACTAAAGAATTTGGGAAAACCTTTAGCTACAATAACAGTTTAAAGATGTTTGATCTTTTACGTCATCAGGCAACCAAATGTCACCAAAAACTAAAATCATGACACATACAAATGAGAAAATTAAAAATTGATAATAAAAAATAGAATTCACCCAAAATTCAACTATTTAGAATCTATGTTCACTGAGTACTTTCCCTCCTCCTCAAGTAAGGTAATAACCACATGTTTGTGTACCAAAATTGTAAACAGTGATTTTTGTTCTACCATTTCCTGAAAATGAACTCTACATTCTTGAATTCACTGCACTCATCTGCAGCAAAATTAAAGAATTAATTCTTTGGCTGCAAAATGCTTAGAATCTGGAATAATAAAGAAATCAGAATTATAATTAAAGGCAAACTGATGATTGCTGTTGTTTTTCTGTAATCATTAGATAAGAAAGATGTAATGAAACAGTAGATAAGAAAAATGAATAAACAATAATAGTAATTGGTTAGTTGCATGGGAGAATCATGTAACATTTAAGCTTCAGAAATGACAATTTGAGATTTGAATCAAGATTCTTTAACTCTAAAGTCCACATACAACTGTAATAAACTGCAGAGTTGTTTTAAATTATGGAGTTGATTTCGATTTATATATACTTTGAATAACAAAAATTGAGAACAAAATTTCTAGAAATCTATCAAACCTAAATAATTAATGGAAGTAAGAATTATCAGATTAACTCAGACTTTTTTGAGTTTGTGTAAAAGTAATGAGACATACTGGAAAAAATGACACTATAGATGTTTAGAATACATGAGAAAATCTAGGCCTATAAATGTTTTCAATAAGTAGTAATGATTGTATAGGATAACAGCAACATATATCACAAATAGTTAATAAAATTATGGTTAATTTTGATATATTCTTATATTACTTTTATCATTCTAATAAGGCTATTATGGGAAAAATATATGACTTTAACTATTTGTTTATATTTTTCTAAGAAGAAATACTGAGAAATCTTATTTATTATATTTTACTAAAGTATAAAAACAGATAATATATAGAAGTAAACGGAACATTGGGTGAATAAAAATTCCAAATTTTAATTTAAAAAAAAAAAAAGATTAAAAATTAATTAATCATATTTAAACATATTTTTAACATTCTAATTCTACTCCAATTTTTAACCTTAATGAGTATCTAGTGATTTTTTTAATCCATATCTCCAGATTACTTTCTGGCTTAAAACCCTTGCCATTGAAATTTTTTGAATCTGAATCCAAGCTATCTGAATTTTTTTTGTATCTAATGTAATTTTCATGCAACAACAAGGACAGTGTCTAGTATTTAGTGATTACTCAAGCTTACTATAGGTGGTGCAACTGAAATAGTAAAGGGATATTAGATTACATAGAAAAAGTACAAAGGGAAGTAGGAAAACATGCATTGGATGCAGATGTGTGGTCAGCAAGGGAGGCAATTCAAGGAGAAATGGGATCATCAAGTTTGTATATGAGAGATGCAAAAAGTAAAATGAAAATGCTTGGTAAGTTGCAGTTTATGGATAATAAAAGAATAGCCAAAATAGTATTTAATTGGGTTACGAGTAAAGGGCAGGCAACAAGATGGGTCAGAAAGGTAATGCGGTATGCAAAAGATTTGGATAAAGAATTTATATCAGTATACTTGTACAAAAGGTAGAATGATTGTGTTAGGAATATTTTTGAGTATTCTAGTTGTAAGGAATGAGATAAAAGAATAGATACATTAATAAAGAATAGGGAGTTGGAGAGATGGAGCACCAGTATGGAGAGTAAAAAAAGTTTAAATATATATAGAAGTAAACGGAACATTGGGTGTGATTTTATTTATGATAATAGCAAGAAAAGTAGTTTATTGTTTAAGGCTCGAATAGGATCTGTAGCAACAAGAGAATATACATGTAAATGGAAAAATATGGGTGCTTTAGTTTGGAAATTGTGTAAGGAAGGCATAGAAAATATTAGGCATCTGTTAATTGAATGTAAATGCTTGAAAGCAGAAAGGGTACAAATAATGAAGTTATGGAAGAATAAATATGAACAAAGTGATTATACAAAAAGTGGGTTATGGGTTTTATGCTGGGTTTGGAAAAAGATAAGGAGGATTTTGATATAAAGGCCATAGAGTTGACAAAGATTATGTTGTGGAAATGGGATGGAGCATATTATGGGAAAACTTAGGGTGGGAAATGGAAAGGGAAGGTAATGTGGTTAACAGGTTTCTCTGGGCATAGTTGCGGAGAGATTCCTGACTCCGTTTAAGGAGAAGTCACATTGTATCTCATCACATCACATTCTTGCAAAAGCATTGTGTAAGTTGAAGTAATGTGGATGTTTTGTTGGGGTTCAAAGGAGTAATTTTTGAACTTTTCAAATTATGTAATTTATAACACTGGTGAGAGTTGCAGATATGATAAAAATTTCTACATATATTCCAGATAAGAATTGTTTTTGTTGTTTTTTTTTAAAAAAAGGAATGCCAGCACCATGAACTAAAAGAAACAGTTATGCTCCATATTTTATGTTTGGCATTAATGTTACTTGTTCTTTGAAGCAATTAACCATATGATTTTTTTTAAGTAAGAAAGTTTTTTTTTTTTCTAAAAAAAAAAAAGAAAAAATACATGCAGATATATCTCAATTTATGATTGGGATTACGTTTTATCAGTTTGGCTGTGTAAATATGCTATAGAATACTGTACAGAACACATTACAAAGATCTCTCTAATAGACATTTATGGAATAAATGAAAAGGAAGCACACCCTAGGCTTTATAATAGTCATGAAATGATGGTTAAAATAATTTTTTCATCTTTATTTTACTCTTCATTTAAGAATAGCTAGATACTCACTTAGTGATCAATAGTGAATACTTATTTAGACAGGCTATATGACAAACTTCTTGGTAAAAAATAACTAAACCAGTTGGAAAGACTTTGCAAGTTTATTCACCCAGGATATGAATCCAGTTTGTAAGTAGTCTATAAATTATTATTATATTCATATTTAAATGAGGTTTAAAGTTTATAATTGGTTTATGGATAATATCCAATGTAATAAATGATTAGTGATAATCATTAATGCATTTGTCTAAGAGTGGATCATGTCAAAATTGTGGTTGGAGTAAATTTGACACTTGGAAATCAAAATGTAATACATTATTATATATTAGATATGTACTCTGTAGTTATTCTATTGAAAGAATGATAACTTTGTCTTTGTTTGATATATTTCAAGAAGAACTGTGTGACTCAGATCATCATCTGCTGCATCTTGAAAGAATTTATAATGACCTCTTTTGGATGAATAAATATCAGAAGAATGAAAGCAGAATTATATCTACGTTTAAAATTTAAATTCAGTTGAGCTTATGTTTTGGTTTTAAAACATTTATTCATTTACAGTATTTATATATATTTTACCTATATATAATGAGACCTTTTTCTACTTTTACGTCAAAACAAAAAAATATATAAAATTGTAGAGAAAGTTTATTATATACAAAACCAGAATCCAGATCTTTTTGGCCAGTTACTATCTACAATGAGTGCTATACTGTTGAAAGAAACTAAGAAAATCAACATATTGTCTGTTATAATCTGTGCTAAAAGATTTAATATTAGTTATGATAACTGCATTTTGTACAAAACACTCCCTTAATATCCTTACTAAGTTCACTTCTGGTTATATTTATTTTATTTAGCTTTAGCTGTGCTAATATTTTAATTACATGTTAATTTATTCTTACTTCATATTATTTTGATTTTTAAATATTTTTTTAAAAAAAAAGACTTTCAAGTTCCCACTTTTGGGTGTGTATACATATACATCTGACATATGAACTTTGAAGAAAGTTGATAGAGTAAAACTTCAAGCTTTTAAAATGCGGTGCTGTTGTAGCAAAATGATAGGGTATGGAAGATAACAGAATAAATCAAACTATCTGGAAACTAAAAAGGAGAAAAAAATGACAATTCATTAAATATTCAAAAACTGTATAAAATGCTTTGAGATCAAAATTGATTAGAAAATTGAAAAAGCTTGTTTAAAAAAAGAATTCTTGAATAACGTTAAAGCTAAAAGAAGCTATCAATCCATAGACTGAAAAATAAAAAAGTTTTAATACTGCAGATTATGCATTAAAATATTATTGCATTCATTCTATCATTAATTGTGAATCAAACATCCCACAATTAAAGTATTTGTAAACATGTTTGCTTGATAATTTGGTCTTACATTGTGGAAGTTATTAAAATGAATGAATCAATAAATGCAAACAAGTCTTGCATTCTGTTTTATTTCAGTAAACCTGTAATATTACATTATAATGCTATTACATAGCAGCTTAAAAATATTTATCAGATTCAAAAGTATATCTAATTTTGAAGTATCCTGATGAATCCATTCAAGAAAAATCCATATTTTGTAACTACTTATCATCATCATCACAAATCTCAGGCTCAACATCTATAATTGTATGATACTTTTTAATGAACTCTCTCCAATTCTGTCAATCCTATATACACAAATTGGCTCGATATCAGACTGACATCTTTTCATATTCTCTGGGGTATTTTCCTTTGTTTGTGAATTGTATAATAATAGATGGGTTAGGATTTTAAATTCTCCACCAGTTTTTCATATATATGGCTAGACGATTGCATTTATTGGCTGCTGATATGTATATACATTAAAAAAAAAAAAAAGTAAAATGAGATAACTAGAAAAATTCAATTGGCAGCAGTCTGGCCGCTAATTGAATTCTTAAGAAAGATTGAATTCTTAGAAAGACTGAAAATGATAAAACTCCACCCGGATTAGTACTCCAGAAAACAAAAGAACTCAAGGTATAAAAAAACTGAAAGAGAAATAGTGAGCGTGTTTATTTCCAATCTTCGTGGGTCTGAGTCAACTAGTATTTTTCCTCGCCATCTAGAAGCAGCGGAAAAATCCAGGAGGGGATGTTTTTATTTCCCAGGATCTCGGCTCCTGAAGGTTATCAATTCGATTAGGGTTTATAACAGATCACTGCGATCTTATTATGGTTTGAAACACCTAATGGCCTATAGAATTCTGGTAGACTGAAAACCAATGCTAATGTAAATGTGTGTTTTTGATTTGCTTAGTAGCCAATCTATATATTAAGTGGAAGGACTTATATTCCTCGAAACAGTGAAAGGATCTGTATGCAATAGATGTGCTAACTTACTTGTATTTATATCTTGTTGTAACTATTTAACTAATATATATTTGTTCATCATTATAAATTCCTCAAAAACAGTCAAGGGACTCCTAAGCAATAGATGTGTTAACTTATTTGTATTTATATCTTGTAACATTTTAGCTAATATATATTACAAGCACATGTTAATAAATTGCGCAAAACTACTGAGCTGCTCTGGGTTTTATTTTATCTGACCAAGGGATAATTAACTCCAACATAATTTTTCTATTCTTACTCAGGGATAGTGGGGGTAGGACATAGCAGCTGCACTAATTAAAAAAAAATCTAATAATTATTTTAAGAACTTCTATTAAATAAACAAAAAAATTATAGTATTTGTAAAATAAATAAAAAATATTAACTCTTATAAATACACGCATATACATGGCGCCTTTTTCTTCCAGATAATCAATAAACTTAAATTTATATGTGATTCTAAAGTTGTATGCGATTTTAAGGTTTTTTAATCATCACTATCAGAAATCATGTACACAGAGAATTGTTTATTTGTTCGTATTCTAGTCGTGCTTAGACGGAAGATTTTTATTATTGTTGTAGAATAAAAAAAATAAAGCTACCATTTATATATATACATGCTTGTATATTATGCTAACAAGTGTCGTTTTTAATTCTACATAATTGCAGATACCCCCCCCCCCCCGATTGTTTTAGATCATGAGAATTAAGGTCGAACTGAAGGAGTTAGAAAACAAACAGTTAACTGTAAAGATGAGAGTTAACATTTATTAATCAATCACGTTTCAGACAATGTTATTTCAGACAGCATTATTTTGACCTACTTGCCGCTAACTAACATTGACATTGAAAACATTTTATAAGTATTGTCTAGAATTCATTAAAGCTTTATAAATTTCCTGTTTATTTGGTATTTCTTAATGCAGTTCATTTAATTTTCAATTGTTCTTAAAATGTTTATCATTACAAATTGTTAATCGCTTGACAGATGAAAATTGAAGACATAAATATTAACTGCAAATCTGATTTAAAAATATATTAAGTTAAATAAAAACAAATTCGGTGAGTGAAATTTTTGATTTATTTAAAATAAGAAATTTTTACATAAACATATATAAGTTAATACATTGTACGGGCTTAAACCTGCATTTATATATGTAATATATGCGGGGTTCGAACTCAGACTTTCACACGACCCACCACTCTCAGTGCCATCTCATATTGCTGACCCACCTGATCACACACATGTTGAAAAGATAAATAATCACCATTATACGTATTTCATGCTAAACCAGCAATCATCAGTTGGTCTAGATTACTATCCTCACACACATATATATAATCAGTATTCAGCTTTATATTAAGATAGCCAATCTTTATACTTTAATGGAAAGGCTTCAATCTATTCCAACTCACAACTTTTTAGCCTTCCATTCCATTGAAAATCTGATGATGGAACGTTCAAAGCCCTTGTTAGTGCCATTGTCATCCTACCCATGTTGACATATTAGTCATTCTGACCCCTCATGTACCGGAGAATAATCCATTTATACATACATATGCGAGGGATGGGCAGACCTTTTACACACTATTTATATAAGTTAATACATTGTATAGGCTTAAACCTGCATTTATATATGTAATATATGCAGGGTTCGAACTCAGACTTTCACACGACCCACCACTCTTAGTGCCATCTCATATTGCTGACCCACCTTATCACACACATGTTGAAAAGATAAATAATCACCAATATACTTTAACGGTCACTGAAAGGAGTCTTAACATATCTGCATTACAAGGGTGCCATCTAGGCATTTGAACCTAGAAAAATTTATATAGTAGGCAGATACGTAAGTTAAGATTCAAAATTTTTTTTTATATATATTGTTCTGACCGTTTGCCCAATGTCACTAGCTCATGGAGTAGCAGAGATTTAAACATTTTTTTTATAAGTTTTAATAGATTTATATTCTCAAAATATATATTAAATATTTAGAACAATAAAATAAAAGAAGCCACTGCCAGTAATTAACACACAAATAGATTTTATTAACGCACATTTAAAATTGAGGAATAAATTTATTCTTAGATTTTAACATTAATTTTTTTAATTTAAATTACTATTTTAAATAGACCGCACAGATGGATATTTAAATTATATTTTACTTTAGCATGTCGAGTATAGATAGTCTACATAGATTTTTTTTCCACTTAAAAACTTATCAAAACATTCATTCAATCTCAGACTAAAAGTTCGTAGCCAACCCAATGCCTGCTTCCAGATATATAGTCGCAATCAATGCAATATGAAGATGCTAGCATAAAACCACGCCGACAGGAATGTGCATCTGACAGCGTGATATTATTCGAAGGAAAGGATCCGTGACTAGAACAGGAATGTGCATCTGTCTGATTAAGGAATCATGTATATAATTTTTTTAAAGAGTGCTATGCATGGGGGAGAGTGGTTTTCTGCCAACTTATAATCCCTCCAGAGCTAGAAGGGGTCAATGTGCGACCATTGCAACAATATGACTGCCTCTTTGGGGTCATGCATTCAGTTGGGCACATTGCTCTGTATGCTAAACACGCTTCACACTACATTAATATAAACACCCATATATCCCTCCACAAGCATTGCCCTAACTACAAAACAAATAGCCTGAAATTAAAATCCCTTAAACTAAACATAAACGAATTAAAACATAGTTATTAATCTTTATCCATGCAACTATCTACCCCAACTTTAAATTTAATACATTTTAGTTAAAACATAATACACACACACAAAAAAAAATGAAATGGAAACGATTGCTTAAACATCTGCAGAAAAAAATATTAACAATTGAATTTGCATTTTTAAGTCAGATAAGAGTTCTTATTTTCAGCTATTAATTAATTGCAATTTTAGGAAAGTTCTTATTAGATAGACACAAGAGTTCATACTTTACAGATTTAGCAGATTTAGAAGTCCATCTTCATGATCACTTTCATAGATTTTGTCCTTCTTTGAAATGAAACTGTGACTTGCCATGCATTTGGTCAGGAACTGTCATCAATAGGCCTCAGCTGGTTGTCCAGAAATTAAATTTATTGCAGACTTCCACATCGTGAAAATCTGCAATATAGCTAGTTATAACGACATATTCATAGTCAGCTCTCAAATAACAATTATAATAATCATTTTGCTTTTATATTTTTCTTGGCCTCTTATCATCAGATCTTGGGATTCAATGAGCAAGACGTCACTAATCCTCTCGTGTTTCAGTTATGGTCCATGCTGTCATTTTTGTGCTTGCATTGGTCATTTAATTTCTTTGTATTCTTTTATCTGACCATTTAATTTATTTTAAATGTCTCAAGGGCTAGTTTGCTTTTGAACAATCATTTAATTAATAAGACAATCATTTCCATTGTCTAAGATTATAGAAATCAACATTATTTCTATTTTTAAAATATCAATCTTTATATTTTTACTTTTTTTTTTTTTTATAACAAAAATACTTTTAAATACTTTTTCTTAAAATAGTTTAAGTTTTCCATCTGTGCGACAATATATATATTAAACAACTTTTAATTTTCAGTTTTTAAGTTTTTTTCTTTTTAATAAATCAATTTTATTTACGATCTTTTTTTCATTTTAAAATAATGTGACGGGATATTATATTCCGTTACAATACGTATTTCATGCTAAACCAGCAATCATCAGTTGGTCTAGATTACTATCCTCACACATATATATAATCAGTATTCAACTTTATATTAAGATAGCCAATTTTTATACTTTAATGGAAAGGCTTCAATCTATTCCAACTCACAACTCTTTAGCCTTCCATTTCATTGAAAATCTGATGATGGAACGTTCAAAGCCCTTGTTAGTGCCAAGGTTGTCATCCTACCCATGTTGACATATTAGTCATTCTGACCCCTCATGTACAGGAGAATAAACATATATAGAATATTCTCATATAAGTATATTGTCTACATCAGCGGTCGGCAACCAGTTGTCCATGACGTAATTTTAATGGGCTACAAAAAAATTCAGATATTATTTAAATTCGCTAAGCTCATTTAATAAAATTTTTAAATAAAAAATAAATTTTGTTTAAGCTGTAAAATAGAACAAGAACATTATATTGCTAATTTATTTGTTACAAAATACTACAGTGATTTGCAAAACATCTACTTCAAAGGCGTTTAATTAATCCTTACTTGGTCAGCAGCATAGAAAAAGTAACAAACAAGAATACCGAATTCTGTACAATTGGCTAGGCATCAAATTTGCCTATGGTGCACCCTTGATAATTAGGTGAACTAAAACTCAAAAATTTTATTAAGAATTTTGAAGGAAAACACATCTATAAAAATTATTAAAGAATAGAATATATTCGTTATTAATCTTAAATAATTTTTATAGATACGAATTAGAAAATTACACATATAAAACATAACAAATAGTATTTAGATATTCATTCATTTATTTTTATGAAATAAAATGAACATTATATTAACAAAAAACAAAATAAAACAATTCTTTAAGAAATTATAAAACATAAATAAATATATATTTATATCATACTCAATGCTCGTATTAATTTGCATCTTTAAAAATTATGTTAGTGGTCCGCAATATTTAAAAGGATGCCAACCGTTGGTCTACTAAACTTAATGTAATTAGAAGGAATTTCAACTCGGACTTTCATGCTGATGTGAACCAATTGATGAGAGCTGATTCAGGACATAATCCATTTATTGGACATCATTTATCTTTTTCACACTATGTAGCCATGTGTATCGGTTGTATAAGATGGAGTGCATATATATATATGCACAGTACAGATTTATTAACGAACTCACAGATAAGTTAATAATTGGAATGACAAATTTTATTTTTAAATGCTAATGCAACGTCCTCTAGTACTAAATCAGTCAATGTTGCTGATGAAACAGGAATCCGCCTTCACCTGATTTTTAAAATCATATTTGAATAATAAATTAGACAATTTTAATTATTATATAAAATAAAGTCTGCAGAGATTTTGCTGCAGTTTCACTTAAATCAATTTGCAATTTAAATAGACAAACTATAGTTAATTGCTCCTCATTTTAATAAGCAAACAACCAAATATTAAATAAGTAAATATCTAATTATGTAGACCTAAAATAGGTAATAATGTGACCTTAAATTATAAGCCAATTCAAATGTGGCTCTATAGACATCTCTACTGACATGACATTTGTCATAATAGATATCACTATCTAATCTACTATGTATATAAGATATTGGTAGGCATGTTAAAATAGATTTATCCATATCTGCAATGTGGATTGCTTTGATGCTAAAAGGTCTTGCATTAATATAGCTAGCATTTTAAAAGAAAGTTTATCATCGCATTTATATTACATATTAATATTGTATAATTTGATATTTCTGGATATATATTGTATGTATCTGTTAGATTGTAGTGATAAATAGTGTTGAACAGCCTATTGTAGAGCAAAGACTTGTCCACTAACATCTTTAAAAGAAATAATGAAGAATCAAGCATTCCACATCAGATTATTTAATTGCCACATGGTGGGAGTTTAGAAATTTATTTTCCATAATTATTCTCTAAATAAAAATAGTTGGAAACCTAATCATTCATCAGAAATTAATTGGCTAGTGAGTTTTACCATAAACCTGATATCTGAGGAAAAAATCTTAAGCCTATTTAGAACTGTAAAAAAGCTTCTAAAGTCTCAATCCATAGACATATTCAGATCTCAGATCATGGGCATGCCAGGAAGACAGACTAACTACTAAATAATAAGCTCTTTCTATATGCTCCATTCCCTTTGATTATAAACTTTTTAACAATAAGCAAAAACTAATCTAACACACACTATTTTATGTGCCACTTAATTTAAATAACAAAACAACCACATCATTCTTCAGTCTTCCAATTTCCCAGAAAAAATAATTCTACATTTAATATCAAAGATCTATCCCTCCACAGTTGAAATATCCATACATCATAGAACTATCAAAATTTGATCTGTTCAATTAATTAACAGAGTAAGAGACTAATGAAGTGTTATTAAGCTTTATATCATTTGATCCAAATCTAAAATCAAAATTTTAATTTGCGTGTATTTAATTACATGAATTATATAGTTAATTTCTCAGAAGGACATGTGATACTCAAGCACCAAAATATCATGGTTAGATAATCAGTTCTGTTCATCTGACAAAATTAAAATACAAGCCTGAAAATTTAATTAGTCCTTGAGTTTTCCACTTTATCACAATGCTAAATCACCCCAGTATATTATTAAAAATAACGGTCGCATATAAAAAAAGAGCAAAATGCCAAACATCAAGAAAATATTAATTTGAATTTTATCCTGTGTGGTTTAGGATAAACAGCTGACAGATTTGGGAACTAAAGATCCATGAATTTTGGCTCCAGTTCTGTCACTTGTGATGTTTGAACTTATGAACTCGCAGGCAAATATTCAATTATTTATTTATTTAATTTATTACAATTTTTTTTTTATAATTTGTTAATTACTCATTTATATAATAATATTGATATACTTTCTTTAATCACTTTTTACAATGAAATCAAATATTTTTTTACAGTTTCGATTGACCAGCGGACTTCATCAGAACTCCCTCCAACTCTATGAATTTTTAAAATTGAAAATATTTAAATAGGATTGAAATGAAAATATTATTTAATATTTGTTTTTTATTTGTCTATTTTTTATGCTCAGAGAATTGTCACATTTTTATGTTTTAATTCAGAATTCCACAACCCTAATGACTATCGTAAGCATTTGGCTAAACTCTTACAGAAAACTGAAGACATTCTTAGTTAAACATTTTATTTTATTTAAGATTGTATTTTAACCTATTTTTATACGATTTATAATAAAGTTTTTACTAGAAAAAAAATTCACAAGTTATTTATTGTTTGTAAAAAAATTTCAAAATTCTTTTTGTAGTATGTACAAATTGTATTTAATTCAGATAATCTAATAAATGACTTTAAAGTATCATTTTTCTTTTATCTAGGGTTCATATGCCTTATTCTAAAAAAATCTTTTAACACAATATATGACTAAATAAAAGAAAATTGACTAACCACATTGAAGATCTATGCTAATAATTTTAAAGAACATTCTCAATGTAAAATTTTAGAACTAGGCAATAAAGATAATCAAAATATTTATTTATAAATTAAAAAAATAGTTATTTATAAGTAAATTATTTATTCAAATACGTTAAACTTTGCTAACAAAAATGAATTAAAAGTAAAATTTTGAAATAATAGAAAATGGCAGAAACAAATGTTTTATATATTTCTCAAACATGACCACAAACATAACAGAAAAAAAACATGTGAATGACTTTCAAGATATGTTTTAATTGAATAAGTCTTGTTATATGATTCCAATCATTTCTTATAGGATCCAATTTATATTACCTGTTGATCTTTATTTGTCTAATAAATCTTCATAGATATTCATGAATGTACTTAATTATATCAAAAAATATTTCAATTTTTAAACTATTTAAAATTAATAATTATCAGTAACAATAATAATCAAGTGATGTGACTCTCAGGAGTTACACATGAAGTTCAAATGTCGGAAGTGATAGAATTGAACTGCAATCTAAGGTTCACTGAACTTTAAAGTCTTCTTTTCTACTACTGCTTTAAACCATGCAGGGCAGAAATTATATCTTGGTATGTGTTATTAAGGTAGTGTTTAATACATTGTACAGGCTTAAACCTGCATTTATATATGTAATATATGCGGGATTCAAAGTCAGACTTTCACATGACCCACTCACTATTCTTAGTGCCATCTTATATTGCTGACCCACCTGATCACACACATGTTGAAAAGGTAAATACTCATCAATAGATGTATTTCATGCTAAACCAACACTCATCAGTTGGTCCAGCTGATGAGTGCTGGTTTAATGTAAAATACATATATTGATGATTATTTACCTTTTCAACATATGTGCGATCAGGTGGATCAACAATATAAGGTGGCACTGAGAGTAGTGGGTCATGTAAAATAGGGTTTGTAAATTGAAACAAATTTTTCTACCTATATACCATACTTATTCCACAAACATAGAATTTCTTAAAGATATTTATTGAAATCAAATATAAATGTTTGAATTATTTGTATTAGTATAACTAAAGCATTTTAAATCTATTATTATAAAGCACTAAAAACTTTGAAATTATTCAAACGGAAGTCAATCTCCGATAATGCGCTATTTCTGAAATATTATAAATTAGCGCATTATTGGAGATTGACTTTGGTTTGAATAATTTCTAAAGCATTTTAAGTAATATTCATGCATTTCCATACAATTGCCAAACAAAAAAATCATTAGCAACAAAATCATTTTTTTAACCATGAAATTTTGGCTGATGTCACTTTCCTGGCATGTCATGCAAGAAGTATCACAATTTTCTTCTAATACTCTCCCCTCCCCCTTTTTTTATCATTAATTGATCTAACTTTTGTGTAAATCTTATTGTCAATGTACTTACCCTTTCAATATTTTTTCATTGTTTTGTTTTTAACTACTTCATTCTTAACACTAACAGTAATTAAATTTACCATCTTTATATGAATCAGAGAGAATTAATTTCAATATCCAGCATTCAATGACATTAGTTTTCCAATCCTCTCATAGATTAGAAAATAATCAATATTATCTATGAACAATTGAAAGCATATCATTTGTTAAAACAACTTCTTTATCTAACAGTTAGCAAGCAATAATTCAGATCGGTATACACGTCAATTTTGCTTTTCAGTTTGTAATATATTTGTGCTTTTCACTTATTTAAGATCAGCATACACATCATTTTTGTTAACAGCAGGATAAGATCAGCATTCAATTAATAGATCACATCATTAGCGACAAATAATTAAGATCGGCATACACATCATTTCAGATCAGCATACACACCATTTTATAATTAAGATCGGCATCATCAACAATGAATTAAGATTGGCGGAAAAAGTCAAAGTGTCAACGATGAATAATTAAAGTCGGCATACACGTCATTTCGTGCACATCATCAACAATGGATTAAGATTGGCGGAAAAAGTCGAAGTGTCACAGGACTAATACATAAGTACCGATTAATGTCTAAAGTGGAATAGTAGCAACCAAGAAGCAGTTACTTGTTTGTGTATTAAAAAGGTTATTATCAACAAAGAATAATTAACTGAATCTTTCCCAAAACAGAGAGTTCAGAATGGAGATGGTTAATATACAATGTATAAATTGTGTATACCAATGTAAACACTAATATTGCAAACTTTAATAGTTTTATTTTATACATGAAGTTTGTGTTTCAAGAGACGATTTGAAAGTGCAAATATAATAACTGAATTATTCCTGGTGTGAAATGCTATTTTCACACGAGGAATATTAGTGGACTATTGCATTTTTAAGTTATTTTTACCACATTATTATTGTTATTAAATAAATCTTATTATAGATACATTTTGAAGTATATTGTTTCTTTATTTAGCTACCTGACTGGTCTTGAGAGACTCTCAGGGCCTAGCACATATAAAAAATACTTTCCAATGTATGACCATATAAATAAAAACTGATCAAGATTTTTTTGGCTTTGAATATTGAAACAGTCAATCTTAGCTTAAGATTGAGCTTCATGGTTCTATTCACTTACCAAGTACTAACCTATGTTCAAACCTTATGTCCCATCCCACTCCTTTAGTTGTGAATATATATTTCTGAGAAGCATGCCTAAAAATTATAAATTTCAGCTTTTCAGTATTTTTTTAATTATTATTTTTTCTTCTTCACATTAAAATACATAGGTGCAACTCAGCTATATATATATTACAGGAACAAACATACTAACAAAATATTAGTTTTATAAATATTTTATTATATCGTAGTTTATAAAACTTTTTCTTTTTAAATATTTTTTTAAAATTAAACTGTATTTTTTGTAAAATCCAAGATGGCAGATACAACCATTAATTGTCCAAAAATAATAAAAGGGTTGGAAATATAATCTTGTTTTAATTTTGGGAAGGAATTTTTAATTAAAGTTTTACTGAAAATAAAATGGAAATTAAGATTAATAGATTTTACTTTTGTTATAAACATTTTTGGCAAATCTATTTCCAATCTGGAAATAGATTTGAATATATTTTTGGAATATTATCTAACGCTTGCATCTCCAATAACAATAGACACATGAATGTAAAATTTTTTTAGATCAGAGATTAGATTTTGTCTAGAAATAATAAATTAAAAGCATTCCACAAATACCTGAGTGGGGTATAAAATGGGATGATTTTAAACACCAGATAGATAATTACTATTGAAAGAACTATATTGTTAACTTAAAATGATGATCAAGTAGAAGCCAATCACCTTTCCTGATTCTTGTGTGGTCATTTTCCACTGCCATACCATCCTGCTGCCTAGAATGAAGTAAAAGCCCAACCTGAGAATTTTGGGCTGAGTAGAAGCTTGCTGTTACCTAAGAACTTGTATGGATCCTTGAACTGCCATTGCACAAGCTGATTTTTTAAAATGGACTCTAAGAAATTGTTCAAGGTAATTATCTTTATGCCACCTGAAAGTAAATCTAGCCTAACTAATCTCATCAAAATTTCTTTCATGACTTATTTAAATTTATATCTTTCTAATATGT
This sequence comes from Epiperipatus broadwayi, assembly GCA_028023455.1. NCBI lineage: Eukaryota > Metazoa > Onychophora > Udeonychophora > Euonychophora > Peripatidae > Epiperipatus > Epiperipatus broadwayi. The sequence goes on along the minus strand of JAQFVV010000259.1, from coordinate 577,769 downwards.
AAATTGCTCTCAAATAATTTTGAGAAATCTAATTCTCTCTCATATCCTCTAACTTTCTTTAACTTTGGTGCGATCAATTATTTATATGTATTTATTACTTGATTTTCTTATGTAATCTTTTTAATAATTGATTGGCATTTTAATACCGTACTCACCAAAAATGTGTTTTAATGTATATAGACTATTTAATTGATAAATGAGCATATGAGAATCTTTAGTGTGAATTTCAATATGTAATTATCTACCATTTGGTAGACTGCTCATTCAAACACACATAAATGTATAGAAATAATTTGTCATGTTATTAAACTATTTTTTTATTGTCTAACTTATTTGAGTTGTTTGAATTCCCTTTTCTCTACTTCCACACGTACAACCATGTGTATGCTTATGTAGTTAAGTTATATTTGAGTTAATATTAAGTCTCATTGTCTTCTCCATTCTGCTAGTGACCAGATTTTAGAATAAATTCTCATGCCATCATTATGTTATTCATTAGATGTTTGATCTGAGGTTTATGGAATGGGTTTGAATCCAGATTGGTCCCTGACCTAAATCTTGGGCCTGATTGTGTTTGAAGTACATTTTGTGAATTCCAGCTCGTTAGATGGATCAACATGTTTTGACCAGTACAATACATTGTGTGTCTGATGTTCTGATATTGCTTATATATATATATGCAATGAACCTCTGCCATTAAAACATATAATATTAAAACTCTGTAACAATATATGATTTAATCTGTAATTTATTAAATGTAGTATACTTTATATCCTACTCATGGTTATCAACATTGAGACTTAATATTATGAAAGGATATTAGATTTAAATTAAAGATTAAATTATATATATATAAAATATCCCCATTCTTTATATCTTTATTCTAAACATTTTCACATATTTACAATTCATCTATTGTAAAGCATTGTGATAAAATCTATCTCTTCTTCTGAAAATTTGAAACTTCATTGTCAGGAAGTTGGAGATCATTTATCTTTTTCATATATGTGTGATCATGTGTATCGGTTGTATAAGAAAGAGTGGACAGATGAAGGGAAATTGAAAGTCTATGTTCAAATCCCTTATATTATATCTGAATTTCAAGTATATAAAGTATACTTGTATTCAAATATTATGGATTTGGTGCATGTTCTGCCCATTCCTCTTTTGTTTATTTAATTGGATGGGGTCTTATGCATGAGGAATCAGAGTGACAATGTCAACATGAGAATGACAATAATGTTGGTATCAATAAGGAATTTGGGCATTCCATTATCAAATTTTCAATGGTATGGATACTGAAGAGTTGGAGTAGATTGAAGCCTGTCCATTAAAGTTTGAAGATTTGCTTTCTTAATATAAACTATGCACTGATTATATATATATGTGTGTGTGTTGTAGATGAAGATCTGGACCAACTCAAGAGTGCTGGTTCAGCACAAAATACTTATATTGGAGATCATTTATCTTTTTCACATGTAATGGGTCATGTGTATAGGTTGTATAAGATAGAGTGAATAGTTGAAAAGAGCTTGAATGTCTGTGTTCAAGTCCCCTATATTATATCTAAATTCCAAGTATATAAAATATACTTGTATTCAAATATTAAAGTAAACTATTGTATTTCACTTTGTGTAATTAAAAAAAAAAAATGTTAAAAAATGTTAACAACTTTAAAGGTTTGTGCACAATACAATACCATTGGAAGCGACCATAAGAATATATGATAAAATGTAGTTCATAATCATCTAAAAATGAAAGGATACATTTAGATAAATACGATGTCACAAATAAAATTTCAAAAAAGTTTTAAATTTTTTAAAAAAAAAAGGTTATATTTCATTTAAGAGTGGTTTTAATTTTTTTTTTCTCATGTGTCATAGCATCAGCCGGGAAGTGAACCCGCTAACCCGGGACAACTACTGACCTTTCGACCACCAATGCTTGACTAGTGGTTTTAAATTTGAAAGTAAATTGTCTATTCCAGTGCCATTGATACATATGACAAGATTTCTAATGATAAATTATTAAATTAGAAAATATTGATTATTAACAACCATATAATGTATTTTAAAGAATAGAAAATGCTTTTACCATATAAATGTGAAAATCCTGCAAAATATTTTATGGCTATATATTACCACAGTATTTGGAAATAAATGGAGGTGGGGGTCATGCTTCTACTGATAAAAAACCCAACAACTCTAAGCCAAGTACTGTTCAATTGATTTTTTATTTTAAAAACTGTTCAACTTTATTTTTTTTAAATTTATAAATGGGGTAGAGAAAAGAAAAGGCAAATTTTGCATTTATTAATTCATAACTTGTTTTATTAGTTTTCCATGTAAAACTTGATATTTTATACAGTATTTATTTAATCCTTATCTGTTTATATATACATTAAAATGAGTTTGCCTTGACAACAGTTTGAATTTGTTAATTGTTATTGATATTGGGATTGTCTAAGTGTTGACTATTTTTTTAATGATATATGTATACTGTATAATGAAACAGTTAACTCAAAAAACAATCTAATCAGAGAAAATAATAATGATGATGATGAAATAAAAAAAACAAAAATAGGTTGTAAGCTGTTCAATTAATTTTTCTTTAAGATAATTAATTCATAAAATAACTATGCATAAGAAACTTGGAAAAAATTCATGTGTGTTGAATAATGTATACACACACACACACAATGGCAAGCCAATTTTTATTTGTTTTATTATATAAAAATAATAATAATGAGGTATCATTAATAAATCTCAATAATTAAAAGGAATTGTTCTAATTACTTTTTTATTAATGTAAAAAATTTATTTATTATTTTATTTCATTTAGTAGCTTTATCAAATAGAACACTATACGAATATAAAATAATAATATAGATTTGGAATGAGCATAAAGTTTGTTTGAAACAAAACATTTTCTTCTCATTTCTGAACAAAATGTATTGCTAAAAAGCAAAAAAGAGAGGGAGGAATTATCCTCACTCTCACTGGCAAGATTAGAAGTGTAGAGACCAACAAAAAGTTTAAAATTTGGCCTTTCTCACTTCGTGATTGATTTATTAATTATTCAGTTCCAGATATAAAACATTAGATATAATTAAGTATGTCTCATCTCAAGTGGATCAAGGAAAGAAGACACAATATTTTAGGAAAATGGGATAAAAGAGAATGATACACTTCATAAAAAATAATATAATACAAACAATAGTTGTTTTTTTTTTATCTATTAAGTTTTATAAATGTAATGATAAAATTTGCCATAGCATTTCATATTTATTTATTGACTATTAATTTGAAAAAATACATAATATTCACCAAAATATAAAATAACAAACCAATTTTCTTTAAAAAACTTGTTTTTTAATTATTATGACTATATGAATTTTAATTTCAAGAGCAACGTTTCGACTATTTACATCCTTATAGCCTTTTTCAAGCCACTTCCTCTTAAAAGATACTTTTGTTTATAGATGCATTTGGCAATATCTGTAAACTTTAACAGAAATAATAATATATAGGCATATACATTTGATAGCATTATACTTGTATTTTATTTGTGTTTCTTACAATATATATAAAAAAATATGCACCTATAAATATAATTTTTTTCAAACACATATTTTAATGTGTAGCAAACAAGCATGCATATATCAAAATAAAATAGTAAATATTTTTATTATTCCAAAAGTGAAATGAATATTATTTCATGAAATTGGATATATATATATATATCATTAAAAATCAGTCAACACTTAGACAATCCCAATATCAGTAACAATTAACAAATTCAAACTGTTGTCAAGACAACTTCCACCTGGTTGCCTTGACAACAGTTTGAATTTGTTAATTGTTATTGATATAGTTTAAGTGTTGACTGGTTTTTAATGATTACTTACAAATCCATTTAGCCTTGGGCATTATTACACTTTATATATATATATTAATGAACAAATATCTTATTATTTATTGATTCATTTGGTTATCATTATAGAATATACATTTACGATTAAATTAAATTTTTATGTTAAAGGATCAAATTCTCAGACTTTATGTCTTATAATAAGAGAATAGATTATAACCTAATCACAATAATCTTATAGAGGTATATAATCTTAATCATTTTATATAAACGATGACTATAATGAAATTTTTATTTTATATAAAATCACCTTGAAAAGAAATAAATTTATCCTTGACAGTGCCAAGATATTTTTTTCTCCTAAAATAATAAATTAAAAAACAAAGAGAAGCAAATATTTTATTGACTCATGGAAAAATAATTTCATTGTAAGAAAATTTATAAGAATTATTACAATGACTTATCTTAATGTAAAATAGTCATACATAAGTTGAATATTTACAATAAATCAACAATTATTTTATTGCTCAGAAGTTCATAAGATGCTTGGTTGCCAGAACTGGGAACAGCAAAATCGATCCTGGGACTTCCTGATCCTGAGTTGGAAAATCTACCAACTGCATGAAATGACATAGAATATGCTGTAGATAACAGCCAAAACACCCATGAATGAGTGATTAGAGTACACAGGCATTATAATGTGTTATTGTTTTACAGTTATTATAGATTGTCTTACAGATGTGTTTGAATTTGAATAGTAAGATATAATTTTCAATATATTAAATTTATTTTGGTTTTGTTTTTGGCAAAAGATACAGTAGTAAAATTCCTGATCAAGAAAATATTTGCTGAAAAAAAAGTTAAGATAGGTCAAATGAAAGCATAGAATATTGCTCACATTAAGTATTTATTTTTTGTTGATGTTTATATATTTATTTTAGCAGTTATATCTATTATTGATGTTTATATCATGGTTCTCATTTGCTTATTATATTTTGGATTTAATGAATATTTGTGAATACCAGCTATTGTGATGGGTTATATTATAGTTTCATCATATATTCTTTTCATAATTCTTGTCCAAAAACAAAACAAAATATTGTTTCATGATCTGTATTTCTGGTATACTTTCTGTAATATTAATACAAGGAGGGTGAGAGATACACTTGATAAATATCCTCATTTGCATAATGCTCATAAATTAGAAATTGTTGCAAGTTAAGAAAGTAAATAATCTCCAATTTATAAATTAAACCTTTTATAATTTCATATCTTAAAAGTTGGTAATTATGTTAGAATGAGTCAATTAAAACACACACACTAGACAAGGATAAAGAACATGTATTTTATTGATTTAATAAATTAATAAATCAATAAAATACATGTTCTTTATCCTTGTCTAGTGTGTGTGTATGCGTGTGCATGCTTTTTTTTTATCACATTATAATATATATGTGTAAACAATAAATTAAACATGGTTTAATGTATATAATTGAGAATAGAATAAATCCAACTATCTATTCTCAGAGCTCTGATATTTATAAGCATATCTTTATCAATATTGTTGATAATTCAGAGTAAAATTAATATATCAGCCAGATGGAATATCTATACAAGGTCGGAGATGGATTCTCTCTTTCAATACCTTGTTTATAATAATAAAAGAAGATTTAATGTGTCAACATATATACATCGAGTTACGTTTAAATTATTGTTTACAGATTAAATCTTATTTAATTATTATAAACAAGATATTAAAAGAGAGATTCTGATACAGTAATTTCACCCAAATTACCAAGAATGTTGATAAAGGAATGCCTATAAATGTCATAGCTCCAAGAATAGGTTTATTTTTGATCCTGTCTTTAACATTTAGAATGCTTTTAATTTAAATCTTGAGAGAAGTTGATTTATTCTCTTTATTTATATATATACATATTCAATTATAAGCATATTGTCAATACTAAACAATGTAATTAGAAAGAATTTGAATTCAGACTTTCAAATTCCATACAGCTACCTCCATTCTATACAACTGATTCACATAACCACACATATATGAAAAAGATATGATTTCCAATATATGTATTTTCTGCTGAAACAGTACTCATCAGTTGGTCCAGATCACCATCTCCCACACATATATACAATCAGTGCTCAGTCTATATTAAGATAGCAAATTCTTCAAACTTTAATGGACAAGCTTTAATCTTCTTCACCCTTCAACTCTTCAGTTCATCCACATCATATGTGTGTGTGTATATATAGTATAATAGCTATTAATATTCAAATATTGTTTTAAGATTTAAAATACAGGCATTCTTATAGCTAGAACTTTAATAGTGTGGATAATTGAAAGTTGCTTGAAAGTCTAAGTTCAAATCTCCTATATTTAAAATATTGTTTAAGTATATTTTTCATTTATAAATAAAAGGAAATATCAAAATATCATTGTGTCATAGTAGGAATTGAAGCATTTAAACATAATTCCTGTGTGAATTTATAATAATTTGATCTGGATACAATTTTTTTAACTTATCAAATAAGAACAGTGGAGATTACTGCACTTATATATATATAACCAAACAATTTATTTGTTATAAGTTGAAACATTTTCTAAAATATATTCATCATCATCATCATCAACCATTATCAATCCACTGCAGGATGAAGGTCTTTCCAAGTTCAATCCATCTTTTCTGATCTTTAGCTTCTCTTCTCCACATCACCCCTGCACATTTTTTTATTTCACTCATCCATCTCACATGTCGTCTTTTTCTGGGTCTTTTACAATCTCTTGGAATCCAGTTTAAAATTTCAATTGTCCATCTATTATCATCTCTTCTAGCAATATGTCGAGCCCAACTCCACTTCAGTCTTTTAATTTTTTCAATGAGGTCAATAACACCTGTTTGTTCTCTTACCCATATATTGCGTTTTCGATCTCTTCTTCTTACTTCTTAGATACAATTTTTTTTAAAAAAGATAACAATTTAGTTTACATAAAAATTTTAACATATTTGTTTTAAAATAAAAAGAAGGCATAGCAATTTTGTTTCAAGATTGATAAAATATGTTAATTTATATTTGTTTTCATATAAGCATATAACAATAGAAGAAATTTAACTTTTTATAAGCTTGAATGTTAGCCACTAGTAGTGCAGTATATTTAAAAAAAGCACCTAGATTCATCTTTCTATAAAGTAAACTATCAACTTTCAGATGTGCTACAATCTAATACAATAATATTCATGTAGAACATCATTTGTTTCACAAATTGTAGAATCTGAATGATGATTGTATTCTCCGAATATAGTTTGAGATAGGCGTCCTTAGTCATCATTCATAAACTAAAAATCTTCAAATAAAAGAATGGAGGCATTGTGTTTAAGGCCAATGTGCTTCCATATTTATTATATATATACACAACACATGAAAATAATGATAAAATTAAGATATTTTAAGTCATAAAACAATATTATCGTAGGATATTTTTATTTTAAAGCAAATATTTTAAACTTTTTAATTAAATTAGATTTTTATACCATTTTTTATTGTATTTAATAAACTTTATTTTTATATAGATAAATTAATGTTTTTTTTAATGAATTATCGTTCTTGTTTTGTTTGCCAGCTAACAATAGTTAGATTATCCATTTACTGATCAATATGAGATGGTATTCTTATATGATGACAATAAAATTTTGAACTGATAGAAAAAAAAATTCAATCATCTTTTGAATAATGATACAGAAACTGAAATGACAATTTTTAATGATTTAAATTTAGATAAAGATATTCAGCTTAGTGTAATCTTAAAAATGGAAACGCTGCAGATTCTAATGAAATATGTGGAAAAGTTTTAAAATTTAATGGTAATATGTTAGCTTCAAAAATATTGGAATTTTTCTTAGAAATATTGTGCTACCTAATCTTAAAGACGATTCTATTGTTGCAATTTTTTTAAAATAAAGAATTTAATGAAAAGGTACTTTCAAGAATGTTATTGAATAGATTACTTACAGTTATAGATTAATAGTTATTGGGGACTCAATGTGGTTTTAGAGAATTAAAAAGCATTGTAGATATGGTTTTTGTTCCCATGCAAATTCAAGCAAAGTTATCAGAAATAAAAAAATAATATTGTTTTTATTGATTTGATCAAAGTATTTTACTCAATTAATTGAGAAGTTGTTTATCACTGCTTAAAATTAGTAGATTGTTAATCAAAATTTATTTGCATTATACAACTTTTATATGATGGAAAGAAAAAAAATCTTATTATACATGGAAAATTTGAGGCATTTGAAATAAAAACTGGTGTTAATTAAACAAGCAGATGTATTAATTCCAACTTTGTTTTCAATTTTTATGACAGTGGTCTTTAAAATTGTTTATAAGTGGCTTAATCAAACAGAAATCAAGATATAACATAGATTTAATGGTAGAATTTTTAAATTTGTATCAATTAAATACAAAAACAATAACTTCATATTCTTGAGTTCTGGATTTTCTGTATACAAAAGCAAAACTCTCCATGCAGTAGTGCCACCTTGTGCTAACAAGAGTATTCAATGGATGCAGGATGGTTATCATGTGATGTTTAGTGATTTTCTGTATACTGATGATTGAGCTTTTCTTGATAATTCAAAAAGATTCTACAAAATGCACTTAATGTTTTCAATGCAATATATAAAGAAGTAATTAATGTTTAAAAATTCCAAGTTCCACATCACCATTGATGGAAAAAAAATCTTCATACATGTTTAGTTGGCTAGTTATCAACTTAAAAACGAAAGTTAGTTTAAGTATCTTGATATTATTTTAAATATTAAGATAATCTTAGATATTGAGGTTCTGCATAAACTTCAAGATGCTATTATTGCTTTTGACGAATCAAAAGTGAGGTATTTTATAAGAGTAAAATAGATATTGCAACTAAATTAACTGTATATACAGCTGTTATTTTATCTAATTTATTGTATGGAAATGAGACATGGACACCTTACTTATGCAACATAAAAGCATTAGAAAAAAATTTTAAAACTCCAATCACACATTCATAAAAACAATTAATATGTTAATCAACTTGCTGAATGTCATACTATAAAGTCCAATATTGCAAAAACCACCCTTTCATTGGATTGGATGTATAAAACCAATGATTAATACAAGACTCCCTAAAAGGGTATTTTATGAAGAACTTTAGCATGGTTTTCATAGGAGATGTGAATACCATTTACATTATAAAAATGATGTCAAAGATATTCTAAAGAAATGGAATGTTGGTTGTTTTCATTGGGGAGATATTGTTGAGGATAAAATACATTGAAGGATTGCAATTAATCATGGTGTTGGAGTACTTCGGAAAGTTTTCTGCAGGAGAAGTAAACAGAATGATGGGCGAGTATGTTCTGTATGTGGATGTATTAGTCTTTCACAGATTGCTTTATATAGTCACTGCAAAACTAATTTCTAGTGTAATTTAATTAGTCTAATTATCTTTTTTTTTATTACTTGGGGATAGCCATACTTTTGAGAGTTGCTATTGATGATGATGATATGATTGATAGTTAAGTTGGCTATAGATCAATTACATAAAAAAATCATAATTCTGATTGGTATCTGAAAAAGGATTCAAATTTTATCTAGACTATATTCAAACTCAGGTCATGAGAGTGGCAAGCAGATATGGTACAAATAAACAATAAATACCGTTTTTCATTAAAATACACAATGGAAAGCAGATTCTAACAAAATGTGAAGATTTAATGAATTGACTATTATAGTGATTATACTAGAATGGTGGACAGCATGATAATTAAATGTATTCAAATTGATAATAAAATAAAATCTTATGTTTTATGACTGTTGTGAAAAAAGGCTAAATATTTTTTTCTAGGTCAAATAGCTGGCAATTGCGATTTCTTGTTTTTAATATTCCATATCAAGTGGATAAATAATTGAATAGATTCTTGCTCATAAGTTTGAGTTCTTGAAGTGATGAGCTGGAGTCACATCCATGAATGTTGAGTTTCAGAGTCTGCTATTCTATCATCATTGCATTAAATCATGTATATACTTTGGTTTTTTAATAAATCATTTGCTCATTATCCAAACATCAGTCTCACCTGAGTATTGGTTGATTCATCTCCGCCCCCAAACAAATAAATTTGGTATTAACATTTATTGCAGTAGTTGTTATTCTAAACTAACATGAACATATGCAATATATAGCCTTAATTAAGCCATTGTCATGAGTGGTTTATACTATTGGTAATGATGAAATCTAAGCCTGAAAGTTCCCAATCACAATTCCTCTCACTTCTAGCGCCCAAACAATGTGGATTTTCATATGAACTCCTGAGTAACAAACTATTTGATTATTTATTTGTTAAATCATTAATTAAGAAAAGGAGACCACTCTCTACCAGGCTATGAATAAGTAGCACTCTGTGTATTGATACAGAATCAAGAATAGACTGGAGCTTTTAATGCACGTACGTATCTTTGTTATCATTGATGAAAACTCAGAGTGAAATTAATGTCAGCCAGATTAAATATGATATAAGTATTAGACTAATAATCAAATATACAAGAATGTAGACTCTCTGTATGTAATTAGAAGAAAAATAATCTCTTTCAGGCTATGGATAATGATATAGAGTCAAAAATAAAATATATTCACCTATTCCATGGAGCTTTAGATATTTATAAATTTACCTTTGCTAACATTGGTGAAAATTTGGAGTGACAAAACAAAGTTATTAAAAGAGGAATTCAATCTCCGAATTGTTGGTGATTGGACTAATAATTATTAAGCACCATATTTTATCTAGCTGATGTTTAAATTTCAATGTGAATTTTTATCAATGTTGGCAAAGGTAACCTTATAAACATTAAAAGCTCTAAACATCACATGATCACTATCTCATACTAGCACAATAATTGTTATTAAACAATTCAAAACAAAACAACACTCTTTCATTGATTGCTCTTGTTAGCACAAGATGGCACTACTATATGGAGAGTGTTGTTTTGTTTTGAATTGTTTAATAATTAAAAGCTCTATGAAGAGGTGGATTTATTCTATTCTTGACTCTTTGTCAATATACAGATTGGTCTTCTCTTAATTACACATACATTAGGCTATGCCAATTTCATGTTTATTAAATCATTAAAATAAATTAATTATTTTTATACAATAATATATTTCAAAATAGGACACTTCTGTGCTGCTCAAAATTACAAGACAATATTTGAACCCAGATGGTAGAGTAAATCAATTAATATGCTTGATGGATATATAAAATCTATAGTTTCCTATGAAAATTTATAATAAATAAATAATGTAAGAATAAAAGAAATGCAGACTTCCCAATTGAACAAGTAATAATGTTTAAATGCACTAAACACAGGCAATCGCGAAGCTAAGTACAAATGGCAGTATTAATTGGCTGAGTGCTCTGGAGAAGTTTTCTCTTCTCATAATCATAGCAAATAGGATGTGTGAGCATGGTGGAATATGTATGTTACAAATAATTAAATGTATGCAAAGTGGATTTAAAATTCCATTTTGGAGAGGGAACAACATGCTTCTTTTCAGTTTATAGTGTGTCTTGTCAGCTATAAGACAGGCTTCTTTGATTTTATATTAGAGTCATGACTTTCTATGCATGTAATGAAAGCAGAAGGCAGTTAAAATATATGGCAGTGGCCCTTTGAGAGCTCTTTTGTATAAGTAACAGTACTGAGAGTCATGAATAAAAAGAAATGCATGGAATTTGTCATAGTATATGGCACTGTAACTGATTTGGGGACATGGGAACTTGTACACTGTGTAAGGAATCTGATCAGATGGTAGGCGGTCTTTTGAATTATTAATTAAGTTGAAGAATGGGGTGTGTAAAAACTTAGCTTGAAAAAAGGAGAGAAGGTTTTAATAAAGTTTTTCGTAAAGGAATGAATGTGTGGAATGAGAAGCCATGGTTTGTCGTCTTTGAGAGAACTGGTATTTAACTTCTGGTAAAACTGTTTTACCTTTCTTTTGAAAGATGGCTGTATTTGATTCCAAAATTAGTGAGGTCTTTAAAATATTGTTTGATGTTAGTTTGTGAGAGACTTACTATGGTAAATCCCACACATCTCTCTCCACTCTTGTCTTTCAGCATTGTTACTTATACAAAAGATCTCTTAATAAATCTGAATACAATTCCATCTTTTTAGAACCTCAAATGACCACCAGTCATATATTCAAACCACCTTCTGCTTCCATTGCATATATAGAATGTCATGATTCTAAACATAAAATCAAAGAAGGATGGCTTATAGCTAACAACTCCTATGCTATAAACCAAAAGAAAGCATACTTTTTCCTTTCCAAGAAATGGACTCATTCCACCATGTTCGCACAACCCATTTGCTAGGATTATGAGAAGATAAAACTTTTTGAAAGCACTCGGCCAATTAATACTACAATTTTTACTTAGCTTCATCTTTGCCTGCATAGACATATAATAAATAAGTAAGAAATCAAATGACTATTGCTCAAGGGTTCATAAGAAGTTTGAGCATTAGAAGTACCAACACTGGAACCAATCCAAGGACCTTATACTCCAGAATTTGAATTCTATTACTTCACTAAAGCATGATGGGAAGAATGTAAATTCAAAATGGTGGTTATTTATATCTACAAAAGCCAGCATTTCTATATCATCATTTAATAATGGTATTCAAGAATTAAAAACAACCTGTAATCATTGTCAAAAATAAACTGACAATTAATAGACTAAAAGGAATAAAACCACTGCTTTTATCATATTTTAAACAAAGAACAAAAATCACTAATATGAAGGTAAACAAGGCAAAACTCTCCATACAATAGTGCCACCTTGTGCCAACCAGAATAATCAATGGATGCCAGAAGGGTGGCACTACTGTATGGAGAGTTTTGCCTTGTTTAATAACAATTAGGTGCTAGTATGAGATAGTGATCATGTGATATTATGAAGGTAATATGAGTTTTATCTCAAATACAATGTAACAAAATAAATATATGCAAAAAGTGTATGGAGCAATGCTTTAATGAATAGTTTAACTTAAACTGCTTCACAATGACACCAAATAAAAAATTAAGGAAGCATGGCACATTTCTAAAGACAAATAATCCATTAATAAGAAAGAATTCTTGCATTACTCTTTCCAAAAAAATGGCCTACTTACCCATCATAATGCAACATGTAAATGAAATGCAATTAGCATGAACAATATATATATACTCTCATCTCCCTACTACAACCATTGCTACGTCTATAAGTGGCATCAGTCGAAAGCTAGCTAAGCACATTAAGTTAAACTATTCATTAAAGCTTTGCTCTGTATGTTTTTTGCATATATTTGTTTTGTTATATAAATAATTATGTGCAATTACAATATTTGCATACATAAATCATATTACAGTGAATTTAATCATTTTTCAAAAAATCAGAGAAAATAAATAATACATAAGCCAAATGACAGACAGCCTGAATGGAAACTTCTATTAAAAAATTATAAATAAAAGCAATTTAATAAAATTAAATATTATTAAATGCTATATATTAGAGTCACAATATCCACTATATTTTGTTACAATCCTCATTTACATATACCACATATATATATATATAATTTTTTTTCTAAAGTTCTGGCTTTTTTCATACCTGCACTCCAATATGTAATATATAGAGGGCTCGAACTCAGACTTTCACATGTTCCTCAACTATCCATGCTATCTCACACTGCTGACACACTTGATCAAACACATGTTGAAAAGATAAATAATCACCAATAAACGTATTTTGTGCTAAACCAGTACTCGTCAGTCATATATAGCAAATAATAGCTCCTGTTATTTATAAGATTGATTGTAAAACATATTATTTATGGTACTGCAAGTGTATAGTACTTTTTAACTTGCACACACAGACATATAAGTAATACAATGCAAATACTTTTGGGTGTGTATGGTATGCATATATACATATATGAACATTTAAAAAAAATGTCATTATCATTAATAAATGTAAATGAATGAAAATATACACACATTATGTGTCTATTTTCATTCATTCACACTCACTCAAATAATAATAATCAATATCATCATCATCATCATCTACACTTATATTTTTAAATAAAATGTACAATGAAGTTAACAGACTCTTAAGACTTTAAGATATCTGAAGTAATGCATTAACATCTAGAAAAAATGTTGGTAGTGTTTGGTAAGCTGTACCCCAGCCACTAGAGGCGCTGTTTCTGTGTAAACACACATAAATATCCAGAGTAGGGGCCTTTAAGCAGAAATGCCTGTTCCAGCCGTTGGGTGGCGCTGTTCACATCATTTGAAATTTAGCTATTTCAGGAGAACATGGCCTGGGGTGGCAATTAAAACATGAATTTTTACAGAAAACCCATGATGATGTATAAAAGTGTGATTTATGAATATGTTTAAAATAAATAATGCATACTATACTTTGTTTTTTAAAACATTTTGTTTATTATTTAAATCAATTAGTTTTTAAGATATATGTTTTGTTTTTCAAAATGCAACAATAGAATAACCATGTGAGCATCAATTCAAATGATATATAGGCCTATTATTTTTTTTGTAAATACAAGTTTATTAAATTAGGTAATGTGACAGTTGACTTAATTTTTTTTTTTTTGTAATTTTTTTTTGTATAAATTAAATATTCTTACTCTATGTTTCTTTACCCAATTAACATGATTTTCTTGATCTTAGTGTATTTAATGTAAAGTTAAAACAGAAGTTAAAGTATAGACCTCAATTTTGCCCTTCCAGGAATCCAAAACTAACTTAATCTGCCTGTGTATATGTTAGTGCCGAATCAATTTATTCTCCTATTCTGTAGCTTCAACATTTTAAAAACAAATAATTTCTGAATAATAAATAAAAATCATCTTTTAAAAGAAATGTTTTCATTCAAATTAAGTTTTATTGATTTTTATATTCAAGTTTGTTTTTATTAATTATACAAATAAAGAAATAATCTTGTATTAGAAAAATATCAGATGATAACTTATTATTAATAATAAAAATTAATTTGTTTGAAAATATTATCATAACAAAAAAATATGGGGGTGGGGGACATCAAAAGTTCATTTTTATTATTAGTTAGATGAGAAGGAAAAAAATGTTGCTGATACTGATTTTTTTTTAAGTTCATGGTTTGTCACTAATAAATAATTATAAGACATTACAAGATGTAATGATAGAAAAGATGAATGCACTGGGTATTAAGAAGGAATTACAATGCTGTCATGTTATGTTAAACAAATTTATTTCAACAATTTTAATTTTTTTTATTAGCATAAAAGATTCATTGGGTTTGGAAACTAATACACTACTGCCTATTGGTGACTGAGAGAGAGAGCACAAGAAAAAGAAGCAAAATGTTTAGTGTTTATTATGGTTCCTTATACATTTACATGATACGTTACTATCTTATTATACCTTGAAGAATCTTAAAAACTCTCATTAAGCAATATTCAGTAATAATAATAACAATTAACTCTTAAGTTTATACCACAAATGTTAAAACAAGAGCTTTCTACTCAGGTGCCATCTATAGTAAGCTTGTGTAATTAATGATTACCAGATGGTAGTGTATTTAAATCCACCGTATTGAACCTGGTTTTTGCTTTTATAAATGAGCTTGGGATTCAAAGCTGTAAGTAAGATAATTTATAATATTCAATAATATATTTTATCAATTCCATAAATAATTTCCGGTTTCCTGTAATAATAATCAGGTGAATATAATGTTTCTTTTATAAATAAAACATTATTGAATATTTTAAAAAAAATCTTAAAAAGTATTATGTTCCCAAGACAATTTATAAATACTATACAATAAATATTTAACATCAATTTATATTAAAAAGTTTTAAAATGATTACATCATAAAATAATAAAAAAGTTTCCGCCATGTATTTCAGCTGAAAGACTTTTTTTTTTTTTACAATTGTAGTTGCTCCTATGACTAAAGAATTATAAAATTCGTTTGAGTAATTTCAAAAAAATGACATCATTTAAAAAAATATTTCAAGTTATATAAAAGTTATTTACATATTTTTATAACCGTTCGTCTTTACTTTCCAGGGCATTTGGTTGATGAAGACCATTTATTATGTCAAGTTTTTCTTGTTTTGTTGTCCTTACGACTGGTTTATAATTATAAGCTAGAACAGCAAAGACTAATGTGTCCAGAAACATGAGGATCACAAATAAAAGAAATTCGTAGACCTGAAATAAAAAGAATATAAATCAGTACATACATATATATATAATACAGAGATATTCTAGATAGAGATTTTAAATGCTTTCTCTTCGGCATTTATCGGAAAAGCTTGTTTAGAGCTATTAGTGCTTAAGTCACATGATGTATAACTTGATTTCTTACTATTATAGTTTTGCTTTTGAGGCTTTGGCTATGTTATATTGCTAAAGCTATTAATATATATGGTGTATCTAAATTTAATTAAGTCCCATATGGCTATTTAAGTTAGATAGCTGGATTTGAAGATATATAGATGTCTGAAAAATTCAGATTTTCTACTTATTAGATAAATGCTACACTTGAATTGGTATTTTAGATTTAGTATCAGAATATCCTATCACCTCACCGAGGAGAGGCATTAACTCAAAATCAGTTTGGAAATAAGAATAATTCTAGATAAAGATTTTAAATACTTTCTCTTCTGGCATTTATCAAAAAAACTTGCTCAGAGCTATTATCATGCTCATTATATTACATTTGTAGTACAAGCTTATTAAATTAAGTCACATGCTGTATGGTTTGATTTTCTTACTATGTCATCATCATCATCAACCATTATCAATCTACTGCAGGATGAAGGTCTCTCCAAGTTCAATCCATCTTCTCTGATCTTTAGTTTCTCTTCTTCACATCATCCCTGCACACTCTCTTATTTCATCCATCCATCTCACATGCGGTCTCTTTCTGGGTTTTTTACAATCTCTTAGAATCCAGTTTAAGATTTCAATTGTTCATCTATTATCATCTCTTCTAGCAATATGTCCAGTCCAAATCCACTTCAGTCTTTTAATTTTTTCAATGAGGCCAGAAACACCTGTTTGTTCTCTTACCCATATATTGCATTTTCGATCTCTTCTTGTTACTCCCAAAATGCATCTCTCCATACTTCTTTGAGTGATCTGAAGTCTCTGTATTGCTCTTCTATTATGTCTTACTATGTATATATATATATATCGAAATGATATAAAATATCTATCATTCCCCCAATGCTATGTTCTTTCAGCAATGCTATCATATAAACAAAGATAGAGTCTTAATTTAATAGCTTGGATAAGAGGTAATATTGTTATCAAGATAGCATGCTGAAAGAATATAGTGTTTGGGAAGTGATAGGTATTTTATATTTGATTTCTCAGTTAGCGGTATGCACTGATTCTATTGAAATGACATGTATATGCATAATTTAAAATTCTATTTTTTTTGTTATTAATATTATAATATGCACATTGGCATCTTTGTAAACACAACTTTTCTTGCTTTCCATAGCTTTAGTTAGAGTTAAAAGAGTAAGCAAAAAATACTATGATTATTTCAATGTCAGTTATTGTTCAAAAACAAACTATTTATTCTACTACATTACTGCCACCTGTTGCAAACTTGAGGAATCACAATATTTAAAAATTATTTTAGGAATATCACTTTAATACATACTACACTATTTAGTATTTATTGATTATTTAAACTTGTAATAAGTGGCAGCTGTAAAATAGAGAAAAGTTTTCTCCTGCAAAGCAACTGGGGATCATGTGATGTTTTTTTTTAAAAAATATATATATATAAGTTACTGTGCTGGTTAAATATCTGTATTAAAAGAAAATAATATTATTTAATATTAAAAGTAAATATTAATAAAATGTATGAATAGTTTATTTAAACAAAAAGCTAATATGTGCTAAAATATTTATTGAAGAAAACTCAATTTTTTTAAATAAGAGGAAAATAAAAAGAAAATTATTAAGTTAAACAAAATTCCCTGCAGTTTATTATATGAAAGATCCAACATAAACATTAAATAAACTTTCAAACCATTTGATTAAAGTATAGTAATACAAAACGAAAAACAGAATTGCTATAAAATTTAATATTAGAATGTATAAAGATGGGGAAAACCTTATTATCAAATACAAAATTTAACGTTATTTTTATCTTTAAACAGCAAGAAAACAGACTAAACACAATCTTTTTTATACTAATATGGATAAAATAAAAAGCTGTGCATGGATGTGCCATGAATTAAATAAAACATCAAAAAAATAATAGATTATCTATATTATATTTTCATTATTCACCAATTTCAACATATAGATATATATCACATGATCACCATCTCTTATACTAGCACATAATTGTTTATAAACAAGGCAAACTCTCCACACAGTAGTGCCACTCTGTGCCAACCAGAGCAATCAATGAATGCCAGAAGGCTTATGCATAAAATCTCCATCTAGTGCCTAATCATCCAATAACCCCAAACTAGTTTCTGGCTTGTGGCCTTCATCAGTGAGGAGTCTTGGATCTGAGAGCACTGCACCTAGATCTTAGGATCTAATGCAATTCTCCAGCAGCCACCTTTTATCTCTACTTAACCACAAAACTATGAAAATGAAAACACAATAATATTTTCAATCTAAGCTCTCAGATCCAAGGCTTCTCACTGACGAGATGGGGATTTTATGCACAAGCCTTCTGGCATCCATTGATTACTCTGGCACAAGGTGGCATTACTGTATGGAGAGTTTTGCCTGTTTAATAATAGTTTCAAAATGTTGAAAAGCTTTATTTAAAAAAACTGTTACAATCTTTTTTCGCTTTATATTTGACCTACAATTTAAAAATTTCCTACAAAGACAAGTATATAATGAGTTATTTATTTATATAGCACTATGTTTTAATCTATAACAATCATTAGAGATGACTCAACTGCATATGCATTGCAAATTAATAAAGATTTTAAACGAATACTCTCTTTTCCAAACATAGGATAAAGTCTTTTGAAAAGATAGAATAAATCCACTCTACCTTTTTAATCTAAATATATATGTATAGGCAAATCTTAAGCATTTGGAAATGAGAGCATAAAGATATTAATTAATCACAGTGTTATATAAATAAATACATAACTCAATATATAAATGTTTAATATTACATCTAATACTGACATGCCATAAATTCTAAAAATTTCACAGGCATCAATAATTAAAACATAGCAAATAGAATTAAAAGTGATTAATTAATGTCTTCACACTCTCATTTCCAAATGCTTAAGAGTTGCCTATACATATCTTTTCAAAATACTTTATATTGTGTTTGGAAAGGAGAGTAGTTCTTGTGTTTATTAGTTTACAGCTCGTGTATAGTGGAGAAATCCCTAATGATTGTTAAAGATAAAGATAATAACTGTAATTTAATTTGAAAATAAAATATTGGTTTATTTTTAATGATGACTTACATTTTAATTATAATATTGTTTTTATATGTTTAATTTGTACTGAGAGAGTTATGAGATTTAATGGCTTTTACAATATATTAAATAGTGATAAAATAAGAGAAACTCCCTACTTTAACTTCCGTAATCATTGATTATCAGATACCTGTTTATTGAAACTTACAGTAGATGGCACTAGAGTTAGAAGCTACTCTTGTGTTAATTAGAGGAGATGGAGGTGTAATTGCAAGGGAAGATAGAAATAGGTATGTAAGAGCAAAAATAAGGTATGTTACAAATAAGATAAGGAAACAGAGTAATAGAGATGTTTGCATTATTGTAGGGACAAATAATTTGTCAAAGCCTTTGCAAAGAGTAATGGATGAGTATAAAGATATAAGGTTAAAGGAAGAGTAGTAGTTGGATTGCTACCAAGATTCAACAATAAGTATATGTTAGCGAGCATGTTCTATAAATGAGAGATTGAAAAAATTATGTGAGAGAACGAATGTTATGTTTGTGAATGTGTGGGATTTTTTTATTAGTAAGAGGGAGTTATATAGTAAAGATGGATTGCACTTAGCAAAATAAGGAAGTGAAGCATTAGGGGGTTTGATTAATAAAAAAATATTATAGTTTGGGAAACTTATAAAGGTGGGTAGGATTTTAAATTACAGTGTTATCAAAAAGAAGGTTAAGAATGGATGGGATATAAGAAGTAAATAAAGAGTATCTGATTCAGATATAAATGTAAATATGGAGAGGGAATGGGTCTGTAAAATTAAAGATAAACAAACTAATTACAAATGTAATAGAGAAGAAAGAGTCAAAAAAATTTATAAAAGGATGGTAAGAAAGAAAGAAAATCTTAAAATTGGATATTTGAATAAGCAAGTTGGCAGAAGACAGAGAAAAGTGGTTGGAATTAAACAAAGCAGTTAAAAACGAAGGGCTTGAGATATTAGCAATAGTGGAAACACATCTAAGAGAAGAAGAACCTACACTGGAAGATTTGGTATAGCAGGATATAAGAAAAAGAAAAAAGGAGTGGTGGTATAGGAGTTATGTCAAAAAATATTTAAATACTGTAAAGGATCAAGAACATTTGTGGTTTGAGATAAGGTTAGGAAGACAAGCATGAATGCTGGCTATAGTATATATGGACCCTGGAGATAATCAAACTATAAAGGAGTGGAACAGTAACATATATGAATGCCTAGTTAAGGATATACAGAGTTTTAAAAAGGGGAAGAAAATAATGGTTATAGGGGATATGAATGGACATATTGAAGAAATTGATGATTTGGATAACAAAAATGGACAGCTTTTAAAATTTTTGTTGTCAGTGAGTGAATTTCAGCATTGAAAATTTATCAAATGTATATGAGAGACAATACACAGGGTCTATTTCACACAATAGATTATGTATTAATAGAGAAAGAGGGAATGAATAAGTATGGAAAATTAAAGTGTTTAGTAATGAAGAGAGAGTATGTAATAGTGATCATAATTTCGCTATAATAGAAATGGTTTGTAATGTGATGGAAAATAGTAGTAAAAGTAGAAAGAATAGTGAAAGATGTGGATGGAGAATGAATGATAAGATAAGAATAAGTTGGAAGAATATAAAAGTTGAAGAAATCATGGAAAAGTTGGTTGGGGATAAATATAAGGTCTGGTGTGGTGAAGTAGTAAAAAAAGCAAATAGGATTTTACATGAGAATATTCAGAAGAATAAAAGTATTAGAAAAGTGAGAATTACTAAAAGTGAGGGGAAAACCATGCAGAAAATGTAAACGTACTATTAAACTGAATGCTTTTTAAATGCATTTATAATAATGCTAATATTTCTGTTCGTGTGATTGTAAATTGTTGTTGAAATTGTTTTGATTTAATTAATTATGTTTACGATAATATTACTTATACTGTTTAAGTATCAGTCTAGCATATACTAAATTTTCATGGTATATACAGTTTATCATGTAATGGACTGTTTGCATATTTATTTTCCAGCTATTTTATTTATACAAAGTTTTATAGTTACTGATTTGCTCATGTATTGATATTTTGGAGTAACTAATTGATCATGGCAATTAGTAACATTTTCATTAATATCAACATAGAGAAACAAAAGTTAAATTTAAATTTTGATATGAGAGTCAGAATTGTTGTGATTATAATTAAAAAATAAAATGTGGTTTCTCAAACACAGAGTGGCATAAATAGCTAACAATACTAACTTGAGTGACTAAAGATAGCAAGAAAGTGTAGAGGAGGGAGACAGACTGTTTGCAACAGTATCTGCAGTTTATCAACCTAGAAAGCAGTGTACACTCTATTTATCTAGCTTTTGGTAAATTGACATCATACTTTACTGTTTTCTGGAAATACTCTTAATTAAACACTGTAATTATTCCAACTTATCCTCATATTTAAAGGTCATTCAATATCAATCTGCTCAACACTAATGCTAATTAATTCTTTACATACATTATGAGTATACAAAGGCAAAACTCACCATACAATAGTGCCACCCAGTGTAAGCTAGGGTAATCAATGGATGCTAGAAGGTTTGTACATAAAATTCCTGTCTAGTGCCTATTCATTTCAATATCCCTAGATTAGTTTCTGACTTGCACTGAGTGGCACTGCTGTATAAAGAGTTTGCCTTTGTTTTAACAACTTGTGTAGGCATAGGAAGTTGTGGTCATTATGTATTTTTGAGTTCATTGCCCTAAGCAGTTTAGTGTACTACTAAAGTGACAACACCCATTATTTCTGGTGCTTAAATATTTAGTGATGTCTCTTATTTTTATTATCTGAACTTCCAAATAACTAAATCATCACTTGTTTTTCTGTAAAAAAATAAATATTTTTTTATTATTAAATTAAGAGAAGCTCTCAAGGGTTATCTATAGTAAAATTGATTAAAGAAAAATTATCAAATGGACACTGAAGATTTACTAATTATTCGAGTTTGGCTATAGATGGCGCTATAATAGAGCTGTTTTTGTTCATCATAGACTGTGTAAGCTAAAAAAAAAAATCAAATATGTTAGTGTTGCTTTTCATTTTGTCACTGGTTAATATTTATTTAGCTAAAATTCGGTTAAGCTTCACATATAAGTATCACATTTCATAGAATTTATTGTTTAAACAAGCTAATAGAATATCAAGGCAACACCACAATTAGGGGAATTTCAGTTATTGATTAATAATAGCAATGCCTTGGTAACAAACTTCTGAAATACTATTAGTTTATTTAAATAGGAGACTGTGCTGATATGACGTGTAAATAACCAATTAGCCATATTTATGACTTAATATATATTATACAATCAGTTTAGTAATATTACTGCTGGTCTTTAATGTCTTGATTTTTTGAGTGAATTTATACTATGTATTTAATTAATAGTAATTCAATCATACACAGCTATAAATGAAATGAATAATCTGAGATCAAAACTGATTGCTTTGCTAAAATAATAAAAAACAGAGGGAAATTTTATAAGAATTTTCATTAATTTTATAGGATGCCAATAATTCAGTAGTAATATAGCATAAAAATATCATCAACATCACAACAACAACAATAATTTCACATGATCATCATTTCTTATGCTTGCACATAATTTATTAAAGCAGGCAAAACTCTCCATACAGTAGTGTCACTCAGTGCCAGCCAGAGTAATCAATGGATGTCAGAAGGTTTGTGCATAAAACCCCCATCTAGTGCCTACTCAGTAGGTAAAACTCTTCATACAGTAATGCCACTCAGTGCCAGCCAGAGTAAAATCCCCATCTAGTGCCTACTCATCCAATATCCCCAGACTAGTTTCTGGCTTGTGGCCTTCATCAGTAAGGAGCCTTGGATCTGAGAGCACTACACCTAGATGAGTTCAGACCCATATGACTATATAAGCTATTGAGCTTAGATTGAAAATATTATTGTTTTTTTTAATTTTATTCTCATAATTTTGTGGTGAAGTAGAAATAAAACGTGGCTGCTGGAGGGTTGCATTAGATCCTAAAATCTAGATGCAGTGCTCTCAGATCCAAGGCTCCTCACTGATGAAGGCACAAGCCAGAAACTAGTCTGGGGATATTGGATGAATAGGCATTAGATGAGGATTTTATGCACAAGCCTTCTGGCATCCATTGATTACTCTGGCTGGCACTGAGTGGCACTACTGTATGGAGAGTTTTGCCTGTTTTAATAATAACAATAATAATAACAACAACACAACTTTTTTTTTCAATAATATACCTATCATAAATCAATTTATAAAATAGGAGTTTTACTATTATTTTTTTGATATCATATGTATGCAATATCCAAAATTAAAATATTTATATATACGCTTAAGTGTAAATGTACCTGGTTGGAAATATATGATGATTCAGCAACAATAATGACTATAATATTACCAAAAGCAACTGTCAACAGCCAACATGCTTGAAGAACTGACTTCATACTTGCAGGTGCCTAATATATATATATATATATAGTCTCAAAATAAATAAAAAAAAGCTAACTGAAAGTGAATATATTGATCATCATCATTTCATAATAAAAGTCTCTCCATACTTAATTTACATTATCTGATTCATAGGTTCTCTCCTCCACATCACTCCAGCATTTTCCTTATCTCATTCACCTATCTTACATGTGGTCTCCTTCTAGATCTTTTATAATTTTTTGGAATCTAATTTAAAATTGCATTTGTCCATTTATTATTATATTGCCTTGCAACATAATGAATCCAGCTTCATTTCAGCCTTTTAATTCTTTTAAATATGTCAATAATAATCTTTCATTGGAATATATATTGTTAAAATTTCTTTCCACTTCTCCTTATTAGCATTGATTAATTATATATGTATAATATACCATATGCTCCTTAATTAACACTTTACAATACAATTTTAACATATGATTTGTTTCTTCTTGCTCTGATGATGACTGCAGAGCAGTTGAAACTGTAAGCAGGAAGAAATAAATCATATGTCAAAATTGCATTGTAAAGTGGTAATTAAGGAGTATATGGTATATTATAAATATATATATTGTTACCTAGCAGAAACACTGCTAACACATTTCTCTAGTCATTATATGGAAATATCTCCATTTATTTCATTGCTTACATCATAATTAATCCATGAAAATATTTAATGGATAGTTAAAATAGCCAAAACTGGTCATTGCAGAACAAAAGCTAATCAATCATTCCAGAAGTTAGTTTTTGTTATAAAATTTTCTATTTATATACTCTTAGTTTTTAAATGAAATTTAAAATTTAATTCCAGTAGAAGACAATGTGTTATTGTTGCTTATGATTATATATATATACTACTACTATTTATTTAATTACTAACATGAATAAATATTAAAAGTTTGTACATTAAAAGAGATAATATAAATTAATAAAAGGAAATAATAATAATTAAAATTTTGTTTTCCTGAAAAAAATGTCAAAAAACACAACAACAGCAATTGTAAACTTCTGGATCAGGCAAGGGCAATTTTTTTCAAACAGAGGTCCTCAAGAGATATTACACATTATACATTGCTTCAAACATTTTAAAGCGAGCAAAATATTGTGGCCTAGTGCCTTCCAAGCAGCTGGCCCGGATTCGCTTTCCGGTCAATGCATTTGACATATGAAAAAAAAATATTACCTTTTTAAAAAAAATCAATAACCCTCTTTTATATATATATACTTTTATTTTTTATTTCATTTTACAAACTGTGTTCTCACTACTTATAGACACACAAAGAGTTTAAAATCACTGAATGTAGACAAAAATTATATTTATGTATACACATATAACCAAATATGCGAACTTACAAATAATATTTACATTAGTTAAATATGTAATTCAATACAAATAAATTAATTTTAATTTACAGGACATGTAAGACGGTTTTAATTATTCTTAAGTTTGCGTGTCATACAGAAATTATAAAGAGCTGAAAGTTTTAGACCTGTTCTAAATTAATATTATCGTTGTTGTATTTTATTGCATTCTAAGAAGAAATTATAATTAATTACATATTGAAATGGTACGTTGTGCAAGCTCTTAAATTCCATTTTCATTAGCTTTATTATTATTTTACACTTTAAACAATATTTATCAATAATTATATTGTGTATATATAAAATATTAATAAAATAGATTATTTTCATCTGATTTTAAAGACGATCATCTTTTTCATGTGACTAAAATATGTAAATATTTTTTAATCAAATGAAATTATGGGATTGAGGGGGGAAAGTGCGCATTGCCTGCCAGTTGCTTGCTAATAATGATTTATTAAATTTTTAATCTTCATATTGTCTAGATGTCTGCTTTAAATTAAAAAAAATATATGTATTAACTTTTTTATTGATCATTTTTATATTAAAAGTACCAAATACTGTTTTTCAAATATTAGGAATACCAGTGTTTATATTATCTTACTATTCTATAATTTAGTAACTCACTATATAAATATATCCTCTTTTTCTATTTCAAAATCAGTCCATTAATTCCAAAATATAAATACTCATTCAGTCTTTTTTTAATTGTATAAATGTTGTTTATTGTGTGAATCAAACTCCTTTTCCATATCTATATTTATAATATATCATTATATAACTCCTAGGATATGGTCATTTTCAATGTCTATTTTTTGTCCAGTTACCGTCTTCCAGTTTATCTAATGTCTTTTCATTAACTAAATTGAAATGAAGGTAACTGGAAAAAAAATAGATCTTGAAAATGACCATAGGATATGGTCAAAGATAGGAAGAGATAGTAAATAATATACTGGATATATGGATATAGAAAAGATATTAGGTATATATAACAAAACAAGCGTCACAAATAAAATGATTAAGTGGAGGCTTACTTTTTAATATTCTAGGATCACTATTAATTTTTGCCTATTTCATTAATGAATATTCTTTAGTTAAAATTTTTTTGAGGCATTTAAAATTTTTATTTAAATCTGATCTTTGTCTCAATTTCAGATAAAAAATTATTTGATGAAAACTCCATCAAGCTTAGACAGATTAGAGGAAGAGGAGAGAGGATGCACTTCTTCTCTTTTATCCTTTCTCCTCTCCTCACTATGCCTCATCACCAACATTATATTCAACTATAATATTAAAAAAACATTCTTTTTTCGTATAGACAAACTTACCTCCGCATAAGCAAATTCTATTCCTGTAATAGAAAAAAGAACTTCTCCAATGGTTATACAAATATATTGAGGAATTTGAAAAAAAATTGACAATGAATTTGCAGGAAAACGATCAAACTGATGAAAAGTCACCTAATAAAAGGATATATAATTATTAAATTTCATTTTTAAATATTCAAAAAACATCATTAATTTATAAGCATTATATATTTTTGAGGCTTGGGTTTTTACGATACATCTTTCATCTCAATTTCAATATATCAAAACCATTGAGTAATATACAAAATCAGACTAGTCTCTCTCATTATGCATACATTTTGTTAACTACCTCCACTCTTCAGATGAGGAAGAGATATCAAACACTTGAATCTCTATTCCCATGTAGACAACTTAATAACACTTTATAGAAGGGAAGAATTAAAAAGTTCTTTTAATTAATAGTTAATAGTTTTTAACAAAACTTTATCATACATATTTAAATGAATTTGTGCACATACATCATTATCAGCATTATCTTTAGTATCACCCCCCCCCCATATAAATTAACATTTCTACCTGAGAGTTGTTTTGAATAGCTAGGCAATAAGAATATGCAAACATGCAATAGCATTTTAATTGTTTTTGATGATGATTTGTTTGTACAATTTTGGATGCTATGTCATTTTTTGACACTAGAGGAAGCCACTGAACTAATGCTGACATATCTAAGTGATAGAAAACAGTCATTTCATCCTCAGTTCTTTAGTTAAGTAATTTATTCTGCTGTGTTTTTAAGTTAGTTTAATCATTTATGCAGAACAGTTTTATAGGTACTTTTAATGAAGTCTCTAAAATTGTTTTGATTTTTTTATTATTTGCTAATTATAGGAATATAAACTCTTTGTTTTTTTAAATTTTCAATGAAATTTGAAAGATTTTATTGTAATTGGACAAAATATCCGGAATAATTTATATGTACTGTAGATGAAATGTCAAGGGTCATTTATTGACTATGTCAGCAATGATTATGTAACTATTCTTAGTGTCAAATATGTTCTAGAGCATCTTCTAAAATGGTACCAATTTTTCTATGCTTGCCATATTCATAATGTAATTACTATTAGTATCAAGCTATTTTATAAATTTTAATAATGTCAGATGTTTAAAGATGTATTATAAACGAATAGAACTTTTATACTATTAAGATAATATATTTGATATACCTAAATATTCATGTTTCATTTAAACTATATATAAATAAAAATTACTATAAGTTTGTGCATGAACAAATGAATGTTGGTTGCATAGAGCAAAAATTTTAAAATCCTTATTAATTTAATCTTTAATGCATTATCAATAGAGGTTAATCTTTTCAAAAAATAAATGCTAAAATATTAATGTGAGATCATGAACTATACTGTAGGAAATAATTTAAATTTACTTGTACATGCTTCGAACTGCACTTAATTGAACACTTGGATTTTTGTTTTATCAGTGAGTCTGTTATTGAAAACCATATGTTCTTTATTTTTTATTACCTGTTAACTGCAAAATATCCTTACATTCTTTGGATTTTTTAATTTTGTAGAGGGTGTTATGCACTGAAAATGCACTTAAAAATTAAATTAATAATTATTTTGAAGTTTTATCCTGCAAGAAGCACTTATTATGGAATTTAATCTCTTATATTATAAAAGTGCAAAACCTAATCTCTGATATATTAAAAAGTATAAAAGTTCAAAAACTAATTAGAGCATAATGTAATATTAAATACTAAAATGTAATTAATTATTTATGAAAGAGTATCTAGTTTGTGATGTAAATGCATTATATCATTGGACTTGCTATTAACAAGGCAAAACTCTTTCCATACAGTAGTGCCACCCTGTGCCAACCAGAGTAATCAATGGATGCCACAGGATGGAACTACTCTATGGAGAGAGCTTTGCCTTGTTTATAAACAATTAGGTGCTAGTATAAGATGATGATCATGTGATGCTTAATGGATTTGCTATTCTGACTAAAGACAGCTTAATCGTGGCTCATAATTTGCTTTGGTTTAGTAAAAAAAAAAAGTGGATTGTATACAATATTTAAAATATATATTTATATATTTTGTAATAAATAGTAATTTCCAGGGCTATTCAATTATATTTAAAATAAACAGTTGCAATGAGATAATCTAAAAAAACATGACATCTAAATATTTAGCAAAAATTATTATTTATTAAATAATACTATAATTTAACTATCAGTGGTAAGATTAAAACTGAAAGTAATTTCATATTTGCCTGATATATATATATTAATCATGTGTAAAAATATTTTAACAATAAATTTCTCATTAATTAAATAAATCCATGCTTTCTAATAAAAGCATTGTCCAATTCTGCCAATACATGAAGAAGGACGAAGTTAAATAGATATCATTTAAACTTTAAAATGCTTTATCATTTGCTGAAGCGTTACTTATATTTAAAATAAACAATTGCAATAAATTAATGTATATATATAAAAACATATTTTGCAGGTTCATCCGTATTAAAATATTTTAAATATTGATATACCGACATTTCGACTTGATCACACAAGTCATCTACGTCGGTATATCAATACTATATTTAAAATATTTTAACACGGATGAACCTGCAAAATATGTCTTTTATATATGCAATCTGTGAAAATCTTCGTATCAACATATATATATATTAATTACAATATGGATAAATGATGAATTCATAGTATTATTTCTGGGAGCTTCCATGTAGTAAAAATATAATTGCTAAATAGTTGATGTTTCAGTACAATAGCAGATATTTTCATCAGACCTGCTTCCTTTTCAAATTATAAGAATGTGTGTGATGAGATTTAAAATCAATATTTTTTTCCTTTGTTATTTTCTCTTCATTCTCAAATTCTATTGATTGAGAAGTTTTTTTTTAAAAAAATTTTAACCTCCAATAGCTTTTTCCAAATATTGTTAATTTTTTTTAATTCACATTTTTCATTTATGCTCTTAGGCCTTTTAAAAATCTCTATAGCTTTCCATAGCAATCTTTGGTCATATTGTTCAATTTTTGCCAGAGATTGCTAAGGGGAGCTATAGATTTTTAAAAGGCCTGAGAGCATAAATGAAAAATGTGAATTAAAGAAAATTATCAATATTTGGAAAAAGCTATTGGAGGATAAAATATTTTTTTAAAACTTCTCAACCAATAGAATTTAAGAATGAAGAGAAAATAAAGAAAAAAAAATAACATATTTAAATCTCACCACACACATTTTTATGATTTGAGAAAGAAGAAGCTCTGAGGCAAGTTCTTGTTATTATACTGAAATGCCAGCTATTTAGCTATTATATTTTTTCTACACTGAAGCTCCCAGAAATACTATGAATTCTATATATATCTTATACATAGATTGGGGAGTGGGTAAAATAGTCTTTAAATATACTATGTGGCAAAGATCCTCTCCAATAGTTTTCTATAGAGGAACAGAATAAGAGGTATTTTGCTCACAAGGCTTACCGATTGTTAGATGATGAAGGTTTGAGTGATTTTCACCTGTTTTACTCTCTAGTTAAGAATAGCTTAATAAACATTTGTTGCTATAAAATAATGTGGATTATATATAATATTAACAAAATTGTAATTATATTTTATATACAGATTGAGAATAGTTTGAATGCAGAATATGGATGTAGTAGACAGATGTGATGTAACTATACAACAAGATGTGAGAGTTAATAATTTAAGTGCTTCTCACAGTTAAGTGCATTGATAGAGTGTTGCTGAATCAAAACTATCACTTCCAGCACTCAAGTATCACACAACCTCTCAAAATGATAAACCATTTGATGATGATGTTTATTATTATAATTGTTATTGTTGTTATTATTATTATTATTAATTTACATTATCAATGTAAGATTGTAACGTTTTTTGCTTTTTCATGTTTTACTAAGATAGATGAGTTGAACACCTTTGACAACGTTTTATGAATAAAAAAGCATGCATGGTGAAAATACTCGAGAAGAATAATTTATTATGAGAGTAAATAGTTGCTAAAGTGTGATTTTGGTTTTCCTCTTTATCAAAAATTATTCTATAGCAACCACATCAGAAAATATTGAAAATATTTTCCTAGAAATAACCTTTGTTGCTAATTTCAAAAATAAACTGATCACATTCCAACTGTTAATATAAAATATCTTGCACTTTTAAATTAACACTGTTTTTTATTGCTATTGTTGTTTGTAGTTTCAACTGATTGAAAGATATCTTCATAACCGTAAATGACAAATATATTACATTAATTGTATATTTTTTCCTCAACACTTGTTCTTTTGAAAAATTTCTACTATATATATATCTTTTTGTTTTCAATTTTTCTGTATTACTTTTAAATTAATAATATATTTTATTGTTATTGGTCACTTTTGTACAATTTCAACTCTGCAGTAGTCTTCTTCAGAAGATTAATTTATAAACATATTAAAACTTAGTGTTTTACTAGTTTCTTGTGATGTTTTATTACATATTCTCTAAATTGCTTGTACTTGAATTTCACATATTATCAGTAGCAAACTCTCCATACTGTAGTGCCACCCAGTGTAAATCTTAGTAATCAATGGATGCAGGAAAGTTTGTGCATAAAATCCCTATCTAGTGCCTATTCATTCAACATCCTCAGAATAGTTTCTAGCTTCTGGCTTTCATCAGTGAGGAGCTTTGGCTCTGAGAGTACTGTACCCAGATCTAAGAATCTAATGCAATCCTCTAGGATATCAAGATAAAAACACACTAATGTTTCCAATCCAAGCACATTCACCTATATAGTCATATAGATTTAAACTTAGTTTACCATCTATACATTTTGGTGTCCTTGGTTTACCAAAAACCAAAGTCACCATCATTCCATAGGCAGGAAATGGTATAAAACCAACAAAACATCACATGATAACCAGGCTTGCACTGGCTGGCACTACTGTATGGAGAGTTTGCTAGTATTAGTAACAGTTTGTGTAAGCATAGGAAATGGTGATCATGTGATATTACATATTAATAATGCAATTTTTTATTTACATAATCTTCTATACTCATTATTTTTATGATATTTAGTATAAGCTTTGTTAATCAATAGATTACAAATGGTAGTTAATAAATCACTACACAGTGATTTTCTATCTGAGTAGCCTCTAGCTTATGACTTTCATCAGTGAAGAGCTTTTTGGATTGAATGGTTCACTTGGTTCTTTGCATCTAATGCACTTTTCTTTTGGCAGCCATTTTTTATCATTTTGATTTACTATAAAGCTACTAGTGCTTACAAAAAGCTCCTCACTGATGTATATCTAGAAATTGGTCTGGGAATATTTGATAGGACAGCTCTGGATAAGAATTTATTAAGCATTTTCATTTAAAATCTATGGATTATTAAAGCTTCCACTAGATGGCATAAAAGTATTGAGAATAGACAATTATGCTAATGACTAGTGAGATATAAGCCAAAGTAATGTTATGATTAGTTGTCGTGATGATTTAATGATATAATACAATTTGGTATTATTGTTATTTATTACATATGAAAGCAATCTGAAAGAAGTGAATATGTTATTAGTAGAACAATGTAGAAAGATAACGAACTAATAAATCTTAAACAAAGAGTATTTCTTTAATGTAATACACTTTCCGATTACAGGTCCAAAAAAAGACTGCTAGACAGCTCAAATCATAAAAAAATCACAATAATAACATGCTTTATAAGATTTCCATTACACATAACAGTAATGTGAAAAGAATGAATATTTAATAAATGTACAAAATGTAAAATACAAATAGATCAATACATGAACAATTATATCGAAGTTTAAACATGTTTATTGTTAGATTTTACTATATCTCAATCAGAAATTGATGTATTTATCTAAGAAGTAGATTAAAGGATGCCATTAAAAAGTATTAGAAAATGCTCTGTTTTCTAGTTTCTATGTGAAAACAATATTATATACTCATAGCTACCAGCAGCAATGTAAATGATTTAGTAGAACTGCAAACTCTGGCCGGTCAGTTTATTGGAATTCTTTTGCTCATTATATATGTAATATGATTCCAGAAGAACTAACAAATTTGTAAATAATTAATTTGCAATTAATTGTAAGGTAAATAATTATCTTCTCTCTCCACTTTCACACTATTGTAATCTAGGCTTATCAGTGGTTTCCAGGTGACCACCAGTATCACTTTACTTCCTCCAATCAAAACTTGGAATTCAAAGTGGAAACAATTATTATAAATCTTGTGGCATCTCTGTTACTTAATTACTGGTCCTCTACCCTAAAAAAGGTAGTAATGTTTTAGAAATATAATTTTCATTTGGCTGGTAGACATTTTACTTTTTTGATTCCATTATTTGTGAAACATTTAAAAAACGACAATGGATGGTCTTCTTAGGATTTAAAAAATATATAAAATGCTATATAACAATGCTGTTAATATTGAAACTTGTACTAGTAGTGGATAAATGAGAATATATATTTGAAAAAACAATATGCACTTACACACATCAAACAAATGGACCAACACATTAGAAAAGACAAATAATCCCATCATGCATTTCAGCTGAACTTACCTCCTTAGATGTCCAAATCATAATCCCTTACAATGTTTTCATTATAATTTAATTTACGTGAGATACATTTTTATACGCTCTCATTTGATGACTTCTTTTGGAACATTTGAAGGAGTCTGCAACTTGAGCCAACTTTTTTAAAAGGCTGTAGACAAATTGCAATGTAGGATTTTAAAAAAAAATTTTACAATGTTTTTCAAAAACATATTTTGTAAATTAAAGATGTTTGGCACATAAAACAACAAGGAATGGAATTAAAACAATCAGACCATAAGAATCAATATGTATATATTGATTTTTAATCAAAATTTAAAGACTATTTTTGAGCTAAAAGCAATCCAATAACCTCTAGCCTATTTATTGATAATCATTAAGGAGGAAATATGATACTTGCAAATTGAATTTTATTAATAAATCAGAACTTTATATTCTTAAAAAATGCAAGCAGTTATGTTTGGTTGACATTTGTCACTTTCTCACATCCAAAGAAAATAGAATCAATTGTTATAAGTTGAATACTTTTCCATGCCCTGTGAGATTTGAGTGAAGCAGAATAATAGACTTTGGAACTCAAGGTTCATGGATGAGAACTCTTGAGCAAGAAACCATTTGATTATCATTAATAATTTTTCATAAATGATAGCATGAAGTGTTGACTATTTCTGAATATTAGACAGAAAAGATGGTTAAGGATTATATAAATATTGTACTTATGTTTTGGAGTTGACAACCACTTGGAACCTTTAATTATGAAAAGAACCAGAAAACAATAGCAATAATTTTTTAAAGGATATATTTCAGTGAAGTTCACCTTGAAAAATGAAGATTAATACTCCACTCAATCAATTTTTTCACGGATATATGTAATAAAAACACTGATATTTTGGAACAAATCATTTTAATTTATAACATCACTTAGCAGTATATTTATTCTAATGTTTTATACTATCATCATCATCAGTTATTATTATTTCACTGTAGAAAAAAGATTTTGCCAAATTTAATCCATTTTTTCCAGTCCTTAGCTTCTCTTCTCCACAGCGATCTAGAAAACTTTTATCTTATCTATTTGTCTCATATATGATTTTTGTAAATGTCTTTGCAATCTTTTAGAATTCAGTTTAAGACTTCTACTATCCACTAATGTTAACACTTCTTCTAGTGACATGTCCAGCCCAAATATATATCAGTCTTTTAACATTTTTTATGATGTCAATGATATTTGCTTTTTTTTTTTATTCATGTATTTTTTTATTATCTTTTCTTGTTACTCCCAACATCCATCTCTCCATACTTTGCTTTTTTATCTGAAGTCTCTATTGCTCTTCTATTTAATGTCCACATCTCAAACCCATAAGTATTTACTGATGAAACACATTTACTAAAACCATTAATTTTAAAGCACATGGACATATTTCTTATTAATATTAGATTATTTCTATCAAAAGAACTTCATCCATTTTTATGATTAATTCTATTCATTTTTATAATTAATTCTATCATATTTTTATCCATATCAATAATCTGACTAGGCCATATATAATACCTGACCTCTAATTCATTACCATCAGTTTTACTTTCTTCTTTTTTGAAAAGCCCTTATAGCGTATTAATTATATGCTGGACTATTTCCATTATCTTATATTAAACTATTGAATGTCTTCAGAAAAATTGTTTAAACTTTATTTAAGCTTTTTAAATATGTTAAACTGTTTGTAATGGCACACAAGTTAGTATAAGCATGTTTTGAGTGGTATTATTTTTTTCACTTCTTCAGGCATTGCTGTCCTAATCAGTAACAGTACTAGCATGAGATTCGAACCTGAACCTTAGTGATTATTGAATTTTAAGATAATGCTCTAACCAACTGAGCTATTCCCCCAAAAGCAACAATCAGTAAAAATTTTATATATTTATCTATGACATTCATTTATGCATATATACACACACTGTAATGAAATAATAATTGATGCGAAAGTACAAAACTACCTCCATACCTGACACTCATTGGTGTGCTAAATGTAATGAAATAAAATGGAGTGAAAGGAGGTATCCACTGATAATGATCAGATACAAGTCAGATGATGAATAGTTATATATCCTGATGCACTATTAATAAATATCTGAGCATAAATATAACTATTTAATTAAAGATGATGATACTACTTGTAAAGATGAACTAAAGTATTAAGAAGGATACTAATTTTTCAATAAGCTAAATAAAATCAAAAAGTAGGATGTAATGATTAGCATAATTCAGTGACCAGTATTCACATTTTCATGGTATATCCTTGCTTTAGACTATAGATCTATGACATTCTTAATTATATTTTACAGAAAGAATGGCAAGTAATCATTCTTGTCCATAACACCTTTTAATGTGTTTTATTTTCTTCCATATATGAAAATAACTAAATTGGGATAATACATAAAGGCATGGATATGAAGATAGATTATACAGTTTAATAAATTAATAATAAAAATAGAAAATACATTAATCAATTAACAGCACACACATACTTTACAAAATGTAATTACTGATAATTACTGAATATAAATATTAATACCAATACTCACTATATTAAATAAATAATTCTAAAAGTTTAGACAAGATCCAGTAATTGTTACAAAATTTAAAACTTTTTCTTTTCTTATTTGCCTCAAAAATTAAAAGCAAAATTGTTTTAAATCTCTGAAAATAATTCCTTTAAAAATACACTTAGAAAATTTTTATCTCCATGTAAATACAAATTGAAAAAAAAATTTTTTTTTAAAAAAATAACAATTAATAAACTAACTTTCTTTTAAAATGAATTATTAAGATAGATTATAATCAAATATATGTTAATTACATGAACATATTTGACATATATAGATTTTCTATAAGAAATATCAAAATTGCAAAATTATTATGTAACTAAGGTAAATGAAATATTTATTTTATATAGCATTGTGTTTATAAACTGTAATATTAATAATCAGCCATAAAGCTAATGCACATGCATTTTGTAGATTTTTAACTATAAATGAATATTCTCATTTTCAACACAAGATAGAGTCTTTGTGAAAAGATAGATGGATTCACAAAGACTTTATCTTGTGTTTGAAAGTGAGAGTATTCATTTATAGTTAAAAATCCACAAAGTGCAATGTGCATTAGCTTTATGGCTGATTATTAATATAACTAAGGTAAGGAAAACATAACTGATTCTAAATATTTGAATGGAATTGGCATACTTAAACGAATTTAAAGTAATTAGTGATTTAAAGCAAATTTATTTATCTAAATTCAAACATCCCATTATCAATACAATTCCAATATTATAGATTTTTTTATTTTTGGATTGCTATATATTTTCTAAAATTATTTTCCAGCATGATTTTGATCATTTTTCAGGTAAAAAAAAGACTTTACTGAAGCCTCAAAATATTTCCAATATGCATAAAATAAACCTTGTCAAAACCATTTATTATAAGCATAGCTACCTTTTCAGAAATGCATGAACTGGATGGAAGCTTTTTACAACCCATTCCACCCATGAAAATAATATAGCCGTCCATTCACAATTTGGAATAGATTAGCTGAGCTGCTCTCTGATAGAAGCTGGAGGATATGCTGTTAATTCTGAAACATTATAACTCTTTCGCTCAAGTTTGAACTCAAAATTACTTTTTTCTCTGCATTCTGTATATGTTAGTGTTCGTTAAAATATATTTATTTTTCTCCAAATATTTTGTTTTGTATTGTTTAAATTTTTTATCTAGTTTATTTATTCATTATCTGCTATCATCATCATCATCATCATCATCATCAACCATTATCAATCCACTGCAGGATGAAGGTCTCTCCAAGTTCAATCCATCTTCTCCGATCTTTAGCTTCTCTTCTCCACATCACCCCTGCACACTTTCTTATTTCATCCATCCATCTCAAATGTGATCACTTTCTGGGTCTTTTACAATCTCTTGGAATCCAGTTTAAGATTTCAATTGTCCATCTATTATCATCTCTTCTAGCAATATGTCCAGCCCAACTCCACTTCAGTCACCTGTTTGTTCTCTTACCCATACATTACATTTTCGATCTCTTCTTGTTACTCCCAACATGCATCTCTCCATACTTCTTTGAGTGGTCTGAAGTTTCTGTATTGTTCTTCTATTAAGTGTCCAAGTCTCAAATCCATAAGTAAGAACTGGTAAAACACATTTATTAAAAACCTTCCTTTTCAAACACATAGGCATATTTCCTTTTAGTATCAAGTTATTATCTGCTATACTGTTATTTTAATCTCTATACAAACTTCTTTGACTATTTTCCCCTGTTAAATTAATTACATTAAGAGGATTTATCAAAACACATTTTAAAAGTAATTAAACATTTTAGTAGTTAAAATTATTTAGAAAAATACAAAATCTATAATTTTAAATCTAAGCAAATATAATTTCATTATCTTTAAGGTCTTTAAAGACATTATTTTCATTATTTTTTAAAACTATCCCCCTGCATTTATATTGGATTGCATGTTATATACACCTACACAAAGTTTACAAATGTATCAATAAAAATGTAATGTTAAATATATAGACATATGTTTATAAATGTTAGCTTTTATTCATGCTAAGCATGCTTTCGATACATTAAGTATTATAATGATAGCTTTTTTGAGTTTATTATAGATTGTTTTTATATGTTCTTGCTAGCTATTTTTGTATTTAAATTAATTTAAATTTATTGTCTGTTATTCAAATGTATGTAAAATTCTTTAGAGTGCCCACTTTTTTTAAAGGTGATAGTGGTCTTCCTTTTACCCACAGCAAACCCATCATTGGCCACCATCCAAGCCCTCCCTTCCCATCCACCTTTTTTATTCTTTCTTTTAGTGCAAATGACATCCAATTTGGAGAGATCAAATATATGGCCCAATTGTTGTCCATACTCCAAGAACATAGATGAGCATTCACCACATTTTTCAACCTCATTATATAAGCAAGACCTGCAGACAGGCCTGCTCTCATCTCTCTACAGTAAGCATATTTACAGTCAGCTTTGTTGCATTTAATTTTATAAACCATTTGATGTGCCACTTTCTCAATCAGTTTATCTTTCAAGGCATTTGCTAAATGAACTGATGGGTGGCTCAAAAGATAAACTGACTGAGAAAACAGTTCATTAAATGGTTTATAAAATTAAGTGCAACAAAGCCAAGCATAAATATGCCTACTATGCAGAAATGAGGGCAGGCCTGTCTGCAGGTCTAGCATCACATTGTTGATTATATAATGGGGCTGAAAGAGGTGGATTCTCATCTGTATTCTTGGAGCATGGTTAACAGTTGGGTCATAGATTTTATCTCTCCAAAAGGAATCTCATTTGCACTGAAAGAGTGGCTAAATAAAGGGAGAAGAGGGAAGCACTTGGATGGAGGCCAAGGATGGATTTGCTATGGATAAAGGGGCGACCAGTATCCCTGTATCAAAAAAATGGGATCTCTAAAGAACTTTATATACATTTGAAAAATAAACAACAAATTTAGATTAACTTAAGTACAAAAATAGATAGAAAGTATATAAAAACAGTTTATAATAAGCTTACAAGAGCTATTATTATGATACTTAATGTATTGAAAGCTTACTCAGCATGAATAAAAGCTAAAATTTATAAACATATATCTACCTTTTCTGGATTAAGTGTCCTAACATTATATAGTTAACATTACAATTAAAGCAGAGGAGATTAGATAAAGTTCTGATGAAGAGTGCTGGACAGTCGAGACTGTAAAGAAAATAAAGAAGTTTTTTAAAAAAAATTTTCATTGAAATGTATATGATATTATAAGCATTATAATTGTACAGAAAAGAGTTAACAATTCTAGTTATCAGATTATAGTAAAAATATAGTATATACATTTACTAACATCTTTTGTGTCTGGATGTCTATGAAAGATCAAATAAGAAGCTGCACCATTCTTTGCTTCAAACATTTTCCCTAAAGTTTCAGACTGGACCGTTTTACTGCCATCCTGAGCAATTAACTCTAAAATGTAACTAAATGAATATGAATATTATTAGTAATAATAAAATAAAAAACAACATCTATAAAAAGAAAATGACAATAAAAATAGCTGTGTAATAAAAAAATGTATTCTAAAGTAAGCCTTACTTTCCAATCTGTTTAATTGAAAACTCTGTCTGAGATTGGTCTTTTAATACTAGTGACATCTGGTCATTTTTGGATGTAATTTTTATAACAGAAGAGGGATGGTGATTGGTAGGTTGTAAAAGACTGACCATTCTGAAATACAAAAAAAAGAAAACAAACTATTTTATTTTAAGATAAGAAAGTTATTACTAGAAGTAAAATTTAATTCCAATAATACAGAGACTAGTCAAGATGTTATTTTAAAAATTATCGAAAAGAAAATTATCTCTTATTATCATTACTGTAAACAGTTAGGTCATATATTGGTGAGCAAACCTTTCTGCTTCAATACTTGACTAGAAAAAGACAAAAAAACTAACCCTATACCTCTTTGTTGCTAGAATATCATTTGATTGTGAGGGCAGGTAGCTTTAACCATGTCTTGCCATCATGATGTTTAAAATGATGAATATTGTCATTACTATCATCTGCACATTACAAATACAATAAATAAATAAAAATATAATTTCAAATATAAGTACAGTATGTTCATATCTATTGCATTTGAATCCTAATCATCTTGTGGATAACTGAAACTGCAAATAATAGCAAATTCTATTCATATACATATTTAATTGTACACTGATCACAGTTAGACAGCAACAAAAATAAACTAAAAATATAGAAAAATGCAAATGCAAAAAAAGACAGTAAAAAAGAAAGAATAATCACATCCTAACCAAATGAATGCTGAGTATAAAAAATAAGAAAATGGTTGACAGTGAAGCGATTCACAATAGTACTCGTACAGATTGGAATGTGAACAAAATTTATAAATTCTTTTTTATTTAATCATTTGCTCAAACAATGATAATGAGGTTAGATATAGAGAGCTTTCTATATATATATTGACCTGATAGTATATACAAGGGCTTTAAAATTCTGTTTGAAGAAGCTGTTAATAGCAAACAATCAAAATAAGTTAATTCAAGATAATAATCATTGTTGTGATATTATTCAATGCTAATATATGCAAATGTATATGTAAATAATCAGCTTGTCCATTTTCTAGAGATAGTGAAGCCTGTGCCACATCTGTTCATTGCATTATTGTCATTGATAATAAAATACACTTCTTTCAAAGACAGTCACATGTATTAAGAAAACACTTAAACACTGCCAGTGGTGGTTTGCCAACAAACAATTCCTAAATATAAAAAAATAATTGAAAAATAATAAGTGGTGGCCAGCTTTTTTAAAATTTTTATATTGCTTAAAAGTAGGTATTAAACCACTAAACATGTCATCGCTATTCTTTATGCTTTCACCAGGGGTTAACACATAAGCAAAACTCTCCATATAGTAGTGCCCTTTAATGCAAACCAGAGTAGTCAAATGTAAGCAAGAAGGTTTATGCATAAAATCTCTATCTAGTGCCCACTCATTCAATATACCTAGATTAGTTTTAAATCTTGTGGTTTTATCATTGAAGAGTCTCCATTGATTACTCTGGCTTGTACTGAATGGCGCTACTGTATGGAGAGTTTTGCCTCTTATTAAAAGTAGATAGCATGTTACTGTATGCTTATATGCTGGGTACAAATAATATACAAACAATTAAATGAAAGTATTTGATTTAGAATATTTTTATCAATTAATTTTGATATATGTTAAATAAATTATTATTATTAAATTAGAAATCAGTAAAAAAAATAGTAATTATAAAATCACCTAATAAAACAAATACTTTAAATGAAAAGTAACACGTGAAAAAAACAGTAATATGAGTTATAATAATATTACAAACTAGTAGCAGTTATAAACAATGAGGATTTCCAATTCCTCCATAAGCTTTATGATAAATGCTTAGCCAGAGCCAGCACTTAAAATATCTCTGTCAGGAACCCATCCCCAAACCTCTGACCATGGTTTCGTGCTTTGGCTATTTGAGTTGGCTAGCTGGGTTTGAAGACATGTAGATGTCTGAAAATTTCAGATTTTTCTCTCAATAGATAACTTTTAGATAAATGCTTGGATTTGGGTTGGTATTTTTAGATCTAGTGTCTGAACCTACCCTGACACCTCTCTGAGGAGTGCCAAGGCATGAAACCATGGTCAGGGATTTGGGGAGGGGGTTCTGACAGAGATATTTTAAGTGCTAGCTCTGGCTAAGCATTTATCATAAATTCTTGTAGAGGAATTGGCAATCCTCATTGTTTATAACTTACAAGCTTAAGAGATAGGGTCATGTGATATATGACTCTTATTTTGACTATAAATAGTAGCAGTTATAATATATAAATTTACTTAAAAGTAATTAAAATAATAAATAATCAAATAATAGTTGTTCTGGGGGTGATGTATCATTCAAGCCCCATTATAACATATAATAACAACATTCCACTCTTCTTACACTTTAAAGCAAAATATATTTAGTAATTTTATAGTTTCGACTGTTCCTAGCAGTCTTCATCAGATCTTATTATCTACTTTTACTCTCTTTCCTCCACCATTTTCTATCCCATTAATGATAAGTTGCATTTTTAATCCAGGAATTTATAACTATTTAAGCCCTGACCTTTTCCATTATGCTAAATCTTGTGAGGGAATAATTACAATAAAAAAGAAAATTAAAAACAAGTAATAAAACATTAAGCTGATAAGGACAGATACTACACTTTGATTGAGTGGTCAGCACAGCTGCCTTACAAGCAGTTGTTCCGGGTTTGCAGGTTTCGCTTCCCAGCTAGATGCTTTGACACATGAAAAATAACAATAATAATAAGTAATAATTATAAATTTTATTAAACGCACATTATTATATTAAGTAATATTTACTAAGGTTGTAACCTTTAGGAATAAGCGTCTGAAAAATTCGAAGGTAGGGACCTCTACAGGTCTTAGCCACAAGTTTACGCTAGAAAGAAAATAAGTAATAAAATATTATCGATTAAAAACAATAGAAGCAAAAATTCATTTACAGTTAATATAAAACTTACTTCACTAATGTATTGACTTCATTTGTTTTTTTATCAGGATCTTGAAACTAGAAATATATATAATAAAACATATAGTTCAAGATAAGACAAGTTGTCATTTATTGATAATATATTACAAATAAGATTCTCCAAACTCCTAATTTAACTATTCCTGATACAGAGCCTCAATTTTGATTTTTATATTTAGAGAGAGACAGGCAGATAAATTGATAGATAGATAGATAGACAGATAAATAAAAAGACAGACAGAAAGACAGATAGATGAATGAATAGATAAATAGA
Source organism: Epiperipatus broadwayi (assembly GCA_028023455.1). Lineage (NCBI taxonomy): Eukaryota > Metazoa > Onychophora > Udeonychophora > Euonychophora > Peripatidae > Epiperipatus > Epiperipatus broadwayi. The sequence continues at coordinate 535,135 of JAQFVV010000259.1, read as the reverse complement.
TAAAGGAATTGATGTGTGGATGTTTAAAAATTAAAAAATAATATTGACAACCTACTAAAGTCATTCCAGAATTTCTTTACAGAAAAACATTGATTGCCAGACTAGACAACTTTTTATTGGTGAAATCCTCCTCCCCCCTTAATTAAAAATATTTAAATATTTATTTACTGGTCACTAAGTGAATGATAAGATGATTTCACTATAAGCCAGCTAAATAAATAAAAAAAAATTTCACCTTTCTTGAGAATCCTTATCAACTTAGAAATTTTTCCAAATTTCATCTAATCAAAATTTGAGTATGGGTATGGAGGCAAATATGTTAATCATATTTTTTTTACAATCTATGTTAATCATAAACGAAAACAACCTTTTAATATTTCAAGGTAGGGCAAAGGCTTCCATATGAGTCGCTTTTAAAAAAAACAATAAAAAAGAAGAGGCGACTAAGATTGCTATTTATTGGACAATTAAAGAGTTTGGATGTTTTTCTATCTTCATTTCATTCCGAGCTAAACTAAATACATACTTATCAACCAATATCAATTGATTAGCTAGATTGACAATGAACTGGTTAGTAGAAAAAAAAATTGTGCAATTAGAACCTTTTTTTTTTTTAATCAGCTGATATTTGAACCCAGATTATGGAAAAGAAAGATAGATGCGTTTCTGTATTGTATTGTAAAGGCTTGCTTTTGATCAAGTGTTTTTTGTGGTTGTTACCATGGACCAAATATCACGCTTCTATCAACATAAATCTTTTGATTTGACTTTTCTTACTGATCTACAATCACGCATTATCTAAATCTATTTTGTATGAAATTAAAATTTTTTTGTTTGTTTTTCGAAGTCATAATAATGATAATTAAATCTTAATTTTATAATTTAGATTCTCAAATCTATCAGTAAACTACTTAACTTTTAAACAATTTATGAACTACATTTGCTTCTTTCTGTCAATTAGTATTATAAAAAGGATTTATTATTTTATTTAAGACTTTGATAATCTTATAAATACTTTACATGTGATATAAAATAACACTGCCATCTTTTGTCGTTTCAAAGAACTAAAATTGAAAACTTAAAACTAAAATTCAAAACGAACATTAAACCAATACTTATGAAAATATATATATATGTACGTAATTTGAAAATAATACAAAATGTAATCGGTAAATAATTGGAATACTTGATCTTGGTCCTGAACTTATAATATACTTATATGTTAAAATTTTTGTGAAAAGTTGTCTTAGCATTATAGTTTACAATATAACTACTCCCCAACATAAATCTCTAAATGTTCGTAATTTACAGGATCTAAACTTTTATAAACACTCTTCCTGAAGACTAAAATATTACCATCAAAATAATACTTGATTATTAACATTTAGAGATAGACTTACATTAGCAAATAAAAATGTTATCAACCAATTTTTGGCACGTATTTCTCTAACACTGCAGTCCATCGCTCTATCAATGAGATAAATAGGCCAAGATCATATAAATAAGTAATAGTAATAATAAATTTATATATATCAGTAATATATAAACATATGAAATAAGGAAGTGTGATGCTGGGATTATGTGGAAAAGAAAGGTTGGGGATAGGAGAAGATGAATTGTACTTGGAGAGACCTTCATCCTACAGTGGATCAATAATAATTAAAAATGATGATGATGATATATATATAAGCTTGCACATACAAAATAATATTAATGATACAATTTGTATTTGATGTAGATTTTGACTGTTTTCAAATAGAATCACGCAGTTATGAAAAATCCAGCACACTAATAAATCTAGAAAGAGTGTGTGTGACTACATGATTGACTAAGAGTGTAAGACTGACCAAAGATGATTCATGATTATATTCATACACTGGGTGAAAATGAAAATATATAGAAAATGTTTATTGTTACATCAATACAATATGCAAGCAAATTAACATAGATTTGAAAACTCAGAGCTATTTTAAATTTCAGACCAAGCTGCCTATTAGATATATGAATGCATTAATTCTAGTTTTGAATCATAATCTTTACTGATGAAGGTAAAAGATGAAAGATCAATAGATAAAAAATGATGTTATAACATTATACCATATAGTGCCCATTGAATATACAAGTTTACAGTAGATGGCTCTATGGCAGTAGTCTCCAAAGTAGAGTATGTATACTCCAGGGGGGACACAAAGTGATACTTGGGGGTATGCCAATATAATGTGAAATAACACTATTTCAAAATATAATCATTATTTAATGGGAAAATGCATTTTTGTTAGCTTTTTAGAGGGAAATTAAGAATTTAAATTTAGCAGAATTTAGAATCGATTTCTGGTGGCAAATTAATTTTATATCTGGCAACACTGTTTATGTCCTGGCTGCTCATTTCACCATTGTGCAAATGCCCGATAGGTCATGTATCATCATCGAGGGAATTTTATAAACTGTACAGAACTTATATAGATAGCTGCGTGTATTATAATAACTATGATTAGTTGACACTTAAATGCTATTGATTTTAAATCCCTCATAACAAGAATAATTGGTTAAAAAATTGCCCGCAAAAAAACCATGAGCTGAAGATTCTTCTGATAGTGCTTTTACTTCCAGTGCCTAACAAGAAAGTAAAAGTGCTGATACTGATAACTGTTCAAGTCCATGAGCAATCGTGCCAAGAGATAAAAATATTAACGATATGTCGTGTACAAAAAAATTGTACCAAAAAGTTTGAAATTATCAAACAGACTACTTAAAAGTTGGGTTTACATCAAAAGTAGTTAATAATGAATCCTGCTCTATATATGTATTATATTATGAGATGCTATCTAATGCTTGTATGAATAAGGCATTAAAAAGTAAACATCCCAAACATGAACCCAAACCATTGCAATTTTTTGAACAATGTTTAAAAACATGCAATACTCAAGATAGTAATTAAAAAAAAATTGTTACACTTAATGATAAATGTTTAGAAGCTTCTGTTAAAGTTTCATTCTTAATAGCAAAAGATAAAAAGCCACATACCATTGGCAAAACACTTGTTCTTCCTGCTATAATAAAAATGGTGCAAATAATTCATGAGGAAGAATATACTGGGAAACTAAAATGTATCCTCTTGTCAGCTAATACTATTTCTAGGTATATAGAAATTATTGCTGATAATTTAAGGAAATGATTATTAAAAAAAATTACTCAATATGGAAAATTTGCTATACACCTGGATGAAAACAGAGATGCCATCAACTTTGCTCAGTTAATGGTATTTATTAGATATTTTTTAAATAATGAATTGCACAAAGCACTATTTTTTTTGGTGAGTCACTTGAAAAAAAGATGTACAGGAGAAGACATCTTTTCAAAAGCAAACAATTTCTTTGTTACAAATAACATTTTATGAGAAAAATGTGTAAAGTGTAATCAATGATAAAGCAGCTCTTTTAACTGGAAGAAAAAAAAGGATTCAAGGCAAAGGTAATTGAAATAACAGTCCATATGAAAATTGTATATCCAACAGCAAGCTATTTCAGCAAAGAAATTAGAGCCAGAAATATATCATGTGCTGCAGGATGTTATATAGTTGATTTTGTAAAAAGAAGACTTGAATAGTAGAATAGTTTTGATAATATGCAACAAAATGGACAGTAGCCACAAAAATCTTCTGTATCATACAGAAGTTTGTTGGTTATCTCGAGGGAAAGTCCTAAAAAGAGATGTTGAACTGAAAGATGAATTACACTTTTTTTTTTGGACATAAGATAAGAGTTCAAAGTCTGCCTGCTTTTTCAGTGATGATAAGTGGCTGTTGGTAGTATATTACTTAACTGATATTTTAACAAAGTAAACATACTCAATTTGTTTCTTCAAGAAAAAAGTGACAGATGATATTTTAACAATGTCCGAGAAAGTAGCTGCATTTCAAAAGAAAATCATGATGTGGAGAGAGAAATTTAGAAAAGGTATCTTTAAAAATGGTTTCCATTATTGTATGATTTTGCTTCTGAAAATGAAGTAAATATGGAACAAATTAAAAGCCTTATATCTACACATTTAAAAAATTTGGAGACAGAATTTTGTAAGCAGTTTACAAATCTTCCTAGTCTTAAAACAGAGTTTTAATGTGTGAACCCATTTGCTGAAAATATAAAAATAGACCATCTTTCAATTACAGCTCAAGAATAGTTAATTGACATGAAAGAACGAATAATGTTACAATCCGAAATTTTAAAAAAAATCTCTTCATAATTGAGAGATGGAATTGAAAACCGAATATCCAGATTTACTAGGCACAGCAACAAATACAATCTTACCATTTAGTTCTATGATACCAAATGCAGATAATTCAGGTTTATGCTCCAACAAGTTCTCATAGTGCTGAAGTAGTAGAAGATTTTTATATGGATGTACAAAAGGCTTTTGATCAGAGTAAACAACATTTTAAAATCATTATGGGAGACTTTAATGCTAGAATTGGTAAACAAATGAAAGATGAAAGTGCTATAGGTAATTTTGGTTATGGTAATAGAAATGAGAGAGGACATAGACTTGTGGAGTTTGCAGAAAAAGAAAAACTTTATATTATGAATTCTTTTTTTGAGAAAAAATGTTAAAATGAAATGGACATGGAAGCATCCAAATGAAGATACAGCAGAATTGGATTATATTTTGACTAACAGAAAATACATATTTTAAGATTGTAATGTTCTTAATAAATTTAACACAGGAAGTGATCATCGATTAGTAAGGTGTAAGTTACGTGTTAATGTAAAACTAGAGAGACAAAAATTATTAAAAAAAACAATATTTACAGTTGATATTCCTAATCTTCAGAAACATTCTAATGAATTTAAATTAGAACTTACAAATAGGTTTCAAGAATTAGTAGACTTTGAACATGGTTCAGATTTAAATGAAATTAATATGAAAATAACTGATACACTTTTAAAAACTGCAACAAAGATAGCTGGTAGAAAAAAAGAACCATTGACGAATAAAATTTCTACTGAGACTAGAAAATTTATGAAGAAAATAAGGAATATGAAGATATATAAAAATGTTGCATTAAAAAGGATTGAATATCTCAAATTTTGTAAAATGGTGCGGAAAAGAGTTGAAAATGATATAAGAAAGTATAACTGTGAAATAGCAAGGAAAGCTGTAGAAGAGAATAAAAGTCTTAAGAGTGTAAAACAACATTTTGATATTGATAAAAAATTTATATCTGCAATAAGAAAAAAAGATGGAATTATTACTAAAAAGAGAGATGACATCATGAAATGGGTAAAGACTTTTATCAAGAATTATATAGTAATAAAGAACAAATATCTCCTATATCTATTGCATCTTCCGAATTGCCCAGAATTTTAAATGAAGAAGTGAGACATGTAATTAAATGTATGAAGAAAGGAAAGGCTCCAGGTAATGATAGAATTACAGTTGATATATTAAAAGAAGCAGATGAACAAATAGAAACAATTTTAGCAAAGTTATATACCAATTGTCTAAATGATAAAGATATACCAGATAATTTAAAAAAGGTGATAAAGAAGGTATTAGAAATTACAGACTTATCAGCCTTCTATCAGTTTTATACAAAATTTTTACCAAGTTAATTACAACTAGTCTACAGAAAACATCGGAATTCCACCAACCAAGAGAACAAGCTGGATTTAAAAGTGGTTTTAGTACAGTAGATCATATCCAGGTATTGAGAGAAGTTATAGAAAGGACAAATGAATATGAGTTGCCATTATACTTTGGATTTGTAGATTATGAAAAGGCATTTGATTCTATAAACATTTCTTCAGTAATTAAAGCATTGGATCATCAAGGTATAGATCCAGGATATTGTCATATTTTAAAGAATATTTATAAAAATACAACAGCAACAATTAGTTTACATAATTCTACTGGGAAAGTCAACATTGAGAAGGATGTAAGACAGGGTGACTCTATATCTCAAAAACTTTTTACAGCAGTGCTGCGAGAAGCATTTTGTGGATTAAAATGGGAAGCTAAAGGAGTGAAAGTAAATGGAGATTATTTAAGTCATTTAGATTTTGCAGATGATGTAGTTGTTTTTGCAAATAATGCTTTAGAGTTGCAGGAAATGTTGCAGGAGTTATCAGATGAAAGTAGAAAAGTAGGACTAAAGATAAATGTTAAAAGGATTAAAGTAATGTTTAATAGATTTTCTCAAAGTATGAAAATAAAGATTGATTATGATGAGTTAGAAGAATTTAACAGTTACAAATACCTTGATCATATTATTAATACATATGGAAACATAATGGATGAAATTAATCATAGAATTAAATTTAGTTGGAGTGCTTTTGGCAGAAATAATTTGACACTAAAAGGAAATATGCCTATGTGTTTGAAAAGGAAAGTTTTTAATAAATATGTTTTACCAGTTCTTACTTATGCATATGAGACTTGGACACTTAGTAAAAGAGCAATACAGAGACTTCAGACCACTCAAAGAAGTATGGAGAGATGCATGTTGGGAGTAACAAGAAGAGATCGAAAACGCAATAATTGGGTAAGAGAACAAACAGGTGTTACTGACCTCATTGAAAAAAATTAAAAGACTGGAGTTGGGCTGGACATATTGCTAGAAGAGATGATAATAGATGGATAACTGAAGTCTTAAACAGGATTCCAAGAGATTGTAAAAGACCCAGAAAGAGACCACATGTGAGATGGATGGATGAAATAAGAAAGTGTGCGGGGGTGATGTGGAAAGAGAAGCTAAAGATCAGAGGAGATGGATTGAACTTTGAGAGATCTTCATCCTGCAGTGAATTGATAATGGTTAATGATGATGATGATGATCTGTGTGAATTAGCATTTTCTATAATGATAACAATTAAAACCAAATACAGAAATAAATTAGAGTTTGAACCAGATCTTCGAATTACATTAACAGAAGGCATCAAACCAGATTTTTCCGATATTACTAAACAAATACAATCACATTCTAATTCAAAATGTAAATTTATAATTGAATTTTAATTTAAATGTATGTATATTGTTTAAAATAAATAAATAACAAATAATTTGATTTTTGGCTACACACACATATATATTATATTAAAGAGAGTACAACTTATAATTATTTTCATTCTAGGATTATAGGGTCAAAAAGTTTGGAGGTTACCACTCTATGGTACACCATGTAATGAATTATGTTCAAGACACATATATCATTTTAAAAAGTAATATCATATGAATTCTAATGTCTAGATATTGTTACCCATCATGTGATAAAATATGTAGCAGAAAATAATGAGATTCTTATCACATTTTGGAAAATTATATAAAAAGTTATATAGTGCTATAGTATAAGGTCTGCCCACCCCTCATATATGTATGTAAATGGATTATGTCCAGTACATGAGGGTCAGATTGACTTATGGTAAACATGGGTAGGATGAGAAGGTTGGCACCCATGTCGACTTTGAGCATTCCATCATCAGATTTTCAATTAAATAGATGGCTGAAGAGTTGTTGGGTGGAATGGATTGAAGCCTGTCCATTAATGTATGAAGATTGGATATCTTAATATAAGCTGAGCATTGATTGCATATATGTGTGGAGATGATCATTTGGACCAACTGATGAGTGCTGATTTAGCATGAAATACATATATTGGTGATTATTTATCTTTCCGTGTGTGATCAAGTGTGTCAGCAGTATAAGATAGTGTGGATAGCTGAGGGTTATGTGAAAGTACGAGTTCAAATCACCTATATATTACATATTGGAGTGCAGGCATAAAAAAGGCCTGTACTGTGGGGAAAAAATCATATAATAAATAAGCAACATAAGTTACTGAGTATCTTAAAATGTATAAATAAAATCTACAAAATATACAATAATGAATATATATTAGAAGCAATATTTCACCAACTATTGTAAGTGTAAGTAATTATTGGACACCAAATGCTGCATCATCAGACTAGTTTTTAACTATCTTCAGTGAGAAACATGCTCAAACACATATCTATCACATAGGTTTTAGGCTAATGATGTGAGATTCAAAAACAGTGTAAGATGAAGATAATTAATATGAAAGGTAATTCAGAATTGTAAATATAATATTAACATTCAGTGTCTCTAAATTAGATAAACTTATGGAAAATGGTTCTGGACTAAGGAAAAATGCAATGAATTGATGTTACCAATGCAGATATTGCGGGCAAAAAGAGAAAGTAATGTAATGCTTTATTTGAATATATGATATATTATATAGTAATGATATCAATGGTATATTTATGATATAATCTTCTCTTTTTTTTTCAGGAATTCACTATTATCATCCAAAAGTTTTCCATATTTTCTCTTCATATCTTTGCCTCTGATAGAACATCTTTTTCCATGTTGCTTATTAATTATTTTCCACTATTTCTTTGCTCTTCCTATTCTTTCTCTCACTTTCATTTCTTAATAAATCATCATGTCTTCTATTTGATTTTATTAATTCTTTAACATAATTATACCATTTTAATCACCATTCTGTATGCCTCTCATGACATTTTTTTAACTCCAAACACTTCTCTAATCTTTTGATTTGTCCTTTTCTCTGGTGATTTTCTGGCTAATCTCACCTATAATCCTATTTCTGTCATCAACAATATTGTTCATTTTCATTTATTATTATTTTATCTCTTATAATAATACACTCTAAACTAGCCTATCATACATAAGTCTTTTAATTTTTATCAGTTATATTACAACTCTGTAAAACTGATTGGGGTATTCTTACTACCCACTTATTTTACCAATTCTTCTATGGAGTTCTTTCTTTGATTAAATGTTATTAATAACTTTTACTAAAAATATTGTATAAAAACAAATATTTGAAAGAAATGAAAAATTAGAGTAAAACATCAAATGTTTTTTTATCTGATTTCATGATAATATATATATACACAATCGTTTTTTTTTCTTTTATTGCGTTGGTTTTTAATAATTGTCACAGGATTCAACTATTCATTATAGAATTTGTTTTACACAGCATGACAAGACTTGATGGCTTTTCTATTTTATTTTATTTTCTGCTGTGATTAATTCGATTTATTCATAGAAGTTAAGAAATATTTAGTGGCCGAATTACTAAAGGTGGCTGAAAATATAGCTTATGCTAACAGAAAAAATTACTTTCTTATAAGTAATCACTTTCTCACCATTTTCCACATCATAAGGATTACACTACCGAATTAGATGATCAATGCAAATTGAAAATGATTTAGATAACTGTTTTGAAAAAACGATGGATAAAACAAACAACAAATTAATAAATATTACTGCCTACTATCTAGATCCAAAAATCTACACATATAAATACTAGTAATGTTGCCCTGTACTATTTAATAAATTGGTAGACTGATGGGATTAAGATTTAAACATCTTTGAAACAAAGTTCATCCCTATCTCTTTCAGTGCTAGGAGATCACATGACTTCCTGGAAGATTAAGCATTCAATTATTACTATTCAAATTTCAAAGGTCATTGTGATTTAGCAATAGGTGATGATTTTGCTTCTGCCCTTCAGATTCCAAGTTGGATTAAAATTTTTCTTTAAGGTAATTGACCTATAACCAACTTAGGTACTCATTCAATTAATGGCTAATAAACAATCCAAGTTGGATTAAAATTTTTCTTTAAGGTAATTGACCCATAACCAACTTAGGTACTCATTCAATTAATGGCTAATAAACAAATATCTAATTATATTTAAATAAAGAGAATAAAACAAAGAAGAAAACCTATTTGAAGAGGAACAACAGAGATATGTTTGTCCTGAAGTGGGTTATACAAAAGTTATAACAAAGCTTTTACTTGGTTATATAAAAAAAAAAGTCTAGACAAATTGAAAGCCATTATTAGAAGACTATAAGGTAAATAATATTGACATCAAACTATGGTAATAAAATGCAAGCTGAGGCATAAAAATAGTAACAAAAAGTGATATAATATATTGGTAATAAGTGTACATTTATCAAGGTTACTTATATTTGCAAATATATTTATGTTATCAGTACTACTTTTAGTAATTTTAAAATAAAAAATAAGTTAATAAAGATTAACACAAATTAAAAAACATATATCTAGTAAGAGATTGGTATTTTTTTCATCAAGCTACTTGAAAGATTATAAACTTTTTTATAGAGAGTGTGAGTAAAAATTAATGCAAACATGTAAATATGTGATGTTTAATTAATTATATATATATATGTGTGTGTGTACATCTATTGCAATGAAATAAAGTCATACATCATGTGACTTAATTTAATAAGCTTGTATACTACAAATGTTATATAATGTGCGTGAATAGCCAACAAGCTTTTCCTAATATCTTTATCCCCAGACCAGTTTCTAGCTGTTGGCACTCATCATTGAGGCTCTAGGACATGTCTGAATGCTAGAACTTTACTGATGAAAGTCAACAGCTAGAAATTGATCTGAGGATAGGAATATTTGGAAAAGCTTATTAAGAGCTAATCATGCTCATTATATGTATATCAATGTATAATTTATTGTACTAAAAATAAATATAATATTGTAGTAATATATATAATTTTATATAAAAATATATCTATTTGGTCAAGCATTGGTGGTTGAGTGGTCAGCACAGCTGCCTTACAAGCAGTTGTCCTGGGTTTGCAGGTTTGTTTCCCGATGCTTTGACACATAAAAAAAAATATCTACTTGGATAAAATTTCATTACATATGTATTCTATGAAAATCTTCATTTTAATGTATTGTACCAGTCAATGCCTATCCTGTAGATTCTTACCATGCACACAAAATCAAACTTGAGGTTATTGTCACACATGACATCCTAATAAACCCAATATCAAACTCCAAAATGAATGAATTAAAGCTTTTTAATTGAAGTTTTAAATGAAAGAGATCAAACCAAAGCATATTTCCTGATCTCTCCCTTATCAAAACTCTATTGCCATCCTAACTGATATCATGAGATTGGCCATACCATACCTTTGAAAATCAAAATTTTAACCTTGCCTTTATGCGCTACTTTCGAAAAAAGAAAACCCTCTCCATACTACTATCAACGAAATAAAAAATAAAGATGTCAGCATGTCAGCAAAGTTTTAATAATCAATAACGTATCATCCCATAAGCTTTTACTCAGCCAACTACTTATCTCAAGTAAATAGTGGATTATGATATTATTGAAAAATTTGTATAATCTTGTTGGGGATAGAGTGAAATAAGATTAAACACTCACAAATAAAATAATTTAAAAGAAAAAAATATTTATTTCCCCCAAATAAACCCCATCACCATTTGCAAACATGAATAAAACCGATTTTATTAACATAAGCATTATAATAAAAGAAAAATCCAAAAGTAAACTGATTTAATTGACATACAGACCCCCCCCCCCTATTTTCTTCATCTAAATACCCTTGAATAAAATGGTCTGGTTAAGCATTACTTTACTTTCAGATAATAGCAAATATATATATATATATATGTACGTCTATTTACATATCCTTCCCACTTCTGTATTAAACATTTTATAAGTGTGCATTCTGTATACAAATCAAAAGCACATAAAAGCAAAATAATATAATTTCAAGCAATTTAAATTTCTTTCTACTATGCGCATGTATGTGTTTACAAGAAACAACAAAAATAAAATAAAAATACACATATATACATCTAAACATCTAAGCTTTCTAAAATTAATGTGAGAGTATTGTTTAAAGTAGAAAAATTCAACACTTTGTGGATAAACAAGATAACATATATATAATGCAAAAAATATCTATCAATAAAATTCATCTTATCAAAGCATACTGATAATAATAAATACAATAAAAAATTATACCATCTGGAATTTTCTGGTTTCTTCCTCTGGACTTCGGAACTTCTGAGTGAGCTATAAAATGTGGCAACAGGGTGGCAAGGACTTTCCCTTCTTTTTAGCAGAATGTATGCTTTGAGGTGTTCATCATCATTATCAGCTGGCATTGATGGCTACATCACAGTAGTGTAGAAGAAGTTGGACTGGTGCACTGATGTGGGGAGTTTACTCCATCAGATTTCTACAATATTTTTCTTCTTTATCACAGCAACAGCAAAGTGCTAATTATTTGCATGACTTTTGAGGGACTTTCATTCATAGCCAGGCTCAGCTCTGGTCCTTTGTTACTAATTTCTTTAATGTTTGATGACCAGCATCTCTTTCTTAAATCTCAGCAGTCTTCAATGAACATAGAAAATCAGTCAGATGGTCTTCCTAGACTCATGGTCAAATGCTTAATCACGTGAGCACTTCATAGCAGAAACCAGCACAGCAGACCAAAAACACAGCAAGGCAAACAAAACTTTCAAGGAAGAGATCAATAAAAAGAGAAACCTCCTCAGCCACTGCTGAACACCTTTTATAGCACTCTCCACACAATACAAATTGAGTAGCCCCTGTCATTATTGCATCAGCTGCCTCCAATTTTTTGGCAAATTGATTGCAACAATGAATATACTTTTTACACCTTATTTTTCTTTATCTTGCATTTTTATCATTACTTTTCCACTCAGACCATCTTAATTGATCCAGGAGTTTTGTTTACATCAATTTTCTCAATTTTAATACAATGGGAAAGTTTTTTCACTTTTTCCTCTTACAAAAGATTGAAACAACTCTAAAATAAAATCACTCTAGATTTTCTCTGCCGATATTGGCATTTAAATTACTTTACATTTTTGTTTTTAAAAATAAAATGCAAAGCACAGGATGACCATTTCCATCCATGAGTGAAAATTAAAATTTGGTCAAACAATAACAAACTGCATTTGCTTTAACTTATTAACAGAAAAGATATATGACAAACATAAAAAAATAAATAAATAGACATGTAGAACATTTACAATCACTTTGATCATCCACTTTGATCATCCCTTTATATATATATTCTAACACGTGAACAATTTACAAATTCAAATTGGAAAACTTCGTGATAGTTAAAAATAAAAAATAAAAATCATATCTGAAAATTATAAATCAACCTTTTTAATATTTTATTTACTCCTATGTGTAGATAAAAATATATGTTCAGACCATTATCATTCATTCAATAGTATGCTTATATAATTTCGTACTTTATTTATTACTATAACTTCTATAAAATATAAATCTATATACATATAAGTGGTTGAAGCTTTTGCCACCTCGTGCATGGACACTCTAAATGTGCCTGTCACAATATACATCTACATATGTAATTATTAAATAACATAGCATTTTAAATATATATAAAATGTATATGTATAAAAACTACCCTTTAATCATATGTTACAAATAGATAATACTCTATGTCAATAAATGTTTTAAAAGAATTGGGGAGGGGAGACAACCATTCTTAAAGCTTACTTTTAAATAAATTGATATTCATTGAAAGGGTTGGAACTTTTAAAAATTAATAAAATGATTTAATAATTTGGTTCTTAAATAAATTTGTCGTCCATTTCCAGCACTGCCAATGAAATTTAAAAGTAAGCTTCAAGAATGCCCCCCATCCATTTTTTTTAAGCATTTGTAGACATGGAGTGCTGTCTATTCATAGTGCATGAGTAAAGGGTAGTTTGCTTATATATATATATATATATTGTAACGGGATGGGGGTGGGTGATAATGGAATGGAAAGTAAATGAATCTGAGTGATGGCAAATCATCATCACTCCCAGTCAACAATTTATAATGAAATATCAATAATTTGATACTTTGAAAAATTATCTATAAGTAAACTAAAGATATAAGAGTATGAGATTAAAACATCTTTGAGAACATTGAGAGATCAGAAGCTAACTCAGAAGAGCAACCAAAAGCATAATAATTAATCATCAACCAGCATTATAAATAAAAGTAAGTATGAGTACTCAATTGAAATAATCACTCATCATGAATGATCCACAATATAATACATCAGTACAGTAAATCAACAGTCAACCTTGTGACTGGATTGGAAAATGGGTCTTCTGTAGACCAGGTTAACTATTGAGCCTTTGCCAGCTTGGGCAATTATATAACATGACTTGGATGCACTAGTTTAGTGCCTATCCATTAAAATTCACAATAATCAGAAATCAAAACAATAATGCTGGGACATTTAAAACAAACTGATCATCATCAATGCTCTGGCCACTTGTACTGGCCAACAATAAACTTAAATTTTTAATAAAACTAAAGTAAAATAAAAAATAGTAGTGCATGGGCTTTAAAGAGTATCCTCTTTTGCGCCAACCAGAATAATGATTGATCATCACTGGATGCCCAGAGCACTAAACACATCCCCATTTATCTGCGTCCAAAATCTAGCTCAGAGAACATGGGCTCTATTACTGTATGTGAACAAGAGATGATGGAATACAATTTTTAACAATTAAATATAAGTTTATTAATAACAACAAAAAATAAATAAATAAATGATTATGGTCTTATAAGGATTCTGATTTTGGTTGCTCTTCTGAGTTAGCTTCTGATCTTTCAATGTTCTTAGTGATGTTTTAATCTCATACTCTTATATCTTTAGTTTACTTATAGATAATTTTTTCAAAATATCAAATTATTGATATTTCATTATAAATTGTTGACTGGGAGTGATGATGATTTTCCATTACTTGGATTCATTTACTTTCCATTCCATTATCACCTACCCCCATCCCATTACAGATGGTGCTCCAGGTTGGGTGCCAAATGTAACCGGACCACCATACAACCCTTTTATTATTTCAGTTGTAACAATTTCCTGATGAGCATGCTGCAGGAAGGAACTACCAATTGGCATTACCCAATGCAGATGTCAAACCCTCCCCCTACAACAAAATTTCCTGCTCATCAGAGGATGTAGCACCATAGAGGCTGGAAGCATCTAGACATTTCTATGTTTGGTTTTCCAAATGGCACCACTAGAGTTCCATCTCACTACAACCTGACTTATCTAGGTCTAGTTATGCCAGATGTAGCTCAGGAGGCATGAAATTCTCATGATCAAGTGCACTGAATGATGAGTGATGCAATAAAAACAAAGTAGAATTGGACAACTGAATAACTAAATTTAATTTTTAATAACAATAATTTTATTTAATAACAATTAATATGCAAGTTCTAATAAAGTTCATTCCTATCCATGTGATGACTCATTTTCATTTCATTTATGGAAAGGTTAGAAGCAGTTTGTTGATCAATAGTTCATTTGCAATTCATTTTAATAAAGTTCATCCTTCATTTCAAATGAAGGCTCATTTTGATGTATCTTAGGTAAAGGATTCAAAGGGTCTTTTATCTAGTAGACGTCTACCAATACTGCATGAATATTTTGCCACTCTTTATTCCATATCTGTACATCCCTTTTAGGTAGGTAAATAGGTAAGATGAGCTATTCCAGATCTGTAAGGTTTCTATAATTCAGTCGATTATCAATGTACATTGGTGCTCATAAGTTTCATTATATTCTTTGTATACAATCGAGATTCATGTAAGTATTAAGCATTTATAATTTTATATCAATATGCAGATAAGAATTTAGAGTCTATATAGTATTTCATTACATTTATCAAATCCAGTAATGTAGTTTAAATTACTCCCACAAAATTAATATTCAGGTAAGTATTAAGCATTTGTAATTTTATATCAATATGCAGATAAGCATTTAGAGTCCATATAGTATTTTATCAAATCCAGTAAGAGTTCATATAGTATTTTATCAAATCCAGTAATGTGGTTTAAATTACTCCCACAAAATCAATATTCAGATAAGTATTAAGCATTTGTACTTTTATATCCATACAGGTAAGCATTTGTAATTTTTATTTAGTGATATAGTATAACCATTATGGTCTAGAATAGGAGCCATCAGATACAAAAAGAAAACGCCTCCTTGGCAATATAGCAACTATGACCCACCACCATGGTATCAGCACCAAAGAAATCAGACACCACCATGGAAAAAGCAAAGAAGATATTCAACAGGCAATGCACAGAGCCCTTACCAAACCAGAGTTATAAGAAATCAAATAGTGATGATAACCTGCAAAGAAGTGTGGGTAGAACCATGAACTACAGAAAAGGGGACAAGAGGAGCCACCATGTGATGTCTGGCCTGACAAATGTCCAAAGATGGGACAAGAAACTGATCCCAAAAGACTCAATTATAAAGGGTTAAACAAGGAAGGACCTCGATAAATGATTCCTCACCTAGGGGTCCTAGTAATAAGCCAAGGAATCAAGTGAAAACTAATAGCAAATGTTTAATGGCTAATATGATTTGTGATTGGGAAAAGAAAGTCCCTCATTATAATATGCAACAATGTCCCAAAATCAAAATAATGCTGGAGGGGATTATTGTTGAAACTTTGTTGGACTCAGGAAGTCAGGTGTCTGTGATCTCTGAAGAGTTGTATGGCCAAATGAAAATGTTAAATCCTGACATTCAAACCCTACCAATCAAGGCAACTCAAGTCACCTTGGCCACTAACAGGAAAGCTTGGGTGGAATCCAAACAGATATGGATTCAAATGTGGATAGGAAAAACCCAACTTAATCATGCCTTTTTAATAATGAAGGGACTAATACATGAAGCTTTGGTGGGAGCAGATATAATGCACCAAATTCAGTGCACGATGGATTTTCAGAAGTGTCAAGTCATGTGTGGAGGTGAAGTCATACCCTTTACTCCAAAAGAAATACATCATTCAATGGGAATGGGTTGTATCCAGAAAGATCCACCATGGCAAATGATTGAATCAAAGATTCAAGAATCCTCACTGATAAAAGAAAGGCAGGAGCAGATAGAAAAGCTGCTAAAAGAATATCAAGATATTTTCTCAGAAGTACCAGGGATTATTCATGGGTATGAACATCGAATAAAGATGACAGATGGGCAACCATACCAGTCCCGGTCATATCCCATGCCCCATCAGTAAAAACCAGAAGTAGAAAAGCAACTGACAGAAATGATAGGATGGGGAATCATTTCTAATTGTTAATCCCCTTTTAACAATCCACTAGTAGTTGTAAAAAAAGGATGGTACAGTCCATTTATGCTTGGATGCCCATCAACTGAATAGAATAACAGTGCCAGATCGTAATATACCACCTCTGATTTATGAATTACTAATAAAATTTTGTAGGAAAAATATCTTTACTACCCTAGACATTACTGCCAGCTACTGGCAAATTAAGCTGCACCCTGAAGATAGGAGATATACAGCATTCTGGTACAATGGATATTCATATCAATTTAACAGGATGCCCTTCAGGTTAAAAAACAGTGGCTCTGGCCTGCTGAAATGTCTAGACAGAGTGTTGTCCGATGAAATCAAGCAAGTTGTAACAATGTATGTTGATGATATGGTCATTGCATTGGAGAATTTAGAAGAACACATCCAACATTTAGGACTTTTTTTAAAAGAGTGTAAAGGAAAGGGAATAAAAATTAACATAAAGAAGAGTACCTTGGTAGCGGGGAAAGTAAAATTTTTGGGCCACATCATCAACAGTCAGGGCATCAGACCTCAGTACGAAAAGATACAGGCTATTCAAGAGTTCCCAAGGCTCAAGACAAAGAAGTAAATTAGATCCTTCCTCAGGCTTTGCAACTTTTATAATAAGTTTTATAAAGATTTTGCCCTTGATATGGAACCCTTACTTCAATTAATAAGGAAGGATGCACCATGGAAATGGATCAGTGAACAAGAAGAGAACTTTGAATCAATTAAGAAGAAATTTCTGGAGCAAGTAATGTTAACTTACCCAGACTTTAGTCAGTCATTTTATCTTCAGATGGATAGCAGCAGTTATGGCCTGGGAGCTACCCTGTTCCAAGTTCATGAAGATAATCAACCGAGAGTTTTATATTTCATTAGCCGATTATTAAAAGGCCCAGAGTTGAATTATGCTGTGACAGAGAAGGAGGCTCTGGCCATTATATGGGCATTTCAGAAGTTTGCCAATTTCTCCTTGGGTCACAAGTGATCATTATTTCAGACCACAAAAGTTTAGAGTTCCTGAACCACAGTTACTTAACCAATAGCCGTTTGGTGAGGTGGAGCCTGTTGCTTCAGGAATTCGATTACATGGTTCAATATTGTAAAGGGTCGGACAATGTAGTTGCAGATGCATTGAGCCGAAACCTTATAAAGTTGGAACAACAACATTTGTGTGCAGATAATGTGTGCATTGTGGCAGCAGGTCTAAGCAGTACAGAAGATGTTGAAACCAGTCTACGTCAGCTGGAAGATCATCAGAAAGATGATGCATATTGTAGACAAGTGTTTGACCAAATCAAAAAGCAGAAAGGGATCCTGAATCAGGAAGCTAACCCAGTGGAAGAACAATGGAAACAATAATCAGTCAGAAAAGGGGTTTTGCAATATTGCCTCGCTACTTCCACTGATCAGTGGCGAATTGTAGTGCCTTTAAAGATGCACAATCCACTTATTATATACACCCATAGATTATATGGACATTATGGTGCGGAAAAAACTTACCACATGTTATGAAATTGGTTCTATTGGCCAAAGCAATATGAAGATGTAGTATCATTAATAAAAGGATATGAAATTTGCCAAAGAACCAAGCCACTGAATAAATCTTACTCAGGGTCCTTGAACCCACTTCTTGCAAGGAAGCCTAATGAAATTCTAGCAGTGGATTACTATGGCCCCGTGCCCCCATTTCAGCAAATGAAGTATTTGATGGTTGGGTATGACATATTCACCAAATGGGTAGTTGCATATCCCATACCTTGAGCCAATGCCCAGAACACTATAAAAGTGTTACAAAACCGACATTTTAGTAAAGTGGGAAAACCACAACTAATCATCTCTGATCATGGCACCCCATTTGTCTTGACTGAATAGAAAAAATGGATCAGCAAGGAGAATATAAAGCATGTACTGACATCTATTCATAACCCTCAATCCAATCCATGCGAACGTGTAGTGTGGGAGCTGGGATGGTTATTCAGGGTATACTTAAACACGAATCACCATGGATGGGTTGACCAAGTCCAATGAGTCGTCAACTATATTAACTGGACACTGAATCTGTCAACAGGTTTTGCACCTGTGCAACTTCATTATGGGAAATCTATACCCATGCTTTATCGTACAAAAATTCCAATAGTGCCAGATATTATTGATAAGAAGAAAGATCAAGAAAAAGCTCTTCAACAGTTAAGAAAGAGTAGTGAGATATGGAAAAAGAAATACATGAGCTCATCCCATTCCTTTCAAGTTGGAAATCGAGTGATGGTTCGTGGATGTCCAGTAAGTCATCCCAAATGAAACATATATAAAAAGTTTCAGGATATTTATGGAGGCCCATACATAATAATGAAGCAATATGGAATAATATATTTACAGAAGGAGAAGCAGGAAAAGAAAAGGGAACATTCAACGCAAGGCTGTTACGACCTTTTATAGAGGTAGCTGATGGAAAAAGTTTGTGAGTGTGATGTAGTGATGCATGGACTTGTGTTAAAACACATGTTGAGGTGGGTGGATGATTGAGCAGAGCTGCTTGGATGCATTGTGTTATGATGCTCCGAAGTATATGCTCAGCACTATCCAGACCTGGATGTTGTACTCTGAGAGTAGTCCAGCAATGTGTATATATAGGCCTCATGAATAGGCCTCGGTCTCATGAATAGACCAAATGATAGCCCCTAAGACTCACAGAAGCGGAGCAGGTTTGGCTAAGTGACAAATTGTAATTTTTTTTTCTGGCTCCTGCTCTTAGTTGGATGATCCTTCTAGGTACAAGAGAAGTAGTGCTTAAAAATGAGATATTTTCTTGTGATGTCATGGGGCAGTGTGTACTGGTAGTTTGTGCTTGGCAATCTTCTTGTCCTGACATTGGAGGCTACAGTTCATGTATTCACTTTTCCAGCTCATCCTAACCATTTCATCAGCACATCTAAAACCAGAAGAGATGCAGTAATGAGAGATGATGTGTATAGTATGTGGAATAAAATCATACTTCCAGGTTATTTCATCCCAAAATTTGGTGGGGGGGTAATGAAACAGGTATACTGTTCCATGCATATATATTCAAAAGATCCCCCCCCCCATTTATAAAAGACTAGCATGATTTGATCAAATTAAAAAAGAAATAAAAAAGTTTTTAGTTAAAAGAAAATCATTATTGATTTTATAGTTTTGGATTACGATATAATTTAAATATATCACATATTTATTTAAAGCTGGCATGTATTAAATTGATTACATTTTTAATTTTTGGATGTTTTCAAATAAAGTGTAATAATCACTTGAGACAAAGTTAGTAAATTGAAAAACATGGCTTAGTTCTTATGATTTCTTATCTATCCTGCTAAAAAAGTAGATTATCCAATTGTTAAGAAGCAAAAAAGCACTCGGGCTTAAATGAGAGCAGTATGCAAATTAAGTACAGTGGGAAAGGCTGCTTAATCAATCCACAGGTGAGAATATAAATAGTCAAGTTGGAAGTTCAGAGGCAGATTAGGTTGGATTTTTAAAGTGTATGTTTAAAGAAGATTTTTTTTTTGAAAGATTTTTTTTTGAAAAACATAGTAAGAAAAGTGAAGAATTAAAAAGTTAAAATTCTTATTTAAGTGTTACTCAACTCTGTCTTTCATCACCTTGGAATATAACCTTTACAACCACTGTTAATAATGGAAAAAGAAAATATTATTAATGAAAACATAGTGATGGAGGGCTAACGTAACAGCTTTTCCTCTTCATTCTAAGCCATGATTTTTCTAGATTTGCCTGGATAGACATCATAGAAAGGAGATAATGCCATTCAGCTGAAATGCGATGACCCCCTTTTTGAAGGGACAAACTGGATAAATGAAGGTAATGATTTTATAAAATATTCGATATTATGTGCTTTCTTAAACTAAAATTATCTAGTTTTTTAAAAGACAAACAAAACGTCTTTATTATGAATATATATAAAAAAAGAATTATTAATAAAAATAGCTGCGTAAAAATATGTTCTGTTAATAATAAATTGTAGTGATAAATATTAGAAATATCTATAATCAAAAGGCATTTTTAATAAGGATGGACTACTTATCTACAGATTACATTTGAATTAAAATAAAGTAAAAAACGAATACTTGTAATGATTTTATATTTTTTATTCAATATTTATACCTGTTTATAAAAATAAAATACAAAACAAACAGCTGTCTTAAAATGACTTATGTGAAATACGTTTCATTAATGATAAAGTATAAATATTAAAGATATATATATAATCAAGAGGCACTTTTAATAAGGATGGACTACTTATCTACAGATTACATTTGAATGAAATTAACAAAAAAAAACGAATACTTATAATGAGTGATATTATTGATTTACAAATAAATATATCTAGAAGAGTCAGAAATACTGAGCTATTACATATAACTCTAACTGGCTAATAAATAAATGCAGCTGCTGATCAACTTATATGAAGAAATATACATCTGTGGCAGACCAATAATAATGGTTATACTATATCACTAAATAAAAATTACAAATGCTTACCTGTATGGATATAAAAGTACAAATGCTTAATACTTATCTGAATATTGATTTTGTGGGAGTAATTTAAACCACATTACTGGATTTGATAAAATACTATATGAACTCTTACTGGATTTGATAAAATACTAAATGGACTCTAAATGCTTATCTGCATATTGATATAAAATTACAAATGCTTAATACTTACCTGAATATTAATTTTGTGGGAGTAATTTAAACTACATTACTGGATTTGATAAATGTAATGAAATACTATATAGACTCTAAATGCTTATCTGCATATTGATATAAAATTATAAATGCTTAATACTTACATGAATCTCGATTGTATACAAAGAAAATAATGAAACTTATTACCACCAATATACATTGATAATCTACTGAATTATAGAAACCTTACAGATCTGGAATAGCTCATCTTACCTATTTACCTACCTAAAAGGGATGTACAGATATGGAATAAAGAGTGGCAAAATATTCATGCAGTATTGGTAGACGTCTACTAGATAAAAGACCCTTTGAATCCTTTACCTAAGATACATCAAAATGAGCCTTCATTTGAAATGAAGGATGAACTTTATTAAAATGAATTGCAAATGAACTATTGATCAACAAACTGCTTCTAACCTTTCCATAAATGAAATGAAAATGAGTTACCACATGGATAGGAATGAACTCTATTAGAACTTGCATATTAATTGTTATTAAATAAAATTATTGTTAGTAAAAATTAAATTTAGTTATCCAGTGCACTTGTTCATGAGAATCTCATGCCTCCTGAGCTACGTCTGGCATAATTAGACCTAGGTAAGTCAGGTTGTAGTGAGATGGAACTCTAGTTGTGCCGTTTGGAAAACCAAACATAGAAATGTCTAGATGCTTCCAGCCTCTGTGGTGCTACATCCTCTGATGAGCAGGAAATTTTGTTGTAGGGGGAGGGTTTAACATCTGCATTGGGGAATGCCAATTGATAGTTCCTTCCTCCAACATGCTTATCAGGAAATTGTTACAACTGAAGTAATAAGAGGGTTATATGGTGGTCCGGTTACAATATATATATATATATATTCACAGTTATATGATGAAAATAAGTTCTTTTATGGGTTATGCCATGCATTATTTTGTTTTAATTCCCACTGTTTTGACAAAATAACATTCATTTTTGTGAAGGTTAAGATGTTAATAAAGAACTATTATGTCTAACAACAACATGAATGAGCAGGAAACAAAGAAGGATCATTCTTATATATATATATTCAGAATATTCAACTATCAAATATATATAAGTATAATTTTTCTTTACTTCACACATAATCTCATTGGTACTTTCTCATTGGTACTTAAATCATAACAGTTCATTAAGAGCTTTATCGTGACAAGGATGAATGATATTTCATCAAAATGTTGCAAATTAAAACAATATACATATTGTTAAAGGAGGTAGCCTTGACAACAGTTTGAGATTGTTGACTAGTATTTATATTGGGATTGTTTAAGTGTTGACTGGTTTTTAATAGTTATATATATATATATACACACATTTCCACACCAGTTATAAAATAATATGATTACAAGAAACTTCTAAATATAGGGGATTTGAACTCAGACTTTCAAGCCACTTGAACAATGCACACTATCTTATATTATTGATACACATGACCACACCCATGCAGAAAAGATAAATAATCACCAATATTCGTATTTTGTGCTAAATCAGCACTCATCAGTTGGTCCAGATTATCATCTCCCATACATATATACAATCAGTGCTCAGTTTATATTAAGATAGCAAATCCTTATACTTCAATGAACAGGCTTCAATCTACTCCAACCTCTAATTCTTCAGACATCCATACTATTAAAAATCTAAGTTTATTTTGCATAAATTATTTTAACTAAAATTAAAAACTATATAAAATTTATTTTTGCCCATTACTTTAATTTTTTTCATACCCAAACTAGAAGAAAAATGTTTTTGTTTTATTTAAAGCATAAAATGTCATTTAACATAGAAAAAATGTTACAGTACTTGTGTTAAGGTTAAGCCATGATCTGAAGAAGAGACAAGAACTGTGATATGGGATGAAAGATTTTGGAACATTTGTTGATTTCTTCCAGATAATGAATTATTCCAGCATTCTACACTGCATGCAAACTCTTTGCTGTTAACTTCTAAATTAGATTTCTATGAAAATAAATACATTATTAATTTTACATACATTAACAAGACATAACTTTAATAGTTAATTACATTACGTTTTCCTTACACTTTCCAATGCATTTAAGGTAAAGTTCTCCCTATTTGATAAATGTATTTTCACAGAACAAGAAGCCATATTAATGAGATATAAATTTGAATTTCCTGAAGAAGGAGTAGGAGGTAATGTAGTCTATAATGAAACAAACATATATATATAATTCAATAGATTATATCACAACAAATATGTAATTTTTATACATAAAAGCTTTTTTCAATTATATATCTTTAACTACTCCAGTGTGGACAAATACATAAATTGCCTTTTTAATAATTAGCCCATTTTAGAATAAAGGTTTCTCAATAACTCTTTATAGGGAAAGAAGAAAACAACACTCACCAATCTAACCAAATGCGGAATAAGGAAAGTTTGAGCATTTGGCTATCGTTGTTTTACTTTGTAGGTAATAATACCTAGATACTTATTTACTGACTATTTTAGGAGACAGTTAGCTGATTTAGATTTTGACCAGTTACCAGAAAAAAAAAAGTCGCAAACCTTTTCAAAAAAGGTTGCATGCTTTGCTGACAGATAAACATATTTAAAAAGATTAAACAAAGTTTGGATATTTCTAAAGTTATTTGATAATTAATTCCAAATGATGGAAGTAGTGCAACATATAATTACAAGTCACATGTCATCATCACATGTCATCATCACAAACTTTCCGACAAACAATCTTAATTTTACTTGGTTCAAATCCAATTCAAATGTAATAATTGCGATAATAATGATGATGATGATGATGATAACAATAATAATACAATAACAGTAGAATTTAATATAAATTTATAGTTAGATCAAATGATCTATGCCAAATGATTTCCAGAGCTAGATCATTGACTAATCTCATATACAACTACAGTACAACCATCTTGTAGAATGGATTATATGAATAAATCAATAAACTATTACACAGTATGTCTATGAATTTATTTTATCTCTACCAGTATATTCATATTATTAGTTTATTTTAAATGTTTTTTAAGGTAAAAATCAAATTGAGAATGTAAGTAATAAAGATAAGTAACGTATAATCAGTGTTTTCCTGAAGGTTTGTGATGATGGTGTTCTAGCTGTATTTTTATATTGGACTATTTCCATCATCTAATATGAGTATTGAATGTCTTTGGAAAAATTTAACTTTATTTGAATATTCCAAATACATTCAACTGTTAGTAATAGCACATCAAACAGGTTAGTATATGCACAACATTTTGAGAGGTATTAGTCTCCCCTGTTCTTCAGGTGTTGCTGGCCTGACCAATGCTCTTAGGAAAAAAAGAAGTCAGGAGGAACCTCTTATACTGATTGTTGCCTTTGGCAGGGTGGTTCAGTTGGTTAGAGCATTACCTTAAAATTCAATAATCAAGAATCTAAGAATCCAGATTCAAATCCCATGCTAGTACTATCACTGGTCAGGCCAGCAACACAAGAAGAGGGGAGAATAATACCTCTCAAAATATTGTGCATATATTAACCTGTTAATGTGCTATTAGTAACAGTTGAATGTATTTTGAATATTTAAATAAAGTTAAATAGTTGGAAATAGTCCAATATAAAAATATAACATAATCAGATTCTCAGGAGATTAAGTATTGATTGAGCCCCATAGTGATGCTTTTAGCATAAAATTTCCTTTTTTTATTGAAAGGAGTTCTGAAGATTATTTGAGAGCCAGGAACTTTCAGCTAATTTTGAAAGATTGGATATAATAAAATATTGTATTTGCATTGTGTAAATGTGCAAAAGAATGTGTTAACATTGTTTGCATATGATTAACTGGTTTTCTTTCAATCTCTTCAACTAGGATCCTATTCAAAAACTATTAGGTATCTCATCATTCAACTGCTTGAAATGGCTTGGTGTAGAATTGGAGTCTCTAAAGCTCAACATCCATGGATCACACAGCCCAACTGTTGCTTTTTATGCTCCAACTTTTTATAAACTTATATAATAAGCTATTTGACTATTTTTACAATCCAGCTAAATCATGTAGGGAAAAATATTTGCTAAACACAATTGCAGAATCCCGTTTATAATTCGTTACCCTAAAGTTGAAACACATAATCACTACTAGAAATTATGATCTTAATTTTCTTACATGCTTGTCTGCAGATTACATTCAATCTTTTTTCTTTTAAGCCTCATTAGTTCAGTTTGTTTTTATTGAAAATTATTCTAGAAAAAAATTATCTGAAAAGTAGCTTATTTTTTATTGGCTTTTTAATTTGTATCTTGATTGGTGAGTAATATGAATTTTGATTGGTTTTAGTATAGTTGTGCTACTCAATGATGAAAGATCTGGAACTTCCATTTTGGATGTGCTGTCCTATTAAAACTCTTTATTTTAAAGAAAAACAAATATTTACATTTACTTTTATTTTTCATCAGTTTTTGTCATCATTTTAAAATTTACAATTGCAAAAAAATATATAGAATTATTCAATATGAATTATATAATAAAGACTGGTCTCATAATGAGGCAATAAAAGAATTAGCCTCAGATATTAAATTATAATAGTAAATAAAATATATTATTTCAATAAAAAGAAGAATCCCTCCTCTCTTTAATAAAATATCATTCAATTCTCTAAATGTATTTAAAAGTGTTACAATTTTGATTTTTAATCAACAGATAACATTGTTATTGTTGTTTGTGCATTACTCTAATAAACTATTTAAGTGCAGGAAAAGTTTGATGCATTCTCAGATGATTTATTTACTTTTTACTCCAAACCGAACTAAAAATAACCTCCTCTCGTTATTTTTGAACCTTACATAGGCATATATTTTTTCTGCTAACTCATAAATAGAAATTACTCCATTTATTTATTTATTACAACTGGATAAAAAAATCAGGCATAAGAAATTCCTACCTGACTGAATATAAATATGTGCAAACAAGTTTCCAGGAAAGTAAATGATAACTTCAGAAATTTATATTTAAAGATGATTTTGAATGCATATTTTCAAATATTATTGTGGCCTAAAGAATTCTATTCACATATCTATAACTGTATAAACGATGTTTTTATAAATTGAAAAATTATTTATAAAAACAACACCCAGGATCAATGATGTGATAAATTTCTATAGAAAAGGTTGCATCTAAACAAATTACAGAGAAGTTATGCAGGACAAGCACTGGATCTGCTAGTAAAAATGAAAGACACCAGTGAATATACATTTAAATATTTTATAATAAAGAATTATCTTAGGTAAATATCATTTTTCCATAATTTTAAGAGGAATGTAATGAAGCTGTTTATACCAATATGATTGTAGCATTTAATTCTCAAAATTTAGAATTTGTAAACCTATGTAAAAATAAAGTTTTAAAAGTATTTTATGACATTCCTTTATATGACATTCCTTTATATTTGCTCATTCTAACAGGATATATAATTTTATATTTAATGCAGTCAGATTGAAGATATTGTATAATATATAACTGTTGTATTTTTTCTTAATTCAAAATGACACCCAAGATTCAACAAATTAAATAAAGTCAAAAATTTCAATTTAGACCATATGAATAAAATCTCTATTAGTCAAATTAAACAAGATTCAATCTAAAATTAATATATACCCCATTTTTTACTTCTTACTATCAGATCATTTACCAACTGTGATT
The DNA here is from genome assembly GCA_028023455.1 of Epiperipatus broadwayi. Lineage (NCBI taxonomy): Eukaryota > Metazoa > Onychophora > Udeonychophora > Euonychophora > Peripatidae > Epiperipatus > Epiperipatus broadwayi. The sequence goes on along the minus strand of JAQFVV010000259.1, from coordinate 507,691 downwards.
TATTTCTTTTATTTTTTCCTGTCCTATTGTAATAAAAATTGTTTTGTTAATTTCATTATCTTATCTTCACATTTTCCATTTTCATTATCAAGCACTAAAAATATATATCTTTTTTACTATCTCTATACAATTTATCCTAATCTACACTCAAAAAAAAAGAAATGTTCAATACTTTGCTTTCCATCTTTTTTTATACTGCCATCTAGAGTCCACTTACTTAATACTTTTGTAAAAAAATGGATACATATTTCTCTACTAAAATTATTCAATTTTTATTGTTTTTACAAATGCATATCAGAATCTTATTTTCCGGAAATATACAATATTAACTCTTTTGAGATAGCATGGATATTTGAGAGTCATGCGAAAGTCTGAGTACAAACCCCCTATCTATTATATATTGGAGTGCAGGTATGGAAAAGCCTGTACTGTAAAAAAAAAAAATCATATATCAAAATAATAGTTGAAAAAAAAAAACTTATTTAATATAATTACCAAATTATTGAGATTTTTATTAGGATTTATTAATAATTTTATAAATTTTAGGAAATATAATCAAATAATTATAAATTTATAACTATAATATAAGAGCTCACCATTATGTAAGTTACATAAATAGTTCACTTTCAGTTCTATAAATTTTTATTGTAAATAAAACATTATTTAAAATAAAATTACTTTTTGATATAATTAATATAAAAAGTTATATTGATTTAAATCCTAAGATCTAGGTGCAATGCTCTCAGATTCAAGGCTCCTCACTGATGAAGGCCACAAGCCAGAAACTAGTCTGGAGATATTGAATGAGTAGGCAATAGATGGGGATTTTATGCACAAGCCTTCTGGCATACATTGATTACTCTAGCTTGCAGTGTGTGGCAATATATATAGTGAGTTTTGCCTGTTTTAATGATTTAAATTTACTTAAAAATTGCGGGTTCCAAAATGTGAGTTTTGTTTCTTTTATTAGAAAACTATATTCTTTGCTCATTTAGTTTGAAATATTTTGTGATTCTATATTTATTCAAAATGCATTTGGTTCTATTTACAATGTATGATATTAAAAAGAATTTAAACCCAGCCTTTAAGTGTCTTTCAATCATCCACTCCATATTATACAATTTATGCACATAACCCCATACATGTGAAGAAGATAAATGATTTGCAATAAACATATTTCATGCTAAACCAACACTCATTATTTGGACCACATTATCATCTTACACACACATATATAATCAGTGCTTGGGTTATATTAAGATAACGTTAATGGATAGGCCTTAATCTTCTCCACTCTCTAACTCTTTAGCCATCCATATCATTAAAAATCTGATGATGGCAAGATCAAAGCCCTTGTTTTCCCAATTTTGTTATCATAACCATGTTGACCATAAATCATTCTGATCCCTTATATATAGGACCTTAAGACCATTTAAATACATATTGCATGATAAAAATAGTCAGTGGCCAAAAAACAATATATTATTTTTACTTAAGCAGTGAAAGAGGCATCATAAATATGTCAATGCATTAAATTAACAGAACAGAAATAAGGCTTACAAAATCATTTGCCATAGGTGATGCATTTAGTTCAGCACAGTAGTAGAATAATGAACTGGAGAGTTAAAATATCCTGAATTGAAGCTTAATCTGTAGAAAATTAAATTTTCTAAACTAATGTCGTATGACCTACCCATCTCAAGTTCCAAAAGGTCATGTGGTATTTTATTTATCGACCATAAGTGAATATTTATTGATTCATTTTTATTTTAAGTGATAAAATAGTATGTTATTTAAATATATTTTATACAATTATTTTCATATGTGTTGATGTATGAATCACCTTATTTCTTCTTTAATCTTCCATCATCTTTTATCACTCAAAATCTTATAAAATATTTAATTTTCAGTCCATTTTTTCCTAATTTAATAAAATTTTATTTCTGCAAATACTACCAAATTGTTTTCAGTAATTTTTTTAAAGCAATATCTAAAGCATCTGTTAAAGAATTTATTACATTCACTTTCTAATTTTTTTACCCAGTTGTACTTTTTATTATTAAAGCTTACGTCACACCTTAATGACCATATTGTTTTTGAAGCGTACACCAAAATCACTGCATTATAGGAGTAAAAAATTTCAATAACTTCTTTTATTTAACTTTGTAAGTATATAAACAGAGTACGAAGCACTTTTGTTTTTATGCTGTACATTCTTTGAACAAAAGTAAAAAGGTTACCTCTTTGGTCTTACAAATTAAACACATACATTCAATTTTTATGTTGAATTTTTTATTTAAATAAATCACTGTTAGTAGAATATTTAATAATTTGAAAATGAATTTGATGTAACTTTACGGAGTATATACTTTTTGAAATTTTTTCAAAACGGTTATTACTTACACCTTCCCTCTTCACCATGAGTACCCTATACCCTTTATTTTCAAATTATTATATTTAATATTAATCATGTTGGTTAGGTTTCAATCATATTCTAAGTTGTTATATGTCATGAATAAGTCTCAATAAATTGCTCTTTGTTGTCAATTGTATTATGATATGTTTAATGGGTTGTTTTACATAAAACAAAGTTTTGTATTACATTACTATGTGGCTATGACTTTAAATATGACAATGTAATCATAGTTCAGTAAGATTGAGGCCTTCTTAACTAATTGGTAACTGAAATTGACAATAGGGGTAATAATTTCCCCCAAATATATTTATTGTCTAATTTATTTTATTTATTATTATAATGAGAAATTCACCCAAGGACCATATCGTCTAACATACTGATTACTACAGCATTAAAAATTATTGACCTCATGAGAGAAAATAGCTTTTCAGATTACAGAAATCACTGATATATGCTTTACTCTATGGACAATCATCATGTTTATGTTAAAATAAATAAAATGAAACACATATAAATTGCCAGAATTATTTAAAATACTATGTACATTTCACTAGATTAGATTTAGTCTTTTTAAAAAACTGGTAGTACCAAATATATATATATTTAAAAATGTTATATGAATGTGCAGTCTATATCTTTGTTAAATTTTCTATTTAAAAGTTATTTACTTATATTAAATAATAAATAAAATTAAAAGTGTGTGTAGTGCTTGAAAGAGAAGCTATAATAAATGCACAAATATTAAATTCTTAGTGCTTTTGAGGCAACCTGCCTTGAAAGTGGTGTTTAATATTTGGGCATTCATTATAGCTTCTCTTTCAAGCACTACACTGGCTTTTAATTTTATTTATTATAATATTAAGAGAGAAGTTTAAAATTCTTAATAATTTATATTAAATAAGAAAAAAAACACTGCTTACATTAATTTTAATTTGAATAAAAATCGCTATTATAAATGCTGCTGCTGCAAATAACATTCCAATAGTCATCCGCTGAAGAGGCCTAAAAAGAATTAAAACGTTTTTATGAATATGGTCACTGGTATCTATATTTTTATTTTAAATACAATAAAAATTAAAATTGTCTTAGATAAAATTTCTCTTTCTATTAAAATTTTTTTAAATAAAATATCTCTGTATCTATATATGTATATGCAGAGATGGTTATGTGTCTCATGGCATACAACAACACAGTAGTGGTGCATATATATATATATAAAGTTGAAACAAAAAGTAGAAATAAACACAGACCAAAAATGCTGTAGATATTTTCTATATTACTCTGGAATAACAGTTAAGACTTAAGTAATTTTGAATTTAAAAAATTTATTATAAATTAAACATTTAAAAAGATCAATTAATATTTTATTAATTCTGATTTTGAAATTAAAACAAGCATGGTTTTATGTTACAATAGATATATTGGTAATTATAAAATTCCACTACCTATTTTGATTAGATTAAATTTTTTAAATTAAAACTTGTATAACATATTTTGATAAAATCCTGCAAAGGATTAAGATGAATTGAAAAGAGTCATTAACTTTTTCAATCAAGATAAAGAAAACATACTTTTTAATTACTATGTTTTTTTAAATTCCATCCTGATGATAAAAAGATTAGAAAAAGGATTAGAGGGAGTTTTTAAAGTTTTACAAATTATGACAGCAAAATGAAGGCAAGAGATAGTGTATCCAGCCACTGCTAGTTCACAATGGTAGAGTTTGGATTCACTTTATTTCTGTTTTAAAAATTTTTTAAATTAATGCTAATGATATTCTGGTCAGTTTTGATGTCATGTCTTTGTTTACATACATTCCAATTGATGAAGCTTTAAATGTAATTTCACAATGCTGCAATTTACCAAACCATATTACTGCTTTGATTAAACATTGTCTCTTGAACACATATTTTGTATACAATGGACAGCATTACAGACAAGTTTTTGGTACTCCTATGGGCTCACCTATCTCAGGAGTAACAGCTGATTTATTCATGTAAAATATAGAAGCTCATGCTTTAGAATCATCATCTTTAAAACCTCTCATTTGGTTCAGATACATAGATGAACTTTTGTCATATGGCAACATGGAAAAAATAAATTAGATGATTTTTTCTTACATTTAAATAATATGCATTTTCATATTAAATTTACAATGGAGACAATGATGAAAAACTCCCTTTTCTTGATGTTCTAGTCATCAAGGTACCAAATAGTTTATCTTTTTTGATTTACAGAAAGAATACACACACTGACAGATATTTACATTTCTATTCTCATCATCACCCAACTCAGATAGTTTCCATAGCCAAAACTCTTTTAAATAGAGCAATTAACCTTTCAGATAAATCACACCTGAAAGAAGAAATAAATCATATTAATAGTGTTTTATTACCAAATAGTTATAATTATAAATTTATTAAAAAAGCCTTATTTCAAGTCCAAAATGGACAAAATAGGAAACAAAAAGATAATAAATCAGCTATTATGATCTGTGTTCCATATGTAAAAGGAACTACAGACAGTATTGGACATATATTAAAATGCTATAATATAGATATAGCATTTTCTACTCATCAAAAGATCAGCAATATAATAACCAAGCCTAAGGGTTCAATCCCTCTTGAATCTCATGGTGTTTATCAAATCTCATGTGAAAATTGTAAAGCTTCTTACATAGGCATGAGTAATCATTGCATCAATGTTAAGAGAGATAAACATGCTAATGCAGTTAAACAACACTCATCAGCAGCAGCACTCTCACTCCATACTATAGATTCAGGTCATAAAATTGATTTTTTCTAGTACCAGGATCATATCCAGATGTGATAATCTCTACCAGTGCAAAATTAGAGAAGCTATTGAGATACTTAAAAGGCCAGATTGTATCAATAAGCGAGATGATACCTGCAAACTTCCTCCTATTTGTAAAGATTTTTTAAAACGACATTCTTAATTTAACATTTTTGCTATTTGTGGAACTTTAACATTTTTTTCAAATCAGTGATTGTAGCACCTCTACAGCCGTCTTCTATCTTTTATCACCCAGTAGATAACGTGAAAATCTTCATATATATATATATATATAACCAGGATAGCAGTCATGCTATAATCTGGCTATAGCTATTATTTATTTTAATATATTGGTATTTTGAAAATTGTAGAATTTATTCCAGAATTTTGTTTACATAAAAAGTATGCTTTAATAAGAAAACTCTGCAAAAATATATACATATGTAAACGCATGCATTAACCATAGCATTAATAAATTTTTGGTCTCTCTTCTTCTTCATTATCAAACTAAAAAAAAGTAGGAAAATCTTTCATGCCCCTTGGCATAATATATTTCAAACAAATTGAATAAATTCACATTAACATAATGCAGGAATATTGTTTTCATCTCCAATTAATCAGTGATTTAAATATGCGCTTATTTAACTACCCTATCTTTACAGTTTTGAGTATATACATATGATTATATATATATGTGTGTATATATATACAGATTATTATTATTATTACTAAAAATAAATAATAATTAACTTACCGAAGAGGCATTTTTAATTTGGAAAACAAAGGATAAATTCCGAATTGGAAAACAGGAATAAGCATTAAAATCAAAATAGGATTGATAAATTGAATCATGTCTGGTTTAATATTAAAACTACCAACCTGAAAATCAAATTTAAGACAAATGGACGGTTTTATATTTAGAAACATATAATTATGTAAAATAAATTCATAAAATTATTACAATATCCAATTATCTGTTAATTAAAGTACTCTTAAAGATTCACTCTTTTTGAAAGAGTAGACTTTTTCATAAAATAGAAATTCATATACCAGACAAAACAACAAAATTTTACTAAAATTCTTCCACAACCATGGTTTCATTTATTAAAAAATAGACCTTCTCAAATGAAATTCAACTAAACATATGACATCTATATACAAAACAAAACAAAATAGTTTTACAATTGAGAAACTCTATTTGTTAATAGATGAAACCATGGTTGTGGAAGAATTTTAGTAAAATTTTTATATGAATTTTTATTTTACTTTTAATTGCTAGTACAAAGTTAGGTAGTATTTAATTTTTATATTACATGCATAAGAGCATGTGAGAGAGACAGCGTTTAAATACTCGACTAAAAAGCGATGACTTTCCAATTTCTCTGCAGATAAACAGTTAATAAATTAAGATTTATATATATTGCTTACAATAATTCCTCTCATATATACTTGCAGGATAGTCCAAACTGTCAGGAAAATAAAGGAATCACTAAAAAAAATTTTGCATTAAAGTATATGTGAAGGGAGTTATTGTAAGCATTATATATGAATATATGAAGAAATGCAAAGAAAGTAAAAGGAGAAAAATAAGAATATACTTTTAAATTAAGATTCAGCAAACTAGCCATTTATAAAGTGCATGCTTTGCTATTTTAAAGTTTGGTTACAATTTTGATAAACTTTAATTTTCTTGTAAATACAGTAGTAGCACAAAGAGTACGAATTTGAAATCAGGTTGTATTCAGAACTTACAAAGGGTTGAAAAATTATTACTATCACTTTTCATTAAATTGACTAATAGTAAAATTAAATATTTTTTTTGATGATATCACACAAGATTACAAAAAAACAGTAAAAAGTTGTGCTGAATAATATGAAGCAAATGTATTATTAATACATGATTATAAATCGTTTTATTAAGGATCTAATGATGAAATGATATGACATCTGCCTTCCATGTCTACGGTCTGTGTTTGAACTTGGATTGAATAAATTTGTAATTTTTTTTCAGGTTCTAATCAGAATCAGGATTTTCAGATATCAGACTATAACAATCCAACTAATTATCCTCTAATGATTGACAAATAATTATCTTGATAATCTTATCTAGAGGATAAAACATGCCTGGTAATTATCAAGCTTGCTCAATAACTCCGCATATTTATGGCTTTTGCATGAAGGACCTTTTCAGAAGACTATTTAAAAATTGTTTTACTTACCTTTACATAATATTATGAGATAGACAACTAATTTATTTGAATTCTTTAAGCGTATCAAAAAGAAATCTTGAACATTTATGTATATATACTTAACTTTTACAAATTCATTTTAATTTAAACTACTAAGAATGACAGAACATGTTTTAAAATTGCATCCAATTTGTGAATTGTATATATATTGTAACATGATAAAAATGATGATGCTGGAAAAATAATCAATCTAATCTGAATAGAACATAACCCAATCATTGGTCGCCATTTTGTTATGGGATAATAATATAAAAAATCTTTACTATGTCTCAGAGTTGAAATGTCATTCATAATAATATATATCTAGCCTAAATGTGGAATGTCATTATAAAACAGTCTTAAAGTTGATTTGGCATTTTGTAATAATTGCCACATGTACATGATCATTATTGGCTAGCATTGGGTAGCTACTTTGTCACAATAATAATGGATTTTCTATCTCACTACCTCTCTACATTTGTTCAGTCAACATTTGTCATAAAATAAAATAAATTGACCTGTAGATTTTTAGACAACCACTTATTACTGACACTATAGGAATAAAAGATCATGAATAAATGCCCTTAATAGAGCAAAACTTGCATTAACAAATATTAACTGTTAGAACCTGTGTAAAATTATCTAGTTTGGTTATTGATCACACTAGGCAATACCAATATTTCCCATACATAATTATTTAGATTGTCCACTGACAACCACTTATTACTGACACTATAGGAATAAAAGATCATGAATAAATGCCGTTAATAGAGCAAAACATGCATTAACAAATATTAACTGTTAGAAACTGTGTAAAATTATCTAGCTCGGTTATTGATCACATTAGGCAATACCAATATTTCCCACACATAATTATTTAGATTGTCCACTACACTATCATAAAATACTAACAATCTCTCTTAAAATCTAATTTATCCAGATAGTATTTAAGACAAAATAAAGCAAACAAGATCATCACTTCAGACATCATCAAATCTATTCACTAGTCCCAAAGTAAACTGCAATAAGCAGTTAAATCATATATCATTATGATAAACAATGATGTACGCTTAAAATATCTATTTAATTGATAATTGAATAAAACTAAATTTCAATCAATACACAACTAAATTCGAACATACTTTACTAATCTAATATTATTTATAGTAATGTAAAATTTACTTTGATATTTACAAACATTCTATTTAAATCAACTAGTTTCTAAATAATTATAATTACATTTTGAAAACATTTTCTAAACTATACAATATTTATAATATTTAAATAAACTGAAATACACAGGCTTATCATATACCCGTGTCTATATATGTAATATATAGGGTATATGAGCACAGACTTTCACATGATCCACCACTCTCCACACTATCTCATAACACTGATACACTTGAACACATATATGTTGAAAAGATAAATAATCACCAATATATGTATTTCATGCTAAACCAGCAATCATCAGTTGGTCCAGATTACCATCTCCACACATATATGCTATAAGTGCTCAGATATATATTAAGATAGCCAAACCTCATACTTTAATGGACAGTCTTCAATCTACTCCACCCTCCAACTCTTCAACCGTCCATCCAATTGAAAATCTGATGATGGAATGCTCAAAGGCCACTCTGAGGCCAAGATTCTTGTCTTAGTTTAGCATGAAATATGTATATTGGTGATTATTTATCTTTTCAACATATATGTGTTCAAGTGTATCAGTGTTATGAGATAGTGTGGAGAGTGGTGGGTCATGTGAAAGTCTGTGCTCATATACCCTAAATATTTAAATAAAATAAACTTTTACTCAGTTTTATATCTATTTTAATAAAATGTTAAATATAATATAAACATTTCATTCATACCCTACATTTGTCATGTGATTATTGCTTGTTATATTCTAAAATGAAACACTCCACAAGAATTTGTTATCAATAAATTTCATTAGATAATTTCACATTTTACAGTACCCAATCACATTATACATAAAATATACCGTTGGTTTCTATTGGATATTTACTGACTTACAATTACTGATATTATTCATCTACTTAAATCTTCCATCAATCAATTATAAAATGGTTTTTATAACAATTAAACTATATATGATGATAATTGGCAGCTATCCAAGCCAAAGATAATGTTATGTTATACCAGTTCATAAAATTTATGATCTCCACTTCAAAGAGATTTAAAAGTAATTAAGACAAATCATTCTGACTAATGACAAAACAAAATCTATTAAGATTTTTGTAACAGGACAAGATAAGCAAATAAATAATCAACCAGTAATATTGACTTAGATAAGTAAATAAATATTTCAATATAATGATAAATATAAAATTTATACCTAATCAGATTTAATAATGATGTATATACTAAACATATATCTAATTCTATTTCACTTACAAAAATGAGTTTGATCTAGGATGAAACTTCGAGTACAAAAATTACCTTGCATGTTCAAAAGAAAAATGATCAGACAGATTCCAAATTTTAAATTAACTCTAAATTTATTGGTTTATAATAAAAGTTTATGACAGTAATAAAAAAATGACAGAACGACAAACAATGTTTGCAATAAACTTCATAACCAGTTAAAAATATACACTCTTAGGTTTCTTTAATATATGAATAATTGGTAGTCTATTACTGTATAGAATCTATAATAATAATAAAAATATTTGTATGAAATTCCATAAAAATGTGTTGCAAGACAATAATACTATATATAAAACTGAAGGAGAGATTTGGAATATCCTCCCGAGACTTCAAAGAATATATACAATGATAAAAAAATGTAATCAAATAAAAATTGATCTCTATTTATTCATTAATGTAATTCCTAAATAATTAAATGAACATAAAAAAACTATTATATTTAAATCTCTTTTCTATATAAATAAATCTGAGTTAAATTTGGCATATATATTAAAATTTTAAAGGCTTGAAAAACATCAGGTTGTATTAACATATTTTATCAATAAGAGTTTAAATAATGAGAACAAAATGAATCTCTCTGACCTTTTTATTGTGTGAATTCTATAATAAACATATATATATAGCATTTAACCCTAAATTTTAAAATGAAATATAAACAAATGTAAACTATATATATTTTTTAACAAAAAAAATACATATATACATAGAAATCATACCATCTAAATGAAAGTCTGTTCATTTTCAACTACTAATCCATCAAGCTTCTGGTTCCAAGTTTCTAATCCTAATGCAGAGACAAATTTCCTTTAAGAAGAGAGGATGAGCATGGATGATAACTGTTGTGAGTTTGAATCCAATTACTTTGGCATTTAAATTTCAATATTTCTTTTAAGGATATAAACATATCTAAGCCTTTAAAACAATCGGTAGTAATTTGATGCTAATCACATATAATTGGCTTCATTTTCTTTTTCTATCGATAGTAATGTATGAAGAGAACTTTCTTTTCAGTGATGAAATTCAAGAGATTAATAAATGCTAACTTTTTCTTTCTAGAATAAGTAAGTGAAATTTAGATTGCTCAATATTACACATAAGTTAAGTTGATCGATCTTGTGAAATCCATTGATCTGAAATATGATATCCATATACACACAATTGGGATTGATAGAATTCTAGATTTTTTAACAACAGAATTTTTTTTTCTTTATAGGCAAGTTGTACATTTTGATGTTTTTGGTTTTGTTGTTTTACATTTTGTCATATCCTCAGGGACTTCATCAATGAACTAACCCAATTGAATGGGGAGATAATTAAAATTTTTATTCTTCCATAGTTTTAGAAATTAACCACTTAAACAATAAAATTTGATACATTTTTAAAGATAGATATAAACATATCCATTCTAGGCAATGCCAAAATTACAATAACTTAAATTACAGCCTTTATTCTATTTATAAGAAACTCTTGATAATGTTACTGTTGTCACAATGATTGTTGGAAATCGCTCAAATTTCACTCAATGGTGAAAAAATTGTTTAAGAAAAATTGTTCAAGGAAATGGAGATTTTAAAAAAATTGAATACAGTGAAAATGAAATCCTCTTTTGCAAGTTCAATATTATTTTAACCAAAATAAAGTTTACATCACAATTTTAATACATTTCAATGGATATAAATATTTTTACATATATTTTTAATAATAATTTCTTATAAATTAATTTATAAACAACATATAGGAAACATAAAACATTTAATTTTGTAATATATATTGCTATGGTGATTGTAATAACAGAAATTGAAAGGTGTTATATTTAATGATAATATTGATTTTATTCAAGTGATTTTTTTTACTCATTTAACTATTTCCAAAGTCTATTTATTTATTCACTTGTTCATATTTTTTTCTGAGATTGATCACAACAGATTTAGGATTTGATGCTAGAATTAGCAGTAAATAATACTATTTTAAAGCATTAGGTTGCCATGGTTATCTAGTTAACATTATATTTCAAGATCTTCATTGTCCATAGATCAAGTGAAATAAAAATTAAACAAGATCAAGAAACTTCTTTATTTTTTTTAAAAATACTGTGACTTACAGCATTAATATGGGTACTTACAATACCTCCCATCCATGAAAGAAAAAAATAAAGGACTTTTCTTCTTCCTTTCTCCTTATTTCTTTTTTTAAACATTAAACTATTTTAACCTTAATATAGAAGGACATTTATTCTCCCTATCTTACTCATCTTTAAAATCATTTAATATATCAGCTTAAAAAATTTCATATACACTATTCTCATTATATATAGATCATATTTAAAAAATTAAGTATTTATCCTTACAAACGTATATATGAATTTTCTGACTATCATATATCTTCTTCAAGATATTACATAAAAAAATTCCATTCATTCTAATATCTTTTTAAGATCAATGAAGCAAATATTAACTTCTTTATTTTTATATACTCTTAATAATTATCAATAACTTTTCAATCACATCTCCTGTTCTGATAACCTTTAAATCATATTTTCTTGTGTCTAGAAATTTTGGCCATATAAAAATTAAACTGATTATGTTAAAACATTCATATTTCAAAGCATTAATACTTTTTCTAAATTATCACAAAGTTCTAAATTACATTAAAATATTAATGTTAATGCTTAACAGAAATAGTGGGCTTAATCAGTGAAGAATTTATTAGCTTCATGCTTCCAAATCAAAATGCTTTAGATTTGCCTAGTTAGAGATAAGAGGAATCCCTCTTATCTTTATAAAGTTGAATCTTGCATTATGATTTGTAGAGGTCTCTCTTGTTAAAATTAAGCACTCAAGGTGCATGTACTAAGGTTTAACCTTATATAAGTATTAAAATATTAACTAATTATTTCAAATGCTTTTTCTTTAATGCCCTTCCAAAACTTATCTGTGTTTTACTGTTCTTCATCTCAGTTATAGTTTTTGAAATATCTTTTTCTATTATTACTTAAGTGATTAATTCTTATCTTTTTTTAATTAACACTTATGAAAATTTATATTTTTCACTATATAAATCACTTATATGTTTTTCAATTAATAAATAATAAATATAAAGTCTTCATTGATGTATAAGACATAATATATCTATAGATACTGAAACTTAATGCTTTTTTTGTTATAAGTAATTTAAAATTAAATATATTAGATATTCTAAATATATAAATGATATGTGTTTCAAATCTATATGAAGGGTTAATGTTTGAATGCTATTTATTTCAAAGCTATATGAATTTTCAAAACTTGAATATTATTTGTCTTAAGGTTATATGGATTTTTAACAGGTTTATATGCTATTACATGGATTTATATATCTTATGGATTTATATAACTTACCATACCATCCATTCTCAAGGCTTGTAAGGTCCATCGAGATCCCTATAAATACATTAAGCATTATGTTAATAAATATAATAATATGTATAAATCACTATCTTTATTTATTAAACATCTTATTATAAGTATTTATTTATTTTTTTTACCCACAAATAACTATCAGTACTATTATGACATTTTACTATCACCTGGGTAAGAAATATTATTTTAAAAAATAATGAGACATTGCAAGAAACTTATAAAATAACACTTAAAAACTTTTATCATTATCACTTTTCCTCCATGTTATGGATATTTGTCACAATATAGAGTTTACTATAGCAAGACCCTACCCAGATATGACAACATAAAATAAAAAGGATCTATAAAAATTCCTTAAAAAACTGAGGCTGCATCAGTAACATGGTGATATATCTAAGTTATTTCCTATTTGAAAAAAATCCTTAAATCTACTGTCATCCTTCCCTCCCACATTTTTTTTTAAAAATATTTTTATTGAAAGAATTTTTCATTTTGTTTCTAAAATATTGGATGCAATAGTACTATTAATTATAAATAAACCCGTATACATAACAATAAAAATTATATCACATGATCACCATTTCTTATGCTTACACAAGCTGTTTACACAGAGACTAAACTCTCCATACAGTTGCGCCACCAGTGCAAGCCAGGATAATCAATGGATACAAGAAGGTTTGTGCATAAACATTCTTGCATCCATTAATTACTCTGGCTTGCATTGGTGGCACTACTGTAAGGACAGTTTATCCTCTCAATAAAAATTATAAATATAACAGTAATTAACTATTATATACAGTCTTTCAATCCGCAGAAGTATATTTAGATAATTCTTTAATTCTTCTCAGCTGCTGTTAAATTCAAAAAACATAATGGAAGCAAACATCAATTCAAATCTCACGAATCGCAAATTTTCATTTTATTTCTATTTATTAAAATTGCCTCCTTAATTTTTCTTTTGTTATGGTTTCTCTCTTCATGAACAATCTTAACACTTTCAATATCAAACTTAAATTTATATTTACGTGTCCTTTCACAATCCAAGAAAACTGAACTTTTCACATGCTTTTTTTTTAAGTGTCATAGCATCGGCCGGGACGTGAACCCGCAACCCGGGCAACTGCCTGCAAGTGCAAGGCAATCATGCTCACCTCTCAACCACCAATGCAAGACTTCTTTTCACATGCTTGTATAACAATTCATGCTCCTTTAATTTTTTTTCAAAAAAAGAATATAATAGATAAGCTGCTAATGTTAAAATTTGGCATTCATGGGATTTGAGTTGATGATATTTGCTTCTGTTATGTTTTTTGAATTTAATTACCATTATATTTATAATTTTTATTGTTATTACAATAGTTTTTAATTAATGAACATTTTATTTGTTTATATATATATATATTGTATCATTCTTGATTAGATTTAATATAGGCATTGTCATTTTAAAAAAAACATTGTTATGTCTTTATGTGTTATTAACTGTTTAAGATCATTAAATGATGTGTTATCCTAATTTTGGCATCACTGTAGACACATTGGAATATAAAATAATATTTGCAATTCATTTTTTATTATTATTTAAGTAATATAATAGTTTCTTACTTTAAAATTATTATATGAATTTGAACATATATTTTGATAGGATTTTGTATTGTTTTATTTTATCATATATTTTAACAACAGGTTTAAATAAATAAATAACAAGTTATATTTTTATATGTATATGAGTATATGTGCATGCATATTTACATTATTGTAAAATTGAAATCAAGTATGTTTAATATGGTAATATTATTAAAGGTATATAAAATATAATAATCTTTTTGTTAAATGGGAAAATGTATTTTTGTTTGTTTATTTGTATTTACTTATTTATTTATTTTATTCTCTGATTTATAGTGTAATAAGAAAATATTAAAACCATTATCATTTTTTTCATTTTAAAATATTCTTTTGAAAAAAACTAAAACAAAATATTTTGTTTGGGAATGCTGTTTTGTTTATAAAACTCTAATTAAAGTGGAATAATCACTCAGTGGATTAAAAGGAATAAATTTGAAATGATCATTATATACTGTATCTAGGACAAGAATCTAAATGTTATGTCAGTAAGCAAATTATATAAATTGCTAATGTTTTAAGTGAGGACCCTCTATATATACTTTTATAACTTGTTGTAATTATAAATTTATTTAATGCACATTGATTACGTAAGTAAAGAAGGCTTCTCCCTGGGTTCCCCTCTTTTCTTCCAAAGTGTAATCTTGTGGTTAAGACCTGTAGACATCCCTACTTTTGCATTTTTAAGTGCACATTCTTGAGGTTATTGCATTGGTAAATATTACATAATCAGTGTGCGTTAAATAAATTTATAATTACAACTTTAAATTATCGTAATAGATTTCTAACTATAAGATCTTTCCATTGACTCTTTATAAATTGAAAGATTTCATGAGTACTAATGTGTAATAGGAATTGTGGACTTAATCAGTGAAGTATTGAATAGCTTCATGCTCTCAGATCTAACCGCTTCAGCTTCCCCTATTTATATAAAAAGTGTAGGTTGAAGTAAAGAAGGGTTCCCTCTGGGTTCCCCTCTTTTCTTCCAAAGCGTAAGCTTGAGGTTAAGACCTGTAGAGGTCCCTACTTTCACATTTTCAAGTGTGCATTCTTGAACTTCAGTTGGCGTAATGAGTCTTGCAGTAAATAAAGTTTAAAACATTATATATATTTTTTAAATGTTTAATTTAAATCATATCATTCAAGGCTAAGTAATAATAATGTTTACTCCAAAAGACAATTTGTCTTTTGTGGTGGTAGGTTATTTTAAGAACTAAGAAATAAAATTCTGGAAAAGATTATAAAATACATATAAAGTTTTGTTATATGGAGTAATATGCAATTATGTACCAATGAAAATGGATAATAATTTGAATTAATAAATAACAATTTAATTATTTTAAGAAGAATAAAACAGTGCTTATTATTTTGTGTTGTCTAAAATGTTAAACCTTATTATAACTTGCTAATGATTATTTATTTAAGTAAACTTCAAATATTTAAAAGAAAAAGCAAACAAACTTTGGGGATTATTATATCTTAAAAAACGTCATTATTTCATGGATTTTCTTCACATAAATATAACAAAGGAACTAGAATAATTAAACTCTATGTGTATGAACTTCATTTAATATTTATTATTCAATTAACAGCTCATATGCCTTATTTGTTTCATAGTTATTGGTATTATTATTGTTTTTAAGGTCATTTAATGTATATATAAATATATGTGTGTGTGTAAGTGGATATATACAAATAATTAACTAGAAATTTTTTTTAGTAATTCTAAATTAAAATTTAAACAATTATAGTAAACTTTTACCTAATGATTTGTTTTCATTCATTTATAGAATGATTATAAATATAATAACCAAAATATATATAACGAAAAGAAAGGATTATTATTTGGGATAAATAATAAGTTGTTCATAAAATAACAATTGCAATAAATCAATAATCTTATTTGTGATATAAATGAACAATAAGCAAACTAAAACAGATTAACATTTTCTTTTGTATATTTAATATATATATATATTGAAACAGACACCCCCCCTTCCCATTTTAAAATGGTTTGATTTAAAAAAAGAAAACTGATGCAGTTATAAAAACAAAATATAATAATTATATTTATAAAGTGCATAAATGTGTAAATCCAAATTCTCTGAAAAAGGAGGGAGAGAAAAATCAATATTTAAAATGTACAATTAGAAATTAAATAACACATTTAATTTTTATCATTAAAAATCTGTGGTTTCAAATGTTACCAATATATATATTTTTTTTGTTAGAGCTGAATGTTTACGAATTACTGTATAAAAATGCTGTATGGGTCACAGCTTGAAGTCGCTCTAAAATGTCCAATTTTTGAGCTATGGTAATGTTTTTACGCTTATTTTAAAGCTTAAAATGTACCGTAAGATGCTGCCCTTTCTTGAATTATTTTACAAGTAAAAAATCAATAATATCAGTGTTTAAAGCTACAGCAAAGAGAGAAGCCAGACCTTTCTCGATGCTGATTGGTTTGTTCGGATTTCTGACAATGGAAAACTGTCTGTCAATAATTTTCACCACTCCAACTTCTGTTTTGACTTTGAAAACAAAAATTAATGTCTTACAATGTTTTTCTTATTATTTTTCTTACATATTACGAATTATTTTCATAAAGTATACTGAAAATATAGTTATTTTAGAAAAATAGTAAGATTCTAGTAAAAAAAAGTATACTTTTACACGAATGTAAATTGAAAAAGAAACCAGCACTAACAACAATTTTGACACCTGTCAACAGTTTACATTGCCACAAACTCTTTATTTGATTTTCAAACAAAAATTAATAATTTAGAGTATTTTTCTGGCATTTATTTACATATTGTAATGTATTTTGGTAAAATATGCTGAAAATATAGCTATTTTTAAAAAAATAGTAAGATTTTAGCAAAAAATTCTTTACCTTTTCACGAACGTAAATTGAGAAAGAAAGTCAATGACATATGCAACATTTTTTTAATAGGTTAGAACATTCTTTTTGGGTTCTCTGCTATAAAATATTTTTATAATAATAAATAGAAAATTATTTTTGAAAACACTCGTTCATTTTCATAATCTGACAAATTATTAATATACTTTTTACACACGAAACTAAAATGAATATAATATTTAAAAATGAATATATTTTTACTGCTGTTTCTGTAATTGACCAATCAAAAGTTGTAAAACTTTAAATCACTTGGCCAATGAAAATTTTTAAAAAAATTTTTTCAAGAAAAAGGTTAAAAAAAGATAGCATCATTTTCTTAGCTTAGGCAAAAGAATTCAACATTATTTTGAAAAATATGTTGGTCAGTGGGGGTGAAATAAACAAGATGATGAAAAATCATGGGAAGTTGGAGTATATTAAGTCTCGAGAAATTGATCAATTCAGGAAATTGCAATTTATTGATTGTAACAGTTGCTTTGCAGCAAACACCAGTTCAGTATTTAGTCAGTTCACATCAAAGAGTTTAAATAAACAGATCAACTAAATTTGGAGTCATGATGGCCGATAATAAAAGAAGTGCAGCAGTCAGTAGAAGAAACCCATGATTTCTGTAAAATTGTAAAATTAAAAAGTGAATGGTCAACATGGAAAGCACTAGAATGTTTGGCTAAAACGATGGCTCACTCTCCCTTCCCACACCATGAAGAAGTCGTGAAGTTGAAAAATAATGCCTGAGTGACCACCAAAGAAAATATATACCATTCAGCTCTAAGCCAAATCCCTTTCGATGTGAAGATTTAACAGCAGTGAATTGCCACCAAATAAATAGGTAAGAAAACTCTAGATAACATTTGAAATATTTAAAGATATTTATAAAAAATCTGTAAGAAAAGCATTTTGGGAAAGATAAATGAAAAACATGGTTATTTAAAATGATAAATTGTTATGTACTGAAATAATTTCTTATTGAATAATAATATAGTTACCATTGTTATTATTAAAATTAAGAAGAAAAAAAAAGGTAAATTGAAATACTCTGACAGAAATGGTGAAATGCAATAATGAATCCATTGATTTTTTTAAAGTGATAAAACTTATAACACTGATTCGAAGTTAAGCTTTATAATAAAGTGTATATCAGTAATGTTAGTCGTTTTTTAGATTCTAAACATATCATATCTGAATTTATATTTAAGTTGGCTGTAAATTTCATCTGAGAAACTCTGTTTTAAACTTAACTTCTCATGCTTTGAGTGTAATCAGAAACAGAAACCATCCCAAATTAGTTATATATATATAATCCCAGTGCATAATGCTATACTGAAATAAATATACAAATATTAAGCATTAAATCACCCCACATGATTAAGAAATCCAGTACCGCCCTCTGTGAACTAATATATAAATACATTAGAGTTCGTATTTATTGTAACGATCCAGAGTAGGTAGACTTACGTAAACTGCACTACAGGGTGCCATCTAGGCATTTGAACCTAGAAAAATTTATAAAGTAGGCAGATACGTAAGTCAAAAAAAAAAATTTTTTTTAATTTTGATTCCGGTCATTAGCCCATGTCACTAGCTCAGTGGAATAGCAGAGATTAAATAATATAATCTAAGAGTGCATAAAAAAAAAGAATAAAATAAGCCACTTCCAGTAATTAACATACAAAAATTTATTTACGCACATATATATATATATAAGATTTAAAATTGTTTTAGTATCAGTTTACATTTTAACATTTAACATTATTTTTAACTTTACTTTAATTTACATTTAATTACTATTATATTATAATTTTACATTTTTATTAAGTTCGCACATATAAATTTATGAAAGCTTGTTTATAATGTTGAATATAGATCGGTTACATAGATTTCACGGTCAAAAACATTTCAAAAGAAACATAAACGATCAAAATACAAAATTATTGATTACTGACAATTGCGGAGGGAAATTTATATGTAACCCAATAGTATTCACCATAAGATACTTGCATTGTCACCAATAACTTAAAAGACATCCGAATAAATACATTTTAGATACTCACCGTAAGGTATCATTATTTATCGAATGTCTATATATTTTGATGAAATATGAAAACCCAAAACATACTTAACTGATAACCAATCCATGCAAGCGTCTATAAACAACTTAAATTTAATGCATTTTTATTTAGGGTCAAGTATGAATAGACCACATAGATTTGCATTTGAAAATAAAATATTCTATCCCTATTTAACCTTAGGCTAAAATTCGCAGTCAAACTGGCATCAATTCATCTGATACATCGATGTATTCAATGTAATACGGAATACGGCAGCACCAAAAAGATTAAGAGAAGATATTGACTCTCATTAGATAGGAATATTACTTCCATCTAACGAGAAGAACAATAAAAAAAAAACTCCATAGAAAGGAACTGCGCTCTGCGTCTTATAATTCCTTCCATAGGCAAAACGGGAGAGTGCGGCATATGAAGCGATTCTGCCAGTAGCAAATCTCCGACTACATCTACTAGCTACATCAATATATCCAATCCATTGACCCAATCTAACAACGACACAAATAACCTAAGATTACCCTCCCCTAATATAACTTTACAAATCTATACAGCCATTCACGCCCAAAACAAAAAAAATCATGATAAAAACTTAAAGAATAAAAAATAAATAAATGGAAATGATTTTACATAAATAAAAATAAAAAAATACATCAAATAACACTATTAATAAAGAATTTAGTTTGGTCAGATAGGATCATATTGCAATCATTTAAATATAGAAAATTTTAATTTAATGTTCATTATTTATAAAGTTCTTATGGTTTAAAACAGTTCATCTTTATCCGTTGCTTGCCATGAACGTGAATTCCCACGCCGTCCTAAGATTGGTATCCATTTAGCCGTTGTTTTATTTATTCATCCAGAGGTTTTTGCTTTAACTGGTCCTCAATGTAGAAAAACGATAGTTCATTTCTCTTTCTTTACTAGCAAAACTGAAGGGATTGAATCGTGCGTCTTTTTCAATCCCTTCTTCACTTCCGCACTACCACATATCTCTCACATCGTAATTAATCATTCACTAATAATTAATTTCCAAATTTTCCTTTTATACGTATTCGAAGGATTGACTTGGCATTATGTCATCGATGTGATGATCCTTTCGCTGAGGTCCGATTTCCCGATGGATTTCTTTCATTGGCTATTTGTTTCTATTGTTTTCCTATCTGACCGATGTTTTTACATTTAAATGCCCAAGGCTGGTTTACATTTAACTAATTAACAATCATTTCCATTTCTGATTAATTAATCTGTTTTCCAAATCAAAGATATATTTAAAGATAAATTTAAAGATATAATTTTATCTCCAAATCTTTTTAAATTTTAGTTTTAAAATACTTTTTCTTTAATAAAGTTTTATTTTAATAATTTTTCATTATCTGTGCGATTTAATATATACGAGTTTAAGATGATATTTAATTTCAATTTTTAATTCTTAAAGAAAATTTTTAAATGCGAACTTTTTAATTTACTTTCATGTTTAATAAATATAAAAAAAAACAATGTAACGAACGTCTATGCTCATTACATTATATATTAGTTCACAGAGAGCGGTACTGGATTTCTTAACCATGTGGGGTGATTTAATGCTTAATATGTATTATTTTACTAAATAATATATACTTATTCACTATTTGAGACTTCCTTTTGGAGATTTAAATCAATACAATATCAGATCCATCATTGATTGTTTTCTTGAAATATGTTAATGAATTCTTTTAAATATAAGATTGTTCTAATTTTTTTAATATAATGTGGGATTGAATAGTTATTTTTATTTCTTCATATACTAATTTAAATCTCAGCTGACAAACTAATTACAAATATATGTGATCGTTGTGATTTTATGATTCCAATTTCAACATAAGAGTCCACACTGTAATATATGCCATCAACAAACAACAGGATGGGTGAAAAAGGTAATGCGGTATGCTGGGGATTTGGATGGGGAGTTTGTGACAGTGTATTTGTGCAGGGAATGGAGTGATTGTGTTGGGAGGGTTGTTGATGTTGTGGTGGTAGGGAATGAGATGGAAAAATGGATTTATTAATGGGGAATAGGGAGTTTGAGAGATAGAGAGCTGGTATGGAGAGTGGGAGGAGTTTGAATATATATAGAAATAAACAGATGCGAGTTAATATATGATAATAGTAAGG
This sequence comes from Epiperipatus broadwayi, assembly GCA_028023455.1. Classification (NCBI taxonomy): domain Eukaryota; kingdom Metazoa; phylum Onychophora; class Udeonychophora; order Euonychophora; family Peripatidae; genus Epiperipatus; species Epiperipatus broadwayi. The sequence goes on along the minus strand of JAQFVV010000259.1, from coordinate 485,642 downwards.
AAAGTAGTTTATTGTTTAAGGCTCAAATGGGATCTTTAGCAACAAGAGAATATACACGTAAATGGAAAAATATGGGTGATTCAGTCTGTAAATTATGTAATGAAGGAATAGAAAATATTAGGCATCTGTTAATTGAATGTAAATGCTTGAAAATAGAAAGGGTACATATAATGAAGTTATGGAAGAATAAATATGAAAAAAATAATTATACAGAAAGTGGATTATTGGTTTTTATGCTGGGTTTGAAAAAAGATAAGGGGGATTTAGATATAAAGGCCATAAAGTTGACAAAGATTATGTTGTGGAAATGGTGTGGAGCAGAATATGGGAAAACTTAGACTGGGGAATGGAAAATAAAGTGGCTAACAGGTTTCTCTGGGCATAATTGCTGAGAGATTCTTGACTTCGTTTAAGAAGAAGCTACAGTACATCACATCACAAGTTTTCTCTCTCTTAACTACAAAACTTCTGACATTGCAGAAGCAGGTAAATCATAGATTTTCATTTTTGTTTTTCTGCATTTTGAAATTAATAATATATTTATCTGAAGTTTAATTTTGAATTAAAGCTTATAATATAACCGATATTCTGAAGACATATATATATGTTTTTAGTAATATAGAAAACTGCAAACTCATTAAATATCTTTTATAATTTCATTAATTTCTACTTTAATAAATGAGAAATTTTGTTAATCACTTTATTTGCAACAAAACAACCAATTAAAAAAAGCATTAGCATTTTCTTCAATGGTTGATTTATTATTAATACGATATCATTCTTAATATAATCTGCTTTTAAATTTAATTGATTTTTTATTTTAATTATAATTTTTTATATTCTATTAATACATTGTACAGGCTTAAACCTGCATTTATATATGTAATATATGCGGGATTCGAACTCAGACTTTCACACGACCCACTACTGTCAGTGCCATCTCATATTGCTGACACACCTGATCACACACATGTTGAAAAGATAAATAATCACCAATATACGTATTTCATGCTCTTATTATTTTTTGTTTTATAGTTAGGTTAAATATGTTAATGCAAATACAATAATATCCTGAGTATATTCTAGAAAGAAACAAATGTACTGAATACAAATTTTGCATCAGTGTAGCAAACAGGCCTTTTTCTTTATTCATTTAAAAACTGGTGCACATCATTTAAAAATTAATAATAATGATGATGAGAGTGATGATGATATATAAAAGAGAACACACGTGTAGTTATAGCAATTAATATTCGTCATCAACTAGTGCAGTAGTAAAAGTATCAGACTTTGAAGCACAAGGACCATGGTTTCAGGTCCAGTATTGGCATTTCCAGTGCTACAATTTCCTATGAATTTCTGAGCAATAGTACATTCATTAACTTTTTTTAATGGCAGTTGATGAATTAAGAAATCAAGCACATGAGAAACGTTAATTTTTTATTCCACTGTTTTAAATTGAGATGTAAAAACCTATAGCTTCTTAAAAAATAATATAAACATAAAACCACTAAACATCACATGGCCACAAACCAGAAACTAATCTGGGGATATTGGATGAGTAGGCACTAGATAGGGATTTTATGCACAAGCCTTCTAGCATCCATTGATTACTCTGGTTGGCACAGGGTCGCACTACTGTATGGAGAGTTTTGCCTTGTTTAAACATAAAACAAATTAAATTTTATGATACCTATCCATGTAACTTTAAATTTAATATTTAGGATATGAATATTCATCACACTATAAGCAACTAGTTTGTTCATCCATATTTTAAAAAAGATGATGGTTGTTAAACCATTAAGCATCACTTGATCACATTTTCTAACACCAATCCTGCCTAATAGGATAGTGGTGGCTATGGTTGTAAAAGATCCAAAGACACCAAAATGTATGGGTGATGAACTGAGTTCAGACCCATATGACTATATAAGCTATTGAGCTTAGATTGAAAATATTTTTTGTGTTTTCAATTTCATTCTCATAGTTTTGTAGTTAAGTAGAGATAAAAGGTGGTTGCTAGAGGGTTGCATTAGATCCTAAGATCTAGATGCAGTGCTCTCAGATCCAAAGCTCCTCACTGACGAAGGCCACAAGCCAGAAACTAGTCTGGGGATATTGGATGAGTAGGCATTAGATAGGGATTTTATGCACAAGCCTTCTCCATCCATTGATTACTCTGTTTAGCACAGGTGGCAATACTGTATGGAGAGTTTTGCTCTGTTTATGATGGTTGTTAGATAATCACTTGATATTTGCATGATCAGATGTTTGAACTCAGCAATTTCATTTTAATGAGACAATCTGATATTTTTCTGACTCTCTTCCTTTAATTTCTAACTGAGTAAAGAGAACAAAAAACGACTGAGTTAAAGTAATTGAAGGTTCATTCAGTCACTAATGGTGACAATGTTGAACATCAATCCAAATGTGTTTAGTTCTTGTCATTCTACTGCTATACTAAGCTATATAGGAAACAAATGAGGTCAAGATCAAAATGATAGTAAAAAATAAATTAAGAAAGTATTAAAGAATTAAAAAAGATATAATAGATAGGGAAAACAGAAAAACTGGAGTCTGTTACTAAGAATCTTTGAAATGTGCAGGGCTAAAAAAAAAAAAAAAAGAAATCTTATTTTTTTTTTTTACAATTAGTCAACTGCTTAAGGTATCTATGAGCAGTAATTTGTAAAATAAACAACAACAAAAAACTTTTGGAAGTACTATATTTTTTTTCCAATTTTTATCCTATATTGCTATGATTTATATATATATGTAATATCACGTACACTTTGTATAAACACTTTTCAGTGCAATTTATAAGCAGGGAAAAATCAATTCTATTATATTAAATTGCATTGAAAAGTGTTTATGTAAGGTGTATACGATATTTATATATAAAAAAACTTTACATGACACCAGCTTATATAATGTTATTAGGAGCAAATTATCCAAAATATTCTACTCAGTAATGCTTTCAAGTGAAAACCATAAAATGCATTTTTAAAAAGTAGGTTACTTTTCATTTGCTTCACATCTACTCTAATAAAGATGTGCTCTTTCAATGGCAGATTTAACATACTCATATCAAGAAATCTGATTAATACTTTAATTGTTTATATTCAAAAGATTGAGAGGCGCTGGATTCAGATCTAAGATCTTTACCGATGAAGATTACAAATCAAAAGCTAGTCTAAAAGATATGGATAAGATAGCATTGAATACGGATTTAATTAGCAATATAATCTAGTTTATACATGAGAAAGTTGTAATTATAAAGTTATTGAACGCACATTGATTACGTAAGTAATATTTATTGAGGCTATAACCTCGATAATATGCGTATAAAATGCGATAGTAGGGACCTCTACAGGTGTTTTAACCACAAGCTTACGCTATGGAAGAAAAGAGGGGAAAGTTGTGAGAAAGTTGTGTGTATATATATATGCGAATATGTTTTACAAAGTATATGATGTTTTAAAAATAAACAATGTTTTCAGTTGAATGTTTTTGGTGCCGAGCAACATAATCATAACTAATCTTACTAAATCTGAAGGCACTAAAAATGCATTAAGCTCCAAACGTTGTTTATTTTTAACCTTATACTGTGTAAAGTATAGTCACATATATATGCCCAACTTTATTACACATATAATTTAATGGAATTTACTATAAATATTATATTTATACATAACAGTTATGCAATAGATGGCAGCACAAAAGATGGGATGATTGTGTTAAGAGGATTATTGAGTGTTATAGTAGTAAGGAATGGGATAAAAGAATAAATTTATTAATAAAGACTAGGGAGTTAGAAAGATGGAGAAATAGTATGGAGAGTAAAAAGAGTTTAAATATATATAGAAATAAACAGAATATTAGATGTGAGTTAATATATGATAATAGTAAGGAAAGTAGTTTATTGTTTAAGGCTCGAACGGGATCTTTAGCTACAAAAGAATATACATGTAAATGGAAAAATATGGGTGATTTATTTTGTAAATTATGTAAGGAAGAAATTGAAAATATTAGGCATTTGTTAATTGAATGTAAATGTTTGAAAACAGAAAGGGTACATATAATGAAGTTGTGGAAAAATAAATATGAAAAGAGTGATTATACAGAAAGTGAATTATTGTTTTTTATGCTGGGTTTGGGAAAAGATAAGGGGGATTTAGATATAAAGGTTATAGAGTTGACAAAAATTATGTTGTGGAAATGGGATAGAGCAGATTATGGGTAAATTTAGAGTGAAGAATGTAAAAGAAAGTGGCTAACAGGTTTATCTGGGCATAATTGCTGAGATATTCTTGACTTCGTTTACGGAGAAGCCATAATACATCACATCACAAAAAAAAATGTTCTTGAATTTTAAATAGTTTTATATTTTTATAATCATTAATAACGTGATAAAAACTTTGCAATGACAAATTTTTTTTGATTAGATTGTGTTAGTATACATAATTATAAAAAAGGATAAAATTATTAAAAAAACATAATTTTAGAAATATTATGCATGTGCAACAGCTTAATGTTGTTTAACTATTACAGTTTATAAACATCGCGCTAGATAAAATAATTGATTTATTTAAATTGTTATTGTGTGAAAATAAAAGCGAGTTAATTATGAAAAATTAAAAATTTACATAATTATAATATATCATAAACAATACTATTTACAGTTGCACTTATATATGGAACACAATCACTCTTTTCAGAGATACAAAATATAAATCCAGTTAATATTAGGAGAAGGGTATGCTTGAATAAAGTTTGCTCCCATTAGAGAGCTACATGTGAAATAAGACATAAAGCAAAAATCAGAACAAGATGCCTGTGTAATTTTCTAATAAATTATTAAACTATAATGTTAAACAAATAAAATAATTGACTAATAAGTTATTGTACAATTCCTTTCACTTACTGGAATATCTTAATACAATACTAAGCATAATTACTGTATGAACATAAAATTAAAGACTAATTGGAGATGCACAATGACAGGGAAGTTCTATAAACACAATTTATTATCAATAATTGAATACATCATTTATTAATAATTATTTAAAATACTGAATCAGAATCATAGAAGGACAATTCACAAAACCAATAATGTTAAACTTATTCATATATATATCGCTTATAATACTTCTTTCATATACACTTCAATGCAAACAAATTTCCTTAAAAAACTTTATTTTCCTTACAGTTTCGACTGTCCAGCAGTCTTCATCAGAGCTTTATCAGAACTCTTATTTTTAAATGCATTTGGAAGGATTTTTTGCAAATCTACTCTAAGCTATCTATTATAAACTTAAATCATCAATAAATGGTAGTGCTATTCTATTCATCCTCAACTAGTTTCTGGTTTATGGACTTCTTTGATGAAAGCTTAGCATTTAATGCATTCAATATCCAGTCATTTCTTTTCACTGTTTGGTTACACAAAATCACTTGATATTCTATGCTCATATTTAACTTATACTTTCAAGAAAAAAATTCCTCACTCTATTACTGAATCTACTATAATATTTAAATACAAGTATAGTATAGATACTTAAGCTAGATATAATTAGAGCAGACTTGAACCCAAACTTTTAAGCTCCCTTCAGTCATCCATTCCACCTTGTACAACCAACACATATGACCATATATACATGAAAAAAATAAATGATCTCCAGCATACATATTTCATGCTGAGCCAGCACTTATACATATATTAGAGATCATTTATCTTTTTCATATGTATATGGTCATGTGTATAGGTTATATAAGATGGGGTGGGTGACTTAAGGAAGCTTAAAAGTTCGGTTTCAAGTCCTCTCTAATTGAATCAATTATAGCAAACTGAGTAATCATTGGATAATAGATGGCAGTGTTATTATATTTACTCTTCAAGTGTTATCACCTTTACCCTTTAAGCAAATTGATTACAACTTCAAAATATTAGGTTTATAAGCAGATTGTTAGTTTGATGCCATAAGAATCAAAGAATGACTATTGAGTATGAGATGCACTTAGTCCAAAGTCCTCACTAAAGAAAGGTATACACTATAAACTAACCTCCTCTGCAAAGTATATAAATGTTCGCAGAGAAAGTAGTTTATTATTTTGATCATTTTAACACTAATGTTTGTATGTATAACAGTTTCATGAAAGTTTATTTTTGATACTTTATTGTATACTTTTATATACTATGAATGGATGTAATTAAACAGTCTATTAGCTCATTATTTAATAAAGGTACAGGATGTTATATAATAGCCAAATTCTAAACTGTGAACTATCATAATACAAGGCTGATAGGACTGGTTTTAGAAAATCCCCTTAATCACTCTATTAAGCATCAATGTCATTAATCACAAATCAGTATAGTCTTGAATCTCATTTATATACTCGGATTCCATTTGTTTTATTTTAAAATGTAAAAATTGAAACATATATACCTGTTAAATGCAATGCTTTTATATAATTACCAATCATATATATATAATTATATTCTGGATAATATATATATACTGGATAATAAAGCAGGTGAAATATACTTAATATGATAAAACCTTAAACAAGGCAAAAGTCTCCATACAGTAGTGCCACCCTGTGCCAATCAGAGAAATCAATGGATGCCAGAGGGCTTGTGCATAAAATCCCTATCTAGTGCCTACTCATCCAATATTCCCAGACTAGTTTCTGGCTTGTGATCATGTGATGTTTATAATAAAACCTGTTGTAATTTCAGTTAGAAATATTGGGGCTTGGTTTCCCTTGAAATCAGCGTTGTGAACTTTGTATTCATTCACAGTTCAGAGTTCGACTGTTACAAATACTTTATGTCTTAGATAAATATTGAATTAACAGGAGAGTGTTTAAATTTTCTCATTCATAATATTATATAAAATGTAAGGTATTAACTTCGTAATTAGGTATATATATATATATTATTAAAAAAGAATAACAACAATCTCATATTCTATTTATGCCTTTCGGTCGTTTCTTTAAACAGATAAACTTTCTAAGAATTATACAATATTCTAATGAATTTAAACAATCCATGCTGTGACAAAATAACATCAATTCGAAACATTCATTTCAATAAAAATTTTATTAACAATAAATAGTGATTACATACTAATAAAGGATAAATAAATGAATAAATTGTACAATAATATGATTATATAATGTTCAATTCGAAACATTGTGTTTCAAGTGATAATTCAATACCAATTTGATCAAGTATTCATTAGTTCTTCCTTATGTTGTTTCTGGAATTCTAAAATGTCTGCATTAATACTGCAGTTTAATTAAAGAAAACATTTAGTGTATTTACACAATATTCAAATTCTTAAAGTCAAAGGGATTGACACAAACTACTTTCTAAGAGTGTATTTAAAATTTAAAAATCAGAGAATACAATCATGTTATATATGTTTTCCTTTAGTAAAATACATCAGATGGTGAAGTGGTAGGATTCAGTCATTAAATATGTCATTAGACTGCAAATCTCTCTCCAACATCCTCTTACAAATAAATAATGAAATAGAATCCACTACTCACTATATTTACAATTGAGGAACTGAGTAATTTTTTACTTTTTGGATAAGAACAGCTACATACTCATTCATTTGCCACTGTTGGATGGTCAGCAACAATGGATTTGCTATCTGAAAGAAAAATCCTAAATCTGTTATTTCTTTTCTCAAGTTTAGATCAGATTCAAATCCAAATTATAAGCATGGTTAGAAAATATACTACTAGATATCTATTTAATGATCATTATTGAATGATTATCTAGGTTAGTTATGACTAATTCTCTGAAAAATAATATCAAATCTGTGAAGTTTATTTGATTCATATTTAAACTCAGGTCATAGAGATAACAGATAATGAGCATTATCATTGCATAATAAGAATCTTGTATAATTTCTTAGGCTTACATATAAATAATCTTAAGAAATCTTTAAAAAAATTCAAGCCTCTAAAAAATTTTTTTAAGTTTATTCAGACTAAATTCAAATCCAGGACATAGGCAAGATGAGTAAATACCATCATTGCTCCACAAGAGGCTTTTATGATTTCTTGGGATGATGCATAAATTCTAAAAAATAGTTTAAATAGACAAATTCATGTAGTCTGATTGTATTTAAAACAGGCAAAACTCTCTATACATATTGCTACTCAGTGCAAGCAAATATAATCAATGGATTCCAGAAGGCTTGTGAATAAAATCCCCGTCTAGTGCTTACTCATCCAAGTCTTCTGGCATCCATTGATTACTCTGGCTTGCACTGAGTAGCAATACGTACAGAGTTTTGCCTGTTTTAATAACAGTTAAGAGCAAGCATAAGAAATAGTGATCATGTGATGTTTATTAGTCTGATTGTGGTGGCTGAAATCTGGTCTTCAATTTATCCAAACCCTTGGTTGTTATAGTTAGTAAATATACTAATGAAAAAACAAATGTCATAAAAGTTTATAGAAAATAATACGTTTTTTTAGTCAAAATAGTTAGTACTACATTTACCTTGACATGAGGTGCATCCAAACAAAGTATCATATGATTTATTAATATTTGTTAGCAATAATCCCCTTTTCTTTACTCAAAAAATAATTCTATTAGCATAAATAATTAATGGACTTCTGATGATCATTCAAACAGATTCTCAATATTGCCTTCCTGCTTAATGAACTTTTTTCACGGTTTCCTATTTGTAAAATGGTTAATAACCCAAAAATTAATCATGAGAATTTTCTTTTTCATGATCATCTCAGGTCCATTGTTTATTTCTAATTTAGAGAATTGGTTCTGAAATGATGTTATGAATAACATATGTAGTTTATTGCAAAACTATCAGAAGTAATCCAGATGTAGTCTATTGTTTCTCTTTAGAATTGATTAGGGATGAAACACACTGAAAATGTTTCAGACTTAAAGAATACAAAAATTAAACAAAATCAATAAAAGGAAAAATGAAAGATTTGTTTATTCACTTACTTGCTGATCAAAGAGGGCCCAAAAAACTGGTACTGGCAAAAACAAAATTATTACATTGAAAAGTCCTTTGATATCATTAATAAGTGTTATCTGAAGATAAAAAGAAAAATACTTTATTAGTTTCATGGGTAAAAGACATAAATATATTGCAACAGAATCTTAAGATTAATTTAAGATCACTAAATATTATTATAGTGTTGTTACCATTGTCTGAATGTACACCTTGTGTTTGTCCATTTCTGAGTGACTGCTTGTTATTAATATAAATGTTGCTTCCAGTTAGGTCACACTAGCAAATGTCTTGTAATGGAGTCCACTCTAACAATTCTAATACAACTGTTTGAGTGACTTCTACTACCCAGGCAAAAACAGGTGTGCTCTGGCTTAATCACCAATGTAATATTACACTTAATGACAAATAGTCGTAAACCTGGACAATCCTCAAGGTACATGCTTAAATATATTTAATTTATTTTCAAACTTTTAAATTACATATATAATAATTTATTATAAAATTTAAAATACAGAGGATTCGAACTCAGACTTTCAAGCACCCTTCAACTATCCACACTATCTCATACAACTGATACACATTGCCCACACACATGTAGGTCCTATACATGAGGGGTCAGAGTGACTTGAGGTCAACGTGCGTATAGCAACAATATTGGCATCAGCATGGAATTTGGGCTTTCCATCATCAGATTTTCGATGATATGGATGGCTGAAAAGGTGGAGTAGATTGAAGCCTGTTCATTAAAGTGTGAAGATTTGCTATCTTAATATAAACTGAGCACTGATTATACATATATGTGTGTGAGAGATGATAATCTGGACCAACTGATGAGTGCTAGTTTAGCACGAAATACTATATTGGTGATTATTTATCTATTCTACATGTGTTTGGTCATGTGTATCAGTTGTATGAGATAGTGTGGATAGTTGAAGGGTGCTTGAAAGTCTGAGTTCGAATCCCCTATTTTTACAATTAAGCTCCAGGTTTGTGAAGAGTGCCTGATTTTCAAATATTTATAAAATTTAAAAATAAATATATAAAATGTAACAAGCACTAGTATTATAAAGTATCAGATATAAATAAGCAATAATAAATTGAAGGGAAAAAAGTTTAAATATGCATTTATGTAAAATTGGTAAAGCAACATGTCAGAGTAATTAAGCTATAGAATAGTATAATCAAGTCGAGGAGTAGTTGCTGTGGTTTGCTACTTATTTAAAGCAATTTATTTATACGATTTCTTCAATAGTGTTTACGTAGAGAGCTGCATTATAAACATTAATAAATTCCTTATATATTAAACTAAAACCTTCAAAAGATGTGACAGCCAATCAGATGTAATAATAACTGCACGTGGAACTCCCAATTAATCACAAGTCAGAACTATAAGAAAAAGATAGTTCTGACTTGTGTTTTAGAATTGGGAGTTCCATGTGCAGTTATTCTTACATCTGATTGGCTGTCACATAAGCATGTTTAAGGCGCATCTTTCGAAGATTTTAGCTTTCATGTTATTACAATGTTATCTGCTAGCGCTTAATAAATTTGATATATTTATATATTAAGATAACTTGATTCGATTCAAAACGTAAATATGTGTTTGTTTATTTCTACTAAGTAAAGTTACAAGTCATCATTTTTTACTTTATAAAGTTACTTGTCATTAGTTATCAAAATTAATGGATTAAGTTTGTCAGAAGATCCTGTGTAAACATTATTTTATAAGATTGTAAGATTAGAAAATTATCACCAGACTAATATGTATATGAAATCTCACCAACTATGTAGTACTAAAGCTTTTACAAAATTAAAATTCAAAACTTAATGTAATTATAAATATAAAAATAAAACATTTAATAAGTTTTCATTACTCCTAATGGTGAAAATATTCAAAAATATATAAAAAAAGTTAATATGGTATTTAAGTATCAAGTCGAAAATTTATTGAAGTACCTATTTCATTAACCCTTGTCTCTAATTAAACTATTTAACATAAATGTTTTGATTTGAATCGTATGGAAAAAATTGTAGTAGGTATAACAATTTTAATACTATTGATTTATTATTAAAAAATTGGGGGGGGGGGAATTATGTAGTTTTTTTAATGTAATATGGCACCTGAATAATTTAATGTTTAAGCTCTGTGAGACCTAGCATGGTTTAATGCAGTGATAGAGGGCAGATTTTGAATTAAATATCGCTTCACATTATTATTTCTGGTTCTTGAATTTCTTATAAACTCCCAAGCAATAAATCATTAAGTTATTTTTTTTATAACTTGCGATTGAAGCTTACATCTTTCCAAGTTTGTTTACATATATTTCTAAACGATTTAATCTATTATACAATTAATAATGCATATAAATATCAGATTATCATCTTAGCATTACATAAATATAATAACTAAAATGTTCAGTTATATTTTTGATTATATTTACTGATTTGTTTTGTTAATATATTATTTGCAAAAAAAGAAAAATGTAATCAAAATGGAAACCTTGCTTAATGTGCTCGACTTCTTTATAAAACACAGATGCACGCAGGATCACAAACAGACAATAGTCTGTGATGTGTTCAAATATATTTGTGTTTTATGGATTGATATAGATAATGATCACAAAACTCAGCTTTAACTATCATTTCTATTTTTTTTTTTTAAGTAAAAAGAATATAATCATTTACAGGAAATCACATGATTAATACCAAATTTAAAAAAAGTAACCAAAAGGTGTCATGGGATAATCAAGTATCAGAAGTTTCAGGTAGGGCTAAAACCAAGATTCTTCATCTCTAGAATTTAATGTTTTATCATCCCACTGTATCACCCAGAGAATGATGATGTGGAAAATCATGTCCCATCATCACCATTACTATCATCATTATTATCATTATCACATCATCATTATTATCATTATCAGCATCATCACCACCATTATCATCATTATTATCATCATTATCATACCATTATTACCATTATCATAATTATTATCATCATCATCATTATTATCATTATCATCATCATCATTATTATCATTATCACCACCATTATTATCATTATCATCATTATTATTGAAAAGTTACTGCATCGTATACATTAAATATTATTAAATATTGCTAAAAAAAAAAGTAAATACAAAGTATATTTATATTACATTTAAGTATAATAAACCTTGCTCAGATGGACTTTTGCCAATTTAATTAACTTTAAGTCAGGCAAAAATAATTTTGTAATTTAATATGTTTTCATATGCAACAATTATTAAAAAAGAATAAGCAATAACAACAACAAATAATAAAATGAAGGACGTTGATGATAGTTTACCCTATCCTGAAGGAAAGAGAAAATTAATTAAAACAAAAACCAAACAATTATGATTCTCTTTATCTTAGAAAAAAAATAACTTTCTCATGTTTCAATACTTCCTATTAAAAAAATAACTAAAACAAGCTAGAATACATCACATAACTTTCTTCCCTTATCTTTAGCATATGCTTTGGAGACTATTTTTTGCCTTTTATTCCAAAACCATCCATTATAAAATTGTGTACTCAATGGATACCACATAGTAATTTCTACCCCAAGGAGTCTACAATTAATTTAAAACTGAAATCATTGTGCTGTATAGATATAATTACACTCAAATGAATTTGGATTCAAAACCATCGAATTTCAAAACTTTAGGATTTTTTGAATTCCAAGTTTTTAGTTTCAACTGTAAGCTTATAATAAAAATATTAATAATAGTAATAACAATAAGATGTTGCTTATATTTAACAATAAAATCAAAGGACATAAGTTTAAGAAAAATATATAAACCCTGTAAAGATGTATGATAATGTGAGAGAGAGCATATTTATTATAATTTGGTACAAAGACAAGAGTTTTAAATATCAGGGACAAAAATCAAACCTGAAATGATTTAGACTGTAAATATGGTGTATATGAAGGTAGGAGACATAATATTGTTTTTAGGGTGAAGGACATTGAAAAGGAGTGAAAGTAAATCCTATGATCTGCATTCTTTTAATATTTGACAAATAATTGAAGTAATTTGTAAGTTTGATATAGTAAATACCTTCCTTCATATACAATACAATTCAGTTTTAATTTATATATATTGCAAATATATCTTTAATTTTTTAAATAACTGCATTTTTTTTTTAAAAAAGTAAAACTTAAATTTAAAAAGAAATATTAAGAAATTAAAAATACAAAAAATAAAATATACTAGAATTAATTTAAAAATAATGACTATATGTACTATATACAATTAATATAATCATATTCTCAAAAATTTAGACTATATTCTCGTATGGAAAAATATTCCCATCTCTATCTCTCTCTTATATATATATATAATTTAAGCAATTGAATAAACACGAGTGTTTAAAAATAATTGAAAGTCCTAGTAACGCATTCGGACGTGATTGTTTCGGGAAATATTTATATTCCCAAACGTTACATCTTTGATCAGCAGTAAAAATCATTTGCGGGTGATTAAAATTATTCATAAGTAATTTTATATATGCATTCTTAATTTAAATATATATATATATGTGTGTGTGTGTGTGGTGTGTACATGTGAAAAACTTTAATAAAAATTAGAAGTTTAAGTCAAAGAAAGCAACATATACAAGAAAATTTATTATACTCTATTCAATCTTGTATCAAATCATTATCTAAAGCCTAATTATCACTTTATGCCAAATCTTCACTTATAAATATTCTTATTTTTACAAAAGTTAATTATTTTATGCCTATTGTGAATTTTTCCAAGTCTTTTATCAAAAGAATTCACATTTTATGTGGCAAACTTTTTTGGAAAAAAAAACCTGCTGCAATCAGTTTGAAAAATATGCAAAAAAATATCAAATATAATGGTTTATCACTACACTCAATAAATACTTTCTTTTTGCAAAAAAGTAACAATATGATTAATAGACTTGTTAATACATTTAATACATTTCAAGATCTAACTTATTACACAACTATAACTCCTACAGACACACCTATAAATGAAAGTTGGCTGTTATAGATGATAAATTTTACAAAAAATTCTCTAAATTTGGATTGTCAATTGCCGGGAAAAAAAATAACATACTGGGAAACTTATTATTTATCACATGATATAGACCAAAATCAATTCACATTATTACAAGTCACTAATAAACTAATTATAAAGAGATTTAAACGTTTGTCATTAGAACCAAAATACCTCGATTTTCTTGTAAAAATTAATCTAGAAGCATTACCTACAAATTTTTTTCTTCATACAAAGTGGGGTATTTCAAAAATAAACCCCATTTGTCCAATATGTTCAAGATCAAATGAAACAATTAAACACTTTCTATATCAATGCTGTGTGCCTGGAAAACATTAAAGAATTTTTACTTAATATAACTAATTTAACACACAATATTATAGAAACCTTAAATATTAGTTTACATGATGGAATTTATTTGCAAATTAGAATATCCACTTTTACAATATTTGCATTATGGTGTCTAAGATGTCACATATGTTTTAAACAAAATGTGGCAAACTCAACAATTTTTTCATTGAACAAAATTAAAGAAATTAAAAATAGAGACAGTATTAATTCACACAAGGAAATCTTCAAAGCGACATGGGATTTAATCAAAATATAAGACTAGAAACATTGTCACTTGAATTTTTTTATAAGTTCTCTAATTTTTTCACATGTAAATTTTTAAAATTAATATATAAATAAAATTTTCTTATTTTTTTTTTAAAAAGAACGTAACATTTTATGAAAACAATAAATATATAAACATAAATAGTAATAAAAATATAGATATTATTATAAATTATTTCAGAATTTTAGCAAAATTAAGAGGAAGTAACTTTGAATTCCGGAGATGTAGTTTTCGATATATGGTGGCAGAAAGAGCCGCAAATTGTATGGAAAAAAATAAAATAGTGGGAGAAATGCAAAAAGGTTTTTTGCAGTTACACAACTTGTAGATATGAGTAGCAATACAGATAGATAGTTATATTTGGGTTTTATAGATATAGAGAAGATATATGATAGAGTAAATAAAAATAAATTATGGGTAAATTTAATAAATTTGGGAATGGAACTTTAATGGATGGATCTCATTAAGAGATTGCAGGAAAATAATTATTATATTAAAAAATATAGTCAGTTAAGGTTAAAAATGGGGTAGGATTAAGGCAAGGATGTCCTATGTCACCTAATTTGTTTTTTGTTATATTTGCAAGAAATGAAGAGAGTAATAGAAAGACTAGGAAGAGATACCTTTAATAGATGGCAAGGAGACTATATACATTATCGGGCCTTTTATTTATGGATATCTTCTTGTACACAGAAAATAGGAAAGATGTGGAAGTTATGCTGAAGACATATGCAAAGGTGGGTAAAGAGCTAGGGATTAAATTTAGTGAAGAAAAAACAAAAGTAATGATGATAAATACTGGGGAAAGAGAAGAGAAGAATTTTTATTGGGGTATATAAAGTTAAATATGGTGAATATGTATAACTATTTGGGAATCATCTTAAGTAATCAGAGAAATCGCTTGGATGAATGGGATAAAAAAAAAGATAAATGAAGCAAAGAAAAGAAGGTGACTGATAAAGAAATTAACTGTTTTCATATAATAAATATGATGAAGTTAGAATTGAATGGAAGAGAGCAGCAGTGGCAAGGTTAACTTATGGTAATGATGTGTATGTGGTAGTACAGGAGTGTTAGATTACTTAGAAAAAGTACAAAGAAAAGTAGGAAGAGATGCATTAGATGCAGATGTGTGGATGGCAAGGAAGCAATTCAAGGAGAAATGGGATGACCAAGTTTTTATATGAGAGATGCAAAAAGCAAAATGAAAATGTTCAGTAGATTGCAATTTATGGGCAATAAGAGAATAGCCAAAATAGTATTTAATTGGATTACAAGTGAAGGACAGTCAACAAGATGGATGAGAAAGTTAGTATAGTAAGCAGAAGATTTGGATAAAGAATTTATGTCAATATACTTATACAAAAGGTGGAATGATTGTGTTAGGAGAATTATTGAGTTATAATGGCATGGAATGGGATAGAAGAATAGATGCATTAATAAAAAATAGAAAGTTGGAGAGATAGAAAAATGTATGGAGAGTAAAAAGAGTTTAAATATATATAAAAGTAAACAGAATATTGAGTGTGCACTTATTTATGATAATAGCAGGAAGAGTAGTTTACTCTTTAAGGCTTGAACTGGATCTTTAACAATAAGTGAATATGCACATAAATGGAAAAATATGGATGATTTAGTCTGCAAGTTATGTAAGGAAGGCATGAAAAATATTAGTCATCTGCTAATTAAATGTAAATACCTATAAGAAGAAAGGATACAAATAATGAAGTTGTTGGATAATAAATATAAACAAAATTATTATACAGAATATGAGTTCTTGGTTTTTGTGCTGGGTTTGGGAAAAGATACGGGAAATATAGATATAAAGACCATAGAGTTGACAAAGATTATGTTGTGAAAATGGGATGGATTAGGATAGAGAAGAATATGGGAAAAACAGAATGGGAATGGAAAGAGAAAGTAAGGTGGCTAATGGATTTCTCTGGGCACAGTGGCTGAGATTCTTGACTCCAATAAAGGAGAAGCTACAGTACATTACATGTAGGGTGGGGGATAGAAAGGGAAAGGAAGATGGCTAACAGTTTTCTCTGGGCATAATGCTGAGATATTCTTGGCTTCAAAAAAGGAGAAGCCATAGTGCATCACATTGCATGTATACTTGGTCAATTGTGTTTTGGTAAAGAAAGCTGGAACAAAAAGGAAATGGCTTATCTGGAAGGATCCAAAATGTGTTTTATTATAATAGATAAAATGGATATGTAGAAAGTCTAATGCATAAATTCTGTAATAAAAGTATATAAAAATGTGTTATGATAACTCTCAAGAGGATAAGACTCTTTCTTAAGACAGATTGCATCATGATTATCTTGTACAAGGGGTTCTTGAAGCAGAATACAGGCTAGGAGAATAAGATGAGGATTAGACACCAATCCAACATGGATTTTTGGGCGAAATTCAAGAAAAGGCCAAAATATAATCAACAATGAAATAGCGTGTTACAGATTCCGCAGAACTAATCAGAAGACTGAATTACTAGTAGTGATGAATGTGAGAATCTTTTAATAAAATGGCTAGTTTAAGTTTTTTCTGTTAATATTAAAGTTCTCATTAGATATAAACCCTAGGTAGAATTTTAAAAATAAAATATATCAAATGTAAATAAATACATAATGTATTAATTACTAATGACTAATTAATTATTGTTACTTTATTTGGAAAATATTCAGTTCATATATTAATGTAAGGTCTCAATCATATTTACATAAAGGCTAAATATTGAAATTCTAAACCATTTCCTGTATTGTGAAACATAGCAATAAGAAGCCAAATTCAAAAAACTAAGTATCCTTGGATTGAAATTCAGTTTTTCATTTCCAGTATTTGGTTACATAACCACCAAAACAATTAAACATTTGATTATTTTTAGAACTATTTTATCAAGAGGTAATCTATCTGACAATTTTTAGATAGTTGTTTTAAGATTTGAAGGATAATTATATGATAATCTTATTATAAGTTGCAAAATGATTCAGCACTCAAACATCATGTGATCTTTATAATGATTTACCCTGCGTAATTCAGTGAAGTGATAGAGTAATGAAAACAAAAGCTAAATGTTTCTGTATCAAAGCTCAATCTTTCAGTATTAATGTTTGAATATCACGACTGAGTGAGTAATCAATCATTGAACTATTTGCCCTGAACTATTTAGTACAGTGGTGGAATAATGGGTTAGAGAAATAAAGTCACAGCATCAAAGTTCAATTTTTTCGCTTTCAGTACTCAAATATCACATGACATTCCAAATAACAAAAGATTCAATTACTATTTTTTTTTAATACGTCTTCTGAAACAACTTTTTAATTTATATTGTTTTTAAAAAAAAAGCATTTTTCTAAATCTTATAAAAAACAAAAAAATAATTAATGTTAATAAATTTATACAATGTTACTTACATCATATTTGTCATCAGCATAATCCAACCAATGATCACATGATTGTTGATTTCTGCGGCACCGATTTTTTATAGCGTGCTGTAAAATTTCAATGCAAAATGCTTGAACGTGGTTCATTTACTTAACACTACTAAATTAATAATAATTATTGTAATAAATTAAACTAAGTATAATGAGCGTGTAAATAATAAAAACTGATTCTGATAATGATCTACCTATGATTTAAATAATTAAATGTCTAAAAAAGAATCAACATAAATATTATAGTTTTATAACTTGCAATACTTGATATGGGTCTGAAATATTTGCATAGCTTTAAAAATTCAGCTGCAGTACACTGATGGCTTTTTTCTTCTAATTTTTAGCTGCATGCTTTCCAATTCCATTATTCTGCAACTAACCAACAGTGTAAAAATATTGAGCCCATCTCTCAACGTGCATGCTTTTCATAAATAACTTTTATTGATAAGATAGACGTTAAATACTTTGACCTCTATATTCATATGACCATCTGACATCTTTCCTATTACACCAATTTTTTGCAAGGTTAATGCTGATTTCTATCCATTTATAGCTTGTGGAAAGATAATTAATCACTGCATTGCAAACATATTTTGAAATCTTTTAAATGTTTATCAGTGCATCCCTTATCTAAAATTCTTTTATATGGCAACAATCTATCAGCATAAACTATATTTCTCTCACTACATACATTTAACAAACAATTGAGATCCATTTAACACCTGAGTTTCCATGATTTTATGTTTGAGAGTTTTCCATTACAAATATTATTTTTTAAAATTTCATTATTGTGTGTTTTATTGATTTCAAAATGAATTAATTGTTGCAAATATAATTTATGTATTTGTCTTTTTTTAAAATACAATATTACCTAAATAAAATTTATTAATTCTTTTTGTCATTCTAACAATTTAATTTCTGAAAAATTGATTTAAAACTCAATATATTAAATAATGACATAAATATTTGAAAACCAGGCACTCTTCACAAACCTGGGAGCTTTAATTGTAAGTATAGGGATTTGAACTCAGATTTTCAAGCACCCTTCAACTATCCACACTATCTCATACAACTGATACATATGACCACACACATGTAAAAAAGATAAATAATCACCAATAAACGTATTTCATGCTAAACCAGCACTCATCAGTTGGTCCAGATTATCATCTCCCACACATACATATAATCAGTGCTCAGTTTATATTAAAATAGCAAATCTTCATACTTTAATGGACAGGCTTCAATCCACTCCAACCTCCAACTTTTCAATTAAAGCTCCCAGGTTTGTGAAGAGTGCCTGGTTTTCAAATATTTACATATCAAGCTTGTATCCTGTCCATCCCTCTTATATGTATGTAAATGGATACGGTCCTATACATGAGGGGTCAGAGTGACTTCAGGTCAACATGGGCATGGCAATAATATTAGCATCAGCATGAGATTTGAGTTTTCATCATCAGATTTTCAATGATATGGATGGCTGAAAAGTTGGAGGTTGGAGTGGATTGAAGCCTGTCCATTAAAGTATGAAGATTTGCTATCTTAATATAAACTGAGCACTGATTATATATATGTGTGGGAGATGATAATCTGGACCAACTGATGAGTGCTGGTTTAGCATGGAATATGAATATTGGTGATTATTTATCTTTTCTACATGTGTGTGGTCATGTATATCAGTTGTATGAGATAGTGTGGATAGTTGAAGTGTGCTTGAAAATCTGAGTTCAAATCCCTATACTTATAAATAATGACATGTAAGTTATACAAATGGATTCAATTGTTTATATAACAACAAATTTTAATTTTGCGTATATTGTTTCTCATATACTAAGTAGAGAGATTTGAACTTAGGATTTTTTAGTCTATATTAGCCCTGCACTCCAAGTCAAATAACCAATACACTTGTGAAAATAATTAAATAGAGGGATTTGAATTTAGGATTTTAAAATCTATATTTGTTTTCCACTCCATCTTAAGCAACCGATACACATGACCTCATACATGTTGCAAAAGATCATCTATCATTTTTACATGTATGTGGTCATGTGTATCAGTTGCTTGAGAAGGAGTGTCTTTTTTACATATATGTGTTCATGTGTTTGGAGTGGAGGTTAAAAATACAAACTGAAAAATCTTAAGTTCAAATCTTTCTACTAACAACTAATTTTGTAATTAATACATTACAAAGCTAAAATGATAATATTTAAGTATTTTTTATTAAATCATTATTAACTAAGATATAATATTTTCTATAATAGACAATTTCTAAATTGTAAACTTTTGACAAAACAATCCTAAACTAAATTTACATTAGTTAAATAATGAAGTAATAGAGGGAAGGGAAAGTGGCTAACAGATTTTTCTTGGACATATTGGATGATAGATTCCTGACTTTGATAAAGAGGAGTCATATCACATCAATATATATAATAATTTATTTTTGAAGTCTTTTTATCTTCTTACATTATTTTTAATATGGATTCAAAGTCTAAAAAATCTATTCTTTACACACTTGAATTCTATGTTTTTTGTTACAGATTACTTTGCTCAGAGTCTTTATGAGAGCTATTCTTAACTTTGGAATAAATTTAGAAAACCACTCTGAAAAAGACTGTAAATTAGTCAAAACTAAGAAAAAAGAGCTATAACAAAAACATTGTATTAAATTCATGTATACTGAATTTTGTAAATTTTGAATTTACATATGTTAACTTGCATAGAAACTAATTTCTGAATCTACTTTTCATCCAGCGTTTGTAGAGATTCATAGAAGATATGGAAAGAATAGCATAAGTGAATCAGTTATTATAGGATCATCACAAATTTTAACATAGCAGAAACAACAACAAAAAAATATCTTGATGATAAAAAGCAAATGCAAGTCACTAACTTTCACCTGATTGCTCAAACAAAAGAGAACTTATTAAAACTTTATATGAATAAAAAATGAGACAAACTGTATGCAAAATAGACGATAATTAAGTATCAAATTCGAGTCAAGTATTCCTTTTACATATAAGACATGTGCATTTGTATATAAATATAGACTTTATAAAAAATGTCGGAGCACAAATGAAGAGAAATTTATAATAATAATAAAAAAGGAAAATTTTTATATACACATTCCAAAAAAAAAAAAGGCTGGCCAGCAGTTCTCATTTTTATATTAACATAATTTTGAGAGGTAAATGTTCTCAATAAATGCTTTTAAAATATATTATTTAATATTTAAGCCATTTTCAAATAAACCCCACTTTCTATTTTTAAGTCAACTATAGCAAGATATGGGTATTCACAGACTTTCACTGATATATTAATATTTTGATTCAATCATCGAGTTCATTTAATCATTTGACTATTACCAGACCCATAACAAGTCCCCTTATTTTAAGTTGCTCTGATACACATTACCAAAACAAGACATCAAAGAGGAAAAAACTTTACTACTAAAAGTAGCATAGAGTGATCAGCGTAATGCTAGAGGAACTAATCCAGCTCTAATAAGTATTATTATACAGCAAAAACAAACAGACTCTATAAATGATGCAGCATGAACTGCCATTACACTATCAATTCCTATAAGTGTGTGTGTGGGGGGGGGTATCTTATAGTCTTCCTAAGGATGTATTATTGGATCAAAAAATTCCATTTCTCATTATTCTAGGTTCCAAAAGTTACTCAACCAATAATAGATACATTCTAACTTTAAATATATAAAACCTTATTTAAAAATATCTGTTATATCTTAGTTGGTAAATTAAAAGATATTCATCAACTATTCTCATCTTTTTAAAAATTATGCTTTCATGGTATATTCATTATCTATTTAAAAGTCTTGAAACTTGGGATTTCTTTTAACATATTAAAATAACATATAAAATATTGTTAGAAATATTAAAATTTTAAAAAAATTTAAAAACATTAAAATAGAATTATCATAATTTATTCTTTTCTATTTTAATGCTCATAATATATACTTACTTCTTAATTAATACTTACTCCATATCAACATGTCAGGAGCAAAAATAAATAAACTTGTTTATTTTTCAAGGTTTGAATCAAAATTAAAATTTTAAAATATATCTTTCTCTCGCTCTCTTTTTTTGGTTGTTTGTGTTAGAAAAATTAATACAATGTATATAAATATAGCATGCTTATCTGCAACTTTAATTAATCTTAAAACAGTAGAAAACTCTGTAGACAATAGTCATATTCAGTGCACACTATAATAATCAATGCGTGCTAGAAGGTTTGGCATTAAATCCCTATCTAATATCTATTAATCCAGTATTCCTAGACAAGTTTTTGGCTTGTGACTTTCATCAGTCCTTTGGATCTGAGAACACTGCACATAGATCTTAGGATCTAACCCAACCATTTAGAAGCCACTTTTTACCTATTTAGTTAACTATAAAGCTGTAACCCTAAGATGAAAACACAATAATGTTTTCAAACCAAGTTAATTATCTTGTATAGTCATACAGATCTGAACCCAGTTTAGCATCTACACATTTTGGTATGTTGGATTTTTTATAATAACCACAATAAACAGTATCCTATGGGCAGGATTGGTATAAAGCACTAAAACATAACATGACCACATGCTTATATAAACTGTTAAAACAGTAAAAAAACTCTTCAGACAGTATTCTCACTCAGTGCAAACCATAGTAACCAATGGATTCTAAAATGTTTCTGCATAAAATCCCTACCTAATGCCTATTTATTCAATATCCCCAGACTATATAGATAACCAAATGAATAAAAGGTGACTGCTGGAGGGTTACATTTGATCCTATGATCTAGATGCAGTGCTTTCAGATCCAAAGCACCTCACTAATGAAAGCCACAAGCTAAAAACTGGTCTGAAAATATTGAATGGGTTGTCATGAGATTTTACACCCAAACCTTCTAGTAACCATTGATTACTAGGGCTTGCAAAGGATGGTAATACATTGCAGAATTTGCTATTGTTTTAAAAGTTTGTTAATATAGGAAATGGTGATCATATGATATTTACATAATCTTCTTAAGGAAACTCTTGAAGCTTATTATATTTATCCCTAAAATACCAGTAAATATGATATACTCTATGACAATAACACTTCTGAATAGACTATCATTGAATCACAAATCTATGTATATACTACTATTGTTGGATATTCTTCTATCATCCACTTCATTTTATCAACTAATATCTCTTACATACTTTGTGATGTGATGTGATGCACTGTGACTTCTCCTTTATCAGACTCCAGAATCTCTCAGTTAACATGCCCAGAGAAATCTATTACTTTCCCTTCCCTTTCCATTCCTCTCCCAGTATTCCCCATATTCTTCTCTATCCTGCTTCATCTCATTTTTACAACATAATCTTTGTCAACTCTATGGCCTTTACATCTACCCACCCACCCCTTTTCTCAAACCTGGCATAAAAACTATGAACCTACTTTCTGTATAATCACTTTGTTTATATTTATTCTCCCACAACTCCATTATTTGCACCCTTTCTGCTTGTATGTATTTACATTCAATTATTAGATGCCTAATATTTTCTAGGTCTTTCTTACATAACTTGTAGACTAAACCACCCATATTTTACCATTCATGTGTATATTCTTATTGCTAAGATCAGTTCAAGCCTTAAACAATAAACTACTCTCCTGGTTAGTATCATAAATTATCTCACACCCAATATTATGTTTACTTCTATATATATTTAAACTCTTTTTTACTCTCCATACTAGTTGTCCATCTCTCCAACTCTCTATTTTTTATTAATGCATCTATTTTTCTATCATATTCATTGCCACAATAACATTCAACAATTCTCCTAACATAATCAACCCAACTTTTGTAAAAGTATACTAACAAAGTTTTTATTCAAATCTTCTGCATAGCATACTATCTTCCTCACGCATCTTGTCACTACCCTTTACTCATAACCCAATTAAAAGCTATTTAGGATATTCTCTTATTATCAATAAATTGCAATCTACCAAACATTTTCATTTTGCTTTTTGCATCTCTCATATAAAAATTTGACTATCACCTTTCTCCTTGAATTTCCTTCATGTCTCCCTATTTCTTTTTGCACCTTTTCTAAGTAATCTAACACTCTTTACTAACACACAATGCATCGTTAACCCTGCTACTGCAACTCCCATACAATTCTAGCTACATCATATTTATTATATAAAACGCTGTCAATTTCTTTATTAATTTATTTCTTTAACATTTTTTTCTCCCATTCATCCAAGCAATTGTCTGATTACTTAAGGTGATTTCCAAATAGGGATACCTATTCACCACACTTAACTTTATATCCCCTAATAAAAATTATTCTCTTTCCTCATCATTTATCATCATTACTTTTTGATTTTTCTTCACTAAATTTAATCCTCATCTCTTTCCCATCCTTGTGCATGTCTTCACCATAATTTCCATATTTTACCTATTTTCAGTGCATAAGAAGATAGCAAATAAAAGACTTGTTAATATATAAACTCCCTCGCCCCCTATTAGTAGTATTTCTACCTCTCTTCCTAATATTTCTATTGCTCTCTCCATTTCTCTCAAATATAACAAAAACAAAATAGGTGATATAGGTTATTCTTGCCTTAGTCCCACTCCATTTTTAACTTTAACTGATACTATCTAGACACTGCTTCATCTTCAGTGGAAGTGATTATTAAAACTACCTGTATACGGCTTTATTAGTACCAAACCAATTGGATATTTTCAATTAAAATTTGTTTAAAAGTAGCTTTCATTATTTAAATAATATTTTCAATAAATTATATATTTAAATGTAATAAATACATTTATTTTCTGAAGTATTCCTTTTGGTAAAAGCCTGAAATCCGGGCTCGGCCGCTTGGGGCATTGTTTACATGTCAAAACACATAAAAATGCCGTTTCGGCGGCCACGGCCTTACAGGCTAATACAACATTTATGTATTGTATACATGACATCGCACAAAAATATTACGGCCTGTTTTGTGCTTCGAAGCTATTTACGCGTATTCGTTATTTTCATAGCTGATTACCGTATCGGTTGAGGGTGTTTAAATTTCAAGGCAGTATGACTTTTTCAAATCTCCGTAATAGACTAATGTCATTTCGATTTAAAAAATGTTGTTAATTATTAAGAATTGTCATATGGTCCCCACCCTTCCCGAAAAAAAGGTTAATATGTAAAGAAATTGGTAAAGTGTATATTCGAACAGGCTTCAACAAAGCTCACGCGCTAAGTCACAATTCAGCGTAGTGAGGAAAATATTCGAGACCACTAAAAGATCTGAGACGAATGTGCAATTTTGAAACTTTTCTTCAGATAAATTGCCGAGTACAGAAAGTGTGTGAGATTGTGTTTTTTTTTATTTTGTCAGGCACACGTAATGTCCACTTTTTATTACAGCAATAAAATCAAATAAATAATTTTAAAAAGTCCAAAGTTTGTGTCCTTTTTTTTTGTTGTTGTTTTTTATTTCATTCGAAATTTACAAGTATTTGGATTCATTTTTTTTGCAGCGGGGTTTAAATAAATGACGACTTTGGTTGACTTTTTGTTAAGAATAACAAATTACGAAATACACCCCACCCCCAAAAGCAGTTTATTGTAGAAGGCTAAAAAAATAAAAGGTAATTCAAACGAAATAGAAATCAAAGTAAAAAATGGAAAAAAGTTGTCGCAAGAGTGGCGAATGTTTTGTGCACTGTGTTTTATCCCGCTCTGCGGCTACACTCTTGCAATCCATCAAAGACAATATCAAGATAGGATCGACAATCTTTTCCGATTGCTGGTGGGGTTACAAAACTACAGAACTGAAGGCCACTGGATTCCAACACCTAACAGTCAACCACCGATACCACTTTGTGAATCCTACCACAGGCATTCACACACAGAATATTGAGGGTCTTTGGGGTCTTTTGAAAAAAGAAAACAAAAAGAAAAGAGGAACTGACAGAAAGTTGTTGGATAACTACTTGTCAGAGTTTATATGGAGAAGAATGCACAAGGATGAAGATCTATTTCTATCCATCCTATCTGAGATGGCTGTTGCAAATAAACAGTAGACAGTGTTGTTGTTTTTTTAATTAAATAGATTACATAAATAAATAAAAATTATTTTCAAAAAAATACAAAGTTTGTGTATTTTTTTTTTTGTAAAGTAATTATAAATTGACACAAACCATATTTTGATTCGCTTTGTATTTTTGTTAATAATAACAACAAAGTAAAAAAGTTTACTTTAGAAAGGATGGGGAAAAATAAATTTTATGCAAGGGTAGGGGTCTAATTTTGATTGAATATTAATAAAAACAATTATGACAACTAAAAAGTAAATAATTGAAAACAAGTTCAAAAGTTGATTATCTTTTTTTTAGCGCTGTTAAAATAATTTACTATTTGTGTTTAGTTTTTATTAATATAATAACGATAGGAAATCACCCACCCCCACAAAAAACAGCTGTTTATTGTAGTAGACAAAAAAAAAAAAAGAAAGACTAATTCAAACACAATTAAAAACAAGTTGTTTTAAAAAAAAGTAAAAAGGGAAAAATAATAGTCAAGACAAAAAAAAATTAGAATTAAGTCTAAACAATTCGCAAGTAATTGTTTTCTATTTTTTTTCAGCGGTGGGATTAAAAGAAATATTTTGATGTGATAAAACGGTTCAAAGTTTTAAAATAATAAAAACAAAAAAAATTACATTACAAAAATTTGTTGAAAAATTTGGATAAAAAAAAAAAAGGAAAATGAATATAAAAATTTATTTAATAATAAATAAATCATGTTATAAATGAAATTAAAATTGTTTTAATCAATAAATAATAAATCATGTTGTATTAAAATTAAAAAAAAAATTGCAGCCCGGTAACGTTATATTTCATTGATTTTGTCTAGCATCAACGCTCCAAGCGACTTTGCCCGGATTTCAGGCTTTTACCTTTCTTTTTACTCTATTTCAGAGCCATCTATTGGAAAGTTGAATTATAAAGTGTAAGTGTTGAAAATCATGTTTTGTCTTTTTTTAGTTAGTATAAATATTATCTTTACTTTGTAGTAAATTGAAAGATTTCACATTGTTTATTTATATATAATATTTAGTGAATTAAATGTGATGTTTTAAGTTTCACACTCTTAGTTCAGAATGCTTGAGTCTGGTTTATTTATATATAAATTTAGATAGAGAAAAAGGTGGTTCCATTTTTTTCTCGTATTTCTGGCTTGTGTTTTTGAATTGAAAATTCCACCTTCAGTCATTATTACATCTGCTTGGCTGTCACATAAGCATTTTTAAAGTGCATCAGTCAAAGGTTTCAGCCTTTCACATTATTATTAATAAGTAATCAAATAGGTTATTAAAGCATATTTAACAAATGTTATAAAAAAAATAATAAAAAATAAAACCTGCTTTTAAAAAAAAAACATCCATCATATAATAAAAATAATCTTGAAAAAGTTCAAGTAAGTTTCAAAATGAAACTAATTCCAATTAAAAATTCATATATAAGAGTAAGAGTATTTCCAATCCAATAAAAAAAAACTATTCCATATATATATATATATGTGCATATGAATAACTTGCCAGACAAACTTATAAAATTTCCAAAATAAATTATATGTATTTTTGACCAAATAGTTTAGTTTTGTGATGGCTAAATAAGGTTTTTACAAACACCTAATTAAATATGTATATATATTTTGTAAATACCAAACAAATATAAAAATTAGATATAAAATTATATAAATCAAATAATAGAAATAGATATATAAGTTTTTATTTTTACCTACCCCTACACAGCCCACAACTTTTACTAATATATTTCCTTCTGGTGGATGTATTACATAACCAGTACAAAATTTTCCAAGAATGAATAGTACTAGAAAAAAAAGTTAATAATTATTTTTTATTGTAAATATTTCTTATTTTAACCATTTTAAGTCAAATGCATTTTTAATATGGTGTATCATAATCACTACCTTCAGCGTTGTGTGTGTATATATATGTGTGTATCATCAAAAATGGAAAATAATTTAATCATTATGCTGTTATTTTATACAATAGTAAAATAAATAATATAAAATATCATTATATAACAGCACTAATTCTATATATTTATTATAACAATAATAACTGATATACAGACTTGTTATATACCTGTGTCAATATATGTAATATATAGGATACATGAGCACAGACTTTCACATGCCCCACCACTCTTCACTCTATCTCATAACACGGATACACTTGAACACATATCTTTTCAGCATATATGGATTCAGGTGTATCAGTGTTATGAGACAGAGAGGAGAGTGGTGGGTCATGTGAAATTTTATGCTCATGTACCCTATATATTACATATAACAATAATATATAAAAAAGCTTATTTCAGCAAATATTTTTTGCCCTTCTCAATGTGATTGTAAACTATTTTAAACCTTCAATATACACTGCATACACATAACATATATTGTTTTTTATATAAAATTAATTAGAACCAAAAGTAACGGGGGGGGGGGGTAATCAAAATATTTACAAATATACAAAAGAAAAATTTATCAATTAAACAATATATAACAATTGCAGAAAATGTACAAATAAATAAAATATACTTTATAAAGATCATATATATATAAAATTCCTATTTTCTTTATTATCTGATTGGTGAATATATGTTTGTTTGTAAGGCTGTCATGTGTCAAATTCATAACCAATCTTAAAAAGCTATTACATTTGTCCACATTATAAAGAATATTTTATGCAAATGAAGTAATTCTGCCATTAATAGTTGTCCATAACACTGACAAATCCACATATCAAATATAACAGGTATATTTAAAAATTTTAATTTTAATTTAGAAACTTAATTGGATTACAAGCATTTTATTCAAAGCAAGTAATTATGAAAAGCAAAAAATATTTGATAAAGCAATCGATTAAAAAACTATTGCAAAAAACAATGGCTTTTCATACCGGGTACATTTATCAAAATTATTTATATAATATTAAAATATTTTGTTTACTTTACATTAAATCTTAAAAAAAATTGTTAAAACAATGAATTAAAAAAATAATGTTTTTTCCAAAAGCCGGAACAATGGCCATTTAAAAGGCTAGAATGATGGCTTTTGTACATAATGTTTTGTTTAATTTACATTAAATCTTTAAAAAAAAATGTTAAAGCAGCTTAAAAAAAGCAATGCCTTTATAAGTCAGGTACATGTAAGACTGTCATATGTTAAATTCACAACCAATTAAACTTATGTTTATGTGTATTAAGTAATTCCACCATTAATAAAAATTGCTCAGAAAAATATCAATACATATGCTTTTAATTACAGAGATATAGTATTTAAATCATGAAGAAAATATGATTAAATTATATAAATTCATGTTTGAAGTGTGATATAGGAAGAAAAAAATAAATGTTATAGTAACGTATTTACATTTAGTTTTGGTTAGCATATAACTGAAAGTTATTATGGCCTTTCAGGCCAATGTACAATTCTCATGCTTATTTATATAATATTAAAATCTTTTGTTAATTTACATTAAATCTTTAAATATTAATTCTTATTAAGTGCAATGTCAGCATGTAATACTTAAATAAGGCTAAAACCTTAATACATATTAAAGCAAACAATTAAAAAGATCATGGTCTATTTGGACTGAGTGCATCAGGTATATTATATAACTTTTCAATATTTTAAAATAATCAATTATTAAATTTATTAATGTTATATATATATATTCACACAGCTATATTTATTGTCATTAGTATCATATATTTTTCTTTTATTAGGTTCTTTAATAGAATTTAAATACAGTATGTTATGGCTTTTATACAATTTATTCTATTTCTATATTTTAAATAGTGAATATGTAATGCGGATTTATTATCTTTCCTATTAAGTGCATTGTTCTTTTGCTCTTTTATATAATTATTTCCCTGTATGTCCATAGTAAATCATATTACTGCATTTGTAAATATTTGCAATGGTTTTATCACTATTATTTTTGGTTCTAATTAATTTTATATAAAAAAACAATAGATGGCACTACATATGCAATATAAATTGAAGCTTTAAGATAGTTTACAATCACAATATTTGCCATTATTGTTGCTATATAATGATATTTTATATTATATTATTTACTTAAATATATATATATAAGATGAATCTTTAAATAAGCTATTGCAGAGCAAAAGCCTTCATCAATCCCTCTAGAGGAACAATGAAGGCAAAGGCTCGTCAATTATTGATCCAAATTTGATTTTTTACATCCTTGTTTTACATTCTATCTAAGATTACTTGAATACACATTTATCATCTAATATTAGATGGTTAGATAGGTAAACTTTAAGTTAGATACTTGGGAGAAAATCTCAAACTAGTTAAAAAAAAGTTTTCTGAAATCTAATTTTACTATTCAATTGCTTTAAATATACAATTATTGTAAGAAATTTTTATTTTCTTTTTAAAAAATCAGTTCTACTAAAATGACTTATGTAGAATATAATTTTTTCTTCATTTTTTAGAAAATTAATTTTTTATAATATATATATGTTGTTACAAAGATTTTCACGGGTTGCATATATAAAAGACATATTTTGCGGGTTCATCCGTGTTAAAAAATGTAAATATTAATGTACAGACGTTTTGACTTGATTACACAAGTAGTCTACTGGGTGATAAAAGGTAGAAAGACGGTTTTAGGGGCGCTACAATCACTGATTTGAAAAAAAAAAACATTAAAGTTCCACCAATAGCAAAAATGTTAAATTAAGAATGTTTTTTTAAAAAATCTTTCCAAATAGGAGGAAGTTTGCATGTATCATTCAAAAGGCCAGATTGTATCAATAGGCAAGATGATACATGCAAACTTCCTCCTATTTGGAAAGATTTTTTTAAAAAACATTTTTAATTTAACATTTTTGCTATTGGTGGAACTTTAACGTTTTTTTCAAATCAATGATTGTAGCGCCCCTACAACCGTCTTTCTACCTTTTATCATCCAGTAGATGACTTGGGTGATCAAGTCGAAATGTCAGTATATTCATATTTAAATTTTTTAACACAGATGAACCCGCAAAATATGTCTTTTATATATATTATATTGTAACCTACTCTTACTAAAGCAACTCAAACTTGGGGCTAAACTCCAAAGTATTACTATTTAATCATTAAGTTGCTTCAGCAACTAAATCTCAATTTCTATACAGCCTGCGACTAGCTCATTTACATCTCTAAATAATACATCTACGAAAAATTTTTACTTTATCATTTAAAATAATTTATTTAATAATTTAAATCAGTCAAAACATAAAGTAACTAAAGATTAAAATCAAATACGCAGCTCATTAATCACTAATCAAATAAATATCCAGCTCATCTAGGATTATCTTAACTTCGAATCCGACTAGCTCACTTTACTAATAAAAAATGGTCCGATAAAAATATTTAAAAAAAATGATGAGTCTCAACACAAAGCATTTAGTAAGGTACATAGTTTAACATTAAGAACATATCCTGAAAGATACACTGGCAAAGGCATAGGAATATCACCCCTACCTTCTTTCTTAAAACTATCTGTAATATTCTCATGACTCGCCTATTACACAAAATAAATTCTAATTAACAATTACAAAATTATATTAAATTACTAAAATAATTAATACTCTTTTATGAAATATAATAACAATACATCACTAAATAAAATTCCTAACCATTATCATCCTAATCTAGCTCTTTAAATTGTCATTATCTCAAGTTCATCTTACTCTAACAATTATACATTAAATAATATAGCTAAATATAGTGAGCAATTTTACATATATTTAACTATACCACAACAGCAATAATTAACAAAATTATATATCTCAAGACTCTTATTATAAAACACATCTACTCAATTTTGCCCATCAACAAAACACAATTAAAATTATAGACTCTTACATTCATTACCTTCAATAAATTCAAAATATTTTCAGTTTTGTTATGCTTTAAAGTTCTTATTATTTTTTTATGTGGCATCTTAAGAAATATCAAACTTGATTGTAATTATGATATCAGATAATCAATAAATTGGCAGTACACACTTTTCATGTTTAGCAATAATATCTTCCACAATTATAATCTTAATAATCATAATACATCTCTTATAGATCGTGTGCATTAATGTAAATATATAATTAATTCATATAATGCATGTGTGTGGTTAAGAAGATCAATAATCACTTGGACATAACAAGTAAAGAAACTCTCAAGATGTAATATAAATTTAAAACAACATTAACAAATTTATTTGGTACTTGTTAAATAGCCACTGTACATTGGTTGGTGGCACTGTTTTTGTGCAAAAATACAGAAATATGCCATTTACGCAGCCAAATTTATGGCATATAGAATAGTTCTGTTCATATTAGCCATTAGCAGGGCTAGATGTCCCACTGATGTGCTTAACAATCCTATACCAATAGCGCACACTTCACAGATCACTACCGTATTATGTGAGGGTGTATGTGATTCAACTGGTCATAACTCTTAATGTGCATTCGAAGTAATGATCTTAGACCCTAGCTGATGTAGTATTACATACTAAAATTGTAAGCCTATCCCTGTGCTTCCCTACACAGTTTGGAAGTGAAAAGAATTGCAAAAGGGTAGGGCCAAACACCACTTCCCAGAATTCATGTGAATAGGCACGGTTTTGTGAGAAGAGCTACAAGACAAATCGTAAGCTTGGTTTGATCAGAGTAATGCATATTTTGGATGATCCTTTGAATCAGCAAAACTATCATTCCTCCTCACTGCATATTCCAGTGATATGCACTGAAATTTAATGGAATTTAATTCAGACTGATTAGTTTTTTAATCAAGTGTTGTTGTTTTTTGTAATTTTGTTTAAATGTTTAATTTACTATTACAACAGTAACATACATTTTTAAATAAAAAAAAAAAGTGTTTTTTTTTTGACATTTAATGTAGAATGCTGAGAATAATGTAAACTTGTCTGAGGTTGCATGTTGTTTTGGAAATCATAAGCTTGGTTTGATCAGAGTAATGCATCTTTTGGATGATCCTTCGGATTGGCAAAACCATCGGTCCTCTCCCCCTCAGCACATTCCAGCACTATGCACTGCAATTTAATTAATGCAATTTCATTTAATTCAGGCTGATTGGTTTGTTAATCAAATGTTGTTTTTTTTTTAATTTTTGTTTAAAGGTTTCATTTACTATTAGAAGAATAACATACATTTTTAAATAAAAAGAAAAGTGTTTTGTTTTGTCCTGGCCTGAAAATGTTATATTAAAATATTTTTGCACAGAAACAGTGCCACCAATCGATGTACAGTGGTTATTTAATAAGAACCATTTATTTTAACAAAACATTATTTAAAATTTACAAAATTTAATATTACATAAATCTAGATATTCAAAAAAATTAAAAAAAATTTATATATATATTTACACAATAAATAAAAAATATTAAATAGTTTTCATTTCAACTATTTATCATAAAAAGAATATAAAATATAACACAGTTTGATGGTAATACTATTACCATCTTTTTAAACTTATCATAGTAATATTCATCATCAATATTGTTATTCCAAAAAAAAAAAAAACATATTAATAACTACTAGGTTTTAATACATAAAACTTATTTCTAGATAATAGCATATATTTTTATACATATTTTTATAAAATTTTTACCTTTATTATCCAGGTAACTTATCTATATGATCATATATTAATAAAGAAAGATATATTTATTAATAAAAGTACCTCTCTATTTTGTAAGTTATATACTATAAATTTCTATAATAACTCTAAAATTTCACTATGCCTTAATTTACATTATTTGTTAGAATAAACATATTATTTTAAATGATTTAAAATTCATTACATGTATAATATTTATCTATACCAGCTTGCTTATTGTTAATATCATTTAGATATCACTCTCATTTATACTTTCATAATCAGAATATGCATTTGATACTTTCTTGATCACTTTTATTATAATTATTAGGAATATTAAATCATTCCATTAACTTTACTTCATATTAAATAAATATCATTTGTGATAAATCTTTTCTCTGCTTGCTTTCAACAAATTCTAACAACATATTATAGTCTAGCCATTATTATTCACCATTGTGTAAACTATAACAATTACAATGCAAGATCCAGTGTTGATAAAAAGTGATTAAAGGGAGGGACACAAAAACTACAATAATTTGAACAAATAATAAAATATCATGAGTGCAATGCTTAAGGCCACATATTTTTGTGTCTACCTTAAATTTCTGTCATGGCTTCTACCTGAAAACTTATTGATCTGCAGAAAGAAATGCTACTGACCATGAACTATCAATATACAGGACTCTTTTAACTGTATTTTATTTATCAACACACAAAACTACATTCCATATATAATATTTATATTCTAACATCCCTATCACTCAGGATTTCATTTCCACTCCTACTACTATCCTGAACCACTATTATTTATTGTATACATTCTGAATACTTCCTCCAACATTGCAAATAAGTTCCATCAATTTGATATAAAATAATTTTTAAACATTTCAAAAAAAGAATTCAATATAATATCAAGAAGGTTAAAATATGATATTGATAAATGATTTTAAAATAGTTCACCATAATAACACTTTTATTTAAATACTTTTTTTGTAAAATAATTCAGAGATAAACATATAAAATTGTATCTAAACAGATACTATCTAGAATAATATATTCATAATTAAACATGATTTTTCAAAAACATAATATACAATATGCATACTTCTGCATTCACAAATTATCTAAAATAAATTTAGATATATCACATAGTATATTCCTAATGATGTTTAAAAAATCAATTATTATATCATTCATAATAAAATAAGCATACCATCTAATTTTCTTTACTTAGCATCATCATAGATAAATAAACACACATATAAATTATCACTGCATATAAATAATCATTTACCTTAATCCTACACATTAGGATTAATAAGATGATCCATTCTCTTCATTGATGTCCAAGCATTTAAAAAGTTATAGATATATTATCTCTGCAGAAAATATTAAATTTTTTGTCAAGCATTTATTTTTCTCAGTTTTAAAATATTAAAATAAATTTATATCATATAAATATTAAATTACCTTATATCTAAAATAACTATTAATTCCTAAATTATTTCTTAACTAAGAAATAATAAAAAGTAAAAAATAAGCTATGAGAATGTTCTTGCTTGCTGTTGAGTTTAAGGGAGAGAGATGGCATGTTTTCCACGACTACTTGAAAGTTCATTTACCAGATTTTTTTCCCTCCCCCACTATCTACATGCTCTGCTCTTAACCCCATTCACCAAAATTACAAAATGTTGCAGCAAGTAAAATCCAGTGTAAATTTTGTCCATCTTTTAAAAATAATATTACTTTAAAATAAAGTTTGTTATGTCTTTCCAAGATGACAAAAAAATTATAAAGATTAATTAATTCACTAGGTAATTTTTATATTTAAATATTCTCCTTGCTTATCCAGGTTTTTAATAAATCACTGCAAAATATTTCCTTTTAAAGCATTTGTTAAAATTTTATATAAAAGTATCATATATCACATTAAACTTTTCAACAAATAATTCTTTCACTTAAAAATTATTTTTCATGTATATACACATCCAACTAATAATAACTTTTAATTTAAACTCTTCCTTTTATGTGCACATATTCAATTATTAATCACTTTTAATAAATAGTTATTTTAATTTTAAAATTATTTTTTCATGTGTACACATTCAATTGTTAATCACTTCCAAGATTTTCACTATTTTAAACATTTAAACAATATTTTCATTAACATTAATAAGCATTTTTTAAACAATATTTATAGTTGACTTCTTATTTAGAATAATAATAAAAATCTTATATTAGTTCATACAGCATTAGTAAAATATTTAATATTTATTCAATCTCTTAAAGATTAGTAGATATAAAAATAATACTTGCAAATAATAAGTAGTAAGTTTATAAATATGAAGTTCATTTTCTCACATTGGTTAGCTTGCACACATTTTTTAAAAAATGGGATGTAAGCTTCAAAATATTTTTTAATGTTTCCTCTTCCAGTAAAAATGGGTATGAAAATTCCATAACAGTCGATACTTATGAGGATTAATCTTTAACATAAAAGAAAATTGTTCTTTCATCACAATCATACAAATATAATTAACAATAAATTTCTTACTACTCCTAAATATAATTTTCTCTTTGGTATGGTACAATTTCCTCCTTATTGGTATGTCAGTTGTATAACTCATTTTTGTCTATTAATTATCAAGGTTTCATTAAGTTTCATATGAAATTACTAACAGGCAATACTAGATTTTTTTTACTCCATGGTAAAATGAATTAAATTAACTGCTTAATATTATAAATCATTTTAGCATATAATTTAATACTTTACTATAAGAAAACAAAATATTAAAAAAATATATAACTTTAACTTTACTTGAGTGGAAATAAAAGTTTTATAACTCACTAATTATTGAATTGACTCACTACTTATTGAATGATTGAATACTGAAAACTCACCACCTTTATTTATAGCTTTTATCAATTACTTTTTGATTGGCTACTTCAATTTTTTCAGACAGAATAATTTGCATATAAATTAATTTCTCTCTATTTTTTTAAATAATTTACTTCATTAATTTTTATATTAATTTATTTATTTAACTTTCTTTAGATACACTATTAAAATATATTTTTAGCACCAAAATATTATTAAAACAATTTTACTCCTAAGTTTGAAATATAACATTATTTAAACAATATAACATTAATTTTGCTACATATTTTTAAAAAATTAAATATAAAGCAAATTGCAATGCTACTTGAACTAAAGTAATAAATTAACTTTATCAACTTTTATTAATAAGAAACTAAAATTAATTAATTTATCTAAAACATGTGTGCACAAAGATGAATACACACACTACAGACTTTATGACATCATTCTTAATATTTTATAATAATTAAATAAGAATTATTTAAAATAATTAACTAAGAATAAAAATTACTTAAAATATATTAGAAAAAATTACTGAATATTAAATTTAATAGCTAAAATTGCTACGTTAACATTATATTCTTAACTTGAATACTTACTAACTAATGTTAAACTATAATTATAATATATTATTAATTTTACTATATTAATACTACAACTTTGAAATAGTTTAAATAAGGTTTTTAATCAATTACACAGTATATCTAAACTTGTTTTTAAGTACAAAAATAATATGGAATGATACTGATAGCTAAGAACTTTTTTTTATATAAAACTGCCTATGTTACATATTTTTAATGGACTGTGGAAAATAGCATGGTCACAATATATATGACTTTCCTCTGTATTTTCATTCATATTGTATAAAGCAGCACATATATAATATAATGTACTGGGTTTATGGTCATGTTCAAGATAGGCCTACTACATCAGGTAAGTATTGGCAAACCTAAACTCTTTTTAGTTTCTATAACTTGCTGGATTTTAGCCATGCAAACAGCCAACCTCTTGCATATTGGTTTAAGAATTCACAGAAAAGGTGCTCCTACTTTTGTTGAAATTCAAATTTGACCAATATAAAAACTGGCAATAATTCTTTGATGAAGGCTTTTAATGCATCCTACTGCAGCATTCTTTGTAATCTAATAATTTAATAATATTCAATTTTTTTCAAACCCACTATTTATAGTCTACTAACTGTACCTGAAGCTTTGCTCACATTATTAGATTAAATGAATATAATGTAATTGATAATTAAAATGTATTTAAATAATATTTACATGAAAATTATAATAATAAATGAGATATCAACAGCAGGTAAAAATAACTATTGTAATGCATTTTGGTTGACAATGTTGTAAATCATCTTTAACTGCTATTAACAATCATGTACTATTATTTCAAGTAAATATTTTTTAAATATATTTTAGTTCTCAACCACATTACATTGTTTTATTTTACTAACGTGAGTAAAAGCTCTATTCTGCTTTGCATATATTGCTAGAATAATAATAAAAACAAAAGAATATAATGCAGTTATTAAAATATATTATGAGCAGTAAGAATTTTTTAATGTTTTATTATCTAAATTTAATTTTTATGTATTGAATGCCAAATAAAAATTTGCCTTGCTAATTTTCTCGATTTCTGTAGCTGTCCCATTGCTATTATTAGAAAGTTTGCTAAATAAGATATATTTATGTATTCCCCTTTCAAACTCTAGCTGTAATCTTGTATTAGTAAAAAGTTTGATAATTAAAATATATTTATATAATATAATTATCAACATCTGTATCATAAAATTATCTTTTATTAAATATAATAAACAATAACTTTAAAATAAATTATTCCATATTCCTCATGTGATAATTTTTTTAATGGCTGTGCACTTATGTATTATTATGACAGGATAATATTTTTTAAATAAATAATTATCGAAACATTTTTGCATTATCATACAGGCATGTCTATATACTTATAAATATGATGTGTTGTCCTGTAAACTTATATTGTAATATCTGAAAATTATACTATTATTTATTTCAATCTGTAACATATTTTCTATTATTTGTAAGTAAAAATCAGAATGATGTATTTATATTATAGAGTACTTACTAGATCTTTAATTTCATTTTTACTATTTCTTACTAATTAATAAATTTATCATTGTCTTAAATTATTCCAGTGAAGTTATTTAATACTGAAATAGATTTCAATATTATATATTTGTAGTTTCTCTTGTTTATGGTCACAGTCCTTAAGGCCCTTGCATCTCAAGTTAGTTTTGAGTAATTATGGTGTTTGTAATATATATGTGGGGATATATGTTTGTGTTTGGGCATACAGATTATTCTTTTTAAAATGATTTGAATGATGCAAAGATAAAAATTACTTTTAAAATCTACTCACTTCATAACAAATGCTACTTTATTGATGACCATTATGTTTAAAGGACCAGGTGACCAAGAGCGTTGATGATCAGCATATTTAATCTCAGAATATTTATGTATATTATTGTACCATTAGTATTTAAATATGTGCATGCAGATTATTGCTTCTATATTATACCATAAGTTTGGCATTGGTTAGAATATATTTAGCGTGTTTTGTAATGTATCTCTTTTAAATCTAGTCACAAAAAATGAAGTTGATTTAATTAATTCTGGTGATATTATTATGTTTAAAACTTGTCTATTATTTATTTCCAACTCTGAATGCTGACTGTCTGCTCATATTCATTTTATTTATTTTGGAATGATGCTTCTGAGACATTGATTCCTATTACACCTATGTGACCACACATCTCACTACTATTTCCCTTACATCTTTACCATTAATATATATATATTGTGACACGACAACTTTCTTTCTTCCCCTACTAACTGAATTTTAGTTATTAGAATCGTCATCGAGGGCGCCACCAAGGATTTCTCTCTTGGAACCTGGTCATGTAACTTTACATAAACCTGGTCTTTATTTATTTTCGAATGACGATTCACTGATTATAAACTTTGATTATAATCTCACAGGGGTTTTCCTTTAAGAACACTAACTAATTATTATAAATAATTCAAGAATTCGAGAATACGTTGGACAAAAAACTTTTAATTTCTTTTACTACTATTTATTATTAATAACCTTATAATTCTGTCTGATCCAGGAAGAACTGACTTACAATTTCTGATTTTCCCTCTGTTTACTTTCTAATTATGCTTCCCAAATATTTACCATAGATTTACTCGCACCTACACTAATACTGCGAATTCTAGCAGACGTGTATATAAGATGACTTATAGTATTTTTAATCTTTCCTGAGTTTATTTTTAAACTCCACTTTCTTTGGTAAATAAATAAATTGCAAAAATCTTACAATGAACGTATAAGTGTCTTTCGTTTTCTTATACTTTCAATTCTTTCCTTATTTTCTACTAACAAACGAGTAACGCCCCAAGGTTCTCTGTTACTTGGCGACGCACTTTTATACCCCACCCTGTTGTTACTCTCTAGATCGAATAGATATTAAATAATTTAAAATACAGTTATTCCAATATTTCAAAAAAATATTGAACGAAAATTAACATTAATAGATTACAATATTAAACAAATTTATTTTCCCCCCTCTATTGTTGAAACATTCATAATAAACATAATAAATGAAAATTAAATTAAAGATAAAGTTCTATTACGCTTTACTTAGAGTTCTCATTATTTGAAAAGTTTATAATTACCCTGATCGATCAGAGCGGAGTGGCCTGATTTTCATAGGTTTTACATTCCATTGGTCGTGCCTTTGTCCTTGTATATGCGAATTCCATGAGTGTTCCTTTGGTTGGCCGGCTAGCAATATCCGTTTCTTCCATTCCATAACTCTCTCGATAGCTTCATTCAGATGGAGTGGTGGTCAATTCCCCAAAGGGTAAGGTTGTGATAACTTTAGCCGCTATACATTTGACAAGAGTCCGCAAAATTAACTTTCAATAATAATAATTTTTATTGTTCGAAACACAGCTGCTTTCTTTATTGTCCTTGCTGGTCTCTAAAGTCAAGTCAACTGATCTCTCTAAAAGCGATCTTATCTCCACTCTTTCTTATCTTTTTTTTTTTTTTTTTAATTAGCGTAATAGCAATTACTAACCAAATATTTTTACTTTGTGAAAGTTTCAACAATAGAGTATAATTACTACCAAGAATCTAATTTTGTTTTCTTTTCCCCACCCTTTTATCTCTCGAATTTTTCTCCTTTTTAATTAAACACTTTTAACATTTTTTTTTTTTTTTAATAAATTATATTCAATTTTATTTGTTTATTTCAAAATAAAAGTTCAAAATTTTTTTACCCTTTACATTAAATCAAAACCATTTGTTAATTAATTCTTTTTTTCATTTTACAAACTATTTAACTTCAAAATATTTATGACAAATTATAAATATGTGAGCTTATATATATATGAGCTGACTTAAATTATCAGCTCATTGCCCCATTTGTCATAAAAAACAATAAAAAAAAAACTTTAATTGCCCCGCGGTGACTTGTCCCCTTCCCCCTTACAAGGTTTTAAAGATCTTGTGTTATACGCTCCCTTCTTACCTTTCTTTCCTAGAATCATGAATGCATTGGGACCACATTTTTGAATGATTTTGTACGGACCTTCAAATAAAGGGAAAATTTTCTTATATTGCTTCTCGCTCATTTTACTCACAGGCTGGGTTTTGACATAAACCCAATCTCCTATCTTAAAATGTACTGGACTATTATTCCCTCTTTTCTTTCGCTGTTCAGCTTTTTTTTTTAATCTCTCTCTGGTGCAACTTCGATCCTTCACTATGTCTACTGTTTCATTCTCGGGGGCAAACGAGAAGTTTCCAGATGGCCGTAATGTAATCGTTCAGGGGCAAACCCCGTAGACTCGTGGTACGTGCAATTAATAATTTTCACTATTTGAGGAAGTACTTTCACCCAATGTTTATGATTTTCCTTCAAATGTGCCCGAAATAAGTTTCCCAATTCCTTCATAACCCTTTCACACGGGTTAGATTGGGGATTTCTTATAGAGGTTAAGATATGGTGTATGTTTTCCTGTTTTATCCAACTTTTCCATTCCCTGGATATAAATGGCATCCCATGGTCACTCAAAATTGCACCTGGTCTTCCCACCTGAACGAATTGTTTCTTCTTTAACACAGCAATAGAATTTTTTGTATCGGCTTTGTGCAATGGATAAGCCCATACCAGCTTCGAAAACACATTGAACGTCACCAAGATATATTTATATCGACGAAACGAAGGTAATGGGCCATAAAAATCGATGGCCAACAATTCATTTGGGTTTTGGGCTATAATAGGAGTCAATATTCCCGCATAATTTTTATTCACCGGTTTATTTTGTCTGCATCCATGGCACATCTGAAGTGTATTAATAATCAACCTATACATATTTAGCCAATAATACCACCTCTGTAAGATTTTATTCACTTTAAATGCCATAGTGTCCATATGTCCTATGTACATAATTTATTA
Organism: Epiperipatus broadwayi; assembly: GCA_028023455.1. Taxonomy (NCBI): domain Eukaryota; kingdom Metazoa; phylum Onychophora; class Udeonychophora; order Euonychophora; family Peripatidae; genus Epiperipatus; species Epiperipatus broadwayi. The sequence continues at coordinate 443,416 of JAQFVV010000259.1, read as the reverse complement.
AGCGCATTCTTAAGCTTTTGGGTATGACTATTCTCCAGTAATCGGTTCCTTCTTTGACCTGAAACATCAACGTTCCGTTTATCATTTTATACCGATTTATTCTATTATTATTTTTTTTTTGCGTCGGTCTGCTTGCGTAGATCAGTATCATTGTAACGTTGTATTATCTTTTTGCATGTGGGATCGGATGACTGAAAATTTTTTATCCTCTTCATGTCCCTTTCCATCGACATATCCGCATCTATTATAAGTGGAGTTAACCGTGCTCCCTCTAATGTTAAATTTTGGCCTGTATCCGGTACCGGATTTCGGCTCAATATGTCCGGCACGATATTTTCCTTCCCTGAGCAATGAACCACTCGGTAGTTAAATCTTTGTAAATATAACACCCACCTTATAAGCCTATCATTTGTTAAGTAGCATTTATTTATAAACTCTAGACTCTTGTGATCCGTAATAATAATAATCTTGGATCCTAATAGTAAATGTTTAAGTTTATTTAACGCCCATATGATGGCCAGTGCTTCTCTTTCTGTAGTCGTATAATTTCTTTCTGCAGAGTTTAAATTTCTACTTAAAAAATACAAGACTTGCGGTTTTTTTTCTTTATTCTCTTGAAATAATACAGCCCCCAACCCCACTTTACTGCTGTCGGTCTGGAGCATAAAAGGTTTATTAAAATCCGGGTATGCGAGTATGACATTTTTTTCAAAATTTTCTTTAATTTTGCTGAATGCCTCGCTTTGTTTTTTAGTCCACTCCCACCTGCTTTCTTTTCTAAGCAATTGTAAAAGTGCCTCCGTGTCTACAGAAAATTTTTTGTAAAACCTCTGATAAAAACCACATAGGCCTAAGAATGACCTAATTTGTTTTTTATTCTTAGGTTGAGGAAAACGACTTATAGCGTCAATCTTATCAGGATGAGGTCTCACTCCTTGAGCACAAATGAGATGCCCTAAAAACAAAATTTCTTTTTGCAATATATTACTTTTTTTTACATTTATCGTCATATTTTTCTGCTGGCATTCTTGAAAAAATATATTTAAACTTTCCAAATGTTCTTGAGGTGACCGTGATGCTATAACAACGTCATCCATATAATATACAATAAGTTGTTTTACCCTATCGGATAACACCTGGTCCAAACATCGAAGCAACCCTGACCCACTGTTAACTAACCCAAATGGCACTCTGAAACACATATGTATATCCCTCATATCTAAATGCGGTGTATTTTTGGTCTTCTATATGTAATGGCATCTGCCAATAACTCGATGTTAGATCGAAAGACGAAAAATATTTCTTCTCTCGGAATTCCAATAGTAAGTCTGTGATACGCGGCGGCACATCTCTATCAGGAATCGTAATGGCGTTTAACTGACGTGCGTCTAAACACACTCTCATTGAACCGTCTTTTTTTTTACTATCACCAGAGGATTTATATATGGGGATTGCTGTTTTTTTATGATACCCCATTTTTCCATCTGTTGTATTTGTTTGTCTACTTCACTTTTATATTTAACTGGAATGGGGTATGACCTGCCCTGGAAGTGAGTCTCTGTTTTTACTTTGATATGATGCGTATAGCCCTTTATAATCCCAGGATTCGTAGCAAACACTTGTTTGTGCCACTGCAATATCTCTCTAAGTTGGTCTTTCCCTTCACTATTATCCTTTTCTAACTTGCTTACTTTATCATCTATCTCCATATCAATATCATCTACTCTCACACATGCTATCCTATTGCTTAGTTTATTACGATCACTAAAGGGTACTTTTTCATTTTTTATTATTACTACCTTTTCATTAAAATTGATTTTTTGTCCCCATTTGATACATAAAGTCAGACCCCAGTATCATATCTTCTATTAAACCTGGCATAGATAATAGCGTATGTTGTATTATATTTTTTTTTCCCACTTGTATTTCTCCATATACTTGCACGGGGTCGAGTTTGACTTTTTTCCCATTTGCCATAGTTATTTCCGATTTCTTTAATGGTAACGTATGCAGTGATCCCTTCTGACTTCTGATTTGATTGAGCATTTTGTTCGAGATTATGGAGACCTGACTTCCCGAGTCTAACAGAGCTTGTACTTCAATCCCCTGTAATTTTACTGCAATTACAGGGCACGTTTGCTCCGCCATTGTCTGAATTTTTTCTTCTTCTTCTATAATAACATTTAATAATTTGAGATGCGTTTCTTCTCCCTCTTCTTGTTGCTGCATGTTTTCCTCATCCGTTAGTGCTTCCAAGACTTCTTCTAACCCTTCGTGTATGCACGTCTTTAATCTATTCCATATATTTCTTGGCATATTTCTGCTTATTATATTCATAATCTGGCATTCTGGAATCGGATATTCAATTACTCTTCTTAACTTCGTCATTTGTCTCAAGAAAAATTGTCTATACCCCATCCCCTTTTCTTTTGAATATTTTTCCGTTTCTACGTCCCTTTGTAATCTTTCTTGCCTTTCTATGTTCCAAAATCTTCGTATCAGAGCTTTAGTGTACTGTTTAAAACTATCGGGCTTCTCATATATAGTTCTCCACCATTCTCTTGCTGTGCCTTCCAGATAGCTACTTGCAATGATTATTTTTACCTTCTCTTCTACTTTGTATATATCAAAACACTCTTCTAAACTTTCTATGTGTTCGAATGTTTCCTCATTTTTCCCTTCGAAAATTATTATCTCCATTCCGTCTTGCGTTTTTACTCGAGTTATATTTTCAATTATTTCCTATAGTACTAACTCCCCCCAATAGAGTCCTGACCCCGTAATCCCATCTGAAATCCACCCCCTTACTAAAAAATTTACTCTCTCTTTTAACTCTAATCTCTGGGCGTTTCTCTTGTTAACGAGCCCGACACGTTGGAAGCGCCATTTTCTAACTTTCCTCCCCTCACTCCTCTGTGACACGACAACTTTCTTTCTTCCCCTACTAACTGAATTTTAGTTATTAGAATTGTTGTCGAGGGTGCCACCAAGGATTTCTCTCTTGGAACCTGGTCACGTAACTTTACATAAACCTGGTCTTTATTTATTTTCGAACGACGATTCACTGATTATAAACTTTGATTATAATCTCACAGGGGTTTTCCTTTAAGAACACTAACTAATTATTATAAATAATTCAAGAATTCGAGAATACGTTGGACAAAAAACTTTTAATTTCTTTTACTACTATTTATTATTAATAACCTTATAATTCTATCCGATCCAGAAAGAACTGACTTACAATTTCTGATTTTCCCTCTGTTTACTTTCTAATTATGCTTCCCAAATATTTACCATAGATTTACTCGCGCCTACACTAATACTGCGAATTCTAGCAGACGTGTATATAAGACGACTTATAGTATTTTTAATCTTTCCTGAAGTTTATTTTTAAACTCCACTTTCTTTGGTAAATAAATAAATTGCAAAAATCTTACAATGAACGTATAAGTGTCTTTCGTTTTCTTATACTTTCAATTCTTTCCTTATTTTCTACTAACAAACGAGTAACGCCCCAAGGTTCTCTGTTACTTGGCGACGCACTTTTATACCCCACCCTGTTGTTACTCTCTAGATCGAATAGATATTAAATAATTTAAAATACAGTTATTCCAATATTTCAAAAAAATATTGATCGAAAATTAACATTAATAGATTACAATATTAAACAAATTTATTTCCCCCCCTCTATTGTTGAAACATTCGTAATAAACATAATAAATGAAAATTAAATTAAAGATAAAGTTCTATTACGCTTTACTTAGAGTTCTCATTATTTGAAAAGTTTATAATTACCCTGATCGATCAGAGTGGAGTGGCCTGATTTTCATAGGTTTTACATTCCATTGGTCGTGCCTTTGTCCTTGTATATGCGAATTCCATGAGTGTTCCTTTGGTTGTCCGGCTAGCAATATCAGTTTCTTCCATTCCGTAACTCTCTCGATAGCTTCATTCAGATGGAGTGGTGGTCAATTCCCCAAAGGGGAAGGTTGTGATAACTTTAGCTGCTATACATTTGACAAGAGTCCGCAAAATTAACTTTCAATAATAATAATTTTTATTGTTCGAAACACAGATGCTTTCTTTATTGTCCTTGCTGGTCTCTAAAGTCAAGTCAACTGATCTCTCTAAAAGTGATCTTATCTCCACTCTTTCTTATCTTTTTTTTTTTTTTTTAATTAGCGTAATAGCAATTACTAACCAAATATTTTTACTTTGTGAAAGTTTCAACAATAGAGTATAATTACTACCAAGAATCTAATTTTGTTTTCTTTTCCCCACCCTTTTATCTCTCGAATTTTTCTCCCTTTTAATTAAACACTTTTAACATTTTTTTTTTTTTTAATAAATTATATTCAATTTTATTTGTTTATTTCAAAATAAAAGTTCAAAATTTTTTTATCCTTTCCATTAAATCAAAACCATTTGTTAATTAATTCTTTTTTTCATTTTACAAACTATTTAACTTCAAAATATTTATGACAAATTATAAATATGTGAGCTTATATATATATGAGCTGACTTAAATTATCAGCTCAATATATATATAATGTGTCTTAATACTCTAAGAACTTATTAAAGTTTATATTATGTTTTTAATATTGACATATTAGAATAATTTACGGTAAAAGATTATCAATATCAAACTTCTGCTAACTCCTTCTCTAGTTACATTGGCTGCTTTAATAAGGTGAAATATTTAAGCCAAATATATAACAAAAAATTTTACATTTTTTTTAAAAAAAAAATCATTCTACAAATTATTCATACAAACAATAAACAAAAAAATATGATCTACTTTCATATATTATAATTATTGAAAAATAAAAAATGTACACCTTTACACTGTTTAGCGATTGTCTACTTAGTGATATTTCATAATAGCTATCATCATCAATTTGTACCGACTACTTCGATTTACAATCGATTATTCACTATAACAATTGAGAAAATTTTAAAAAAAAAATTTTTTGGGACAGCCATCTTGAATTTTGCATCACTGATGACATCAGAGGATAGGTATTTCAAATTCATTTTATCCAAAAGCAAAAGTACATTACTGTATATCACATACAATATTTTATTCATAAAACACAATGTTAGTGCTGCATTCAGTATTATGAATATAGAATGTGTAGTATTTTGTAAAAATGGCAGACAAGTTTGTGCACTCCGGAAAAACTAGAATTTATTCGAGTTGTTGTTTTTAGATCGCGCTCTGATAACTGAGGAATTTAATTAAGGCATTGACGTAATGGTGATCGACAATTCCAAGAAATATTTGCTGATTGCAAATATTTCTAGATAAGAGACATTATCTTATTGGATGGTGTATTAATTGCTGCAGTTGTCAGAAAGCTATAGAAAGGCTGTATAACAACTATGCAGGGCAGTAGAGCAGTATAAGGCAGTGAGTAGTATAGTGAGTAGCAGGCAGTATTGAAGTATAGATATTTCGCATCAGTGCTTGCGGTTGATGACCAGCGCCCAGTGGGAATGTAGTCCACAGGTATGGCTGAAGAGCCCATGGAGATGGGGAGACCACAGCGGAGATATTGAGAGCATTCGTTGCAGAGCATTCATTGCAGAGCATTAGTAGCAGGGCATCCGTTGCAGAGCATTCGTTGCAGAGCATTTGTTGCAGAGCATTCATTGCAAAGCATTCGTTGCAGAGCATTCATAGCAGAGCATTCATTGCAGAGCATTCATTGCAGAGCATTCATTGCAGAGCATTCATAGGAGAGCATTCGTTGTAGAGCATTCATTGCAGAGCATTCGAGCAGAGCATCCATTGCAAGAGAACAGTGTGGAAATTGAACATTAGCAAACTGTAGAGATAGAGTCTTGCAGACTATTCACTATTCAGACTATGTAAAATATTGTGAGTCTTATTGTGTATATTTATTTGATGACCACACAAACATTCTTGCGGATAGAACATTGGTGCAGTAACATTTAGAACCTGTGAGTAGCGAATAAGTTTTGAACAACAAGTTTAGCTATAGATGGAGAAACCTGGTGAAAATGGATATCCCAGTTAGTATAACATTACAATGGAAGTGAAAGTTTGGAAATAAAACGCTTGCGTAGTCACCATTGAACGTAACTGGCAAAGAAGTTCGGCAACAGTTTGGAATAGAATAATTCTGAGTGAAATAACTGGAAATATGTTTCCTCCAAGTAGTAAAAAAAAAAAAACAACAAAACACCAAAGAATAGCAACAAGGGTTTTTCTGGAGTGGAGGTGTAGTATTTTGTAAAAATGGCAGACAAGTTTGTGCACTCTGGAAAAATTAGAATTTATTCGAATTGTTGTTTTTAGATCGCACTCTGATAACAGAGGAATTTAATTAAGGCATTGACATAATGGCGATCGACAATTCCAAGAAATATTTGCTGATTGCAAATATTTCTAGATAAGAGATGTTACCTTATTGGATGGTGTATTAATTGCTGCAATTGTCAGAAAGCTATAGAAAGACTGTATAACAACTATGCAGGGCAGTAGAGCAGTATAAGGCAGTGAGTAGTATAGTGAGTAGCAGGCAGTATTGAAGTATAGATATCTCACATCAGTGCTTGCAGTTGATGACCAGCACTCAGTGAAAATGTAGTCCACAGGTATGGCTGAAAAGCCCATAGAGATGGGGAGACGGCAGCAGAGATATTGAGAGCATTCGTTGCAGAGCATTCATTGCAGAACATTCATTGCAGAGCATTCATTGCAGAGCATTCATAGCAGAGCATTCATTGCAGAGCATTCGAGCAGAGCATCTGTTGCAAAAGAGAACAGCGTGGGAATTGAATATTAGCTAGAGTCTTGCAGACTATTCGCTATTCAGACTATGTAAAATATTGTGAGTCTTATTGTGTATATTTATTTGATGACCACACAGACATTCTTGCGGATAGAACAGAACGTATAAACTTAATATATATATAATTACTGAATCTATAATACTGTATACATATAAGTGTCGAATGTCTTTAGAAAAATAAACTTTATTTAAATATAATGTACAGTATTTGGATTATTTAAATAAAGTTTAATTTTTCTATACATTCAACACTTATATTAAATTATGAAAACAGTACAACTAAAATACCACCATCACAAACTTTCAGGAAAACACTAAATACTAATATTAAATTGTGTGTGTGTGTTCATTAATTACGTATACTCAAGTGGTTTCAAATCAAAAGAAAAACATATTAAAAAAAAGTTAAAAGAAAAACAGATTGCCTTTAAAATAAGTGTTAATAAATAATCTTTCTACATGAATGGGGAGGGGGAGGTACTATTATATTACTAAAAATATACAGTAAGAAAAATAAACTTAGCGTATGTTTTAAAAAATTAGAACAGATTTTTTTTCTTTTAAAATAAGTTGATTTTTTTTAATTTTTCTAAAATTGACTGATTTACGATATGCATTAAGCCTTTTGTTACTCTGGAGTACAGTAATAAGTCTTTATGTTTAATTAAATAATTCATAATTAAACATTGTTTTTTAATTTGAATAATTTCACATAAGTAATAAACATAAATGTACAGTAATATGTACTGTAATACAAATTTTAAAAAATGCACTTCAGTATGGATTTTTTTTTCATTACGATGAAAACCTGCGGAAGAATATAAAAACTCTTAAACTCAAATTTAGTTTCATTTTCTCTTTCTTTTTGCCGTACTGTACTTTTTAAACAGTGAAAATATGCATTTTTTTCCTAGTGATATAAAACTTTTCTTTTTAGATACCATATTTAGTCATCATTACCATGAAAAAATCAAGAAAATCTTTGAGCTTGGAAACCAATGTGGATATTTTACGTCAACTGGAACTGACTAATTATTTTCCCATAGACCCCCATTATAAATACATATTCTGTATACAATATTCTTGTTTAACGATGAGTTTTGGAGGACCAATTGCCATCGCTAAGTGGGGTAAAGGTGTAATCATGTGCTATGGAATATCTTTAATATTTTTTTATAATTTACATTAATAATAGAATTATAATATAAGTAGTAAGACTGAAATAATAAATGTGTATATATATATGCTAGATAATATTTTACTTAGATTTCAAAATCTATTTTACAAATATGTTTTTTTCAATTTCTGTAACCTTTTACAATGTGTGCTAAATAGTAATTCAAATTCTGAATCACGGGTATTTTTTTTAAAGAATAGTTTAAGAGCGGTAAGAAATGGTGATCATGTGATGTAAAGCGGTGAATATTACCAACTGTCACCTTAAAATTAATATAGGAATTCTCAATAACGGCAATTAAGGACATACCCATACTATTCAGATACTAAAAGGTCAGATCCAGATGTAATATCATAATATTAACAAACAACCACACAAATTGACGAATCTAAAAAACTGTAGTCATGCACGCACACATATAAAACTTTTATTTTCTCTACCAAATGTAATATAATTCCAATAGTTTTAAACTTTTCACAGAAAAATATAAAATATTAAACAAGCTTTTCTTAGTATATGTGTCAAATGTAATTACAAAGCTTTTCAGTCGTCTTATACCACATTCAATGGATAAATATTGGCAAGAATATTATTCTAAAAACTCAAATATACCTGAATTATATATATTAATATTTGGTTGCTTAAAACTAATATTTAATATTATTTGATTTAAAACCCAAAAGTTTACCTAATGATACGATCATTAAAACTGCAGGGACACCAAAAGCAAGGGGATAGCATTTATCATTAAAACAACTGACGTCACCTATAAATAAAATATATGTTGAAAACATCATTTGCTAGTCTTAAAATAAAATTTTCATCATTAAATAAATTTAATTACAATTTAATCTTGGACAACATTTTACTACAAAAATACTTATAATAGGATATTAATAATCTTTAACAGTTGAGCATATAAATAAACTTTTTTAAAGATATCATGTGACTACAATGTCTAACCTCAATATGCAGATTATAATGCAAATTTTTTATTTTCAGAATTAGTTAATAATTTTTTTTTAGAGATTTAATTATACTAAAGCTTTTTATTTTTAGAATGATAAAATAGTATTTAATGTGTTTTGCTTCATTATTCTTTAATTATATTATTAAAAAACCAAACAAGCTTACCTTTAAGAATAGGTGTCACTATCAATGATATTAGACCGCCAGCATTTATTGCAAAATAAAATAAAGAAAAAAAAGTTTCCATATATTTTTCCTGAAATAAATTTTTATTTAGTTTTAGAATATTGTAAGTAATACACTGAAACATTCTAAACAATACAATTGACTTTTCTTATAAGTAAATTAAATTCTGCAATCCATGAGTCGCTTTATATTAGATCTTTGGATACTTACGGATAATCCCGGACCCCAAGGGTAATTACGGATATTAAAAAAAAAATTCAATAAATCGATTTTAAGTTACTGCTAATCTTAAAAAATAACATTAAATATATTATAAATTAGGGTTAAGGTTAGTATTAGAATTAAAGCTAGAGTTAGGGTTTAACTTTCATTCATTAAGGTCACGGATTCAGTATTTAAATAAAATGATTGGAAGACCATAGTAAATATATAATATCATCCTCATACTTTTTTAATCAATCTTTATGTCTGGGATTATCTGTAAGTACTGATCTTTATCTTCAATTCCTGCATAAATTAAAGACATGTAAAAAAAATTTTAAAAATGTTAAGTGTTAAAAGAAAAGATCAAATTTGGTGTACTATTAGATGGCTATAAGATAGAGATGCTTATAGTTACTAAAATGTAAAGGCGTCATATTATAGAGATACTGAACTAGTTTCTGAATTATATGACTATATAAGCAAATTGGCTTGAATTGAAAACACATAAATTTTTCAATTTAGGCTGATATCTTGATAGTAAAACAAAGAATTAAAAGATAGCTATTACAGAAAAATTCTAAAGGTCCAGATGAACCATTTCAAGATTCAAAGCTCCTCACTGATGAAAGCAGTAAGCTAGAAATTAGTTTGGGAATATTGGATAGGTTAATACTGGATATGGATTTATTAAGCACTACCATTTGATATCTATTAGTTATTAGAGCTTGCATTAGATGGCATCACTAGTGAAGAAAAGGAGTACACAGCAATGAGTGAGTTGGAGTCATGTGATTGAGTCGTGTAAAATTTAATGGAATCAGATTATACATGATTGCCGAAAGCAAATCAATCAATTAGATAATAGTTTTGATCATTGTAGTTATTTGCCATTTCTGGTCAATTTCTTAAAATAATTTGTTACAACATATCACAAAATTATCACACAAACAAAAAAATTGATCAACTTGTTCTATATGTGGCTGTATTTGTGTTTTATTGATTGTTTTGACTAGTCATTGCAAAATTAATTTCTACAACAGCTTTTTTGCTTTCTTTTATTTTCTTAGAGTTGAAAATACTCAGCTATAATATAAACATTAAAAAAAACTCATATATCATAAAAGTTTATTCAAGTAATGTTAAATCTTTTTTATAATTCTGAAAATTTATTTCACAGACAAAGTTTTGGAATTTAGTAAATTACTTAGTGCTTAGATGTTATATGATCTCTCAGGCAACTCACCATTAATTTATTATTATCTATTAATAATAGTTAAAAATTGTTTCACACATAGGTAATTTCATATAAGTCTACATGTTATGTCAAACACTTCTCAACTTTTAGAGAATTTATGAAAGATAAGCACTAAATTATTCTAAAGTAAACTAAGATGCTCCCAAAAGTATTTGATAGTTTTAATTATAAATTGCGTAATACTGTGTTTATATATAAATACATATATATATTGTAACCGCAACTTTCCTCAGCGCAATCTTTAACTTATTTAACCTCAACAAACTCTCATTTATTTCAAGTAGCTAGTCAATTGAATTTAATATCAACTTTTAGGATCAAACAAGGGATGGCTAGTGTATTTATTTATCTATTAATACTAACAATAAGATCAAGTATACCCGGGCGCCAAATTGCAACTATAAATCATAATACCCACCAGCGATCATCATCATTAGACACGTTTAAGACTATAGAAGATAATGGAGAAAGTAACTAAATCGTCTCTTAAAAAATAATATTGATAAAACCATTCAATCTATGTGGTCTTAATTTCAAACCTAGCATTAGTCATGCAAATATTTCATGATAAATTTATTATTAAATTCATAATAATGTAATAACTTTCCTCCACAACTTTATTATAAATATCTGATCTCGAGTGGTAACTACGGAAAATATATATTTCTCATTTATGTATGACTGGAAATAAATCAGTAATCGATGCAGAGAACTCATAATTTATGCTCATAATATAAAATTATTATTTAATATAATACAAGATAAAAATTATCATAAATAAATCCTCCCCATTTAATTCCATTACTTTATTTTTCGTTCTCAGCATCTATCACTTTTATTAGCTACAATTATATAACACGGAATGTCTGTGTTATGTTCTCTAATCTGAGAATCCCTAATCTTATTTCACTAAACACACATATATCTTTCGATCAACTATCAATTCATGATCCCTATTTTAATAATAGTATAATAATTTTATTATAATATGCTACTTGACTTACAAACTAGCTCTTAGACTAATAATCGAACTGCTCTTTCTCAAGGTCTAGATCTGTCAAGAGGTGCACTTATAAGCGATTACATTGTAATGGATATGATCCCAAATATGTTAAAATAAATTTTAATACGAGTTTACTAGTGGGAATCACTCTAAACACCGAGAACAGGAAAGGGATTTTATGTCTGCTCCCAATATTCACAACATTACAACGAACCAAAAGATTAAATTTATTAAACTTAACTTAATTATTCCCTATCATTTTATTCTATTATATCTAATCTATTGACCAAATTTTAATTAATAATTTTAAATCTATCATATTTTGCCAAAGTAAACTATGGAAGTAAAACATGGACATTAATCATATAAATCGATCAAAAATTACTTATGAAAGTAAAATACGGAAATAAATCATAAAATTAGATTATGCAAATTAACTATGAAAATAAATTATGTGAAAATGAATTATGTAAAAAAAAAATGAATTATATGAATCGAATATGGAAATAATCAATATAAAAACCAATACTGTAAATCAATCATGGAAATAAATTATCAATATAAAATGAGTAATTAAATTTAAATATGAACGAATATTACTTTAACTATAGGTGCTGGATGTAGATTCTGGAGATATTTGAAACATCAAAACATAAGACGCAATGTAATTTTATAACAATAATAATTTTTTATTACATTAACAATAATGATGAAAATAAAAATAAAACCACTTAAATATAATATTGTTACACTCAAATATATGATTCAGATCTAATAAAGACTAATATTTATAATACCAATACATATCGAAATTAACCAATTTTATGAAGGACTTATTCATTGTTTTGACCCATTTATTTATCAAAATAAAATAAAAAAATGCTTAACGCATGGAATCAGAATTCCGTATTTAACTTTAAAAAAACCTATAAATTCCTACTCCCTCCTTTTTATGGTAAACATTATCCATTGGACTATTCCAAAATAATTTATTCATTTTAATTATTCTAACCACCAATGATAAATAATCATCAATTTCTAAATCATTTCAACAAGCAATAATTTTTGCATTTCTTATGAAGAAGGATGATATGCCATGAAAAAACCCCTACTGATCTTGCAGATGGGTTTAAATTCAAAAACCCACACTTTTACATTCATGCCTGTCAGATCTTTATGTTTTTCAACCGTATATATCTTGATAGGTCGACATGTTGCCCTAGCTTGACGACCCTCAATTAACCCATCCTTCACAAAAATCGACCACAGATCTGTTAGCTTCCAAATTAAAATCTTTGTCAGTCCCCATCAACATATATTCATCTGACTGGCAACTTTTATTCTGTCTTACATAATAAAACAACTCTTCATATTCCACACCACCATGCAGTATTTTATATGCACACCCATCAGCGTCTTGGTAAGGAAAATTAAAAAAAAAACTCCAAACTTCAAATGTTTGCTTTAGCCAGCGAGAGAGATCTCCTCTAAGACCTAGAATTGTGTTAAGAACTCTTGTCTAAACACTTATTCACTATAGGCATGCACACATTTTCTACAACTTGAATAATAACTCTATTAATAATTCCCTATCTTAACAAAATAAATGGAGTGAAACTCAGTCATCTCCTACTGCCATGGTAAATAAATCATGAGACAGCCATTTCCCATCTATGAGATGGTAGGATAACTTCACCTCAGTAATGAGAAGCATTTATAGCTTTATATATGCCCACACATACATCGATTACAGTCTAGATAAATGACAAACAGTCAAGCCAACAACATACACCTAATATTTATATTAATAACAGATCATCAACACTTATAGCATAATTACGGTTTTTCACATGACCATCCCATCACTCTTCCCATCTAATATTAAGCACAAATAAAAAATTTTGTTAAGAATAAAAAAAAAATATTTTATATCATTTCTCTCTTTTCTTTTTTAAATTTACATAAGCATTTATACTTCAATGGCATCAAATCATTTTCCCTTCTTTCCTTTAAACATTTTAAAAACATAAATAAAAAAAATTAAATTAATATAATCTAGTGGTGCGACATATTATATAAACAAAATGAAATAAAGAATAAATGACATTATATAAACAAAATGAAATAAAGAATAAATATCAAACATTATGATAGTCTCTTTCCAATGTTTTTTCCTTCGATTGTCCATCAATTAATTACTGTATTCAGTTCATTTTATTTGGAGATAGCTATATAGATGCATAGCACAGATAGTTATTTTTACTCAAATGTATATAAAAATGCACAGACAGTTATTTGAATCAAAATAGATAAAAATGTAGACAGTTATTTTAAATCAAAATGTAGCTACAGGTTAATTAATAAATTTTAAAGAGTTCTGTTGACTACCTTTCACTTTGATGAGTTTCTTTCTGGGTTTGAATTCATTTGTTTCCCCTTCTTTTCCATTTTAAGGCTTAAAATAAAGACAACAAGTAGATTCGGATTATCAAACACGAATTAGCTTTCAAACATCATACAGAAGTTTGCTGCCGTTTCTTCAAACGAATTTTAACCAGCCAAATAATTATTGCAGTATGAATTGGTCTTTCAATATCATACAAGAGTTTGATAGTTCTCTCCTTACATAAATTTTTAATAAGCCAAATAGATGGATTGTGGTATTCAGCATAGAATATCTTATTAAAAGTTGATTTCTTCATAATTGACTTGAGGGATAAAAATGTGCACCACTTATATATGAATTAGAAATTCATATTTTGGTTATACTATAAACTTAAACACATTATTAAACTCTGAGAAAGAAAATTAAAAAAAAAAAATCTCGGAGAAATCTTCAGAGATAAATTATTTTAGTTAGCCAGTTGGTTCTGAATTAGTAAAAGTTCCCTATTCATTTTCTCCAGCCCCCTTTTATATTCATAAGGAGGGGGGAGGGAAAAAAATCTGTCAATCCTTCCCTCTCCAGGTGGTTCCTCTCAAATCTTAATCAAGATTCCATCTCAGAATGAACAATTGAACTATTTATTACTCGGCAATTTTGACAACTTTTCTTATCTTAAACCATATCTTTTGGTTAACACATTCTTGGTTAATTTATGGAAAAGCAATCAAAAGAAAATCTAATCAAAAGATAAGCTTACTGACACTTTTTGGTAAAACAAATGTTACACTCCTTTTACTTAAATAATTTCTTATTTAGATTTACATTTTTGAGCTAGAAATAATAAATTAGAACAGATTCATTTATTTTTCCCTTTTCCACACTTATCATGAAATAATATAGAAAATTATGTCAATTTCTATAAAGGAAAGAAAAAAATCAAACCCATATATCTGTATCACATACATATGAAAAACATTCAATAAAAAACTGCTTATTCAGACTACATGGACACAAAATATCCACTATAATTTCTTATAATTACAAGCATAAATATCAATTATAATTTCTTATAACCTTCAGCTTATTCTCTTGAAAAGAAACTGTCCAACCAAAGCCACTGATAATTCAATTTCAATTCTTACCAACTTTTTAGTAATAAATATGAAAATTCATAAAGACTATCTTAGCCATATAAATATTTATTTCTCAATTATCATATTCGTAAATTATTATAGCAGCGTACGAAAAAAAAATCAATCATCCCCCCTGCATTAAATAATGCTAGCTATATTTTATACAAAACTTTTTAACTTTTCTTACATTTAAAAAAAAATTTTTTTGACTATAATTATTTCCTTTTCTTACAATTGGTTTACAGATGAAATAAACCAAAGGCTACAATATAGATAACAAAAGGCTTTATGATACAATAATAAAGCATTTTTCTATAATGCTTATAATCTGGGTTCAAATACAGTTATGAAAGACTAAAACATTTCAATAGATTTGGAATTTTATGCATGCAGATATCTGACTTAATTAGCTATTCAATTTTGATTAGTAACTAGATATAAAAATGATCATAGATCAAACTCCTTCCAACTGGAAATTAGCAAGTCTGGTGACTACTGACTATCCTGACACTATTTCTCTATGAGAAGCTGTTGGAAACTCCTTTAATCCTGAATTAGATTTAAAGGGTGATTTATTTTTGACTAAACTGATAAAAAATATTTAAGTAACTGTTTTTGAGGTTAATTGGAGCTTTAGCACCAAAGTAGTGGAGCATCTTATTTTCTAAGTATCTAAAAAGTGTTTCTCCACTTGAAGTCTTCAATTCAGAATTATACCAAAAACTTTTGTTTGCATCATTCTAATTTTTTGAATTTATATTTTTAATATCTATTTATAATACCTACAAAATAAATAAATATTGATTATATCTTAATATAGTGAAGGTTCAGAAGTCAAGACCATTGTTAAAGTGTGGTGCAACTATTTCAGAAACAACTAGTTTTTTATTAGTTATTTTATACAATTTTAACTTTCACTATACAACAAATGTATTTAAAGTTTTTAAGGTGTGTTAAAATTCAAACTTTTGGTTTGAATAGCAAAACGAAATAAACAGGATTATTAGATGCATAAATGTGTTACATATTTTGAATCCCAAATCTTTTTTCACAAAGCCAAAACCCAGAATAAATCACTGATTGAATAATAGATGGCAGGAGAGTAGAGAGTTTTCATTTTATTGTAGATTGTGTAAGCATTAGAATCAAGTAATTTATTATTATTAATATATTTCTTTCAAGAGGAAACATCTACTGTTAGAAAAAAAAGAGATTTGCTAATGCATATAGTTATTAATCCAGGATCTGATCTACAACACTTTAAAATGTTTTGACTTTCAGACTTTTAATTAAATAGTAAAATAAAATTAAAGGTAATTTCTATATGAATAAGCACATTCCTCTCACCTTTCCCAAATCCTCATTAATAAAGGCAAAAGCCCAAAACAAGTCTGGGAAATGAGAATTTAAATTCATTACACTAGTAACTCGAGCTATTATAGATACCAATCGGAGTAGAAGATTGTTCTTGTTTTATCACACACACACATATATAAAAGTATGTGTATGTTTATATGAAGATTTTCACATAATTATTGTGGTTATACATGGTAGGCAATTTTGCTCTTTTTTTCGTGCATTAGTAACTGGATTCCAATGAGGAATCACTTTAAGAGAAAATTAAACAAATACTGTTTAAAATTCAATAGGCAAAGTATATATATTTAAATTTCTTTGAATTAATAATTTCACTCTTTGCAGTCAAGTTTTTTTTGGGTGTGTCTATATAAATATATTAGACCACATATAAAGGTGGATTGCCATCTTTATTGTTTAAAGATTACCTTGACAACAGATTAAAATTGTTGGTTGTTATTGATATTGTTTTAGCAATGGCTGCTTTCACCTATTTAAATGATTTACCTATCTAGTCTTGGCATTATTAGCTTTATTATGTAAGTATTACATAATTAGAGTGCAATTTGAAAGTTACATTTGTAGTTTGAATATTATAATTGACTATTTTTTGGTCTGCATTCAGAATAGGTTATATTTACCTTTTAATGAAGTTTATTTAAACTTCTTTGAATTAATCATTTTCCTCTTTGTAGTCAAATTGCAATCTTTAGGGTCTATGTAAATATATTAGAGAAGATATAAAAGTGGATTTTTATCTTTATTGTTTAAACAAGATTGCCTTGACAGTAGATTGAGATTATTGATATTGTTTAAGTGTTGACTGATTTCATATATATATATATATATATATAGTAAGATGCATGACTTGATTTAAGTGTATCTGATTTCATATATATATATATATATATATAGTAAGATGCATGACTTGATTTCCTTAGTATTATAGTTTTGCTTTTGAGACTTTGGTGATGTTTTATTGCTAATGCTATTAATATATGATGTATCTGAATTTAGTTCAATCCCATATGGCTATTTAAGTTAGATAATTTGAAGACATATAGATGTCAGAAAATTTCAGATTTTCTACTTAATAGTTAAGTATTAGATAAATGCTACTCTTAATGTTGTTATTTTAGATCTAATGTCTGAATATTCTAGCACCTCACTGATGAGAGCCATCAGCTCGAAACCAGTTTGGGGATAGAGATAATTCTAGATAGCGATTTTAAATGTCTTCTCTTCTGGAATTTATCAAAAAGGCTTGTTTAGATCTATTAGCATTCTCATTATATTATATTATATATAATGGCAGGATTATAAAAACAATCATAATGTTTTTACATTGTTGGATGTGGTGTTAATCTTGATAAGATCTAATGTAATAAGGAAAAAACAAAATACACTTTATCAAGTGTTGGTGGCCTTATGGTTAGCATAGCTGCTTTCCAGGCAGCCAGCCTTGCTTCACCTCCCGTTCAACGCTTTGACCCATGCAAAAAAAATGCTCTTCCTAAAAATTATTTAATAGTCAACTAAAAGGCAATTTTTGTGGACTAGGCACAATCCATTATAATTATTACTAATAATAGTTTATACCTTTTATATGCAATATTGATTGTTTTTATTGAGTGGTTATGACTAAAAGTGGCATAGTTTTTCAAAAAACTTTTTTTTTCTGCAAAAGAATTTTAAAAAAAACAACATCACCAGATATCAGTCAAATAACCGATTTAAAAGATTGCATATAATATATGTAGATGTATCTGTGTTTTCTTAGATTGATTTGCATAGTCATTTCATAACTCAACTTTAATTTTCGATTCTTTGTAAATTTTATTTTTTCTCCTTTTAGAGTTAGAATGATGACAACATTTTTGAATACGATATAAGTAAATATATTTATTTAAAATCCTACAAAATCGTGTGTAAATTATTTTTTATGTACTACAACTTAATCTACAAATACCAAATTTTTTTGCACACAACCACTTGATACTACCTGTTTAGATAAATATATCAATAATTTTAGTAAACTTTTATTAGGCTAGAGATTATCATATTTTTAGTCCAGATACAAAAAAAATAATATGATGCATTCTTATTAGATATGACCAGATGATATTAATGATGAAAATATATAAAAGGTTTTGATCTGGAACAACTGAAGAGTACTGTCCAGAATTCCATGTTGGAGACCTTTATTTTTTTTAGTTATCTTTATTCATATGTTTCTAAAGGATGTAGGAAAAGCAAAAGTTTTAAGTAAATTTGATGTTGAATAAGATATTTTCAGGTTTCCACCACTTCATATGAGATTGTGCTTATCAGTTTAAAAAACAATCCCGAAAGTTACTGAAAACAAAATCAACTTCTATATTGTTAGATTCAAGTCATATCTCCAAACTACTTAATTGAAATATTCTTATTTTGATTTGATGTGTAACAGCAAAAAAGATAAAATGTTTTTCCAGCTACTCTTATAACAGATGAAAAGCTATATATATTTTGCCATCTTCTATCTTCAGCTCTTAATCAATTTGTTTGTTGCTAAGGAAGTTAGATGACCTTTGAATGTGAAGAGCTGCAATTCGTGGACCTTTAGCTTCTGAGTCTGCCACAATACTAAGCCATGCAGGACTGTTAATTAATATTCTCAATCTTTAATCTTGGCAATTATTTTAGTGTATTTCCATTAAGTCTATTTTTAAATTTTCATTTGTTTTGGAAATGTCTATAAAATTTATGTACTGATAAAGTTAAAATGAATATTGTGTTATCAAGTCATTACTTTTTGCTAAAACAGCTTTAAAACTTTCTATATTTCTTAAATTTATCAGTTATTCAGGTAATAGTATTCTTTTTAAATTACTTTAAATTTTAAAATTATTTAAAAGAAGAAAAAAACACTACTGCAATTCAAATAATTCTTTTTACGCTTTTTTCAGCAAAAACTTTTTTTATTATTATTATAGTTTCGACTGTACCATGCAGTCTTCATCAGATCACAGTTATTTTCAAAAGTGAAGGTGAAAATAGTAAAGAGAATACTGTGATCTGATGAAGACTGCATGGTACAGTTGAAACTGTAATAGTAATAATAAAAAGTTTTTGCTGAAAAAGTGTAAGAAGAATTATTTGAATTGCAATATTGTGTAGCAGAAATAAAGGAAAGGAAGAAAAAAAGGGTTTAGAAGGTTTATATATAGATAAAAAACACTGTTTTTAGAAATTTCATTTTAATATTGTAATTATAATTTGTGAGTCTAATCAATGTTTAAATAAGTAATGATATGCTAAAATTTTTAATGCATGAAATAATGTAGATAGAGATTGAAAAAGATTTCTGTGGTAACACAAGAGACTTATTATCCTCCAAGTCCTGAGAACAATTAAGCCATCAGTTATTTATATATATTAATTTTCTTACTTTATACAAGAAAACACACACATACGTATAAGACATATATTCAGATTCTTAATTTATACTTATATACACACCTGCCCTCACATATATGTATCAATGATGGACAAGAAGTGAACCACCTTAACATTTGCAATTCTTTGAGCATTATGCAATCACATCTACACACGCACATATATATATATATTGCATGAGGAGTGATAAAAAGTGAGTTCCATTAACATTTCTAAATGAATAAAAACTGCATACAGACATATATATCAAGAATATGCAAGAAGTGAACATTAATATTTCTATATTTTAAAAGTTGCAAAATGCAAATTTTAATTACATAAAGTATACATAGAAAGTAAATAAAAGGCAAAATAGCCTTTAAACATTCTTCAGATGGCAGTGTCAAAAAAAACATTGCACATTAGACTTGGCTATGAGAGTTCAAATATTTTTTTATCCTTATTTTATTCTATGGCTGAAAATATCTAGATATCTATTTACTAACCAATATTGGATATTTGTGTAGATTTTATCTAGATTGGAATCTGAAAAACATAATGTCTTAACCTTAAAATGTGATTTGAATTCAGATTATAGGCAAAAAGCAAATGTGCTATGCTTAGATCATAGAACTCTTAATGTGTGTGTATATATATTGCATCCATGTAGCTACATTGCTGCATTAAAAATAAATAGATATTTGGCAGCATGCTCCTTAAGGTTAATTTAGAATTAGTTTATTAATTTAGAGGGAAATATTTAATTTTCCCATATAGGTTTTTTTATAATAATAATAATAACGGGTTTCATTTAATGAAATGTTTTACTTTTATTCCCACATGAATGTGAAAATTCTCAACAATTTTTTAAAAGTAATTTTCAAACATTTTTTTAAAGCATAATATGTAATATAAATTATAAATGTTGGTAGAAAAGAGAGAAAACTATAAAATCAGCTAATTTCTTTTGTTCTCTCTCATCAATAGTTTTCTCTAATTACCAGTTGTTTTTAATTTTAAAAAAGTACTAAGAGAAAAAACTTTCTTTTGTAAATTGTTTAATAATATTTAATTTTAATCATTTGAGAGAGATAGTGCAGATAAATTTTTAATTTTGGTAAATTAAAAAAAAGAAAATATGATTTTAACATTTTGTTAAAATTTTACTTTAATTAGTTTTTTTTAATCTTTCTTTTAAAAAAATAGTGTTTATCAGATCAGTGGAATTAATCTGATTATCTTGTTTTCTTTTATCAAAAAAAATATTTAATTAAAAAAGGAATGTCAAAAATTTTATGATTCTAATTTGTTTTTGTTTTGTTTTCCAAAGTCAATGTTGAAGTAGGAAAATAGTTGAACAATTGTTTTGTCAAAATTGATGTGATTAGTTGTTAAAAATTTTGTCATGTGGTTGGTTTGAAGCAGTGTTGTTCCAAAATTAAGAGGGGTGTAAGTAAGTCGGAAGACCTAAGTATTTTGTAAGAAGTATTCAGTTTTGATCCAGCTGCTGAAGAAAACAAATATGAGAAAAGAAGTCCCTGATTTAGTTGCTAAAGAAGAAGACTTGACCAAACTGTTGCATAGAACAGCAGAAATTTTAAACAATCTGTTAGCACACTATGATTTTGGGTATAAAATGTTTTCTACAATGAAAACCATGTGCTAAGTTAGCCAAAAGCTAGACATCATTTTCCTCCATGTAACCTTTTTTTCTAAAAATGTAAAGAAGTTACCCCTGAAGTAATCTGTAACCTTGTCTCCAGCCAAGAACACAAATGTCACTCACTGTTAGCTTCATATAGGGAATTTTATTGAAAAAAAAATGGATAAATTTTTGCTTTTTGTTAACTTGAAATATTTCATACCAGAAAGGACCAAATTAATCATGTATATTGTGTAGAAGCCTTCAAGAAGAAAACTTACCTGGAAAAACTGGAAGTTATAACTGCAAAGAAGGACTCCGAAGAAGAATAAAACCATGGTTAAATGTATTTTTATGTGCACATTGTATTTTCAGTTATAGTTATAAAAAATTTATAAAAGTAATAATTTTATAAAAGAATTGAAAATTTTGAATAATTTTATTAATTTAATATTTTCTTGTGAAACATGTTTTTTTTTTTTGTTAATCCATTCAATTTTTCCCTTCAAAATTATAAAAAAAAATTTAGAAAATTTAATTTTATTAAATTTAAATTATTTTTTTAAACATGTTTTTCTTCTCATTCATTTACCCCCCTCCCCCCAACTAAACAAAGGGTTTAAGCTATATTAAAGTTTGTTATCTCTGATTAGGGAAAAGTTGCTTTTCCTCATTTGTTGTTTAAAAAAATAACTCAATAAAAGCAAATATTATTAATTTAATGAATAATAATCAACTGGTTATTTATAATTTTTATGAAACTACATTTTTTGATAAAATGAATGTTTAATTTTTCATACTATCGTGTATTTTTTAATTCTTGTTTATTGTTAATCAGTTAGTTTATTAAATAATTGTTTAAAAATATTTTTAGTGATAATGTCTATTCCTCCAGCTATCTATTCCATAAATTGGCCACATATGTGACTTAATTTCAATACATCCTTGTGTTCTAGGGATTTTTAAATTATCCCAGTAAAGCTCTTTAATTATAGTAGAGTAAATCTATGAATTATTTACAATTATAATGCATTTGATAAATAAATTTCAGAGTTAATAAGCTGTTATATTTATTTATTTATCTCTTGTTCATAGTAAAGTTGATAGAGTTCTTGCTACCTGAATTAAATTATAGCATAACAGTTAATTATATGTAGATGTTGAATTTTTGGTGTTGGACATCCAAATGATAACTTTGTATGCACAAAGGTATCATCTTTCAAGTCCATGCACTATATTTCATTTATTTTTTATTAGAAATTAAGCTTATAGTTGGCAGTACATTAATGGTAGTATTTATGGAATTCATGACGATCAGCATGTTTCAGAATCTCATGATTATTTGATTTTTTTAATATTCTGATGGATTAGCACTTAAGTACATGCATCCAGATAATTGTTATGTTTCTGCCCTATGTTTGCAATGGCTAGATAATTAGCCTGTCTATAATGGATCCATTTCCAAGGCTGACTTGATTTTTTTAACTATTGTTGTTGATTGTTCATGATAATAAATGATTTGATTACTTTTGTTTAATGCTAGGAGAACTTATTGTTAGTTTTATTTTTTGCTGATCTTTCATGCTCTTTCATTTAATTTGGGTAGTTATTTTATGGAGATGATGATGGTTTCCCATATTCACCCCACACTCTATATCATTACAAATGGTGACTCAGATGTGGGCTGATGTAACCCCATGTTAAACCCTGGCTCTGTACTGTTACAATATATATAAATATTCCCATTGATTAATATTATGTAATAGATTGACATTAACACTCTAACACTGGTTTGTTAAATAAATAAAATACTCTCAATCCAAAGCACAAGATAAATCTTTTTTAGAGAAAAAAATGGTCCCTCTTCTCTCTTTACCTCATTTTTTTTAATAGCTCTTTGGAAAGAAAGCATGAATATGTTTAAATCAATCATATTACTTTTTAAAGCAATATTTTTAAATTGCTTTATATTAAGAAATTTTTCAATTTACATTTTAACAATACCGATCTAAATAATGAAATATGTAAATATAAAGCCAAGACTAAAGCAATAATATATGTAACATGTTATATATTTATTTGTTTAAAACTGGAATTAATCAATGTAGTATTTTTTCTCTTTAATTATGATATACATGGCAATGGATTCAATGTTTTTGACTTTGAGGTTATGTAATATTTGAGTATCAATAGTGGCAGAATTTATTTTTAGGTTTCAAATCCATCACTGTACTAAACTTCCATTATATCTAGAACAGTGCTCATAATTAAATAACTTATAATATATTCTAATACTAATATTAATAATAATATTAATTGTTGAAAATCTTTATTTCATTATTTTAATTGGTATTGACAAATATAAATTGAAAATTTTCACAAATGTCAATTAAAATAATATATAGCAATTTACAATATAGCTTTAAAAGTAATGATTATTTTAAAATATTCATACTTTTTCCCCCCAAAATGCTTCAGAATAATCTTTGTAAAGAAATTGAGGTAAAGAGAGAAAACATACCATTCTTTTCTCTAAAAAAACTTTTATCTTGTGCTTTGGATTGAAAATATTTCATTTATTTAATAAGACAGTGTTAGAGTATTAATCTCAATTCATTATATATATATACAACCATTAGAAACTAGTCAACACTTAGACAACCCTAATATAAATGACAATCAACAATTTCAAACTGTTGACAAGGCAACCTCCTTTTAACATATATATATATATATGTAATATACAAATCAATATATATATATCAAAATACAGTACAATTTATATAAATTATATTATTTATATTGTGAAACGAATACAGATATCAAACTTTATTTTTACATATATATATAATTAAACCCTAATGTTTTCGTCATGGCCTGATGAAAGATCAAATAATTTTTCATAGCCTGGCAATATAAAAGTATATACTATAAATAAATTAAACTTTATGAAAGTATAATACAGACATTTATTTGAACTTTCTTAAACACTTCAACAATACTATTTTTTTTTATCAAAACTTTATTCTTACAGTTTTGCCTGCCCTGCAATCATCATCCGAGCTACAATATCCAAATGTATAATTATACAATTAATACATTTTATACACATGTA
The DNA here is from genome assembly GCA_028023455.1 of Epiperipatus broadwayi. NCBI lineage: Eukaryota > Metazoa > Onychophora > Udeonychophora > Euonychophora > Peripatidae > Epiperipatus > Epiperipatus broadwayi. The sequence continues at coordinate 418,755 of JAQFVV010000259.1, read as the reverse complement.
TGTTTTATTTGTGCATTTAATTATGTATATAAATATGCGTATAAAATGTATTAATTGTATAATTATATATTTAGATATTGTAGCTCTGATGATGACTGCAGGACAATCAAACTGTTAGAATAAACTTTTGATATAAAAAATAGTTATTATTGAAATATTTAAGAAAGTTATAAATGGAATGATATGTAAAAATAGAAATCAATACATAAGAAAAGTAAGAAGAAGAAAATTATAATTATGTGATTTATATCTTCATCATTATTTTTAGTCATCATCAATTCATTGCAGGCTGAACATACTCTAATTCCTAGCTTTTCTTCTCTATAGCACAACAATAAATTTTCTTATTTTATTCACCCATTTCATATGTTGTCTCTTCATAAATCTTTTATAATCTCTTGATGTTCGATATAAAATTTCAACTGTCCATCTAATATAATCTTCTAGCAATATGATCAGTCCAGATTCATTTGAGTCACTTAATTGTTTCAATACCTGTTTATTCTCACCCATGTATTTCATTTTTGATCTCTTTTTATTACTCCTAATATACATCTCTCATACTTTGCTGACTAATCTGAAATCTCTGAATTTCTATTCTTTAAGCGTCTAAGACTCAGATTCGTAAGTAAGAACTGGCAAATTGCATTTATTAAAACCATTTATTTTTCAAACACAGGCATATTTTCATTTTAATATTAAGTTATTTCTAACAAGAGCACTCCATTCAAATTTAGTTCTATCATCCATTATGTTTCTATCTGTGTTAATAATTGACCAAGATATTTGTAATTGTTAACTTGTTTTAATTCATGATTAATAATTGTTATTTCCTTCTTTTAATTAAATTTATTGAATTAATCTTTTTAGCATTTATCTTTAGCCCTACTTTTTTTATTTTCATCTAATAGCTCTTGCATCATTTCCTGAAGCTCTGAAAAATTAATCTTCAAAAACAACTTCATCATCTGCAAAAATTAGATGACTTAAATAATCTCCATTTACTTTTACTTCATTAACTTCTCATTTTAATCCTCAAAATACTTTTTATAAAATTGCTACAAAACATTTTGTAACTATATAATTACCCAGACATATACTTTTTTTAATGTGAATATTCCTTGTACTATTATGTAATCTAATCATTACTGTTGCATATTAATCTATATTCTTCAGAATATGACAATATCCCAAGTCTATATATTTATGATTCAATGCTTTAATCACTGTAGAAATGCTTATAAAATCAAATGACTTTTCATAATCAATCTGCAAATCCAAAGACTAATGGCATCTCATATTCAATAGCAATTTTTATAACTTTTCTCACTATTTGGATATGACCCACTTTAGTAAAACTACTTTTAAGTTGTACTTATTCTTCTGGTTGGTTTGAATCTAAAACATACTGCAGATGAGTTGTAATTATTTTGATAAAAGTCTTGTATAGAACTGATAGAAAATTCATAGGTCTATAATTTCTAACATTTTCTTTGTCATCTTTTTTAAATATCTACATTACTACTGCTTATTCGAATTATTTGGTACATCTTTATCATTTATACATGTGATATATAACTTTATCAACAGTTTTTATATTTTTTCTCTTGCTTCTTTTAAGATATCAATAATAATTCCATCCTTTCATGGAGCTTTTTTTCCCTTCATATATTTTATTATATATCTCACTTCTTCATTTAAAATGCTGGATAATTCAAAAGATACTTCATTTTTTTTATTCTTTATTACTATATAATTTTTTATAGAACTCTTTCACACATTACACAATGTTATCTTCTTTTTAGCAATAGTTCAATCTTTTCTTTTTATTGCAATAGTAATTGTTCTTCCAACATCAAGTTATTATTTTACAATTTTAAAACTTTTATGCTTTTCTATAATTTCCTTGACATTTCACAATTATTTTATTATATCATAAATTTTAGAAATTTTACAAAATTTTAGATATTCATTTCTTAATGGATTATTTTTAAAAAAAATCATATTCCTTTTTTTTCTTACATTCTCTTCTCTCTATAGAACATTTATTGATAAATTGCTGCTTTCTTGTACCACCAATCTTTCTTAAAGTTCTTATTATCAGTTATTCTCTTATTGTTTCAGTTAAATCTTGATCATCCTCAAAATCTATTAATATTTTAAAATCATTTTCAAATTCTAATTTAAATTCATTGAGGTGTTTCTGAAGATTAGAATTATAAACTCTTAATACTGACTTCCCTAATAGTTTTTATCTCTAGTTTTGCATTAATACTTATCTAACATCTCATTAATCAATGATCACTTTCTTATTGAATCTAATAATAATGTTACAATCTTGCATTATATATTAATTAAAATATAATACATTTTTGCTGTACCTTCATTTGGATGCTTTCATATCTACTTCTGTTTAGTATTTTTTTCAAAAAAGAATACATAATATACAGTTGTTTCTGTGAATATGAATTCCACAAGTTTGTACCTCTCTCACTTCAATCATCATTCCCAAATTTCTCACAAAACTTTTATCTTTGAAGAGTTTACCAAGTCTAGCATTAAATACTCCCGTAATAATTTTAAAATGTTGTTGGGTCTGAAAAAACCATTTTGTACATCCTCTATTTCATCATCATAATGAAAATTCGTTGGGGCATAAACCTGAATTATTTTCACTTGTATCTTCCATTAAGTTGAATAACTAATTTTGCCACTCTGTCTGATATACCATCATCTCCACACTATTGTTCTTTTAACTTTTTATTTATAATGAATCTCATTTCATTTGTTCTCCCAATATTTGTGTCTTTATAGTAAAAAACACATCCAAATTTAAATCACTTATCTCTTTACCTTTTATTCCAACTTCAGAAATTTCAGCACTATCCCATTCAATGTTAGACAGTTCTGATTTGTGCCATCTTCCTTCATTTGAAAGTGATATACAGTTGTAGATGCCTATATTATCAAATATCAGTCTGAGTCAGCAAACAGGAAATTCTTAGTACTGTCTGCCTTTGGTAACCAAATGCTGTCTTGGCTGGAAATAGTATAACCTCCTATGGGTCACAATTTAGTTTTGTTTATCATGATTTAAATATCTATTTCAAAAACAGGGTTAGTTCAGTTAGACACATATTCATTTTGCCTTCAAGAAAACTCGACTAATATTTCATTTAAAAACTATCAGGCAGCTGAGAAGAAAGACTACAGTGTTTCTTGATTATAAAGTCAGATGTAAAAGCCAATAAACTCACTACTCTGGCTGATAAATAATAGTCATCAGCCCAAACATGTTCATTTACTATATGAATAATGTCATAATAATAACAACTGTGATGACAAGAATATATGGAGTGGATATTAAAATTTTATTTATTTAATTCCTTTAAGGCCTTGAAGAAAAATAAAAAAAATTAAAATATTTAGTGGGCAAACAAAAAAATGTTGTCCATTCATGTTAGTCCTTACTCGGTTTTTAAAAAAATATAAGTGCACAATAACTCTTCAAATTTTGTATAAATGATCTTGACAGTTTTCAAATTAATATAAAGCTGAGCAGTGATTGTATATATGTATGGAGATGGTAATCTGGACCAACTGATGATTGTTGGTTTAGTATGAAATACATATATTTGTGATTATTTATCTTTTCAACAAATATGTGATCAGGTGGGTCAGCATGGCTTAGAGCGTTAAGGGTCATGTGAAAGTCTGAGTTTGAATCCCTTATATATTACATTATGTGCAGGTGCATGTAAGCTTGTATAGTGTATTAAATTACAATTAAAAAATGTTGGGTTTTAAATATATTCCTATTTACTTCGTTTTTCTTGTAAAAAACTATCTTTATAACATATAAACATCTTACTTGTCCTTCTTTAAACTGATCTCCTCCAAATGCTGCAACACAGGGTTTGATGCCACCAGTGCCTATTGCAATTAATAGTAGACCAACCAAAGCACCCCAGCTAAAGATAATGTAAACAAATTTAGATACAGAAATAAAAAATAACTATTTATGCAATGATTATATAGACAATAGCTCCACTGTAACCACAATTTTAATTCTTCACAATTTAAAAAAAATATTAAATACAAATTTATAAATGAATTAAAAAATATTTCCTATATTTTATGATTTAATTCACAGTATATATCCAATAGGTATGCACTCTTATATATGCATGTAATATGCATTTTCAACATATCCACTGGAATACCCAAAAATAACCAGAATTTTATAATAAAAAAAAAATTTATTTATTTTTAAGTGTTATAAATTTAATATCTTTCAAATGACTATCAATTTGATGCAATACACCGGTATAAATATGTTTTTCATATTTCAAAGTAGTCTGCAAAATGATGCTTTTTAACATCTTTGTCATTTTTTCAACCACTTCTAAGTCAGCAAAAAAAATTTAAGACAAATTTTTCATTTGAGAGATTTAAAAAAAGTTTAAAGAAGTGAGATTCTGATAGATAAATTGGATCATGCTGAATTAAAAAGTATTTCACACTCAAGGCTTTGAGAGATCACACTTTGTGGGGGTGAAGATTGCACTCTTTACATTGTGCTGCATCATGTAAATATTTTAGAACTTGCATATAAAATGCCTGACCATTATGAACTAAATTTGAAAGAAATATCTGTTTGCATCAAAAAAAAGAAAAATAAATCAGCGTTGTTTTGACTATGGACTTTACTTATGATGCTTTTTAGGGATGTGGTAAATTTAAAATTTCAATTAAACTACTCATAAGTTTGTGTTTTTATGAGATCAGCTTCCTTGTAATTTGTTTCAAGCATTACAACTTTTTTCCTTGTTGTTTTCTGTAAATGAAAACAGAATTTCATATCGTTGAACTTTTCAGTCATTATAAAAGAATTGATAAAAATGCACTTTACAAAACAATGTGTTACATGACCTCACAATTCCACATGGTGATGTCATTTGGCAGATTGATGCAGAAGGGTTTCTGCAAGATGTACATAACAGCAGAAACATATACTACAATGGGCATGCAAATCAGAGAATGATTCCAGTTATTTTTGCCCACCTTTGTATGTGCAGTATGTATCTACATGTATATATGTGAGTGATATAAATATATATTATATGTACATTGTATTTAAAACCAGATGCCATAGGTATGGAAAAACAACTACTATATATGATAAATTCTATGTATTAGTAATTTAATCAAAATGTATTTCTATTATTTGCACTTTTACATTTGTAATTAGAATAAAACTATATATCAGTTTTCATTGAGTCTTCTTCAAATTTTTAAATATATTTCAAATGAAATTTTAGAAAATAATACAAAAGAAAGGTGACGTATTTTAACATAAGTATACAAGTATTATTTGCCACAAACTTTTAAATAATTACTTCCCTTTTAATTTTTTAAAATTAGATATTATTTATTTGCTATAATGAAAGTTTTATTACTGATATATAATAAGTAAATAAATCTATTATTATAAACCATCTGTAATTATTAAGGAAGAAGTAAATCTTCAATAATATGCTGTTTCTTAAATATAAATTTTAAACCACTAAACATCACATGATCACCATTACTTATGCTTACACAAGCTGTTTACACAGAGGCAAAACTCTCCATACAGTAGCACCACTCAGTACAAGCCAGAATCAATAGATGCAGAAAGGTCTGTGCATAAAATTCTTATCTAGTGCCTTCTCATATGATATACCCAGAGTTCTAGTTTGTGTCTTTCATCAATGAGGAGCCTTGGATCTGAGAACACTGCACCTAGATCTTAGGATCTGAGTGGTGCTACTGTACGAAGAGCTTTGTTTCTGTAAATTATAAATTTTCTTTTCTAGTGCATTATCAGAGGTTTATTTCCTTCTTAATAATTACAGATTTTCAGTGCTTTATAATAATAGATTTACATTTATAAGCAATATATATCTAAGTGTAGGTTGTTAAAAATGAGACTGTTTTTCTTCTGTGATAGCTTAACTTAATTTATACAATTCATCACTTGATTATAACTTCAGGCATGCAATAAACTCATCCTGATATGAGCATGGGCAGTAAGAGTTGGTGTGTATATAAATAATTATGCTCTAAGCTTAAGTGATTCACTTAAGCTTTTAAAACCCTTACTGGTGGGTGAGTGCATGGAGATTTATAATATTTAAGAAATAGCACATTATCAGAGGTTTACTTATTCCTTCATTAATAATAATAAAAATTTAAAAAGGTGAAAATTAGTTAATAGTCTTTTGGGGTTATAATTTAGAGTCCAATCTTATTTATAGAATAATAATAAAAGAATTTTGATTCAGAGATCTTTACAACTAATCTATGGATTCAAGCCAAGTAAAAAACAAACTGGATTCAAAACTAATCTCAGTGATTCATATTTAAGTACTAAGAAAAGTAGAAAGGTCTAATAATTATATTTTGTTCTTATGTTTCAGATTTGTAGATTTTGAAAAATAATTTGATTCTTTTCACATTGATTAAAGCTTCAGAACATTGTGAGATAATCTTAGAATACTGAAAATTTTTGAAGTATTTGTGATTTATTATTATTCTCAGGTAATAAGACGATTAATTATTGATAAGTGGGAATAATAGAACTTCAAAACTTTTTAAAGCAGTTTTAACAATATGTATTTTGTAGATTAAAATGGGAAAATAAGACTTTTCAGATGAAGTAGTTGTTTTTGAAAATAATGCTCCAGAACGTTAGTAAATGTTGCAAGAGTTATCATATAAAAGCAAGAAAATAGAACAAAAATAAATAATTCTTAAAAAGACTAAAATAATATTTAATGACTTTTCAAAAAGTGAAAAAATAAAGAGTGATACTAATAAGTTAAATGAAGATAACTATCTTGATTAGATTAATAATACAGATTGAAACATAATGAATAAAATTATTTATGAAAATAAATTTGGAAAAGCACTTATGATAGAAATAACATAATGTCAAAAGAAAATATGCTAGAAATTTGAAAATTAAGATCTTTAATAAATGTATTTTACCAATTCTTTCATGTAGTTCTGAGACTTGGTTGCACATTAGAATAGCAAAACAAAGATTTCAAATATACTGTGAAATATGAAGAGAAGAACAGAGCAAACTGATATTAGTGACATCAATGAAAAAATTAAAATGTTGAAATGTAGCTGGGTTGAAAATGTTGCTAAAGGAGATAATGATTGATTGATAGATTGATTGATTGATTGATAGATAGATAGGTAGGCAGGCAGGCAGGCAGGTACGTAGGTAGGTAGGTAGACAGACAGACAGAAAACGTCAATCTTCTAGCTAATGATTACTTGTGAAATAGATAATGAATGAAATAGAATAGTTTGACAAATTAATGTAAAGAAGAATATAGAATATGTAAATTGGGTTAAACTTGATGGCAACACATTTAAAAAAAAACTCAAGATACTTTTAGCTCTCAAGCCTTTCACTTTACCTCTATGTTAAAATGCATAGAGCATCATTGTCTTAATCATATACTAATAACTTTTTTTTTACAAATTTGACTCTTAGTTTTATATCATCAATTATAGGAGAATCTTACCAATTCTTTTATAAACTTACCCTGCTGAATTCATCAGTGAAATACTTGTGACAGCTAAGATAATATTTCCAGAAGCATAAACTAATGAAAGGTATAAAATAGTCCTAAAAGATAAAACAATAGTAACTGTAAAATTATTTAATGTAAAATATATATGATATATTGATAATCAAACTTACTCCAAATTCCCAACTAACTCAAACTAGCCAGAAAATAAACTCTAAACCATAACCAATGGTTTCACTACTACAAGCAGATTTCTCAATTATAAAGGACTAGAAGATAACAAATTTATACTAATCATGACTCACAATTCCAATTACATCCCATGCATCCTTAATATAAAAGAACTTTTAAATAAGTTATTTGCTTCAGAATCATAAATCTTTAATAATAAAATAATAGTGTGGTCTGTTTCATTTTAATTGATATATAAAGCAGAAATAAAATATTTATTTCTAACACTACTTTTATGTACCTTTATTCTTTATATATCCAATAAAAAGTTACAGCCCACACTATTAGTTTTGATGAGGTTAAGGTTGCTTTCTTTGAAAAAAATAAAATAAAAAGAATTAAAGAATCTTTATTATTAAAAATTTATGATTCTGAAGCAATTAACTTATTTAAAAGTTCTTTTAATATTAAGAGTGTGTGGGATATATGTGGAATTGTGGGTAATGTTTAGTATAAATATGTTATCTTTCAGTCATTTACACTTGAGAAGTCTGCTTGCAGCAGTGAAACCATTGGTTGTGTTTTAGAATTAATTTTCTTTGGCTAGTCTGGGTTAGAAGTATATACTCTTATTCTTCTCCTTTACTTTCTTTGCATCTGTTCATATATTCATATATATTGCTTATAATAACTTCTCTCATATATACTTTAATGCAAAAAAATTTAGTAGAAGAAATTTGAGAAGCTCTGATGAAGACTGCTGGACAGTCGAAACTGTCAGGAAAATAAAGAAGTTTTATTTTAAAAATTTTTTGCATTAAAGTGTATATGAAAGAAGTTATTATAAGCAATATATTAGTCTGGATTAGTTGTAAATTTGGGGCGTTTGATTATTTTATTGATTAGTTTAGCTTTAGACTTTTAGTGTAATGATATAGTAAATATATTGAAATCATACTAGGCAGTAATAAAACTGAATATTAAAAAACTACCTTTTATGTGTATATATTCATTAATTACCAGATTTTACATTGACTCAGAAAAGAAAATTAGTAATAGTTGAATTATAAGTGTTCATTTTTTTCATTCTTAAATAAATCATATTTTTAATTTGAATATTATATGTCATCATGTTAGTGCATAAAGTGACATCATGCTGTATCACCTGGGCCATTTGAGGAGTTCCCAGTGATGGAATATAAAACTATATGGTGATAAGTTAGTGATTATGTTCTTCCTATGTATTGATATAATTGATTAGCTATTAATTTATTTGCATGCTTATGTGAAGTTTATTTACCAAATTGTTAATATAAATAAATAAAATATTTTCAAATAGATTTTGTAATAACTATGCTAGGTACAAAATATCATATGATTTAAAAGTTACAATATTCTAATAATCTCACATGATCAAATACATCTATAAAAATATTACAAATGGAAAAAGAGAAATGAAGTTGATTACTCCATGTGTGCGTGTTTAATTAAAAACATATTATATTAATCTTTAATTGAGATTTAAAGTTTACATCTGGGCTAGAGATAATTTCTAATTTAATAAATGATTAGTGATAATCATTAATATATTTATCTAAAGTGGATCATGTCAAAGTTGTGAGTAAAGCAAATTTGAACTTGTAAATCAAAATATCGATGATTTTTTTAGCAAATATATTTCTACGGTATCTTAAAAAGATAGTTTTGATGATTTTTTTGAGAAGATGAATAGTACTGATGTCTTAGGATATTTTTGAGCTTTTTAAAACCCAATAACAACAATGTAATAAAACTCACTGCATAAATTTTAAATTTTTGTATTTTTTATTTGAAAAATAATAATTTTTTTAAATAGTAAGAAAATCAAGTCATATATCGTGACTAAATTGTTTAAACTATTTTTTTGCGGGCAGAGATAATCGCTAACAACGTTGGTTTTGATTTAATCTGTGTGCACTGAATAACTGTGAATGAAGATAAAGGAAATCTCTGTACAATATAGGAAAACATGCCAATGGAATTCTATCAAAAGTTTTCTTAATAGAATACACTTAAAATAGATTTTCAAAATATTGAAATATATCTAGTAATAAATAATAAAAACCTTGTAACAAATTAAAACATCTAATTGCAGAATATTATTTTACTCATAAAAGCTGTAAAGTTTGAAGAATAATAACTTCTTATATATAATAATACATTTAAGCTGAATTCTTTTACTTAGAATATTATTCTGAGATATCTAACCACAATACTAAGTAACTATAATTCAAATTTTGAAGTTCAAAATTTATTTTTGTTTATAAATTTCTTTCATTTGTCTTAAAATATTAACTTGTATTTTAAGTAAGATATTTATATAAGCAGACTATTTAGATCCAATATTAAGTTATCAATAATTTCATTAATTTAACATTTAGCCTAAAATGGTCAAACAAAATCAATGATAATTAGCATGAAATAAAAGTTATTCTTGTTATAAATCCAGTGAATATATATTGTATTATGATCTGTTTTTTTTAAAAATCCTTTTATTTAAGTTAGAAATTCCGTTTGTTTGTTTGATTATTAAATTTTGAAATCAAGATTTAATATATTTATATCCAAAAGAATTTTCTTTAAATTTTGTACATGTGTTATACACCACGGACAATACAATATTTTACATAGATTCCCTAATATTTTTACTGTAGAGGAGGTTGATAGATGAAATTTCAAATATGTTGATATCAATTCAATAAGTTTTCAGTAATGCATGTGAGAGGGCACTGTATATATATATTTGTTAAAAAACAGCTTACATTAAAGGGTCTTTCAACAGACTTTTAAAATTGAAATAAAAACAAATCTTGATTTCAATTGATTATAAAAAAAATTTCTTTTGATTGTAAAAATTATTTTGTTAAAAATGTTTCCAAATAAACAAAACTATATTGTAAGTGATCTTCAATATGTGTGATTTTACTTTCAAATATTAAGCTGGTGTTCAGAATAATTGACAAAAAAATATCAGAATTATGAAAATTTTAAAAATAATATATATTAAAAACATTTACAGTTGTAATTATAAATTTATTTAACGCTCATTGATTACATAAGTAATATTTACTAAGGCAATAAACCTCGAGCAATGTGCACTTGAACATGAGAAGGTGGGGACCTTTACAGGTCTTAACCACAAGCTTACACTTTTCTTTCAAAGTGTAAGCTTGTGGTTAAGACCTATAGAGGTCCCCACCTTCGCATTTTCAAGCACACATTGCTTGAGGTTTATTGCCTTAGTAATCATTTACAATATGTGATCTAAAAGGCCTAAAATTAATTGTTTCTCCAATCACAAATGGGGGTTTCATATTTGACTTGAAATAAAAGAATGGGGGAGGGGGTGTCAGGCATTAATTAATTCAATCCCTACTCTTTATAACAAGGGATTGAACTGATTAATTTTTGGAATCCCATTGTTTTTATTTCAAGTCAAATATTAAAACCCCATTTGTAATTGATGAAACAATTAATTTTAGGTTTTTTAATCCAAAGTAAATAAAAACATTCATTACAAATATTTTTTATATATTATTTTCTAATACTTTTTATAATAATTCTTACTTTTTCTCCTCAACAAAACTATACTTTATGTATATGTGCTTGCAATTTCCATTCCATCATGCATTCTTGAAACATGAATAAAAGCATATTTAAAACAAAGACTCTCATGCTAACTAGCACACTTTAGATATCCCATAATTCCTTATACATTACTATTTGTTCAGTATTTATCAATAATAAATTATTGCAATTTGATTTACAAGTACTAAACTTCCTGCACTCACAACTTTGATACCATCCATTTTAGATAAATGCATTAATGATTATTACTAATCATTTGTTAAACTAAAAATTATCCCTGGTCTAGATATATGAGTAAACTTTAAATTTCAATAAAAAAGATGTTACATGTGGAAAAAAATAAAGATGAAGTCGAATTTATGTTTAAATTTAAACACAGATAATCTTTAACTAAAGTTTAAAGTTTACAGTTGAGCTAGGGATATTCTCTACTTTAATAAATAATTAGAAATAATAATTAATGTATGTATCTAAAGGAAATGATGTCAAAGTTGTGAGTTCCAGAAAGTTTGATACTTGTAAATTAAATTGTAATAATTTAATATCAATATCAAAATTCTAAACAAATAGTGAGGATTCACTTTAAAAGAGTGTGAGCTGGATAAATATAAAAATGTTTTAAAATGAAATGCATCTTGAAGGAGGATGTCATTTATTTTTTTCAGATGTCTTTGTTCATATATTTCAAGACTATATGAAGAAGTGGAAGTTTTTAAGTATATATAATAAAGATATTGCAAATAGAAGAAGAGATGAAATAATCTTTAATTGAAGTTTAAAGTTTATAACTGCATTAATCTCTAGTTTAATAAATAATTAGTAATAATCATTACTATATTTATGTGAAATAGATGATGTCAAAATTAAAAATGCTAAAAGTTTGACACCTCTAAATCAAATTATGATATAGTTTGATAGCTGTAAATCAAATTTTAATATTTGTTTCGAGATTTGTGATGAACATATTTTAGTTGTATTTATATATTGGATTATTTTCATCATCTAATATTAAGGATTGAATGTCTTTTAAAAAATTTAACTTTATTTAAATTTTCCAATTACATTCAACTGTTAATAATAGCACACAGGTTAGTATATGCATAACATTTTGAAAACAAAGGCAGTGACATAACACTTTGAGTAGTATATTCTCTTCTTTCAATGTTTCTGGCCTTACCAGTGATAGTACTAACATAGAAATAGAACCTAGACCATTACATTCTTGAATACTGAATTTTAAGGTAACATTCTAATCAAATAAGCCAGTCTTCCAAAGGCATCAGTTAATAAAAATTTCATATACTTATCTAAGAGGTTCCTCCTGATTTCTTCACTTTTTCCTGAGATTAAAGGTTATTAATGGTTTCCAGACATTATATATAGTTACCCTAGGATGACTTTTGGGTTATTTACCATTGTCATGTGAATAGCTTCTTTGAATTTTCTTCTTTGTACTTTTCCCTCTGTATCCAATATTTTTGTATTTTCCCAATTGAACATATGCTCATTCTACATACATGGTCTCTATCTTAGACATATCTGTTTTTTCTCTTCTAATCATTAGTTTGTGTTTTTGCAAGTGCTTTTCAATGAGGTGACCAGTCTCACCAATATACATTCTTACACATTCTCATGGTATTTTGTAAAGACAGTTTTTGCTTTTCAGCAGTTCAAGTTTAGGTTTTCCAGAGCCATATCACACTTTGAAAACAATAATTAATATTTTTTAATTTTGTTTCAAAATGAAGACTTTTATATTAAAATTAATATATTCATATATTTATATATAAATTCAGTTAGTAATATATCAAATAGCTTTACAAAAAGTTTGTAAAATATATTTAAATTATTCATTATTCTTCTGCCATAACAGGATGATCAGATATGAAGTGGTTTGTACTTTTTATCCCAATAATTAATGTCCTTTTGAAAACCCTAAAAGACCAAACAGCTATTTATATGAAAGCTAGGAATTAACTGGATTGCATATAATAAATAATTTAATATTTTCATTTTTAATGTAATTCCAATAGTTTTTAACTTTTCTCAAAAAAAAAAGTAATTCAATATAAATAATATGTCCAACATGTATACTAAGAAAAGCTCTTGGATAATTATTGCATGCTAGCATAATATGTTGATATATTTAGTATTTTTATTTTAAAATACAAAACAAGCTTTTCTTAATACACATGCTGTATGCATTATTTATATTGAATTTTATTTTTATTATAAAATATAAATAATTCTATTTAAAAACAATTTTAATTCTATATCTACAGACAAATTCAAGTAATAATATGTTGTTCAATAGTCATATAATTTTTTATTTAATATTTCATCTAGTAAGAGGAGGAACAAGAATGAAATGGATGAACTTCATTATTACAAGAGTGAATAAGATTTTGAGAAGTCTAAAAAATCAAACAGATGCTAAACAGTTAGAGAAATTAAAGCATGCAAGACTCTCTATACGTATTGCCACTCAGTGCAAGCCAGAGTAATCAATGGAGGCCAGAAGGCTTGTGCAACAAATCCCCATCTAGTGCCTACTCATCCAATATCCCCAGACTAGTTTCTGGCTTGTGGCCTTCATTAGTGAGGAGCCTTGGATCTGAGAGGACTGCACCTAGATCGTAGGATAAATAGACTTCATGATCACTTGATTACTCAATCTTACAAAAGATGATTCATGAGTAAAATAATATACTCACTAAAATACATAAACAATAGTCATTTTCATATTCTAGCACTTCATATTGTAGCTTGTTCATAGATGCCAGAACTCAAGGTACATAAAACATGGCGTTGTTCTATTACTCCAGATGTGTAAAATTCTTATGAATTCCTGAGCACAAAACAAGTTGATTATTTACTATCGTTTTCCTATCTGGGTCAATTAAATATGAGTTATGAGTGACTACCATTGTATTAAACAAGAAGTTTAGGCATTTGCACTGTAATTAAAGAAATGAACATTTTGTATTTCATTGTCTTATCTAATAGTGGCTTATCAAAGTATGTAAAGATTAGAAAATGTTTTCCGATGGTGGTGTGATGTAAAATGGTTTTTCTTAAATGACATAGAAGTTTCTGTATTTTTCATGGCCAGAAATCCTATTAACCAACTTAAAAATTTTTCTCTCTAAAATTGTTATATACCATAATAAACTCATCTGTTTTTTATTTTTTATTATTCAATCATTTTTCTAGCTCTTATTCATCGGTTCTATCCTATTTCAATAAAGTAGTTTGCCAGTTCAATGATTCTATTCTCATAGGCCCTATTCTTGTCATAAAAACTTTCAAAAAATCATACCATTTTAATTCCTTTAATCTTTAAATTTCTTCATTTTTCTATACAATTTATCCTGCATCTTTTTTAAATCTTATACTCCAAAAGGAAGTGCTCAGTTTTTTTCTCTTTAATCCCCATATACAATTTAAATCTTTATTTCATTTTGGGATTTGTCCTGATACCTAAAGCTTTTACCATTACACTAAATAATAAGTTCTTTTAAGTTTTATTCTACATTGCTTCATATTTTATATAATTTTTATTTTTGTATAACAATTTTTTTATATTTATATTCATTTTAAGTACTTCTTTTACTTCTTTGTGCATTGATCAATTCTAATATAACAAATAAATATTTTTTTCCTTATATACTTTTTACCGTTTCGCATGTCCAGTAATCTTTTTTAGAGCTATTCAATTGTTATATTTATTTTCCACAACTCTCTTTTTTTTCCCAACTAAATATGATATGATATAAAATGGCAGCTCTTTAAACAAGGTCAGAAGATTTTGTGCAAAGGTTCCTGCAAGCCAATTTAAATATTGCATTCATCTAAAACCATTGTATATTGTAGTAAACTTATCTATTTGTTACTCTTTATTATCCAATAATTTTCTCAGCCCAATTTAGTCTTTTTTTCCCCTAACCCATTTAATCAAAGCTTTTTGGTTAATTTCACTATCCTCTCCTTATATTACTCAATTTCATTATAAAAATCCCAAAAAAAAAAAAAATCATTTTTCTTTTATTCCCTTCACCTTTAAATTCCTTTCATTCACCATACAGTTTACCTTTCTTCCTCCCATCTCTACATACACTACATACACAATCTTCAAATTTTTATTACTCTTTTGCATCTTTTCCCTAGTATCTAAAACTCCTATTTCTATACACACACATACACAAAGAAAAGATCTCTTTCATGTTATACATCACTAATGTGATATGGCTATTCCTTTATCAAAGTCAGGAATCTCTCAGCCAATATTCCCAAGAAAAACTACATTTTCTTTCTAATCTCCACCTGTTTTTCTCATATTCTATTCTATTCTACTCTATCAAATTTCCCATAGCATCATCTCTTTACACTCCATGACCTTTGTATCCATATTCATTTTATTATTTTCTAACTCCATCATGAAAACCAGTAACCCCCTTTCTGTATAATCACTTGGTCTATATTTAGTTTTATACCCTTTCTGCTTGTAAGCATTCACATTCCATTATCAAACATGTAATATTTTCCATGCCTTTCTTACTTAACCTGCAGACAAAATCTCCCATATTTCTCTATTTGTGTGTATATTCCCTTGTTGCTAATGATTCTGTTCAAACCTTAAACAATAAACTACTTTTCTTGCTATTATCATAAATTAACTCACATTCAATATTCTGTTTATTTCTATGTATATTTAATCTCATTTTACTTCCCATACTAGTTACTCATCTGTCCAGCTCCCTATTTTTTTATTAATGCATCTATTCTTCTATCCTAATCTTTGTCACTATAACACTCAACAATTCTAACACAATCATCTCATACTTTGTACAAGTATACTGACATAAAGTCTTTATCCAAATCTTCTATATACCATACTATCTTTCTCACCCATCTTTTTACCTGCCATTTGATTGTAACCAAATTAAATACTATCTTGACTATGCTCTTACTATCCATAAATTGCAATCTACTGAACATTTTCATTTTGCTTTTTTGCATCTGTCATATAAAAACTTGACCATCCCATTTCTCCTTAAATTTCCTCTGTTGCTATCAACACATCTGTATCTAATGCAAGTCTTCCTACTTCTCTATGTACTTCTTCTAAATAATCTAATACCCCCTTATTAACACATAAATGTATCATTACCACACATTAACCCTGCTACTGACACTCCCTTCCATACAATTCTAGCTACATCATATTTATTATAAGAAAATACTGTTAATTTCTTTATCAATCCCTTTCTTTTCTTTGTTCCATTTATCAATTTTTTCCCATTCATCCAAACAATTTCTCTAATTAATTAAGACAATTCCCAAATAGTTGTACATATTTACCATATTTAACTCTACATCTCCCAAAAAAAATATTTCTTTTCTCTTTCCCAGCATTTACCATCATTACTTTTGATTTTTCTTCATTAAAGTTGATCCCCATCTCTTTACCAAATACTGCACAAGTCTTCAGCACAGCTTCCATAACTTTCCCATTTTCTGTACATAAAAAATATCAGCAAATAAAAGACCTGATGATGAATACATTCCTTTGCCATCTATTAATAGTATCTCTACCCCTTTTCCTAACCTTTCTATTGCCCTCTCCATTTTTCTCAAATATAACAAAAATAAAATAGATGACATAGGGCATCCTTCCTTAATCCCACCCCATTTTCAACTCTGATACTATACTTCCTAATCGATATATATAATGATCATTTTCATACAATCTTTTAATAAGATCCACTAAAACTCCTTCATTCCTAAATTTGCTACTTACCCATAATATATTTCTATTCATCCTTATCATATGCCTTTTCTATATCTATAAAGATCGTATATGACTTCCTATCAAGTTGTGTGACTACAAATAAAGTATCTCCTATATGCCTATTTGTTCTAAAATCTTCTTGCATTTCTGCAACTATATTATTTTCTTTCATCCATCTGCCACTCTTCCAACCACCATATATGCAAAAACTTTACGCAACACTGACATTACCACTACCAGTCTATAATTATTTATTTTTCTATGACCCTTACTCTTTTTTTTAAATAATAGCCTCATTTTTGTATTATTCCATCTATCTGGATATTCTGTCTTCTGTGCCATCTTATTAAAATATGATAATAGATTTAATTTAGTCCTATTTTCCAAATTCATCACCATATCTGCTGCCCATCCATCTAAACCTCTTGCCTTTCCACTTTTCAATTTCTCTCCTGCCTCATTTAATTTATTTTCTGTGAACCTAATATTTCCATTGCTATATGCTTTTACGTTTGTTATCACTCTGTCCTTCGCATCTAACATTTTTTCTACATCCATTATATACTTATTTAAGTTGTCTCTAATCCTTCTCTAGAACTATATACTTTTTTCTCATCATCTAATAATACTATTTTGCTCTCCCCTACATTTTTTCTTTTAATATATTTCCAAATTTTTTTATTAATATCTTCCAGTAATTTACTATTTAATTTCATTCTCTCTATATATAATTATCTATTTTAGTCAACTTCTTTTTATTTAAATAGTTTTTCCATTTAATATTAACATCTATTCCACTTTCTTTGCTCTTAATAGCACATTTATATTCCCTGCATGCTTTTTTCCTCTCTTTTACATTTTTACTGATTCTCACTTTTCTATTACTTTTATTTTTTCTGAATACTCTCACCTAAAATCCTATTTGCCATGTTTTCTACTTCACTACACCAATCATTATATTCATTCCCAACAAACTCATCCATAATTTCTTCTACTTTTATATTCTTCTAACTTATTCTTATCATTTACTCTCTATCCATATCTTTTACTCTCCTTTCTACTTTTATTATTTCCCATCACATTACTTATCATTTCTATTATAAAGAAATTATCATTAAGGTAAATACTGCTATCTAGCCAATTTTGCTATACTTAAAATAAACTTTCACTAGTTTGTGTTACTAATATAGATAGACAACAATAACATTTCTTCTGTGCACTTTACACAATATAAATGTAATTGATTTATTTCAATATTTTGAATGTTGGGTAATTTAGATAATGGCTGAGCACATTTTTGATTGTTGAAGCCAAATGTAATAATTTTCATATCAGACTTTCAAAATAGATAAGAGTTTAGACTGTCCAACAATCTCTTCAGAGTTCCTTCCAAAAACTTATACTATATTTATTGATCTAAAAATAAATTTGCTATTCATGTTTTGTCTTACTTTCTTGAACTTAATATTTATTAGCAGTTACATATTTTTGATTTGCATATGGTTAGAACTGAAGAATATATGGGACAACTTGGTGGTTTTACCTCCCAATAGACTTTTTCATTATTCCTTACACAACATTTGTAGAGATAAACTTTCAGACAATGCATATGTTGTTTTTTAGACCTGAGTTGATTGAGGCTATATAGATACACTTAGGGATTCCTTATAGTATAATTTATTTTGCAGATTACAAAATGGCCAATTTCTTTTATGGATGATTAGACTATCATGACTTTAGAGATGCCTCATGATTATTGCAAAAAAAAAAATCGATTAATAATTTTGGTTTGATTTTTTTATCAATAACAAAAAGTGTAAATTAGATAATTTTTATATAGCAACAAAAGTTTTGGTCAAAAGATGAATTTCGTTTTTCCAGCTATGGTTTAATAGATTAAATAGTCCCTGAATATTTCATTGTATATTAGAGACATTTTCAACAGACTTTTATAAAGTAAGGTTTATCAAATGCTAGTAAAGTTCGATCTTTTTATTCTTTTTTTTTTAGGACAGATGATGCTAGATATCCATTTACTGACCAATATTAGATAGCTACTTGAATTAACTATGAATTGTTTATTTGAAAAAATTCTAAATCTGATTGAAACCTAAAAATATTTTTGGCAATTTGAATTTAAACCTCAAGCTATGGAAAAAACAAACAGATATGTTCGCCACTACATCTATAAATTCTATTACAGCTTATGAATAAAGTCTTCTTATATACGAACCATAAATGATTCTCATAATTGACAGCAAGCTTTTGCAAAATTTTTAAAAATCATTGTTTTCTATGGCTTTACTATAACTTTTTTCAATGGCTGTATTTTATTCAAAAATATTAATTATCTGGACCTGGTATGTTGATAGTCCAGAGGAATCAAAATATTATAAAACTGACTTTTATAAATTAGGGTTTCTTAATTTACCAGCTCATCTTTCAAGGGATATACTACAAAAATTTTAAACAATGTTAATATATGAATATTTAAAGACATAATTTAATGAAAATGTAAAGAATTAATGTTATAAAAGGCATGTGTTATACCATTGTTAATTTTATAAATAACAGACTAAAAATTATGACAGTTGTAATTCAATTGAGTGTAGTTGTTTTGTTAATAAAGTCTCCAAGTATCCATCATATATGATTCCAAATTTTAGTATCATTACCAAAATTCACAAATGCTAATGAACCATATATAAGTGTGATTTTAATGACATATGTATAGATATGTATATATGTTGTATATACTTATATATAATATAAATATATTGTTTTTAGTAGTTTACACAATGTATTTTTCATTTGTTTGAGTGAAAAAGGACTGTTAGCTATGGCAGAGATGTTGCACATATCTCCTCTCATATCTACATTATCTATCTATCCATTTATATATATATATTTATTTTTGTTAAGTCATTGAGCAATAAATATCACATTTTAATAAATATCAGATTTTCAGATATTAAAGCAACATACCTAAATTTACCCAAAAAACTATCTGATATAAGCGCACCAAAAAGAGTTGTGAAGTAACATATCATAGTAAAGCCATGGTAAAGACTTGTAGCTGTATCTTCTCCGAAGCTCAACTTTGATGTAAAATATAATATTAGTATGGCTAAAACATAAATAAATAAAGATATATATTTGTTTGTATAATCATAAATTATCATAGTTCTTTTAATTAAAGGGGATTTGAACCCAGACTTCCAAGTTTCTCTGTCATACACTCTATCTGATATAAATGATACACATGACTACATATTTGAGAAAAAGATAAATGATTTCCAATATATGTATTTTGTGCTGAACCAGCACTCATCAGTTGGACCAGATCTTCATCTACCACACACATATATAATCAGTACTCAGTTTATATTAAGACAGCAAATCTTCAAACTTTAATGGATAGCTTTCAGTCTTCTCCAACTCTTCAGCCATCCATATCATTGAAAATCTGATGCTAGCATGTTCAAAGCTTTTGTTTGACAATTTTGTTGTGATTCACATGTTGCCTATAAGTCATTCTAACCCCACATGTACCAACTTAAGACCATTTAAATACACAGAAGAGGAATTGGAAGAATTCAGACTGAATCTGTAATATTTTAATACAACTATATTATATATATTGAACTTTAGATGTAATTAGAGGGAATTTGAACATAGTCTTCAAAGCTCCCTTCAGCTATAAACTCCATCCTATATAACTGATACAAGAGTTGGAGGGTGGAGAAAATTGAAGCCTGTTGAATAAAGTTTGAAGATTTGTTATCTTAATATAAACTGAGCACTGATTATATATATGTGTGGAAGATGATGATCTGGACTAACTGATGAGTGCTGGTTCAGCAAGAAATATATATATTGGAGATCATTTATCTTTATCACATTTATGTGGTCATGTGTTTCAGTTGTATAAGATGAAGCGGATAACTGAAGGGAGCTTGAAAGTCTGGGTTCAAATCCCTTTTAATTATATTTAGCTTAAATATATACCCTAAACTTGTATTTAAATATCATAGTTTTTTCATTTTATTTTTTTTAGAAGAGAAAATAATTATTTTTACAATAATAATTAACATTTTGGGCAAACCTCATGAACCATTTTCAGAATTAACTACAAAATTACAAAGAAAGGTTGGAAAATTTGGAAATAAAATTGAAAATGAACGTGATAAATAATCGTATAAATAAATACAAATTAGTGTATTTAAATCTTTTCATTAAAACATTAAAACTCCCAAAATTTAAATGTTAAAAATAAAAATAAAGTTAATATATTTATACATAAATATAAATATAGTTATTTTTAATCTTCATTTTCAATGAAAGGTCGTAAATAATAATACCAGTTCTACAATTTCTGATGCTCGAACTTATTATAAACTCCTGTGCAAAAACTATTAACTAAGTTTAACTATTTGATTATTTTACATTCAATCTCATTTTCAATTTCTAAAACTTTCTCTGCATTTTTTAAAGGTTAATTTTAAAGCGGCCAATGACATTTGGCCAAAATATTATCATGAAAAAAAAATGTTAAAAAAAACCCCCGAGTTTTATATTTATATAGTTTATGACCATTTATAAATGGAAAACACAACAGAAGTTTTTTTTCAGATGAATGTGAATTTACAATATATATATATACATACAACCATTAGAATAGTTATACTCATCCTTTTTTTTCTCAAGCCATATACATGTTTTCTTCATTATATTGGCTGCAATATAATATACACTATAACTTGTATGATGATAATATAAAAAATAAACCTAAATGTGTATACGTGTTTATTTAAAAATTAATATATAATGTATGCAGGATTCGAACTCAGACTTTTACACGACCCTCAACTCTTTATGCCACCTCATATTGCTGACCCACCTGATCACACACATGTTGAAAAAATAAATAATCACCAATATAAATATTTTGCGTTAAATCAGCACTCATCTTTGAACTTTCCATCATCAGATTTTCAATGAAGTGGAAGACTGAAGACTTGTGGGTTGGAATAGTTTGAAGCCTGTCCATTAAAGTATGAAGATTGGTTATCTTAATATAAAGCTGAGCACTGATTGTATATATGTGTGGAGATGGTAATCTGGACCAACTGATGAGTGCTGGTTTAGCATGAAATATTGGTGATTATTTATCTTTTCAACATTTGGGTGATCAGGTGGGTCAGCAATATGAGATGGCATGAAGAGTTGAGGGTTTTGTGAAAGTCTGAGTTCGAATCCTGCATACATTACATATATATATATATATGCAGATTTAAGCCTCTATAGGGTATTGAAAATTAATATGATTTTTGATGTTGGGACAAATTTTTGATTATTTATAATGACTATATACTACTCTAATATGTACTTCACACAGGATGGATTGATGCACACAATATGAGCAGCATTTAGGCACACTTTTGTACTGTCTTGTATTTTTCAGGCACTAATGGCATATTTGTTCCTTTTTTCTTTTTTTAAAAAATATTTTCCATATTTATATCATTTTTGAGCTTGCTGAATACATCAAATAACTTTGTATAATCATATCCCAATTCAGTTAATAATATATTAATTGTTGTTTCTAAGCATCAAGGATTTTCTATAAGCAAGAGATAATTCTTAATATTTCTTAAATTCTGAAATCAGCTGTTAAATTCCTTGTATAAGGCACCTAAACAATTTGAAATGATTGTATAAGTTTCTAAAGAAATATAATATCTTTTTGATTAGCTTTTATTATGATTGTTGCTAAGCATGTGTTCAAAATGCCTATATATATATATATTATAAAAAGCTAATTTAATAATAATATAAATAACTTTTATGTTTAACAAAATATATAATAATATAAAAAGTAATCATCATCAAATAGGGATTTTATCTTAGATAAGGTGTAATTAAAGCTCGGTGTTTAATCATTAAATGCTTTTATATTAACTTGCACTGTCTGTGTTTCTGTTGGGATGTCCACATTTTTTAATTTTTAAAAATATAAAAAGTATGTTCTCCATTAGAAATCAAACTCACATATTTAGATTTCCCAGGAAAAATTCTTAGCAATTGAGCCGATGGAAATATCATGTTTTTTTTTTCTCATGTGTCATAGCATTAGCCAGGAAGCGAACCCGCTAATTTGGGACAACTGCTTGTAAAGCAGCTATCACTGACCTCTCAACCACCAATGCTTGACTGGAAATATCATGTTTGTAGAGTAAAAGTTTAATATTTTTATTTAGCTCATACTTAATTAAAAGTAAATATTTTCTATTAAAATCTGAATTACTTTGAAATAATTAATATTTCATAAATATTTTATGAAAAAAATGTGTAAAAAAATGTTTGAGAATTAATTAAAAAGCCAATATATAAATATTTTTATATAGTAGATGATCACATGATATTTAAAATTAGAATTCATTTGTTAGAGGTGTATTTTTTATTTTCACATCTTATTATTAAATTATACTTTTTGTCAGATTTTTTTTTAGTTTTAAACATTTTTTAAAATAATATATAAGTATAACTAAAAAGGAAAAATAATATATAAATAAAAGTATAATGATTTTATGTAAATAGCTGACTAAAAAGTACAAAATAACAAAATAATCAACAAAATAATCCTTTTCTTGGTTAATTTGTTATTCTTCGAAAATATCAGAGATCTTAAGAATCTAGACTTGTTATAAAAGAATTAGAAATGAAAGAAATATTGTCATTTCATAAAAATATTTTGAGGTGTTTTTGATTTTTATAATTTATTTGAGCCTCAAATACTTTTATGAAATGACAATATTAAATCACCGAACATCACATGATCAGCATTTCTTATGCTTGCTCATAACAGGCAAACCTCTCCATACAGTAGTGCCACTCAGTACAAGCCAGAGTAATCAATAGATTATGCACAAGCCTTCTGGCATCTATTGATTACTCTGGCTTGAACTGAGTGGCACTATCGTATAGAGAATTTTGCCTGCTTTAAATGACAATATTCTTACAATTTTCAATTGTTTTATAACAAGTCTAGATTCTTAAGATCTCTGATATTTTCCAAGAATGTCAAATTAATCAAGAGGCAGATTATTTTACTTTAATATTTTGTATTTTAAAGTCAGCTATTTACATAAAAACATTATTTAAAAGTTTTTTTTACATATTATTTATAAAACTAATTTATATATTTTATCTAATATAAAAAATTTTCTAACTGGCTTTGACTATTTTTTGTCAATAAACATCACATGATCGCCATTTCTTGTCCAGTGCTCTCAGACTCAAGGCTCCTCACTGATGAAAGCCACAAGCCAGAAACTAGTCTGGGGATATTTGATGAGTAGGCACTAGATGGGAATTTTATGCACAAGCCTTCTGGCATCCATTCATTATTCTGGCTTGCACTGAGTGGCAATACTGTATGGAATTTTGCCTGTTTTAATAACTATTTTTTGTATAATTAATATATATATATTTTGTTAAACATAAAATATATTAGTAACTTTATTTCTTATAATTTATATATAATATAAATAAAATGTTCGTTAATTAACACAAAATTGTAATTATAATAAAAATAATAAATTTAACGGTAACAAACAATCCTTAAATTCACAGAAGTACTTTCGGTTAATTTTTTTTTTTTAATTTAATGCAGTTGAAGCAGGTTTAAGAAATTAACCAAAAGTACTTCTGCGGATTTAAGGATTGTTTATAATAGTTTGTTACCGTTAAATTTATTATTTTTATTATAATATATACATATATAGGTGCTTTGAATCTGGACAGCAGTTGGAAAAAGCACCAATGTACTCAGATAACTACATTCTAAGCGTCTATGATCATCATTCTTTATGCTTGTTCAAGCTGTTAAAACAGACAAAACTCTCCATACAGTAGTGCCACTCAGTTCAAGCCAGAGTAACACCTTCTTGCATCCATTGATTACTCTTGTTTGCACTGAGTGGCATTACTGTATGGAGAGTTTTGCTTGTTATAACTACATTCTATTTCATGATTAGTTAAATTTTTAAACATTGCTTAATATTATAAAATAATACTGGGATAGCTAATCAATAAATTTCAGATTTCTTTGATTTGGAAAATGGATAGCTAATCAATAAATTTCAGATTTCTTTGATTTGGAAAATGGATTTATCATATATTGAATATTACTTTATAATTTACAAATTTAGCGTGTGAATGTTGTGTTTATATTTACATTAGATTAAAATTAAATGTTCTGCTATCCCAATAAAGCAAAAATTAAAATTAAATTTTTTAGAATTATATTGTAAATAAGTTTATTAAATTCTTGGAAAACACCAGTTTGTTTTTTGTTATATAAAGTTTATATTGCAATTTTCAAAGTTTGTGGTTTATATAAATCAGAAAGTTTAATTTTTTAACACACACACACACATATATATATATAGAGAGAGAGAGAAAGAGAAAGATTTGAACTCAGACTTTCAAGCTCCCTACATCTGTATACTCCATATTATACAACCAATACACATGTCTACATGCATGTGAAAAAGAAAAATGATCTCCAATATACATATTTCATGCTAAATCAGCACTCATCAGTTGGATCAGTTAGTGTTCAGTTTATATTAAGATAGCAACACTTCCAATTTTAATAGATAGGCTTCAATTTTCTCCACTCTACAACTCTTCAACTATCCATATCTTTGAAACTCTGATGATGGAATGCTCAAATCCCCTGTTGATACCAATATTATTACATAGCCATGCTGACTTTTTAAGTCACTCTGACCCTTCACATATAGGACCTTATTCTGTCTGTTTTAATGTACAGAAGAGAGATGGGCAGAATACAGTCTGAATATGTAATATTTAATTTAACTATATTATCTATACTGAACTTAATGTAATTAGCAGTTATTTGAACTCAGGCACTCAAGCTCCCTACTTCTAAACCCTCCATCTTGGACAACCAATATACATGACCACATACATGTGAAAAACATAAATGATCTAGAATATATGTATTTCATGCTGAACTAGCACTTATCTGTTGGTGCAGACCATTATCATCCATACACATATAATTACTGCTCAGTTTATATTAAGATGGCAAATCATCAATTTTTTTTTCATGTGTCATAGCATCGGCCAGGAAGCGAACCCACTAACCTGGGACAACTGCTGATCACCAAAATTTTAATGAATAGGCTTCAATCTTCTCCACCTTCCAACTCTTCAACTATCCATATCAGAGTGACACAGTCAACATGGGTACGACTATAATATTGGGATCAAAAGGACTTTGAGGGTTTCACCAGCAGATTTTTAAGGATATGTATAGCTGAAGAGTTGGAGGGTGGAGAAGATTAAAGCCTATCCATTAAAATTTAAAGATTTTCTATCTTAATATAAACTGAGGACTGATTATATGTGTGGAAAATAATGATCTGGACCAACTAATGAGTGCTGGTTCAGCATGAAAAATATATTGGAGATCATTTATCTTTTTCACATGTATGTGGTCATGTGTACTGGTTGTATAAGATGGAGTGTACAGATGTAGAGAGCTTGAAAGTCTGAGTTCAAACCCCTTCTAATTACATGAAGTTCAGTATAGATAATACACTTGTATTTAAATATATAAATATAATAAACAATTAATTGGTGATATAAATATGAAATTACTTGAAATGACAAAAACTTTAATTTGTGACAACTAGTTTTTTTTTCTGTATAGAATACATAATAGCACATGGAGAATAAATCAATCAACATTCACATGAAAAAGTTTCATTCATCAATCGCTTTTAAGAGACTGACAATCACATTAATATTGCAACATGTGACTATCAACTCTTTCATACTTGATAACAAACATGTTGTGTATAGAGAAAATTGGTCTATTTTTTGCATTGTGTTATAATGTATATTTTTTTTCATATTGAAGTTTCGATATTGTTTCAAATTATTATATATATAATATTCAAATCACTCTCCCAAACCCTACTTGAAGTTCAGAGTTTATATTTATTGACAGATGGCATTGCTGAAAAAACATAATGTTTGGAATATTCACTGGAATATTTTCTTATATATTATAAATGGGATGGTGAAGATGGAATGATGGTCAATCAATATGAGAGATCATTGAGAGATCAATCCAGTTAGATCAGAAGAGATCAGTTAAAATCATAATTATAAATCTGTCAGCATTAACAATAAGAAAAAATAAGTAATATTCAAAATAACTGTTCTTCATCATGAATGATCCATCAAAATAATTCAACACAGTCCATCTTGTGGCTGGATTTTAAATGGATCTATTATAGACGAGGTTAATTATTGAGACTTTGCCAGCTTGGGCAATTATTTAAACATTAATTTGAATGTACCAACTTAATTTCTTATCCATTAGAATATATAATCATCAAAGCAATAATGCTGGGATATTAAAACATGATGATCACCATCAATGCTCTGGCTACTTGGTACCTTTAATGTACTGTCCAACTATAAACTTAAAATCTAGTAGACTAAACTAAATAAAATGTAGTGCATGGGTTTTAAAGAACATTCTCCTTGTGCCAAACCAGGACAATGTCATACTGGAATGCCTCTTAAGCACTAAATACATTCCATTCATATAATCAGACCATTATACATGAATCTAACTCAGAGAATATAAGCTCTATTACTGTTATGTGACCAAAAGATAATGTGCAATACAATTTTAACAATTGAATTCAAGTTTATAAACAACAATAAAAAAATAAATGAAATTTAGGTCTTTAGAATAAGACTGTACACATACTAATTAAATCTTCTGATTTTGAGTAATATGCAAATATCACATGATCACTATCTCTTATACTAATACACAAAGGCTATACACATACTAATTAAATCTTCTGATTTTGAGTAATATGCAAATTAAAATTTATTTCATAATAGTTTACATATATGTTTATATAGCATCACATGATCACTACCTCTTATACTAGCACATAATTCTTTATAAACAAAGCAAAACTCTCCATACAGTAGGGCCACCCTGTGCCAAACAGAGTAATCAATGAATGCCAGAGGGCTTGTGCATAAAATCCCTATCTAATGCCTACTCATCTAATATCCCCAGACTAGTTTCTGGCTTGTGGCCATCATCAGAGAGGAGCTTTGGATTTGAGAGCACTGCATCTAGATCTTAGGATCTAATGCAACCCTCCAGCTGGTTGGCACAGAGTGAACCTACTGTACAGAGAGTTTTGCCTTGTTTATAAACAATTATGTGCTAGTATAAGAGATAGTGATCATGTGATGCTTAATGGTTTAACACCAATCCTGCCTAGTAGGATAGTGGTGGCTATAGTTGCTATGGTTGTTAAAGAGCCAAAGACACCAAAATGTCAAAATGTATGGGTGCTGAACTGAGTTCAGACCCATATGACTATATAAGCTATTGAGCTTAGATTGAAAATATTTTTGTGTTTTCAATTTCATTCTCATAGTTTTGTAGTTAAGAAGAGATAAAAGGTGCCTGCTGGAGGGTTGCATTAGATCCTAAGATCTAGGTGCAGTGCTCTCAGATCCAAAGCTCCTCACTGACAATGGCCACAAGCCAGAAACTAGTCTGGGAATATTGTAGGAATAGGCATTATATAGGGATTTTATGCACAAGCCTTCTGGCATTCATTGATTACTCTGATTGGCACAGGGTGACATTACTGTATGGAGAGCTTTGCTTTGTTTATGTTCATAGAGGTTTATTTAAAACACAATCAGCACACATACATGTGGCTGAACATGCATGAATTAACATTTAATAATAATAAAAATATTAAATTTTACATGTGTCTATTTGTCACTCATTGATATATGCACAGACATGTGCATTACAGTTGATTTATATTTCAATCATCATAGAAATATAACAAATGACTAAATTTTTTGAGTTATATTTTTAAAAATACAAATACTTTATACTAAGTTTACTTAAACCACATATATATATATATCAGTGGGATATATTAATTTATTCACATAACATATTTGAATTTATCAAAATACTAGAATTACATTAATTTTTATCTAAATGTGTCTATCTGACATGCATTTATATATATATGCACACAAAGTGCAGTACATAAAAATAATTAAACTTTTCAGTTGTATAAAAAATACTAAAAAAATAATTAAACTTTTCAGTTGTATAAAAAAATACTATAAATGATTAAATTTTACATATATGTGTGTGCATGTTGAATTGCAGGCACACACTGAGGTCTATATTATATATTTAATTTGTTCCAATAATAATATTATATTTTCATAATTGATTTAATATTGAAAGTATGTATATAATTCATTTGTAATTTTAATAATGTTTTACTCTTTGATGATTACAGCTTTGTTGCTTTCTTTAAAAAAAATTAAGTCAGTTTTCAACCAGTAACTGTTTTGATTGATTAATTATTAAATGTCTTGTTTTTAACAAATGATTATTTTCTAATCTAAAAAGACTCTTGAAGTGTTCATTTTTTGTGTTTTTTCAAAATAAAACTTGTCTATGAATTTTGACTAAAGCAAATTATTTACTTGTTTATTTTATGTTATAGGTTAAAATGTCATTTTAAGGAATATTAAAATAACTTTGTATTGTATATACATTTATCTGTGCTTCTCTACATATAGATACATTAGCACAGGTGTCTCCAACCCTATGCTCATGGGCATCATGGCACCACAGACCATTTTACCTGTGCCCGCTACTATCTGAACACTATAAAAAATTATTTATCTGATATTTAATTTTTAAAATTTCTTATAAATTATTGTATTATATTGTAATCAAATTGTAGGTCATACTATACTCTTACCGCATAAAAGACTCTATCATTAACAATATCCAACTATAAATTTACATTGAAAAAAATAAATGGTGCCCACTACCTGGCCGATATTATAGAATGTGCTCTTAAGTGCAAAAAGGTTGGGGACCACTGCATTAGCATATGTATAATTACTTCTTTATCAACTGATGGTTTCTCTTGGGCAAGCTGATACACTGGCTTGTTATCATTAGGAAGACATAATCCAGACAATTGTCAGCACCAGAAAAGCATAATCAGGTAATTTGTTGGCATTGATCAGTTCCCTTCTGTCTAGGATTGGCAGGCTTGTCCATATTTAAGGCCTTAGAGACAGAGAAGTGGGTCTTCCTTCTAAGTTCATCCAAACTCCAGAATAATGAGCCAACAGCAGCTACCTCCTGTCCTGACTTCAGCTACATCCTCATGGGAGCTATCTGTATAGCTCAGGAAACCATCTCTGCTAGACAACATTTTCTGGTCAGCTATTTACTGCAAACTACAGCAAACTAGCCAACTCTTCTAGCCAGCTCTTATAAAAACTATTTAGTCAACTGCTTCACAAAAATTTTACTAGACAAATTCAAAAACTAAAAACAGAATGTTCTAATCTCTTTATCAATTCAATTTATAAGTCGTCTAAGGTGATAAAAACACATTTTTAAACTGTTTTTATCTTTATAAGCTTTTCATTTCTCTGCTTTTTGATTAAAAGCTATTTTTGAAAGCAACTTTGAAATTTTACCAAAGGTGTGATCTACATGTTTTTACTTAGATAGAGAATTGTATATCAACCTTAATTAAAAAGATTTCAAAAATACCATGTTTGTTTTTTAATTTCAGAATTCAATAAAAATATTCATTAAACCTTTTTAAATGTTTAATTTTATAATAAAATTCTATTTTAAATTCAGAATGATAGTCTTTTACTATGCTTATTATTTTTGTCTGTGTTTATTTCTACTTTTCCTTTCAACTTTATATATATTTATGCACACACACTATGCTATTGTATGTTATGTAACAGTCCTGTTATAATATGTATAAATAATAATAGTAATTAATTCTAGTGATATGCACTGGCATATTTTCTTTATATATGTATAAATAATATTGATCCAGGTTTCTATATATATCTATAGTACTTATAACATATAGAGTAAAACATCAGTTTATCATCAACAATATTTTTATTTTAGAATATACATCACCATATAATGACATATGTTTTGGTTTTCAAGCACTAATCAGGCATCTTTGAATTCAGCTGAAACCTTGGATTTTCCCCCAAATAATTGAAAATTATCAAACAATCTTAATATGTGTCAAATATGTAATTTGGATAAATCTGATTTTCCAAAATTTCTTTTCGTAAATGTTTTACTTTTATTCCCTAAACAAAACTAAATTAGTCTTAATTTGCATCGAATAGCCTTATTATTGATTTATTAGTGTATTTTGAATGAATGATTTATTAGTGTAATTCATAAACCAGAAACTTTTGAAACATGATTTTACTCTTATGCATACACACACATGTATATTTAGAAAAACACTAATATGACCTTTTTTTATGAACGAAATATATGAAATAGTATAATTTATGTTATTCCATTTTTAGAATGGGCAATCAAAAATTGCGCAGGGATTTTAACACTTAAATTTAACGCTATATACATATACACACTATATAAATTTAAATATATAAATTTTTATGATGAAAAAAAAATCTTACACTTTTTTTTTCAACTAATCACTTATAAAATTTTGTATTATTTCAATTCCGGATTTAAAAGAAAAAGTTTTATCATTCAAGTTCATTAAAACCTGTTATTATCCTTAGAAAAAACTATAATTATAGTTTTAGTAACACTTGCTATTGAAAGATTTACGCAATCGTAAAATTGGCCAAGTCAATATTATTTTAAGAAAAAAATATTTGCTTGTTTAAACCAGCAATGCAGAAAATGCAATTTATGTTTTCTTTTATGTATACGAATATCTTCTCTAGGACTTGATAGAGCCGTTGATTGGCGAATTTAGAGCTAAAAAGTTCCCAAATAGATTTTTATACGAGTAATGCAAATAAAAAGTTCGATTTAAAATATGCAATGGTAATGTTAAAGGCTGCAATCAGCCTCTTGGTGCTCTAATATCATATATTCACTAATGTAATTAATTATATGATTATCTTTATTTATTATACTTATATATATACAATAATGAAATAGTATTTTTTTTTTCAATTCAATTTTATTTTAAAGACTTGTAATTTAAATTTAATATTACATGAACTATTTAAACTGAGTTTAGAAACCATTAATCTAATTATCAATAGTATTCTGACGTACGTACCGATCCAGAGAGTAGTCATATACCAAATTCATTCATTTTTCCAGTCCAATCTTCTCATTGCTCAGATTATCGATTTCTATATATCTTTTTATCTCTTATATTATTTAGTAAGGTCAATCTCTCCTGTCCATTTTGTTTCCATTCACCATTGCCTCCAAAATGCCTTTCGTTAAACTTTTATTCCTACTGAATATATATCCAATTTCTCCTTCTATCTCTAATTTCCTCAATCAATTCTTTTTTCATTTACTCTTTCTATCACACTATTTTTTTTTTTCATTCTTCTTCATAACTATATCGTAATGCCTTCCAATTTGGTCCTATTTCTTTTACTCATTATCCTTGTTTCACAACCATACAATAGTATATTCGATACATAACAATGTCCACAGTTTTTTTTAATGAATCCCTCCTTTGACAACGCTATTTTTCTTTTAACTTCATTGTTGCTTCTTCCATTCTCATTTAATCAACTATGTGAAAAATTAGTATATACTATATACATAAAATCAAGTATTGCACCCACTCACATAAATCTATATGTGTATATATTTTATTTTTCATAGCCACTTTTAATACATGGTACAGGTTTAAACCTGCATTTATATATAATATATGCAGGTTTCAAACTCAGACTTTCACATGACCCACTACTCTCAGTGCCATCTTATATTGTCGACCCACCTGATCACACACATGTTGAAAAGATAAACAATTACCAATATCCATATTTCGTGCTAAACCAGCACTCATTAGTTGATGCAGATTACCATCTTCACACATATATACAATCAGTGTTCAGCTTTATATTAAGATAGCCAATCCTCCTACTTGTGTGAAGATGGTAATCTGGACCAGCTGATGAATGCTGGTTTAACATGAAATATGTATATTGGTGATTATTTATCTTTTCAACACATGTGTGATCAACTGGGTCAGCAATATAAGATGGTACTAAGAGTAGTGGGTCGTGTGAAAGTCTGAGTTTGAATCCTGCATATATTACATATAAAACTGCAGTTTTAAGCCTGTACTATGTATTAATTTATATAAATAGTGTGTAAAAGGTCTGCCCATCCCTCGCATATGTACATATAAATGGATTATTCTCCTGTACATGAGGCGTTAGAATGACTAAAATGTCAACATGGGTAGGATGACAGCTTTGGCACTAACATGGGCTTTGAATGCTTCATCATCATATTTTCAATGAAATGGAAGGCTGAAGAGTTGTGGGTTGGAGTAGTTTGAAGCCTGTCTATTAAGGTGTGAGGATTGGCTATCTTAATATAAAGCTGAGCACTGATTGTATATATGTTGAAAATGGTAATCTGGAGCAACTGATGAGTGCTGGTTTAGCACAAAAGACGTAAATTGGTGATTATTTATCTTTTCAACATGTGTTTGATCAGGTGGGTTGGCAATATAAGATAGCATTGAGAGTAGTGGGTCGTGTGAAAGTCTAAGTTCATAACAACTTTTATAAGTAAAGAAAACTTTTTTTTTTTAAAAAAAAACAAACTAACTTTAAAATGACACTAACATTTTACTATGATTCACGAAACAAAAATGAAATGAAAAATGTAAGGAAATGAATATTAAACACACACACACAAATTTAGATATTAATTTCAATGAAGAATTTTTGAAATCATTTGTAATTGTCAGCTGATTTAAAGAAGGACAACCTTGATCAATATATTTTTAATTAATAACATTGGCAGGTTCTTGAGCTCAAAATTCATGAATCACAGTAAACGTCTTATGAATTCATTCTCGAACCATAAATTATATTATTATTATTGTCATCATCATTGTTTTTGTTGTTGTTGATAATGCTAGAGGGATGTAAACCAAATGTGCTGAAATTAAACAATTCTTTGAAATGAAACACTTTGATCTTATATTTTTTACAGAAATGTTGTTAAATCAACAATTTTTTGATTGCAGTTTCCTTGATAATAGATTTAATATTTTACAAATGTATGGATCTATAAATATTACTCAAGGAGGTGGTACTCTTATTGCTATTCATAAAGATGTTTTTATAACGATCTTCATTTTAGTTCTTATCTTTGTCAATCTACATGATGTAAATTACCTTAAATCACAATTTTAAATTTATCTTAAGAAATATGTTAGTAAGAAAATCAAGTCGTACATCTTGTTACTTAACTTAATAAGCTTGTACTACAAATGTAATATAATGAACTTGCTAATAGCTCTAAACAGGCTTTTCCGATCTCCAAACCAGTTTTGCGCTGATGGTTAATCACTGATGAAAGACATCAGCTAAAACCAGTTTGGGGATAGGGATAATTCTAGATAGAGATTATAAATGCTTTCTCTTCTGGCATTTATCAGAAACACTTGTTTAGAGCTATTAACATCTCATTATATTACATTTATATAGGAAATATATCTATCTTAAATCCACTTTTTCACTTTTATAATTTGACTATTTTTTTGATCTCATTTGAAGATTTTTTGATTGGCTACAATAATATTATTACTGGTGATTTAAACATTCCAGATTTTTTTTATCTCTTAAAGCTTTTAAGAATGTTAACGTTTGTAAATTTTTTGGGCTTAAACAATACAACTCATTTGTTAATGCTTCTCAATGTACATTGGACTATGTTCTGTGTAATTCACCAATAGTTATTAATTTTCACTTTATCTCTGTTATTTTTCCTACTGATTCTTGTCATCTATTGAGTTTTATATTAAGATATGTCCAAAAATTACTTATTCTAATATTTTAAAAAGAGATTATAGCAAAGGTAATTATGTTGATTTTTTGTAAGAAAAATTCTAAAATTAATTGGAATTTGTTGTATTCCTACAATGATGTAAATCATTGCTTAGATTATCTTTTGCTGATTTTTAATAGTTTTATTGATTTATATACTTCCAATAAATTCTTTTTCCATAAGGATTTTCCCATTGATTTTTCTACACTCTCATTAAAATTATTAAAAGGAAATCTTATCATAATTGACTTTATTTTAAAACACAGAATATCTCTTTTTATAACAATTTCATTAATTTCCGAAGATTGGCTAAAGGTGTTTACAAAAGAGATTTACAAAATTATATTAAAAAAATTGAATTTAATATTTCTTCTAACCCTAAATAATTTTGGGATTTTCTTAATAACTCAGGCTTGGATAAGAAAAGAGTTCAAGCTACTCATTGTTCCACATTAAATGCAGATGATTTTGCCAAACATTTTGCTGACTTATATTCTTTGTAACATAGAATATCTTAAAAAATTACATTACCTTTTACCTTGCAATTCATCTATTCTTCACTGTGTGATTGATCACATGTCTAGGGAAGATGTTATTGTAGCCATCGGGTGATTTAAAACTCATTCTATTTTATGATATGATAATATTTCTTTGTTTATTTATAAAAATCTAGCTGAATTTATTGCAGTACCTCTTGCCTCTATTTTCAATTTATCACTTAACTCTTGTGTTTTTCCTAATATTCTTAAATATTCCAAAATAATTTCAATTTTTAAAAATGATTCCTATGACTGTGTTAATAATTATAGACCTAATTCTGTTTTACATACTATTGCTCAAATTTTTGAGAGGTGTATTCAGATGTTAGTAAAATTGTTTCTTCTTCATAATAAGGTTTTATTCCTAATAGATCACTTGAAAGTAATTTGCTAACAATTTATGATCATATAGCACATGTGACTGAGGATCAGAAAAGACTCGATGTTATTTATTTTGATTTATCAAAAGCCTTTGATAAAAATAGATCATGTCATTCTCCTTCACAAATTATATAAAATGGATTTTTTCACTAAATTTATTTATTGGTTTAAATTCTTTGTTTGTAGACTTATAGAATATATCAAATTCAATAATATTTCATTTAAATTTGAATGTAATTTAGGTGTTCCTCAGTATAGTATTTTAGTCCTTATGCTTTTTAACATTATATTAATGACATTGAGGATACCTGAAGTATACTTTTGTGTTATACTGATGACTGTAAAATCTTTAAAAGAACCACATCAATGATTAACTGCGCTCTCCTTCAGAAAGATATTGAACACTTTAATGCTTGGTGTGATCTAAATAATATGTCAGTTAGTTTTAATAAATGTCCCTTGTTTCATATTCTAAAAAATCTAAAGTTTTAAATTTTTATTTTATTAATTCTCACAAAATTAATCCTGTTGAATCCCAAAAAGATCTGGGAGTTTTATTTTCTAGTAATGGATCTTTTCTTCCTCATTTAGAAATGATTGTTGGCAAAGCTATTACGACCATGAGTGCCAACCAATCATTAGGCATGGTTATTATTCCAATGATGATACAAAGTTGAAATTATTTTTGTCATTGGTTCTTCCCATCATTAAATATTGTTCAATGATATAGAATCCTAATTCTAAACAAGAATGTAATTTATTGCAATCAGCATCTAATAAATTCTGCAAACATGTCTCTATGGAAAATAAAGTTGTTCTTCATCTTTCTTTTAAATGAAAATATGAAGATCTTAAATATCTTTATAAAATCAGCAATCAACAAGTTAGACTATCTGACATAATTTCAACTATTACAATTATGAGCATGATTCTTGGCCTGCTTTTGTCTGTTATATTCAAACTTGTCATTCTAATGTCCTTAAATTTTCATCTTTATTTAGGCTACCTCTATATACAATCACATTTTTGATAATAATAATCATTTTAATTTAAATTATAAGCAATTTTGTAATATTATTAAATTCAAATGTCATGATTGATTAATTTAATTAATTTCATTCATTTATATATATATATATTACTTTTTTGTTTGTTACTTTCTTTTATTATTATATTATATTATATGCATTATGTTTATCCCTTTTATTTTTTAATGTGCAAACAGTAATTGGCATTGGTGGTCTAGAGGTCAGTGACAGCTGCTTTACAAGAAGTTGTCCCGGGTTAGCGGGTTCACTTCCCAGATGATGCTATGACACATGAGAAATAAATGAATTGAATTATTATTATTATTATTATCATCATCATTATTATTATTCCTATTCTTATTATTATTTATTATGTTTCAAAGACAACTTTATTTAATTTATTATTATTATTATCATTATTATTATTATTATCACTATTACTATTCTTATTCTTATTATTTATTATTATGTTTCAAAACCAACTTTATTTAATATTTATTATCATCATATCATTATTATTATTATTATTATTATTATTATTATTATTATTATTATTATTATTATTATTATTATTATTATTATTATTATTATTATTATTATTATTATTATTATTATTATTATTATTATTGTTTCAAAGATAACTTTATTTAATATATGATGATGATGATGATGACTAATAACATCATAGTGCCATTCTGCATGAATGATTAACTTTAATACAATACTTTTGAATAAAAGTTTAAAGGTTTAATATATTAATAAATAAGTAATCAAATGATTAGAGATTCTTAAGATGTCATGTGACATTTGAACATTGAAAATGACAGTTAAGCATCTATACAAAAATTTTAAGTTCTCAATACCATTATTTTAGTGTTGTACTAACCCATATGAAGAGATCAATAGATAATATCTATGATTACAATTGCACTGTTATTATACATTAGCTTAAGAATGTTATATATCACTTTTTAACAATGTATGCATACATGATAATGATTATCTGATTTATGCAGCATTCAATATAAAATTATTAATTCTATAATATCTAATTTTGGGGTTAAGTGCCAAAATAATAGTTACATTCAATTCCAGACTATGATTTTTTCCCCCCATTTTTTAAAGTCAGAACATCAATCTATAGTACTTTGACATAAAATCATTCTTACCACTAAGCAAAACTGCTTGAAGCAGCATTAGTTAAAAAATTACAAGATGTTATATGCCAAAAAGATAGAAGTTTTGACAGTAATCCATATTTTCAGTAAAATTGAGCTAAACAGTATAATGTTCCAGTTCTTCCACTCATGATTTTAAATGATGTTACTATAATTTTCATTCAAAATGCATCAACATCATTATATATCCTTTTTTAGTCACTAAATATTTCTTCAGATTGTTGGAAATTTACATTTAAACTTATTTATTTGATAAATGGATTTTTTTTAGATTGCTAAGTAGTCACAAATATTACAAAGCAGTCTGGGAAAATTCCAATCAAGAGATAGATGAATGCAAAATCAAAAAAGATCAAATCCAAATAGTTTTATTGTTGAAACTGGGGAAAAATTTTTGGAAGTCCTTGCCAAAAGTTATACACCCATGACCATCAGGTTTTCTGAAGTAACTTAACTTTTGATGGAGAATTATATGAGAAAACTTTCAAAGGAGTGAATTTGAATGTGCCAATAATATTTCTCATGATAATATCATTTATTATTATCATCATTTCCAATCATTTTCAATCCACTGCAGAATGAAGGTCTCTCCAAGTTTATTAATTCAGTTTCTTCAATCTCTAGTCTTTCTTTTCCACATCATACTCACAGACTTTCTTATTTCATCCAATCATTTCACATGTCATCTCTTTCTAAGTATTTTATAATCTCTTGGGATCCAGTTTAGGACTTTAACTATTCATTTATTCCTCAATTTCCATGTTTTCTTACCCATGTATTTTATTTTTAATCACTTGTTAATTTTAACTTACATCTCTTTATACTTTGTTGAATAGTCTGATGACTCTATATGTTTCTTGTATTTCAAGTTTCAGATCCACAGGTAAGATTTGATTAAATATATGTATTAAAAGTCATCCTTTTAAGCACAGCTATATTTCCTTTTAATATTGTTGTTTCTACCAAAAGCCCTCCATCCAAGTTTAAACCTATAATTAATTTCATCCTTAATGATCCATTTGTATTAATAATCTGATCAAAGCATTTGTGTTAACTTCTTCTAATTCGTCATTATCAATCTTTATTTTCTTCTTTTGAGAAAATTCATTGAACATTATTTTAGTCTGTTTAGCATTTGTCTTTAATCCTACTTTCTTACTTTCATCTGATAATTCTTGCAACATTGCATAAAGCCCTGAATCGTTATTTGCAAAATCAAACACATTTTGTGCAAAATTTAAAAGACTTGAATAATCTCCCTTTACTTTTACTTCCTTAATTTCCCATTTTAATCCATAAAATATATATTATAAAATTGCTGAAAAAGTTTTGGAGATATGGAATCAGTCTGTCATACACCCTTTTCAATGTTTATCTTTTTAGTATCACTATATATTCTAATCCTTGCTTCTGCAAGTAATAACACTTAAATATATACTCCCAAGTTTCGTGAGAAAACTTTATTTTATCTAGATGAGAACTTAGTATTTGTCAGTTCAATATTATTCATAGTAATATTGTGTTATCATCATTGTTGCAGATAAAATTACAAAAAAAAAATAAAGTCAGATGTCACATGACCTAATTTTATCTAACGCTTAAATATCTTAGCATCTCACTGAGGACGCCAGTATCAGAAACCGGTCTGGAGTTGTGGATATTCTGCAAAGCTTGTTAAGAGCTTATTTCCCAGCTCTATATATAACAATTATTGCAGTTAATATTTTCCATTTATTTATGCCATTAATATTTATAACTGTAATAATGATAAGATGTTGGAAAGCCTTTTTAGATCTAATATATAAAATAATATTCTGTTATTTAATTAATTGTTTTAATTTTTAAAAATCTGATTATATGTGTCAGTTTTCAAGATTTATAGTACTTATGCTATTGATATATCTGCATATATACATATATTATTTCAAATGTTACTTGGCCATTTTAATTTTAAACATGAGGTGTTATTAAAAATTCCTATTTTATTCTAAACTTCATGTTCTATTATCTTATCAAAGCTAATTGTTGAATTTTGTCTAGGCACTGACTAGCTTCTGTTCTTTGATTCTATTTGGAAGCCTAATCCTATCATTATCTTAAGAAAAATGTTACTTTTAAAAATTAATATCATCATCTTGTTCTCCCATTATTGATCTACTGCAAGATGAAAGTCTCTCTCCATGCTTAATCCAATTTCTCCAATCTCTAGCATCTCTTCTCCAAATCACAGTAGCAAACTTTCTTATTTCATTTATCCACCTAACATGTGACCTTTTTCTAGGTCTAATTAATATATGGTCTAAGTATGTATATATATATATATATAGTTGTTCAAAAGTTTATAATTTGATATTTGTGCAAATAATCAACATCTGAATTAATTGTATGCAAATTATTCAAATCAATTCTATATAATTAATTTACTGCAACCAGTTTATAATGGATTGCTAAAATGTTTGAATTATTTTAGTATTGTCGTTTCTTATAAATAATAACAATAAAAAGTACTAATACCTTTCATGCCATAAAAAGAAAATCTTTCGCAGAATTCATTTCCAATTATAAAAAATACACTCAGAGGATACTTCTTCTGAAAATAATTTTTTTTTGTCAAATTATATATAATGAATTACTTAATAAAAAGTATAACAAAAATTAAAAATAAAATTCAATATTTTTGCTAAACCATCTTTATTACAAAATACATAATACGTATGTAACAATAATAATAACATATTACTAAAAATGTATCTATATTATTTATTTGCAAATAATCATAATTGTCACAGCAAATAATTATGAATATAATAATCATCATATTAACAATTGTTTAGTAGATCTAGTGATATTTGAGCATTATAAAATGCCAGAATGAACACAACAGAGTCAAAATTATTTAATCCTAAGATCATTAGCAATACCATTGTTCTAATTCTATTTACGTACTAGTCCGGCAGTGAAATTTTAGTTTTCATTAAAATTATTATGATTATCTATGATTGCTAAATATTTGATAGTATTTAATTAAGTAAGCAACTTTATCTTTTAAAGATAAATTGTTAAAGCTCTCTAGAGTATTTTTTATAC
Source organism: Epiperipatus broadwayi (assembly GCA_028023455.1). Taxonomy (NCBI): domain Eukaryota; kingdom Metazoa; phylum Onychophora; class Udeonychophora; order Euonychophora; family Peripatidae; genus Epiperipatus; species Epiperipatus broadwayi. The sequence goes on along the minus strand of JAQFVV010000259.1, from coordinate 377,384 downwards.
TTACTATACATTCTTTATTAACTTCTAGATACCACTGACCTACTTATGCTTTAAAGATAGCCATCTTTTGCCACGTAAATAAATTGGCATTAATACAGAAAATAGGGTTGTTATTTATAACTTTGTTTAAAATGATTCTTTAAATCTTTGAAAGTTAAATTTATTTAATTAATTTAATAAAACTTACTATCAATTCTTTACTATATAGGGTACATGAGCACAGACTTTCCATATGATCCACCACTCTATCTCAAAACACTGATACACTTGAACACATATATGTTGAAAAGATAAATAATATAGTACATATATTGTTACAGGTATATAATAAACCTGTATTTCAGTTCTATCAATTCTTTAGCAATCATAAATAATCATAAGTAATAAATAAAATGTCATCGCCAGACTAATACGTAAACAGCGTATTTATATATATGTTAGAAAATGTTTTATAGAAACTAATTGATAATTCTTTCTTTAACTTCATTACTAATGTTTGGCAGTAAAACTGATTCTGATTCCACTGCAACATTACGAGGTGTTCATTATTTTTTAATATATAAGTGAACAATGGTTCTTCCTATCAGCAATACATTTTAATATATATTTATAAATTATTATTATTATTTCTATATAAAAACATCTCCCTAATTCCATATAAATATCATATGTGGATGATGTATTTTAGTAGGAATCTTTGGATTTAATCAATAAACTATATAATAATTTAAATTCTGAAACTAAATCTAAAATAGTCCAAGGAATTCGTTTTAGACAATAAAAATAAATATTTTGAATCTTGAACTTAAAATAAATTGTGGAGAAATTGGTTACAAAATAATTATAAAATCAATTAATTTGCAGGAGTTAATTGATCAAAAGACCATTACACCTGAGATTTTTAAATTGATTGCACTTAGATTATTTGGTAGTTGTGGGCTACACCCAATATGGCTGCTTGATGGTGTTGTTTCTCTGCAAAAGCACAGAAATAGGCCATTTGCATGGCCCAACTTACAGCTTATAGAACAGTTCTGTTCATATTAGTCATTAGCAGGCCTAGATGGCATTTCAAACTGTGCTTTGCATCACTATGGAAATAGCACACACTTCACAGATTGCTACCATATGATGTGATGGTGTTTGGAATTCAACTGGCCATAAGTGTTTTTATGTGCAATGGAAGTAACGATCTTACACTTTACCTGACATACTATTACATACTAATAATTGTAATCCCATTGCATGTTTTCCTCCACATCTTGGAAGGTGAAAACAATTGCAAAAGGGTATGCCCCAGAACCATTTCACATAAGTCATGCAAAAAGGCATGTTTATGGGAGAACAGCTACGAGAGTAATGAAATGGCTGTCATTGTATGTTGTTTTGGAAATCATAATCTTTCTTTTCTCAGACTAGTGCATGAATTGGCCGATCCTTTGCATCATCAAAATCATTGTTCCCATCCCACATTCCAGTGCCACACACTACAAGCTTGGTTTGCTCAGATTTTTGCATGTATTGGCCAATCCTTTGGATCGGCAAAACCATCAAACATCCCCTATGCACATTCCAACACTCCATGCTGAAAGCTCTGATCAGACTTGTGCATGTATTGGCCAATCTTTGGATCGTCAAAACCATCAGAATCCCCCTCTGCACATTCCAGCACTATGTTCTGAAAGCTTGGTTTGTGATACACACTGAAATGTATAATGTAATTAAAAATGTAATTTAGAAAATAAGGTTGGTTCATAAATTTTTTAAAAATACTTTTAAAAATTATGGGAGAACAGAAAGCAATAAATTATTGGCCCAGTAACATTACATTTTATTATTTTTGCAAGCAACAATGCCATCACATGGCCACATTGGGCATAAGTCACAAGAACTGATTATTTTTATAGAAATTATGGATTATCATTTCAAATATAAGTAAGAGTGTTTTGGTTCAGTGGTAAAATAGTAGAATCAGGAGCTTCAGATCCTTGAATTTCAGCCCAATTCTGCTACTTCTGGTATTCAAACTTTATATGATCTCCTGAGCAATAAATCTTTAAACACACATATAAGATAAATATTTGGAAATATGTAGAAAATCTTATTGATATTGGTTGCAAAAGTTATGTTCTGAGATAAGAGTTTTACATATATTAATAATAAAAAGGAAGGCTGCCTAGAAGATGATTTCATTATCACCCATCCATAATTTTGACAAACTCTTTAGTAATATATGAAGGAATGATTTTAAAATAGAATTTAAATCTTTTCCAAATTTAAATAGATTTATAATAGTAGTGAGGATAATGTATCCATAGTGTGAAAAACTAATGTAATTTATAAAATTAAATGTTCTCAGACCTCTTGCTGTTTTGAATTAATAGGGTAGATAAGACTCAGTCTGGATATCAGATTGCACATGTCCACACATACGTAAAAGCTCAAATTTTTCCTGATTATACCTATAATTTTTGAATGTGAGACTCAAACAGGCCTTGTATTTAAATCCAATAATACCAAAGATATTTGTGAAGAAAGAAATGACATCAAAGATAAAGTAAACAAGACATAGTTTATCTTGCATTCAGATAATACATAAATCAACAGCATTGAAATTAGCAAATGCTGAGTTAATTACACTCAAACAATTGTTTATATGAAATGGTAGTACAACTTGTCTCTAGTGAATTTTCTTTATTAAGATATAATTATATACAAATTATGATATACATTTTTATATTATTTATTCATATAAATATTTATACATTAGTATGCAATCTTGTTCTGTGTGATAAGATTATTCTAAAAACAGCTAGAGAGCCAAAAAAAAACTCCGACTCAGGATATTCCTGAAGTATAGGTAAAAAGAAAGATGTCCTGATGGCCCTGAAAGACTAAAAACTGGTGGAATTTGAATGGATAACATGAAGACTCATAACAACTGAACTGAGCATGTAACGAAACTTATAGATTACAAACTGTAAAGTTATATGAGATTTAAGTGTTATATTAACATTATTATAATTTGAATATTTAACCCTGTCATGAACTAATTATTTTTTATCACCATAACATACTATTATGGTTATTATTAACGATTGTATTTGTAAAGAATATATATATATCACATCAACCTGTTTGTATTTTATTAATTTATTGCTTTTTGGGTGAGCTAGGGCTCCCTGAATACAGAGCAAATCTTAACTTTCTTATATACATAATAATTATATTTAAACACTAGAAAATATTTTAAATGTTTAACAAAGTTTTATTTAGGCATTGTTATTGAATAGCCTACTAAAAATAAGTGTAATTATATATATAAAAACATTTTCCCCAAAGAATAAGTACATGGTGTGTGTGTGTGATCTAGGAACGAATGTCCATGTATTGAATGGAATGAATGCGTCCGTGGAAAAATTTACTAAAACTTTAATTAAAATTCAATTTAAAAAATTCACTTTTAATTTTTTTTACCAACAGTTGAATTGTTTTTATATACGGAATGAACAAACTTGACTAATGCATTCCCATAGATTATAAGAAGTTCAAACAATACTAAGATCTAATTTACAGTTAAAACTTTTAAGAATGTTAAAAGAATTTGGAAGATAAAGATATATTGATAATATATTCTCTGATTTACAGATAAGAGAGTTTCAGATTTCTCTTCATGTGTATAATACATATAAATATTAGGTGCTATTATATAAAAATTGTTGTGGCAAGTGAAATAAAAACATAAAAAAAGAAGGGTGATTCCATTTCTAAAAAAGTCATGCTTCATCAATAGCTCTGATTATTTTCTTTAAATCTCTAATTTTAACACTAGCTGCACTTTCACTATGGCAATAGACAAGCCCTTTAAACAGAAAAGTATAATACCACAGAAATCTGAAACATCAACAGTATCTAGAACCAGATCAAAACTATACAAAGTAAAACCTATGATCACATTTCCAGGCTATAGCACTTATCAACTGATAGATTCAAACCTCTACTATCCAAAGCACTTTATTTGTTTTGAGGATTATCCTCAGGCACCATCTAACTACAGGATATATATTCAGCATGCACTGAATGACAGCTTCACAATCCAGAACTTGACATATCCCAAGCTAACTTATTTTATCAATTACCCAAGACTTAAGCTATTTATAAATTAAACTACTAGTGACACAATTCTAAAAGAAATAATTGATCAAACAACAATTAAGCAAACAAATATTTATTTTTACACACACATAATTATAACAATAAAATTTACATAGGCAATATTAAAGATTTCATTGGCTCTAACTATGAGAGTTCATTAAAGTTTCTTTTATTCACATATATGTGTAGATATTTATAATGGGAAAAAAGAATTATATTTACCTAGGATTTAGAATAATGCAGCATATTTTCATGGATTCAGTTTCTTGCTTGTTTCTTTACTTGTTGACTACCAATTTGTTGGCTTTTGATTTTTCCATCAATGATTTTTGGCTTCTTTTTGATTCTTCAAGTGAGAGAGATTATCAGAAGTTCAGGGGTCATGAGGCAAGCATTGTTTTTAGGTGGAGATGGTACTACTGAAGACTTTGGATTGAGGGCTACCTGAACACTTCTCATGTTCTTTAGCACTGCATGTTGCTAGATCAGCCTTTGGTGAAGGTAGGTCAATGAACACACATACTGGAAATGTGGATAGTTTTTCTGGCTGTATTTTCTTTAATTTTTTTAATAGTAATACAGCAGTGTTGAATAATAATTTGACTGTGTCTGAATAACAATCTGGGAATTATTATTTTTGGTCTCTTCTGTCTTTTATATTTCTCCCTCTTATCATTTTCTCCTTATCATCTTCAGATCAAGTTTAATTTTATATTTTTTATCTTAATCTTCCTTCCAGATTCATTTATTGTTTCATTAGAATTAATTTTTGCATTCTTTGGTTATCTAATCACACTTCATGATTAATCTATCATTCTTGATAAGATAGTGTATGTGAGGTTTTTTTTCTTTAATTAGTTCAACTGGGAGCTATCTTTTCATTCATCAGTCAAGTAATCTTTAATGAGTTGCAATTTTAAAAATTTTCTTTGTTTACAAATTATATTTTTAGTCTGATTTTATTTTTACATTTATTCGTTATTATTATTTTTGTCACTCACACATTTTTTTTAATTTATAAAAAGGAAGAGCTAGTTTAACTTTTACTAAGAATTATCCCCTCCCCCCACTTATTTGCTCTTTAATACTAAAACTTTCTTTTATTTTTAAAAGGTGGTGCAATACTTTATTTTTGCAAGTTTTGCATTTCTTAGAAGAAAACACTCTTTAGAAACATATAGTTTTTTTTTCTCTTTTACTATTCTCAATTCTTTTTAAAATCAATTTGATCATTTATTTTTAAATGATTATATATGTAGCACAGAATATATGTGGTTTTTTTTTAAATATATATTTGCCAGCAGTACATCACACACACCAGTTTTAGGGGTAAAATGCATCAAATGAACCATTTTATTTCTAATAATTTATTTATTCTTTAATAATTTATTTATTCTTTATACAAAATTTTATTTTACCTTTTTTAAAAACTTTATTCTCATTATCATGTATTGATTCTCTTAAAAAAACAAACCTTTAGTTTGTTTCATTTCTATTATTAACTCTCAAAAAACATTTTCTTATATTTTATTTACACCACTTTATTTTCATTATCTGCCAACACAAAAACATTTAATTTTATTAACATTATTTCCATTCTTCATGTAATCCAGATATTTCTTTCTTTTTCATTACCTACAAATTTAAACAACTACTGTAGCTTTTCTTAATGTTTGTCAGGTGGCTCCCTTTTTTTATCAGTCTCAGTGACCGAGCATTGTAAGTTCTTTTTTTTCCCATATTCTTTGCCATGACAAATACATTGTTGTCATATTTGTGTATTACCACATAAAACTATCATAGATTGATTGAAAGTTTTTATACACGTTTTTCTGGGTGGTTCACAGGGTTAATTCTTATCATAACCTTGTCTCATATCATAAATTTATTCTTTGCCTTCCCTTGTCTCCTCTGCCTTAATTCACTTATCTTCTTTAGCTTAATTCGTACTTATCCAGTATTTCTTTCTTTACCTATAGAGTCCATCTTCACTAGAAGTTTAGTTTTAAATTGATAAGGTATGCTTTTTTTTTTCAAAATGAAGCTTTACAGGTTCAAACCCTATAGATTTATGTTTTGACAAATTCATCATATTGATGTTCCAATGAATTTCCTTAACCCACCTCTGATGATTATTGTGTATATACACTCTGAATAGTCACCCAATTTCTGCATGATCCACTCACCTGGGTTGGTGCAGGTTATAAATAAACATGGGTATGTGTTTTATTTTTGTCTCTCTCAATCCATTTCTTTTATTCCCCAGAAATGAATGATGTTCCATGATCAGATATAATCTTATTAGGAACTCTAATAGTTTCAAAGTGCCACTGTTCCAACATCCATATTGTTTACTTAGAATTTGCCTGAGACACCAGATATGCAGCCACCAGTTTTGCAAATATATCATAAACCACTACCAGATATCTCATTTGGTTAAATGGGGGCAATGGTCTGTAAAAATCTATAGTCACTAAGCTATTGGATTGTTGAGAGTAAATAGGCATAAGTAGACCTATTCTGGATGCTTTAAGTGGTTTTATTTTTAGCATACTTCACACTCATTTATGATGTCCAGAATGCTGGCATACATTTCTGTCTAGTAAGACCAATGACTCAAACAATCCTCAGTTTCATTCTGCTCCATATTGACTATACTTTTGATGAATATGATCCACTATTCACCTTCACATAGTGACAAGAATAACTATACTCCTTTGTTTATCTCCTTTTTCATTTTTATATTGTAAACCTCTCTCTTTTAAGCAATAGCACTTTCTATTTCTTCACAATAGATTATTTCTGCTTCCTTTTACAGGTTGATGCCATAGATATTTCATTATCTGTCCACAGAGTCTTCTCTTTGTCCTTTCTTTCACCTATGGAGGTCATTTTCTACAGCCTCACTTCCATCTATTTTCCATTGCAGCAATACATGTGTCATTACAGCTTAAATGCTGTTGGTCCTGGAATACTGAATAACAGCTTAATGTGTCTGCTACTATATTTTCTTTCCTTGGCAATATTTTACACTATAGTTGAATTCTTGGAGGAATAAACTCCACCTTATCAGCTGACTGTTTGTAAAGAAGCTATGGTTTAAGAATTTAAGGCTTTTGTGATCTGTGATTACAATCATCTCAGATCCTATTAGAAACTGGTGAAATTTTTTGAATCCCAGACAATTGCTAATGCATTCTTTTTAGTTACTGTGTAGTTTATTTCAGGCTCTCTAATAAATGGATAATAAAGAAAAAGGCCACTTGCTGATCCCCCTCTTGGATTTGAAAAAGTGTAGGCCCCAATCTGACCCCATTACTGTTGGTTTGTATGAAAATTGGCTTGCAAAAGTCAGGATATGACAACATGACCTTTTCTAAAAACCTCATTTTCACATTTTGAAAATTGTGATGTACTGTTCCATCCACACTAATGGCCTTTCCTTTCTTAGTAATTGCAATAGTGGCTCCATGTCAAAGAAATTTTTTTTTATAAAACCAATAGTAAAAGTTACATAATCATAGGAAGGATCTTATGTGTTTTTTATTTCTTGGCCCCAGAAAATCCTGAATTGCTTGAATTTTTTGAGGATGCAGTTATGTGACCTTAAAAATTTTACCTTGGCTGTCAATAAATTTATTTTCTTTTAAGTATATTTTGATTCCCTTTTGTCTATACTCTTGCAACAGCTGCTTTAATTGAGTAAAATGCTCTTCTATACTCTCTGATGCTAATACCATGTCATCGCCATACATTTACCACTAAATTTTTGATTTCATCTGATAATACCTGGTCCAAACACTGTATTAGCCTTGACCTGCTATTTTTTAAACCAAACAGTATCTTGTTAAAGTTGTAAGCATGCCCATTATACTGAAATGCAGTATATTTCCGATGACTGGAATGTAACCTGATCTGTGAGTAACTGGCAGTCAGATCAAATGTCGAAAATACCTTTTTATAAAATTTTAACAATAATTTGTGTATAGGCAGAAGAGCATTTGTAACAAGGATAGTTATTTTATTTAATTGTTTTGCATCCAAACTGAGTCAAATGGACCCATTCTTTTCCTTCATGATTATAATAGGGTTGTTAAAAGGGGATGAACATTTGTATATGATTCCCCACTTTAGCATTTTATCTATATGCTTTTCTCATACTGCTCACTGATTTCAACTTTTATCATTATGCAATTTTGCATTTATTTTAACTTTTATTATGATGCAATTTTGCATTTGTCTAGAATTTGATTTCGAACTTTTTTAAAAAATTTTAACTTCAATTGTGATTTTAATTACTCTGGTAATTTTGTGGTATTTCAGCACCCATGCTGGAGAACCAATTGAACCAAATCAGAGAAAATCACTCTGATTATTTTCTTTAAATCTTGATTTTAACTCAGGCTATATTTCCACTATAGCAACAGACCGGCTCTTTAAGCAGAGAAGTATAATACCATAAATAGTTAAAACATCAACGGTACCTAAAACCAGACCAAGGCTATATAAAGTATAACCTTTGATCACATTTTTAGACTATAGCACTTCTTGACTGCTAGATTAACCCCTGCCAACCAAAGCACTTTATTTGTTTTGAGGATTACCCTCAGGTGACAGATACCCACAGATTCTATAATCAGCATACTCTGGACAACAGCTCCACAATTCAGCACTTGACATATCCCAAGCTGGCTCCTTTTATCAATTGTGAGGGACAAAACATAAGCTATTTATAAATTAAATTACTAGTGATACAGTTCTAAGAGAGTGAATTGATCGAACAACAATTAAGCAAACAAATATTTGTTTTTACACACACATAAGTATAAGACAATATAATAAAATTTACATAGGCAATATTAAAGATTACATTGGCTGTAACTATGAGAGTTCATTAAAGTTCCTTGTATTCACATATATGTATAGATATTTATAATGTGCAAAAAAGAATTATATTTACCTAGGATTTAGAACAATGTGTCATACTATCATGGATTCACTTCCTTGCTTGTTTCCTTACTTGTTACATAGCAACCAGTTGGCCTTTGATTTCCATTGATGGTTTCCGACTTCTTTTCAATTTTTCAAGTTTAAATGAGAAAGAGAGATTATTGGCATTTCACATGTCATGAGGCAAGCATTGGTTCCATCTTGAGAACATCTGATGGTACTGAGGACTCAGGATCAAAGGCTAGCTAAACACTTTTAGTGTTCTTTAGCACCACATATTGCTAGGTCAGCCTTCGGTGAAGACATATCAATGAACATGCGTGCTGGAAACAAGTAGTTTTTCTGGCTATCTTCTCTTTAATTTTTTTAATAGTAATGCAGTAGTGTTGAATAATAATTTCACTGTGTCTGAATAACAATCTGACTGGGAATTATTATTTCTTGACTCTTCCGTCTTATATTTCTCCCTCTCATTGTTTTCTCTTTATCATATTTAGATCAAGTTTAATTAATTTTATATTTCTTATCTTAATCCTCCTTCTAGATTCATCTACTGTCTCATCAGGACTAATTTTTACATTCTTTGGTTTTGTAATCTCATTTTGTGATTAATCTACCTTTCTTGATAAGATAGTATATGTTAGGATTTCCTTTTTCTTTAATTAGTTCAACTCGGAGTTATTTTTTCTTTTATCAGCCAAGTAATCTTTAATGAATTGCAATTTTAAAAGTTTTCTTTTTTTACAAATTATATTTTTAGTCTGATTTTATTTTTACATTTATTCATTATTATTTTTTTTTCAACCACACATTTTTTTAAACAATTTATAAAAAGGAAGAGCTAGTTTAAACTTTTTCTGATAATTATCTCCCCCCCCTCACTCTTTAATGCTAAAACTTTCTTTTACTTTTAAAAGGTGATGCAATACTTTATTTTTGCAACTTTTGCATTACTTAGAAGACAAAAAAACTTTAGAAACATATTAAAATTTTTTTTCTATTTTACTATTCTCATTTCATTTTAAAAATCAATTTGACCATTTATTTTTAAATGATTATATATGTAATGCAGAATATATGTTTTTTAACATATACTGTATATTCGCCAGTGGTACAATATGTAAGCAATAATTAAAATAATAATTATTTAATCTCTTACCTACGAGAAAGAATAAGTAATTAAAGACAAGTTTGGTGATAACATTGTCAATAATCTTTGAAACCCAAATGCACCTACATATATAATATACTGCTTCTTTAGCAAGGTTCTTACAATGCTGTTTTTGACTTCTTTTATAGTAAAAAAAATTTCTGAAATATTTTCAAACTTTGGTTAATTATAGCCTATCCATTATATTATGTTCTCATCCACATTCTTCCATTGAGCATGAACACTATTGACCTTTTTCAAAGTATATTTTAAAAATGAAGTTTAATTTTGCCATGAAATCCATGTTCACTGCCACAATAACATAGTTTTGCAGAAAGATTTTTGCTATTCACTAGTTTTATGTGTCAGCTTTACAGGATATTTAATCTCATCTCATCCAAAAAGATTAAAATTCCACTAACTGATATGTAATATATAGGGTATATGAGCACAGACTTTCACAAGACTCTCCACTCTATCTCATAACACTGATACACTTGAACACATAAAAAGATAAATAATCACCAAGATATGTATTTCATGCTAAACCAGCAATCATCAGTTGGTCCAGATTACCATCTCCACACATATATGCTATAAGTGCTCAGATATATATTAACATAGCCAATCCTCATACTTTAATGGACAGGCTTCAATCTACTCCACACTCCAACTCTTCAACCATCCATCCAATTGAAAATCTGATGATGGAATGATATGATGATTTTGACATCATATTTTAAGATTTTATAAACTAAGTTAATTTAAGTAGATATAGCACAATGTTAAAATGCAATATCTTTTAATTTTTAAATGCTATAGTATATTTGAAGTTATTATACTTCAACATCAAAGTATGTTTTTCTATATAAAATAAAGCTGCTAAAAAGGTTGCTGAATATTTTTTTCCATCACTGTATTAAGTTTTTCAACAATAAATATTAAACCAAAATTTTTAATGCTGAGTTCAAAACATTAAATATATTTTAGGATATACTTAAAATCTTCATTCCATCTGACATTCTTAAAATGTAAAACATCAGTATTAAAACAGGCAAAACTCTTTATATGTATTGCCACTCAATGCAAGCCAGAGTAATCAATGGATGCCAGAAGGCTTGTGCATAAAATTCCCATCTAGTGCATGCTCATCCAATACTCTGGCTTGTACTGAGTGGCAATATGTATAAAGAGTTTTGCCTGTTTTAATAACAGTTATAAGCAAGCATATGAAATGCTGATCATATGATGTTTATTGGCTTAAAACCGATCCTGCCTAATACAATAGTGGTTGCTATGGTTATAAAGAACCAAAATCACCAAAATATGTAGGTACTGAACTGAGTTCAAACCTATATGACTATATAATCTATTGAGCTTGCAATGAAAATATTACAGTGTTTTCAATAGACTTATAGTTTTGTAGTTAAGTAGAGATAAAAGTTGGCTGCTGGAGGGTTGCATTAGATTCTAAGATCTAGGTGCAGTGCTCTCAGATCCAAGAATCCTCACTGATGAAGGCCACAAGCCAGAAACTAGTCTGGGGATATTGGATGAGTAGGCACTAGATGGGGATTTTATGCACAAGCCTTCTGGCATCCATTGATTACTCTGGCTTGCACTGAGTAGCAATACATATAGAAAGTTTTGCCTGTTTTAATAATTCTTAAAACATGTAAATAAAGACAAGTGATAAAGATGAATGACCAAGAAAATGTCCATTTCTTCTATAGATAATTTTTCAAATTGATGGCATAATGTAAATCTAGAAGCCAAAGACATGATGTTTTGATTTTTAATCATTTTAAATTAAAAAAACACAATCGTCAAATCTGTCATGCTTTATAAAGCTGCCTATAAACTATTTTGAGAAATAAATGGAAAACAATGTTGAACTTGTTATACACAACTGTTAAACACCAATTTTGATTTTTGATCTTTTAGATTTTTCATCTCAATAATAAAGTTTCATCCCATGCTGAAATACACAGAAACTGAACAATATATACAAATATAATTGGACAACCAGTTAATTTCAAATATTTGACTGACTGAATCTAATGTACTGATGAAATTATTAATAGAAATATGTAAAACATATCTTTGCATCTACTAGACAAAATCTCTAATTACAGAGCTTTTTAATTTTATAAAATAACACATTAATTCTGATTACTACTTCTCTATGTATGAAAGCAACATATTTGATAAACTCTGAACATACTTTTATTGTAGTCAAATGTTTTTAATAAATGTGTTTTGCCAGTTCTTACTTATGGATCTGAGACTTGGACACTTAATAGTAGAGCAATACAGAGACTTCAGATCATTCAAAGAAGTATGGAGAGATGCATGTTGGGAATAACAAGAAGAGATCGAAAATGCAATGTATGGGTAAGAGAACAAACAGGTGTTACTGACCTCAAAGAAAAAATTAAAAGACAGAAGTGGAGTTGGGCTGGACATATTGCTAGAAGAGATGATAATAGATGGACAATTGAAATTTTAAACTGGATTCCAAGAGATTGTAAATGACCCAGAAAGAGACCACATGTGAGATGGATGGATAAAATAAGAAAGTGTGCAGGGGTGATGTGGAGAAGAGAAGCTAAAGATAGGAAAATATGGATTGAACTTGGAGATACCTTCATTCTGCAGTGGATTGATAATGGTTGATGATGATGCTAATGATATTACATTATAATTATTATAGTTTTTCTATTTCCTTTATTTTTTTTTATAAATTAAGATGACAGAAACATTTTAAAGCAATTTATGGATTCATTTAATTTTAAAAAATTGTAAAAGTTTTAAAAATAATATATTACCACCATATTTGAAAGCTTTTACAGGTATTACATCAGGGTCTGAATCCTCTCCCATTTTTTTAAAATTAAAAGAGCTGTGCATATTTATAAAAGCTACCACTTTGTACTTTTGTTCAGAAGATTATTAAAAAACTCCATCTGTTGAAATATTTCCTATATCATATAAACAAGCTCCATTCACAAATTTAATAAGATTATGATATTATTTCTTTAGACCTTATATATCACTTTAAATGTATACAAAAGATTTAAATGGACTGTGATCAGCAAATAAATATCTTCTTTATGGTTTTAGACCATCACTTATTCTTGTCTTCTTACCAGTTATTATATTTTCTTTTGTTAAATCTGCAATACAACATAGATTTAGGATATTTTAAAATAAAGTTATTAATGCCATCAGTATGTTCAACATTATTCTCTTTGCACAAATTAACACCATATATATGTGAACAATGTTCATGTAATCAGGAAGAATGGAATTCATTCTTAATTTTATTTGCATAAACATAGTTTGAAATAATTCCAGAAATAAATAAAAATTATTTGGATTTTGTTTTTTGCTCATATTCATAGTGGTCTGTAAAAAAATGTAATATTTTTAGAATCAATCAAATCTGTAAGATTTGTCATAAACTTTTCTAAAGTTGGTTATAAATGCTAAGCTGCCATCTATTGACAATTATATTTGACCAAACACTGGTGCTTTAATGTGTATATATGCCAGGGGTCCCCAACCCTATGCCTGCGGGCACCATGGCGCCTGCAGACCATTTTATGTGTGCCCGCTGCTATCCGAACACTATAAAAAATTATTTATCTGATACAAATAAATTTAATTTTTAAAATTTCTTATAAATTATTGTATTATATTGTAATCAAATTGTAGGTCATACTATACTTTTACAGCATAAAAGAGTCTATCATTAACAATATCCAACTATAAATTTACATTGAAAAAATAAATGGTGCCTGCCACCTGGCCGGTATTATAGAATGTGCTCTTAAGTGCAAAAAGGTTGGGGACCATTGATATATACATTATCTCCATTAATTATTATTTAATAAAAGCCACAAGCTAGAAAGTACAATTAAACAAATGCAATTGTATATGAGTGAACAAAAAATATTCACCACATGGTGGGAAGTTTTTTTAAAAACATCAGTACCTAAATTAAATTCAGTTTCAAAATTGTTCTCATTAAAGAAAAAGCAAGGGTATTAAAAGAACTGATATCAAATACTCTAATTATGTAAATCTTTGCTAAAACATTTAAATATCAAAATCAAAACATAAAAGACATTATATAGCCAAGAAGATATTGCATGATCTTTGCTTACACTTATTTATTATGTAATACAATTGCTTTCAATCTCACTACATTTATGTCATTTAGTGTAAGCTTATACTAGATAGCACAAATGTAATGAGATTAGAAAAAAATGTCATTAGATTAAAATCAAATATCATTGTAGAAATTCTGATTATTTTTATATGAATATTCAGTTGGTTTAAATCTCCAGCCCACCTGATAAATATATGGTTTATTATGTAAAATATACATATAAACCACTAAAAATCCCATAATGAGATAGAATGGTTTGGGCTCTTTTTATAACATGGCAGTTTAGGATTTACAACATGCTTTGGAGGAGTGTGTTACAAAATCTGGAAGATTCCATTGGTTGCAGATACTCAATTATGAAACAAGCTATATATATATAAACAAAAATTTAGAAATACATTACCTGAATTAAGTTGCAAAAGTTACTTAAATCAATAAAGTAAACACAACAATAAGGTTTATAAATAAAACAGTTACCTTTTCTATATGATCTTCAGTCATCTTCTTAATGGTTTGTTTTTATATGAGCTACAAATATATAAATAGATAAAATAATATGTTCAATATTCTTCCAGCTTTTTTATAATGTTTATTTTAAAAAAACAATGTATGCACTTCCTTTTGACTATTAACTATCCTTTTTATTAAGATGTTGCGGTCAATTTTGACTATCAAACAGTTTTCTTCAAAGTTATAAACTACAATTATTACTGCATTGTTTTTTATTTATTTAAGTACACAATATTATTATTATGATGGTTTTATATTTTATCTTTATACATTTTTTTATTTATTTATGGCATATATAGCATTTATATCATTAATTTTTTTAATTTTTTTAAAATTAAATGAAACCATAAATAAGAATATTAATATATGTATATTATACATATATTTCAGTAAATATAAAATATAAATATTAAATTATAAAAAGATAATAAATTTATATATTTATTTTTTCCAGTTTTTATTTTTATCATTGCATTCTCATATTACTATCATCTACCAGCGTAGAAATTTAGGACTATCCTTTCTCTCTAAGCAGCATGCATTTTATAAACCAAATTCATTTATAAAGTGAGTTAGAGTATTAAACTCCTGAATCGCCATGTCTTTGTTCTGACCGTTCAATATTTTTCATTATACCATTCTCTTGCAAAATAGGATCTACCTTTTTATCCATATAAAAAAAATAACAAAATAAGTATATTATATGTTTGTACAATAAGCAGAAAACAAGATGTTACAGTTGTATTTTACAGATCTGAAGATTTCTGGAAAATTGAAACTGTCAAAAATATGTTTATTAAAAGCTATATTAAAAGTGCAAAAGAAAGTGTATAATTGGTTGTTTTATTTAATAAATTCATAGTTTTTACTATGTGTATATAAATGTTGATGTCTACCCATTTGCATAGATAGCTAAAAGATAGACAGATGGATGGGTGGATGTATGGATAGATAGACAGATAGATATATAGATATATAGATAGATAGATAGATAGATAGATAGATAGATAGATAGATAGATAGATAGATAGATAGATAGATAAATAGATAGATAGATAGATAGATAGATAGATAGATAGATAGATAGATAGATAGATAGATAGATAGATAGATAGATAGATAGATAGGCAGATAGATAGATAGATAGATAGATAGATAGATAGATAGATAGATAGATAGATAGATAGATAGATAGATAGATAGATAGATAGATAGATAGATAGATAGATAGATAGATAGCATGTGTGTGGGAAGAATGATGAAAGAGAAAGAAAAAAATAGAGTTCAATAAGTCTCGAAAAGAAAATGCTAGTAATCTATATCTTCATTTCTGGAGCTCTGAATTGGTTTTTGAATAAAAATTCTCAATACTGAAAATCATATTGATGGAATGATTGCCAAAAATGTAGAAAATCAGGAATCATAAAGATCAAGATGCTGGATAGAGTTTTGGAAGCATCAATGATGATACAGATGGTATATTATCTCTGTTATGAGTATAATGAAAAGAACAATGACAGTAATTTTAAACTTGATTATAGTCGCTGCATAAATAAATTTCAGATCTTGCTGAACGTAAAATAAGATCTAGACTTTATGAATAAAAAATAATCTTATGGTTTACGGCTCAGGAGATTCTACAAAAAATAAATATTAGAAATGATATAATGAAACTGTGATTCCTAAAGTTTGGCTTTCAGACTTCATCATTCTACCACAGCATTAAAAAGGTCAAACTTTGCTAAAATCTGGAGAGGTGTGTATTTGCAGATGTAATAAAGATACATTCAGTACAATCTTTTTCACTTCATTCTCTGTGTAATCGCTTACTGATATATCTTATCTGAATTGTTTAATTGTAACAAAACCCATGCATATATATATTATATGGGTAAATTGAACTTTGAATCTCGAATCATTCTGTATTATAAATTGTTTAGCGTCTAAAAAAAACAAGAGCAACAACCAATAATATTTTAAAATTTATACCACAAGACAAAAACCGTAAGATTTAATCTAAACAAAATTGATTATCCACTAGTGGTAGAAATGGAATCAATATTTAGTTTAAAAATATAAAGTCAAAATTAAAATTTCGTCTTTCTATTGCAAACAAAAGCAAGTCTTTTTTGTGTATGTAGAAAATGAGAATTAATTAAATTAATTAGATAAATGAGAATTTATCTGTAGTCTGTTGTTCATCCAAAGATTTTGGAAATAGAAAATGATAAGAAAATAATTTATATTGGTAAAACAAGATTTAAAATACAGGCATTCTTATACCTGGAACTTAATTGTAAATATAGAGAATTTGAAGTCAGACTTTCAAGCAATGTTCAACTATTCACACTATCTCATACTACTGATACACATGACCACACACATGTAGAAAAGATAAATAATCACCAATATACATAATTCGTGCTGATCCAGCACTCATCAGCTGGTCCAGATTACTATCTCCCACACACATATATAAACAGTGTAATGTTTATATTAAGATAGCAAATCATTAATGGGCAGACTTCAATCTACTCCAACCTCCAATTCTTCAGCCATCCATACCATTAAAAATCTGATGATAGAATGCCCCAATCCCATGCTGATGCCAATATTGTTGTTATGCCCATGTTGACCTTGTCACTCTAACTCCTCATGTATAGAACAGTATCATTTAAATACATAGAAGAGAGATGGGCAGAACGCAAGCTTAATGGGCAAGATATGAAATACAGGCATTCTTATACTTGGAACTTAATTATAAATATAGGGGATCTGAACTTAGACTTTCAAGCAACCTTCAACTATTCACACTATTTCATACTACTGATACACATGACCACACACATGTAGAAAAGATAAATAATCACCAATACACGTATTTCATGCTGAAACAGCAGTCATCAGTTGATCCAGATTACCATCTTCCACCCACATATAAAACAGTGCTCAGGTTATATTAAGATAACAAATCATTATACAATTAATCTGCATTCCAAATGTTAATGCTAATCTTTTTAATTGAGGTTTTAAGATGATAAGTGTTTTTGTTTTGTTTTTTTAAATATATATATATATTAAATAAATAATGTATTTACCATATAAAATAAATAAAATAACACCTTTATCAAACAGAGGAGAAGCAAACAAAGAATTAAAAGAACCATGTAATTACAGAAGGGTGGATAAACACATTTTTCATTACATGATGGGAGACTCTAAGAGAAAGCTAGTTTAAGGCATTGAGAAACAGAAAATTTAGCTGCAGAATATTTAACATACCAGCTATGGATTTAAGAGACTTGTACTGTCTGTGACTATTAAAATTAATGTGTACATATGTAGGATTATACTGTAGTGCTAATGAATGTTAAAAAAAAAAATACAAATTCTATAGCCATTTATGATGATCTTGCTTGATAAATCATTCTGTTAGTTTTCTACATAATGTGCATTATGGAAAATAAACAGATACCTGATTAACTTTTTAAAGTATATCCATTTTAATCCTGGAGCTATGTAAAGCCTCTCAGTATCAAAAGTTGCTGCTTGAGAAATGCCACGCTTAAGAATTTGAAATAATAAGCTGATCCCTAGAATCGCTGCCAGTCTGTAATGAGTGTTTCCAGTATATACAGTTAGAATACAAATGTAATAGAATTATAAAATTTTAAACTTTTTAGCAAGAAGATCGTAAACCGCACACCCTGGAAAACTATGACAAAGAAAAAGAATCCTTTAATATATATATATATGTGTGTGTGTGTGCGTGAACTGCAATTAAAGTTAAAAGATAGTTGTTTTAACCAAACTTTTTCTTAAAAAAAAGAATAGAATCATACATTGATAACTGATGGTACAAACAAATCCATGGTAAGATATTTATGTATATATCTTTTGCATTAGAAGGCTTTATTAATTATATGCGTTTGATGTAATAACTATATTTTAATATTTTTGTTTTATATTCATATAATATTTAACCAAAGTGAGTAAATCACCCTCCTTCAGGCTATGACCAAATCCTTTGTTGAATATTTAAAGTGCTTTTAAATCATAGCTTGAGGGTGGGTGGTTTACTCTCTTTGTTTACATATGCATTGATCTATGTTTAAGTTTTCATATATTATTTGTAAATAATGTGTTAGGAGTATCTGTAACTTATTTGTGTGTATGTGATTTTTTAATAAACATAAATTATCAAAACTTATCTGTACCATGTCATTTGAATTTCATTTAATTATGCAATAATATATCCTATCTCCAAAGAAGCAAGATCTCAGGATGAGTATTTAGCTGGCATGTTGACAGAAAATTAGAGAGTGTGTCATCCAAAACATTTTTTCCATAGGAAAGTGGTACATGTATGGGTGTAAAGTATGACTGAATATCAAAATATATATATATTTTTTGACATGGAAAGGTGCTAAATAGATCACCAGAAATAGTCGTTGTTACACTATCCCAACTTATAGACTGAATAAGTTTGAACCTCAGTTCCCATAGCAGTATATATATGACAGGATTTGAACTCAGACTTTCTAGCTCCCTATATCTATCCACTCCATCTTGCACAATTGATACACATGACCACATACATATGAAAAAGATAAATGTATCAATATTCATATTTTGTGCTGAATCAGTACTCATCATTTGGTACAGATCACTATCTCCCATACATATATAAATTAGTGCTCAATAGAAAATCTTCAAACCTCAATGAACAAGCTTTATTTAATCTTCTCCATCTTCCAACTCTTCAGCCATCCATATCATTGAAATTCTGAAGATGTAATGCTTAAAGCCTATGTTGATGCCAATATTGTAGTCATATACATGTTGACATTAATTCACTCTGATCCCTCACATACAGGACCTTCATATTTATATTTCAATACACAGAAGTAGGAGATAGTCAGAATACAGTTTCAATAAATAATATTCTTATGATTTGAGAAAGAAGAAGCTCTGACAAAAGTACTTGTTATCGTACTGAAATGCCAGCTATTTAGCTATTATGTTTTATTCCATGGAAGCCACCAGAAATAATACTACAAATTCATATATAAAAATTTCAATGTGTATAAACAGAAAATCACATGGATTAGTAAATTAGTATTAATGATAATAGTTTATAAAAGAAATATACCGATTTGTGTAGTAGTATACATTTTCATGTGAGATAAATAAAGACAATTTTTGATTTAATTTACACAGATAATTCATTACCACACACACACACATATATATATATAGATTAAATAGAAAACTTACTTAGCACATTAAATTTTTTTACAAATAGAATGCAAACATGTACATCTTTTGATATCATCACTTATATTATTTTACATTAATGTAATATTTGAACTTGACTTTCAAATTTTACACTAATATTGAAGATGGTTTTAATCATATTCTTTTACCATTAAGTTATTTAACAGTTTAGATTACTAACATCCCTAAAAATAAGCATTTAAAGTTAGAAAGGGATACTTATGGGATTTAAAATATCATAAAGAGGCTGCTAGCATTACTTTTATAAAGTCATAAAAGTTGCAAAATTTTTTATAAATTGACTTGTCATATAGCTAAATCTTGGACTATTAAGCAGTGACAAAGTTTATTTAACATAAAATTAAACTACTGATTTTTAAATATTAGGTTAATATACAGCTTAACATTTAGCTTCAAATGAAAAACTAAAGGTTACAATATATATATTGTACCACTAATGAATAGCGCTTCATATAAAATTGTTGTTTGCAATTATTAAAATAAAATCATATATTTAAATAATGCAAAGATTTTGAAATTAAAATATCTCAGTTGAAAAAAAAAAAATCTATAAAAGTTTAAAGAGTAATTAGAGGGGGGGGAGAAAATTTAACTTGGCAAAAACTAACCTTTAGAATAAATTAAGAAAGTTTATTTAGAAAGTTTTTTTTTTAAAAAAAGAAAATACAGTTAGCCTGGGGGGGGGTTTAAACCCTGCATCATAAAGTTTATGAATTAATTTAAGAGTAATTCAGGGGGAGAAAATTTAAGTTTAGCGCTGTATAAATTTTGATGAATATAGAGTCACCCTGTCATACATCCTTCTCAATGTTAATCCTTCTAGTATTATTATGTAATTTAATTGTTGCTGTTGCATTTTTATAAATATTCATCAGAATATAACAATATCCTGGGTCAATGTTTTAATCACAGATGAACTGCTTATAGAATCAAATGCTTTTTTACAATTTACAAATCCAAAGCATAATGGCAACTCATATTCATTTGTCCTTTCTATAACTTCTCTCAATACCTGGATATGATCTACTGTACTAAAACCACTTTTAAATCCAGCTTGTTCTTTTAATTCACTGTAGACAAATTGTAATAATTTTCATAAAAATTTTGTATAAAACTAATAAACGACTGATAGGTCTATAATTTCTAATATCTTCTTTATCACTTTATCACCTTTTTTTAATATTAATATTAATATTCCATTAGATTGGCTATAAGAACTTTTTTTTTTCCAAATTTTAATATAAATAAAAAATTTGCAGAAGTTCTTCTTTAGTAAGTTTTTAAATATTGTATGTTGTTGGTTTGTGTGAATAATTTATATAGCAGCATATTTTTATGCAAATGTTTTAGGTATACAAAAATATATTATAATATGGGGTTTTATTAATGGCATCCTCTTAAAATTTTTTCAAACTTTCATCTTGTAATTTACTAGTGACTAAAGGTAGATAAATTGTTTGTTCACTAATTTGTATCTGCACCTTTCAGTTTGCAAATCCATTTCCATTAAATAAATGTATATACAATGCATAATCATTCATGCAAAATATTATTAAAACAGTAGCATCTCTCTCCATACATTAGTGCCATCTAGTGCAAATCATAGAAGGCTCTTCCATGATGGTCATATGCTAGAAACAAGTCTAGAGATATTGGATGAGTAGCTTTAAATAGGTATTTTGGTGCAAAAACCTTCTGCCAATTGATTATTGTGGCTTGCAATGGATGGCATTATTGCATGGAGAGAGATGCTATTGTTTTAACAGTTTGTGCAAGTATAAGAAATGGTGATCGTGTGATGGTTTAGTGGCAAACTATTTTATGAGATCCACCTCTTATTTGCAATAGTATTTTAGGAACTACTTTCCTTGAAATCTTAACATTTGAAAAAGAAGGTCTAGAATGCTCTATGTAGAAAGAATATGTTTTTTTTAGCTTAATCAATTGTCATGATGGCACTAGTTAATGTACAATACTATTGCTATTTAATAAATGTAATATCGGATAGCATATATACTTGAGGAAATTATTAATGAAATATTTTTAAAGCCACTAAATTAGGTTTTTCTCTTCAAATGATCTGTTGTTATCTTTCTACTTCTCTTCCCCCATACACACACTTCAACAATACTAGTCTTTAACACTGGGCATTTACCAAATTCAGTATTTCACTTTAAAAATTAGTGAAGAAATCATTTAATAATGTTAATAAATTAAATTATAAGTGCTAGGAATGTAGATAAGAAAAGCTTAAGTTTCAAAGTTTGTTATAATATTATGCTAAGCCGCTTTCAATATCATATTCATAGTAATGACGGGTGGACAGAAGGATGAAAAATACAAATACAATTTAAATTTATGTAAATATATTCAAATGAGTTAAATTGTTAGAGGGGAACGCAGGATTTCTTTTTATTTATAGAGTTAGAATTATTAGTTATGTGCTATGCATCATTTATTTTCCGCTTAGAATCGTTTCTCTCGATCCACAAGATGCTGGCTGATGTAGGTTCAAATGTATGGCCGAGTTTATTTTGGTGCACCAGAAATGTGGATACATTTACATAAATTTAAATCATATTTATACTTCACACTTTCTTGTCCACCAATCATTGCTATGAATATAATATTAAGACCAAGATATCGAAAGCGGCTTAGCATAATATTATAATAAACTTTGAAACTTAAAGTTAGATATCATCAATGGACTAAGATTCTTAATAGTGCAATTTATAAATTCATTTTTATATCTTTTAGTGTTAACCATTCTATATTATAGCAATGATGTTTGAAACTCTGAGAATCAATCTCACAGCAGAATCATTAGATGTAATAGAAACAAAATTTCTAATGTAAAGCTTGGAGCAATAATATGTCTCCTCGTGTTTTTTTAAAGGTTATGAAACCTTAATGATATTATAATTCTTGAAAAAATATGTAAGGAGTAAATTAACACACTAAACTCTAAACTACAATAGTGGAATTTTTTTATAATGTTCCTGTCATGCATTTAAAACATGGACGGACATCTTTTATTTTACAAAATTTAGAATTAATTGTTTAAGAAATTTTATTTAGGCTTTCAAGATTATTTAATATCTTTACCAATATGCTGACTTTCATCATTTAATTATGAATAAAATACAAAGTGCAATTAAATATGTATAAACATATTTCAATATGTTTGTGAAAGAGTGCATATGTATATGCATGTGTGGTATATATATGTGCTTACATTTCTGATGTATATTTATGATTATTCTACTATTTTTATATTATTTTACTGATTTTTGCTGTTGTTGATAATGTATCCTGTAATTAATATTTTGTATGTGCCTGTAAAATGTATTGGTTTGATTGAATTGGATTATTATTGTTATGATGATGAAGATGTAAACTCCTTGTTACTGGCTTTACAATATTTAAAATGTTTTTCTGTGTTTTCCAATTATGTACTCTCATGATCTTTATTTATATTATCATAAACTTGTAATTTTGGATACATTACAGGTTTACTCTCCACAGGACATTTTTCCATAACTATCCTTATCATTTTTTATGGTTCTCATGAATGACTCATTCATTTAATTCTTATGACCTTAGTTGGGTCACATCAGGCTATATCTTTCTATTTTTTTATGATCCTTCAGCTTCCAACATGATGTTTTATTGCACCAAAAATTATTTACGGTACAATCCTTTGAAGCTGGAAATATAGTACATATTTCTGCTTCACCTAGTGCCAATGTCACCAGAACTAGTATGGGTTTGAACCCAGTCTTGTATATTAACTGACACCCATCTCATAATAGGTGGTAGTATATTTATAATCAATGTTATAATCTTTTATTTAATTTATAATATTGACTAATTTATATTTCATGAGTAAAACTAACCTTTTTATAATAGTTTATTTTATAATATTTGTATAAAAT
The DNA here is from genome assembly GCA_028023455.1 of Epiperipatus broadwayi. Classification (NCBI taxonomy): domain Eukaryota; kingdom Metazoa; phylum Onychophora; class Udeonychophora; order Euonychophora; family Peripatidae; genus Epiperipatus; species Epiperipatus broadwayi. Next base: position 353,212 of record JAQFVV010000259.1, on the reverse strand, counting down.
GTATATTAAGTTTATTTTATTAAATTGGCATTGAGTAAATAATTGAATCCTAGATATCTATAAAATGTTACAAATATTTTAAATTCTTTTATTAACATTCATTTTTCTTCAATTAATCAGTTGGTAACATTTTGTATTTATCTTTTCATAAATGTACATGAAAGAATCAATTATGTAAACAATCTAATATTTGTAAGGAATATTTTGTAAATTTCTACTTAAGTTTTATATCAAATATTAGGTTGGAAAGTCATCGTATTATTTATAGAATGTACCAAATTCCTAAAATTTTTGTGAATAAAATTTACATTTTTTAATCTAAATCTTAATTAGATAGGCTTTGTTAATACGATGACTGATAACCTTAATCATGCTTGTTGCTGTTTTCTTTTAATTAGCAAAATGAACCCTTGGGGCATGTAGAAAACAGGATTGTATATTTCCCACCCAAGCAGACACCAACCTCAGAGAACCACTTAGAGCAATTGCAATTGGTAGTGGTCATTGTAGATTGAATCCTATAGATAAGGTCAGATCAGATAAATGGTAGAAAATTTTGATAAGAAAAGATTGAAAAACAGTTCACTGAAGAGAATTGATTAGTATATATAGTACATCGTGCCCAAAAAAATGACGGGATAAAAGATCAGCCATTGCTTTCCTGAGCTCTGTTTCCACTGGCTCATCAATGCCATTCCAGTGCTCTCAACACCTAGCCTGAAACTGTACTATGTCAAGGAAGCCTGCTAAATGATCTGATTTTATAACTGCCTGTTTCAAGCCATGGAATGTCTACCAATTGGTTGAGGTAACCTACAATTTGCCGCAAGCTTCCGATTCTAGCTTACTTTGTTCTCTAAATCAATATTAATTTATATTATATATATCTGTAATGTTTATACAACTTAATTTTACAATGCATCTTAAAATTTTCTCTTAAATTTACAATTATGAATTCTTATAAAAATCTCACATTATTTTGATGTGGCAAAATCTTAAATTTTTTGTTGGTTTATTTATAATATTGACTTATTGAAACTGCGAAGTATAAAACTCAATGAGCAACTAACTTTAAACCCTCTTATTTTCTCCAGTTAAAAATCATTTTAGGAGACTTATTTCCATTAAATTAATTAACAGAGACAGCTCGTTTAGTTTTGTACTTCATATTATAAAGTTATTTTTAAATGATTAAAATTATTTTAAAAATTAGGTATCTTGTTATTATTTCCAACTTAAAATTGCCCTCATAAATATGTCTGAGAGAATAATATATTTTATTAAATCATTTAAGTAAAATCTGTCACAATTTCTGTAAACCAAATATCTTAAAAGAGAATCACCCAGCTATCATAACGTTCTTATATCAACTACTAACACTATATATTTCACACATATATTTTCATTTGTGTCAGTAAAATATTAAAATCGTGATGTGCAATTTATTATGCGATATATTGTCAAACTTCACCAGAAGTGAGTTTGATATTCAATGACCGATGAATTACTTGATAACTTATCAATAAATGAGATATTTGGAAAGTGTGGAAAACAATTTATATTTTAGTTTTATTTCTTGCCTTTCCTTTTATATTATATTTTATGATCCATTCATTAATGTCCTAAGGTTTCTGGGGACTTTCTATTATGTCAGGGAGCTGATTATTTTAATCAGGAATTAAGTTATTATGATCGTTAGTGATCCTCTATATATCTAGGGCATTATGTATTTTTTAGTTACAACCATACATTTATTATTATTGTTCTTGCTTTGCTAATCACCTCTAAGGACCTTCGGAATTTTAAATATGACCAGTCCAATCTTTTACTTTCCCTCAAAGTAGATGTATTTCCTGCTAAGAGACCCTTTTTCAGGCATTGCCATTAAAATGTGTATGGGAAGTCCAGCACATCAAATCTATTATTATTATTCAGACATGTTTTGGCTGGAGGGCCAACATTTCTCTAATCATCTACCTGTATATACCAAAGATTTCTTTTTAGCAAAGCCACCCATAGGTTCATAACAGACCTCATTTATTCTTTTGTTGTAATCTATAATATCATACTACCCTTTATCATTATATATATTTATTTACAAACCTGAAATGCTCTCTGCCATGATGGCACATCTTTCACAAACCAATCCCGTTAATTAGTTAAATCTGATTATTTAATTTAAAATGAACTATTTTGCTTTCCACACTCATTATAAACAACTGATTTAAATGTAATAGTGTTTTAAATACACATTGCTCATGTCTTGTTATTTATATATATATAGAATAGATTTATTTGTAATCTCTTAAAGAGGGCTAATGATATTTTATTGCTGATTGGTTCTTGGCAAACCAATTAACAAATTTTTACTTTGTTATCAAATGCTTTGCATTTAGCTGCATCAAAATGAATTCAAGAAATATAATAACCTAGTTGTATAAACAAAACTCAACTTATTTTGTATAACAATAACTCAATTTTTTTAATAAATTCCTGTAATATTATTATTTTAAATTAGCTTAGTTTGTCATCACTCCAAATCTCTAATATTAATTACCCTAGTTATTTATATTTCTTTGATTTAAATTCACTGCTTTGTAATATTGCCATAAAGAATTATCATTATTACCACCATTAGTAATCGATACCAAATCACATCTGTACCATTCTGCAATGGTCAGAATTCACTAAATCATTAATTTCTCATATAACCCCTTTATTATTTTGAGTCTCATTGTGAACCATGACCTCCAGCTGGGACGGAATAAAACAAGGACTGCTAGTGTCATCACAAACATTATCCATTAGTCAGAGAGGCAATAGTTCAAGCAAAGAGGTTCCCCTGACATCTGTATCTTGGGTATGGTTGGATTCAAGGTACTCATCTCTTTTAGATATTGTCCCTGCCTCACTTACATAAATTAATAACTGCATCAAAGACTTATATAATGAGTATTTTGTCTAATAAGTATTTTGGATCTCCTGGAAATTGTTTTACTTTATATAATTCTTAAAATAGCATAACAAATTTTATTTAATTGTTGAATTTTGCTATCAATTTCTGTTTTATAATACATTTTGCACATAATTTTCATATTTTAAACTCGTTTATTGCTTCAAATATGTTGATTGAACTCATAAGTGTATATTGAATTGCAGTTTATGAGTAATCACAAACTATTTTGACTATAATCCAGTTTTCCCCAAGAGGACAATCAAATGCAGACTTTTTATTATATGCTACAAATTATAAGTGGCAAGATTCTGATGAAATGTTGGTTCATACAATTGCCAGGGATTGACATTGTCTTGGTGTCACCTAATAATAAAAACATTCAAGAGTAGACATAATTTTAGCATCATTTTCAAGACTTATTTCTAAAATAAATTACCATTACATTTGCATATATTTTAATTATATATATATATTGTTAAAAAGTATAAGTTGTTGATTCAATGCCAGTTGCTTAAGTTGAAAGTAGAAGTTTGATCTTCAACATAATAAAATGCCAGATATGTAAAATACATCTCACGATGTTTAAAGTGTTTTTGATGTTCAGTGCTATTTTCTAATATTATTTAAAGTAAATCCTGGGGGGAGTGCAAAATTTATCACATTATACCTTCATACACAAAAGTGTGTGTGTGTGTGGGGGGGGGGGTAGTTAATTTGTACAATTATGCATAAAATAATATACATAAAAATAATACAAATCATGTTTCAAAATGTTAATGCTTATAAGTAAGTAAAACATACTTTAAATCCATGGAGGAGCAAATGCTTCTCCAAGAGCCTTCCAAAGAGGAACAGTGAAGGTAAAAACATCACTCAACAAACTAAATCATAGGGAATAGGGTAATGTTGTCTTAGAGGCTTTATGAAGACGTAAAAAAAATGTTGAAAGGTCTTACAGTAACATAGAAAAAATGAGTGAATAAAATAAAAAATTAGTTTTTTCCCAATTATTTGTGTAAAATTTTACTTTTCCAATTCACCATTTTCATTTAAAATAAACAAAAGACAAATCAGCTTTTAAAATAATTGTTTGATAGCAAAAAAAAAGTTGTGCTTTAAGTGTGATGATTTTTGATGACCAACTTTAAGTAAATATTGGATGCACCTTTAGTTTTAAATCTTAATTTTTGGGCTGTTGGCTGCAACATCAGCCACGTGATCCTGCGTATAAGTTTAAATACTTAAAAGAGATTCTACTTGATATTAAATAGTGAGATGAAAAAGAGGCCGCATTGTGGAGACCGTTGAGAAACACTTCCTTACCTAATAACTAAATACCTTCACCTGCTAATAATTGGATTGATAACTGAGTTGTTTGTGGGCTAGTTACCCTTTGGAAGATGAAAAATTTTTCAAGTTTCACCTGGATTTAAAGTCCAGTTCTTACAATTATACTCTCAATTAAAAGAAAGAAAGACACACCCACAAACGTCCCTACATATTTACAACTCACACTCTTATATATTTCTTACCTACTATTAATAATTTGAAAGTTTTTTCCTAAGTAAATACATACATCCTTTTGTTTTAACTTTTACACGATTATTATACAATGAAGATAATATCCATAATTAAAATTTTATTCATTCAAATTTAAAACAAGTTTAAACAGACCACGTAATTATTTTGTGCTGTTCAAAATTTTGTTTAACATTATGATTTAAGCTTAAAAGGAATTAATTATATATATAAAAAAGTCGGAGAACAGGAAGTTATCAAAGGAAATAGTTATACCATTTGCTATTCTTACCAAATTAAGTTTTATTATAATTAAATATGAAGTTAAAAGAATTAACTAAGTTTATTAATGTGCGAGTTTTGCTTCTATGATGTCATAGAACTAATAGCCAAAACAAAACTCCCAAATATTATGTAATACAATTTTTTTGTTGTTGTTTAAACTCAAGTCGTACACCTCACGAGGCGCTTAAAGGAATTATTTCAGGGTGTTACTTAAAGTAATCGAACTTAACACAAATATCTATCTTTAATATATTATGAACTTAAAGGACAATAAATACTATATATGTCATTGTGATTTTTTTTTTTTAACATATATAAGATAATCAATTAGGTAAGAATTAATTAACAGGAAATCAATTGTATATAAATTATTTACATAATACATTTTCAAAATTTTATTGTGATATTTGTTTATACAATAAATTATTTTAAATTTGCTAATGTTTTCTTCAAAAAAATTTAGATACATAATATATAGGGTATATGAGCACAGACTTTCACATGACCAACCACTCTCCATTCTATCTCATAGCACTGATACACTTGAACACATATATGTTGAAAAGATAAATAATCATCAATAAACGTATTCCATGCTAAGCCAGCAATCATCAGTTGGTCCAGATTATCATCTCTACACATATATGCAATAAGTGCTCCACTCCACTCCAACTCTTCAACCGTTCATCCAATTGAAAATCTGATGATGGAACGCTCAAAGGCCACCCAGAGGCCGAGATTCTCGTTACACCCATGTTGACCTAAAGTCAATCTACCCCCTCATGTACAGGACATAATCCATTTAATACATAACAAGGGATGGGCAGACATCTCTACTATGTAATAACTGAAATACAGGCTTATTATATGCCTGTATCAATATATAATAACTTTTGGATTTCCCATTCTTATACATTTCGATTGTTTTTTAACCTTTGAAAGCTGATCAGGGAAATCTTTTTTTAAAAATAAGAAATAGGATATTTATGTTCTTCTTTAAAAGTATACACTCATATTGTTTGCTCATTTGCAAGCTTTACGTATTAAGAATAACATACCAACCCAGATTCATTTTTATTCATACTTATCTCGGATTTGTAATGTAGAATCTTAAACGTCATTGTTACCTGATATTTACATTAATAATACAGTAATAAATAATTCTAATTCAATTTTTTTTTAATATAATAAATCAATAGACATTTTAATCATTTGAATTTTTATGTTATTATTAATAATAAATTGACTGAAACATTTCGAACGTTGGCTAAAGAAAAGATTTATTATATATATTTATTTTTATTAATCGTTGCTGAGCTCGCTTTTCTACTTATAAAACCAGATTCATAAAACTCGTGGGTTGGCTGGGTAATTATTTAAATTCGGCATTTAAATATTCTACTTGCTTGACAGTTCGATACTGTTTTCCTTTTTGTTAATGAAGTGATTGTTGTTAGAGAAATAACAGAAAAAGAAAAGTGAAAGATGCTTGGTTAGGACAACAGTATCCAACTCTCAAATGAGTGGAATATTTAAATGGCTAATTTAAATAATTATTATTACATCAATAAATATTGCAACATATCTAGCGAAGCCACGAGTGCCAAGAATCTGGTTTTATAAGCTGAAAACCACTTACGTTTAATAAAAATAAATACACATAATGAATCTTTTTTACCAATATTCAAAACATTTCGGCCAATTTATTACAAACAATAAGGAAAAGGATAACAATCTAATTTTACATAATAATAATTAACTGAACTGCATAATTAATTTAAAGATACAAAAGAGGGGGGGGGATTTAGATTATAAATTGTTTGATTTATATATATAATATCTGTCATGCATTGAATAGGGCTTCATTAGAGCCATAGTAGCATATCTATCTGTCATGCCCTACAAGAAAAAACATACAACTCAACTAGCCATTCAGTATTTGGTCAATGGATTTTTAACTATTCTAGCTAGACCGTAAATAAGGATGTAGAACGCTCAAATCATTACCATAGTCAATTGTAAAGCCTGGTGCACAATTTCTTCTTTTTCATTGTTTTTTTTTTTTTGGTGGAGAGATTATTGGCTTACAAGAGATTCTTATAGCTATTTTTTTTTCTACCATTACACATACAAATCAAATTGATAATAATGGATGCATATTACTATATTTTAAATAATACATATACTGTATTATCAGAATACCCTTTCTTACTACACATATTTCAAAGTCAACTTTACATCAGATGAACAAAAATCTAGAAACATTCATTTCTGGGGTATAGGTTCAGGGGTCCCAAACCTCTGAACTCACATGATGAAAGAAGATTGTTCTTAATATATATATAAATGAAATATCCGGGTACATCTGTGTATAATTTATTTAAAATTTACATATAAACCAATGTTTTGATCAGATCACCCTGGTCATCAATTGGTAAAAAATATAAAATAATTGTAGAGGCATAGTAAATGTTATAATAATAGTGATATTCTATTAATCTAAAATAGAAATAATAATAATAATAATTATAAACCAAAGATCTTTCCATCAAAAAAAAAAAACAAAACAATGAAAGAGAAGAATTGTTCACAATCATTCCAATCGGCTATGGTAATGATTTGAGCAGTTTTATATCCTTATTTGCCATAATAAACAAATTAATTCTACTTCACTTGTATTCAGTAATCTCTATATTGCACTAAAACGTAGCTACATGAAGCTACAATAAAAGAAAAAATAAAATATAAAGATGCTAAGCGCTTTCATGATGTCTGGTTCCCATATTCATAGTGTATGATGGAATGGGTGGTGTAAATTGCATAAATTTGCATACACCTAAATTATACATATGTTTAACCAGTACATCCATCATATATATGGGAACCAGATGTTCCCGAAAGAGATTAGCATTTATATATTTTTTCTTTTATTGTAGCTTCACGTAGTTGCGTTTTAGCACAATATAGACATCCTTATTTACTCTATATATTTTATTTCTTTAATAAAAAATATAAAAATTACTACAAATGATATTCTAGTCAGCTTTGATCTTACTTCTTTATTTACAAATGTTCTAGTTGATGAAGCTTTAAATATCATTTCTAAACAGTGCAATTTTCCAGACTATATTATTAAATTAACTAAACACTTATTTGATGTATAATGGACAATATTATAAACAGACTTTTGGTACTCTGATGGGATCACCAATCTCAGGAGTAAGAGCTGATCAGCACCTTTAAAACCTCTTATTTTATACATTTATCATTTGGCAACATGGTAAACACAAATTTTATGATTTTATACATTTTAATATTAAATTTACAATGGAAACAGAAACTGATGGGAAACTTCCTTTCATTGATGCCCTTGTCACCAGGAAAATGAATAATCTTTTATCTTTTTCAATTTTCAGAAAATCTACACACACTGACAGATATTTAGAATTTTTTATCACATCATCATCATCGCTCAAACTTTTTCTGTTGCAAAAACTCTTTTCATTAAATCTATTAATCTTCTACCAGGTAAATCAAATCTCAAAGATGAAATAAATAATATAAGCAATATTTCATCATCTAATGGCTATAATAATAAAACAATACACTGAGCCTGAATTCAAACTCTAAATACTTAAAATAATAACAAAAAAAAAGAAACAACAATTAGAGTTTGTATTCCTGATATAAAAGGAACTACAGACAATATTGGACACATTTTAAGACATTACAATATAAAGACAACATATACCACTTATCAAAAAATTAATATCATTATAACCAAGCCTAAAGACTCTAAACCCTCTTGAAGGATATGGAGTTTATGAAATTCCATGTAGCATTTGTAAAGCTTTCTATATAGGTATGAGTAATCATAGCATTGCTAGAAAAGTTGAACATATTAATATAATTAAAAAATACTTATCATCATCAGCATTATCTCTCCATGCTATAGATACAGGTCATGTATTGATTTTTTCTAATACAAGACTACTATTCAGATGTGACACTCTCCAACAATGTCATATAAGAAAAGCCATTGAGATCTTTAAAAGGCTAGATTGTATCAACAAATATGATGATACATGCAAATTACCTTCTATTTGGATTTTTTTTTTAAAAACTCATTAATCTAAATGATTTCTCATAATTATTATTTCTATTTTCTATTAATAAAATGTTCATTATTGTTAAATATTAATGTTTACAGCATTTCTACAATTATTTTATATCTGTTACCTAGTTAATGATTAGTGTGACCTGGTTGAAACATTGATTTATATATATATTTTCAACAAATTGTACCCTGATAGTACTTCATATATATCTGCAGCTTGTGAAAATCTTTGATTTAATATATATATATTGTGCCGGTCAAAATCGTGTATTCATTCAACAAGACCAATAATCCAAGCAAAAGTACCTTGAATCCAACCATGCACAAGATACATATGTCAGGACAAGGATGAATCCTAACCTATTTGCCTAAACTATTGCCTCTCTGACTAATGGATAACGTTTGTGATGATACTAGCAGTGCTTGGTTTTATTCTGTCCTAGCTGGAGGTCATGGTTCACATAGAGACTCAAAATAATAAAGGGTTTATATGAAAAATCAATGATTTAAGGGATTCTGACGATTGCAGAATGGTACAGAGGTAATTGGACATCGATTACTAATGGTTTGAACCATAATAATGATAATTCTTTCTGGCAACATTATAAAGAAGTGAATTTAAATCAAAGAAATATTTAAATAAATAGAGATAATTAACCTTAGAGATTGGGAATGATGACAAACTCAGCTCATTTAAAATAACAATATTATAGGAATTTATTAAGGAATTTAGTACAAAATAAGTTAAGTCTTTGTTTATACAACTTGGTTATTTTCTTTAACTCGTTTTGATGTGGCTTTGACAAACAATGTAAAGTTTGTTAATTGGTCGGCCAAAAACCAATCAGCAATAAAATATTATTAGCCCTCTTCAAGATATTACAAATAAATCTGTTTATATATATATTACAAGATGTGAAAGATGTACATTTAAAACATTATTACATTTAAAATCATTTGTATATAATAAGTGTGGGAAGCAAAATAGTTCTTAAATAAATAGTTGATAATTATACAGTCAGATTTCATTAATTACGAAATTTATTTGTGAAGGACGTGCCATCATGGCAGAGAGCGTTTCAGGCTTGCTAAATAAAGATATAAAATGATGAAGAAGGCAGTATGCTATTATAGATTACAACAAATAAATGAGGTCTGCTATGAACCTCTGGGTGGCTTTACTAAAAGAAATTCCTGATATGTACAGGTAGGTCAGAGAAATGTTGGCCCTCCAGCCAAAGCATGTCTCTGAATAATAATAATAAATGTGATGTGCTGGAATTCCCATACACATCTTAATGGCAATGCCTGAAAATGGATCCCTTGGTTTGAACTACGTCTACTTTGAGGGAGAGTAAAAGGTTGGACTGGTCAGTTAAATTTCCAAAGGTCCTAAGAGGTAATTAGCAAAGTAAAATAATAAATGAATAGTTGTAGCTATAAATACATAATGCCTTAGACATATATAGGTAGATAATGTATCACTAACAAAATTATAACTTAAATCCTGATTAAAATAATCGGCTCCCTGACATGAAAGGAAGTCCTCGAAGCCTTAGGCCAACAATGAGTGAATTATAAATTATATTATAAAAAGAAAGGCAAGAATTAAAACTAAAATATAAATTGTTTTCCACACTTTTATTAATAAGTTATTAAATAGTTTATCAAAGATTACAAAATAAGACTGTCTTTTAATTAACATAGACGGGCATTGAATATCAAACTCACTTCTGATGAAGTTTGACAATATAAAGCATAATAAATTATACATCGAATTTTTTTACTATTTTTGACAAATAAAATATATATGTATGAAACATATATTGACAAAACGCTATAATAGATTTTACTTAATTGATTGACTAAAATTCTTTATTCTTTCAGAAATAATTATAGGGCTATTTTAAATTGGAGGTAATAGTAAGATACTTTTAAAATAATTTTAATCATAAATAAATTTAAAATGAATTTATAATATAAAAGATACAAAACTAAATGAGCTTTTCTATTAATTAATTTAAGGGAAATAAATCTCCTGTAATGATTTGTAAGTAAAAAAAATAAGAGGGAGAGGATTTAAAGTTAATAGCTCAGTGCATTTTGTACTTGGCAATTTCAGTAAATCAAATATTCTAAATAAACCAACAAAAATTAATTTAATTTGCCACAAAAGACTCATTTTCAACCTAGCCGTATAAACATCACACAGATATATAATATATAAATTAGTATTGATTTGGAAAACAAGTAAAATGGAATCAATGGCTTGTGGCAAATTGGACGTTACCTCAGAATCAATCAGTAGGCATTCCATGGCTTGAAACAGGCAGTTAATACAGTCAGATCATTTTAGGCTTCCTTGACACAGACAATCTCTGGCTAGATGTTTAAAGCACTGGAAAGGCATGGATGGGCTGGTGGGACAGAGCTCTGGAAAGCAAGGGTCGATCTTTTTAGCCAGTCATTCTTTAATCACGATGTACTAAATCTAAACTACTCTCTTCAGTGAACTCTTCAAATAAAACTCAATCAATAATCCTTATCAATCTACAGTGACAACTGCCAATTGCAATCACTCTAACTGTTTTTCTGAGGTTGGTGCCTGCTTTGGAGGGAAAATCTATAATTCTGCATGAACATGCCCCAAGGGTTGATTTGCTAATTAAAAAAAAACCAACAAGCATATTAAGTTTATCAGTCATTGTACTAACAAAATCTATTTAATTAAGGTTTAGATTAACAAAAATGTAGATTTTATTCAGAAAAATTTTAGGAATTTGGTACAATGACTTTCAAACATATTTGACATAAACTTAAGCAGAAATTTACAAAACATTTCTTACAAATATTACATTGTTGAAATAATTGACTCTCTAATGTACATTGATTAAAAGATAAATATAAAATGTTACCAACTGATTAATTGAAGAAAAATAAACTTTAATAAAGCATTTGAAATATTTGTAACATTTTATAGATATCTAGGATTCAATTCAATTTAATAAAATAAACACAATATACATTTTTACAAATATAAAATAAATAAACTAATATAAAAAGGTTAGTATAAAATAAGATTAATGAAATATAAAAGATTATGATATTGCTTAAAATATACTACCACCTACTATGAGATGGGTGTCAGTTAATAAAGATTGGGTTCAAACCCAGACTAGTGCTGATGACATGGGCACTAGGTGAAGCAGAAATATGTACTATATTTCCAGCTTCAATATATAATGATACAGATGCAGTGAAAGAGAATAGTCTGATATTTTTATATTGGTAGTTAGTTAGGATATTTTTATCAGAGGAATGGACTTTTTTAGATATGAGATCTAATTGATTACATGTTTTCTAGCAAAATACTCAATTATGTATAAAATTAAACATTAAATACTGTCTAATGCTATACTAGTAATAATACATCAAATAGAAAATCGTATAACATTAATTGTTAGTTAAAAAAATATAATTTTATGTCACCCATTAATAGATTGGTTTATAAAAATATTTATTGACTTGTATGAAAGTTTCTTAAAAAAAGAACCTTTATTTAAATTCATTATTAAATAATTCACAGAACAGTTAATTGATAGTAGCTGTATTCATGATATAGTTTAAATGATTTATTGGAATTGTCCTAAAATTTATATACATTAAAGTAAATTAACTTTAAATTAAAGAATTAAAATTCATAAGAATAGAGTTAAAAATAATATCATAACTCAGCTTTGTATATTTATAAACTGAATACAGTTCATAAAACCTGATAATGCAGAGGTTATCTTTTATGAAAAAAATAAATTAAAAAGAATAACTCAAAAACATTTTGATAATAACTGTTTTTGTTTTGTATATATATATACACGCTGTTTGTATCTAGTTGAATTTCATTTAAGAAGTCTATTTGCTAATAAATGAAACCATGATCATGAGATAATTTTAGTAAAAGTTTGTTTTTAGCTAGTATTTTAAAGTTATATAATTTATTTTTTCAATTATATATACACATATTGTATGTCTGTTTTTAGTATAATGTTTATTATTCCTCTAGTTGTTGTACTGTGGATATAAATTATTCTTATCTTGATAAAAGATTTCGTAATAGTAGATTAAACACTATACATGTATATAACTTGGTTAAAAATATATTCAAATTTTAAAATTAAAAAATTTACAATCATTGTAAATTGGTCTATATTTTCTGGTGTGAAGACTCGTGTATAGTGACAAAGTGTTGTTTTATTTTTTTTATACTAGTGGATAATTATGATATGTGATCTGATAAATATAATATGGATTAAAGAATTCTCCAAGTATCTTCTGTAAATAGCATGCAAATCTGTGAAACTTTGTGTGTTATTTATGAAAGGCACTTGGAGAATTCTGTGCTCCAAATATATACATTTAATAAAAAAAAGAAATGAGGAGATAATATCATTTTGCTTCAACAAAAAACTCCAACAAAAGTGTTATTATAGATTAATGAGAAAACTGTTTTGCCTCAGGAATTGTCAATTAGTAGTAATTGATAGTTTCTTTGTAATATCAAAGGTTAAAGGTTGCTTCTATTTACATGGATATTATCTTCTCATTTCTATTCTGTTATAATAACAACCCATGGAAACATTTAATTCATGTGTGTATATATATATTACATTGTAAAGCTTTTAATATTATATATACAAAAAGAAATAAGTAAATAGATAAATAGGAAGATAGATATATCTAGCTAATTTTATCTAGAAAATAAAACTAGAAAAAAAATCTTAAACTTTCCATCACCCAGCATTTGATTAGTTTAGAAAATATTTATTTTGCATCATTTATGTTAAGAAAAATTCTATTTAAGAACTAATTCATTAACCCATGTACCTACCTATATGTCTGCATGACTACCTGTCTATCTTTATATCTATTTATTCTATTATCTATTCATTTATCAATTTATCTATTGATATATATATACTTTTTTAATCTTTTAAAAATGCATTTCCATAGGTAATAGATATTATGTTAGTACTCTCATGCAAAGGGACATAAATTATTGATAACTTGTTCCTTATTTTAGTCTCCTTTCTCATTGGAAAATCAGTTAACAAATTTCTTATCAACTTTATTCTGATTAGTTATAATATTGATAAAGACCAAAAAATATGCATTTACTATTATTTTAGAAATTATCACAGAAGCCATGAGGCAGGTACATAAGACCCCATTGAAACATTGGCTAATAACTTCTTTACAGAATTATATTATAACAATGAATCAGTCTTTTTAAAGATTTGTTAATTTTATTTTGTATGATCTATGAAAATTTTCATGTCAAATATTTTTACACACTGTTTCGGGAGCTTTGTTTTAAATAATAAAACTGAAAAGATCTATTGGGTTGAAATGCATATTAAAAACCATTAATATATTTCTTTTCATATCTACAGCCATCTGATTGAAAATAATACATTGTAGTTTCTAGAAAAGAAGACTGTGGTTTGTGAATGATAAGAGATGAACAATTAAAAGAGATCTTCAAATATGTATTTGTGTAAACAGTTTACAGTTATATATTAGGTTATTCCCATTATTTGGTGGAATTGTTCTATGTTTTTAAAAATAAAAGCTTTATTTGCACCTTTTAAAATATATTGAACTGTTATTAATAGCATAGAGATTAGAATGGACACACAATGTCTTGAATTGTATTATTCTCCTCCAGTGACACCTTAGTTTGGGATTTGAACTTGAAGCTTTCAGGTTTATGAATACTAGAATTAAGATGATTCTCAATATTTTTCCAAAGATCTCAGTCATTAGAAATTCTATAACCGTCTGATTTTTCTGTCCACTTCCCTTTTAATATCAAAAATAATAATGATTTCTAAACATTAGGGGTTATCATTCTGGATTAACTTATAGTTAAACTGCTAAACATCACATGATCACCATCTCTATATTAGCACATAATTGGTGTAAACAAAGGCAAAACTCTCCATACAGTAGTGCCACCATGTGTCAAACAGAGTAATCAATGGATGCCAGAAGGTTTGTGCATTAAATCCTAAGATCTAGGTGCAATGCTCTCAGATCCAAGGCTCCTCACTGATGATGGCCACAAGCCAGAAACTAGTCTGGGGATATTGGATGAGTAGGCACTAGAGAGGGATTTTATGCACAAGCCTTCTGGCATCCATTGATTACTTTGTTTGGCACAGGGTGGCACTACTGTATGGAGAGTTTTCCCTTTGTTTATAACTTATAGTTACTGATTCATTTCTGTTCTAGATTGTCATTGGTCATGCTATCAACATTTCAAAAAGAGGATGGCAATAGCATCTAAAGCATTAAAATTTTGGGATTCTATATGTGTTACTATTAATTGTTGAAGGTATTTGGCAAAGTATAAATAAAGGTTGATTTAAAAAAAAAAAAAACAATTCAAATTACTGGATGGAAATAATCTATCATATAACTACAAGTAAAATGCCTTCACCTTTAACCTTTAAACAAAGATTATGTAAACAGTTTTAGGATATATCTGACCTTTATTAAAGTTTATATTTATGGTTAAAATAATATGAGTAACAATAATTTATTTGCTTATTGTTGTGAATTATTTATTGGAAAAATATATTCGTGGTGTAAATTAATAACCATTAAGCATCACATGATCACCATCTCTTATACTAGCACATAATTGTTTATAAACAAGGCAAAACTCTCTATAGTCTATACAGTAGTGCCACAAGCCTTCCGGCATCCATTGATTACTCAGGTTGGCACTTGGTGGCACTACTGTATAGAGAGTTTTGCCTTGTATTTTCATATAATAAATATGATGTAGCTAGAATTGTATGGAAGAGAGTTGCAGTAGCAGGGTTAACATATGGTAATGATACATTATGTGTTAGTAAAAGGATTTTAGATTATTTAGAGAAAGTACAAAGGGAAGTAGGAAGACATGCATTAAATGCAGAGATGTGGACAGCAAAGGAGGCAATTCAAGGAGAAATGGGATGGTCAAGTTTCTATATGAGAGATGCAAAAAGTAAAATGAAAATGTTTGGTAGGTTGCAGTTTATGGATAGTAAAAGAATAGCCAAAATAGTGTTTAATTGGGTTATGAGTAAAGGGCGGGTAACAAGATGGGTGAGAAAGGTAATGCGGTATGCAAAAGATTTGGATAAAGAATTTATATCGGTATACTTGTATAAAAGGTGGGATGATTGTGTTAGGAGGATTGTTGAGTGTTGTAGTGGTAAGGAATGGGATAAAAGAATAGAAGCATTAATAAAAAATAGGAAGTTGGAGAGATGGAGAAGTAGTATGGAGGGTAAGAAGAGTTTAAATATATATAGAAGTAAACGGAATATTGGAAGCGAGTTAATTTATGATAATAGTAAGGAAAGTAGTTTATTGTTTAAGGCTCGAACGGGATCTTTAGCAACAAGAGAATATACATGTAAATGGAAAACTATGGGTGATTTAGCGTGCAAATTGTGTAAGGAAGGTATAGAAAATATTAGGCATCTGTTGATTGAATGTAAATGCTTGAAAGCAGAAAGGGTACAGATAATGAAATTATGGGAGAATAGGTATGAACAAAGTGACAATACAGAAAGTGAGTTAGTAGTTTTTATGCTGGGTTTGCGAAAAGATAAGGGGGATTTAGATTTAAAGGCCATAAAGTTGACAAAGATTATGTTGTGGAAATGGGATGGGGCAGAATATGGGAAGACTTAGAGTGGGGAATGGAAAATAAAGTGACTAACAGGTTTATCTGGGCATAGTTGCTGAGATATTCTTGACTTCGTTTAAGGAGAAGCCAAATACATAACATCACATCACCTTGTTTGTAAATTAATGTATATATATATTACGTATATATAAAGGTATGTATGTTAAACAAGACTTGATTAGCGACTTCTATAATAATTCAGTCTGACTGTTTTAATGCGTTGCAATTGTAGATCTTCAATAATAAATAAATAGAATGGCTTTACTGCTAGGGAATTTATAAGAAGTTCGAGCACCGCAAATGCCCGAGCTGGAATCGACCCGAGGACTTTAAGTTCCAGAGTCTGATAGTCTGTCATGCAGGGCAAAGTTTCCGTAATATTACAGAACGATTGGCTATACAAAAACGTAATATATATTGCGCTTTCTAATGTATTTACTTTATTTAAATAATAACAACAACAAAAAACTATCTTACCAATTCAGTAAAACAACTTTTTCTTCTTTCCTTTTATTTTGAAATTATAAAATGATAACAAATATGTAGAGTTTCAAATATAATGTTTTTAATTTTCATATATATATATTTTTAATCCGAGAGTAAAATCTACGTCTTTAAGTATAAGAATTTTAAAATTTTATTCAAATTGTATGTTTAGAAATAAAACGTTTCCAAACTATCAATTATGTTTTGCTACTTCAAGTTTAAAATTCGAAAGTGATTATTTTATTTTATTACTTTCTTTTTCTTTTTTAAATAATAATTATTATTTTTTAATTATTATATAAAATATTTATTGTTGTTGAATGAATAGATAGATATTAGTTGCATATAAAACGCATTTTTGCGATTTCCACCATGATATATATACATTCTGCTAATTCAAAAAGTGTTTTTTTTCCCCCATAGGTCAAAGCATCGACCGGGAAGCGAACCCACAACAACTGTCTGCAAGCACCTGCTTACAAGGCGCTGCGCTGACCTCTCGGCTACCAACGCTTGACCGCTTCAGCATTTAGGAAAGTATTTGCAAATCACATACGATATATTAAAAAAAAAAGACTGCGATTATAGACCCCATTTAATTATAAATCTTTTTAAATAAAGCTACGTTCTAATTAATACTGAAAGCATTTAAAAAATATTAATGAAAATATCACATAGCTTTTCCAGTTTACTCCTTACATTGGATTGGCTAACTTTTGCGAGCAGAAAAATTAGTTTAAACTATATTAAAAAATAAATCATAAAAAAAAATATTTAGTTCTTTTTTAATAATGGTCTTAAGGTTATAGCCTTAATATATATTACTTTAGTTCTTTTTTTGTAATCCATACTCTAGGATATATGCCATTAATTACATTTTTGTATATTAAACAAGGCAAAACTCACCATACAGTAGTGCCACCCTGTGCCAACCAGAGTAATCAATGAATGCCAGAAGGTTTGTGTATAAAATCCCTATCTAGTGCCTACCCATCCAATATCCCCAGACTAGTTTCTGGCTTGTAGCCTTTGTCAGTGAGGAGCCTTGGATCTGAGAGCAATGCACCTAGATCTTAGGATCTAGTGCAACCCTCCTGCAGCCACTTTTTATCTCTACTTAACTACAAAACTATGAGAATGAAATCAAAAACACAATATTTTCAGTCTAAGCTCAATAGCTTATATAGTCATATGGGTCTGAACTCAGTTCAGCACCCATACATTTTTGTGTCTTTGGCTCTTTAACAACCATAGCCACCACTACCCTATTAGATAGGAATTTTATGGTGGTTGGCACAGGGTGACACTACTGTATGGAGAGTTTTGCCTTGTTTAATAACAATTATGTGCTAGTATAAGAGATAGTGATCATGTGATTTTTGTATATTTGTCAAAAATCAATCATTTAATATAATATAGTGTTCTATCATTCTTGACATCACACTGTTAGTGATATCAGATGAAATGATTATAGAAAAATATCTTACATTTATTTCTGATTCCATTGTTATCTGGAAAATGAAATACATGCATATTTATAAAAATTGTTTAATGAAAATACTGTAACACAATCTTAATGAATATAGAATTTCAAAATTAAATTATATATAAATTTTAGAATGATTGATTAATGTTAAATTTTATACAATGTGACATCTATTTGCAGCAACCATAAGAACATTACTGTCATTATTGGTAACTCTAGTAAGCAGTAATATAGTGTTTCAAAACTAAAACTTGTTTACATTAAATTCTGTGTTGTTATGATTTTAGTAGAACATGAAATTAATCAGAAATTAGATTACCCTAACATTATTCATGATCTTGCCAATATCAATTAATGTTTTCATGAAAGTTTGTGATGATGGTATTCTAGTTGTATTTTTATATTGGATTATTTCCATCATCTAATATGTGTATTAAATGTCTTTAGAAAAATTTAATTTTATTTAAATATTCCAAAATACATTTATCTTTTAGTAATAGCACATCAAACAAGTTAGTTTATGCACATTTCAAGAAGTATTATTCTCCCCTTTTCTTCAGGGGTTGCTGGTCTGACCAATGACAGTACTAGCATGGGATTCGAACCTGGATGGCAGAATGGCTCAGTTGGTTAAAGCATTACCTTAAAATTCAATACTCAAAAACCTAGGTTCGAATCCCATGCTAGTACTGTCACCAATCAGGCCAGCAACACCTAAAGAAGAGAGGAGAATAATACCTCTTGAAATGTTGGCATATACTAACCTGTTTGATGTGCTATTACTGACAGTTGAATGTATTTGGAATATTTAAATAAAGTTAAATTTTTCTAAAGACATTCAATACACATATTAGATGATGGAAATAGTCCAATATAAGAATACAACTAAAAGCAATTACATTTTTATTTTAAACATTTTTTAATTTTTTTAATGGTGAAAATGTAAATTAATTTATGTTAAAAGAAGACATATGTTTTAAAATATAAAAATATTATATTAATCATATTTACAGATCATTTTGCACATTCTGATGAGCTCTGTCCTTTCTTCTTTTTAATTGTTTTTCTTCTTCTGTAAAAAATATTGCTTGTGATCATTTCTCATTAACTTATGAATTTGATTAGACATATTGAAGCCTAGATTAACATAGTGGCTTTTGAGATATTATTAAAGAATTTTCAAAGAAAAAGGCCAGTAAAGTATACTATTGTATAGGGTGGAAAAATTTCTAGAGCCAGTCCTGTTCAACATTTGCTTCCAAGAGCAATTCTGTTCATTCTATTAAAGACCCATTGAATGATAGCTTGGGAAAGGATTGCTATTATAGTCTCAGATCAGTTTTTGGCCCTTGTCTTTGCCAGTGATTCATAATAATGGTGATTTAGAAATATTTCTGCATATGTATTTTTTTTTACGAAACATCACGTTTTATGCTTATATTGAACTTACTTTTTGACTCTGCTCAAAGGTTATCTAATTATATGTTTATTAATAACCATAAACAGTAGATTTCAATGTTATTATGTCTATATCCTTAGACTAATTTCTAGATTAAGAACTCCTTCAGCATTTAAAGTCAGCAGCCATCTTTACATTTTTTTATATTATTATTTCAAAAACACTAATGCAGTCTAACTTGTTTGTATAGTTACATTGATTTAATACAAAATTTGTAATTAAATACTTTGGTAATTTCAATTTTTTTTAATTGTAGATGTCTTTATCTAATATGGTGCTCATACATACATCAATAAAACATCATATACCTTTTTCTGTTTATATTCATTTTATGCTTTTAGAAGTAATAATCCAATCTATTCTGCTTTAAAGTCATCTATTGCAAATTTAATAAGCAATGGCCACCAGATGTCAGTGCTATTATGTTCTTTTTTTCAAACTCATTCAGTGAAGATCTTTGTTCCTAATGCCCTTTTAACTTTGTTATTGTCAGCACATAATAGTCTGAAATTCACAAATATACTAAGATTTCAACTCATTCCAACTCATTTGTATACTTATATAGGTGTGATGTTAGATAAAATAATTACATAGTTGAATGGTTCCAATTTTATGTTAACTGCTTTGGCTAGAATGGTATATACCAACAAAATATCACATGACACTCTCCATTTTTGAAATTTGGTTTTACAATCAGTAATTTGTTCTATTTATTTTATTCCAGAGTCATAATATTGTAAGGGTTAATGAATATTAGATACTCATTCTATCACATACTAGTATCAGGTCTATACAACTATATAGAAATGATGGTTTGGATTCAAAAAATAAAAACCCTTTTGATTTTAGAATATCATTTTAATAGTATTAAAGATTTTTAAATGTCTGTTAGATATGAAAGTGCTTTTAATCCAAAGCTTCTTCTGAAAAAGGTCATCATCTCAAAACTAATATAGCCTCAATGGCATGAATACAATAAAATTATCATCTAGAGTTTGTTAATTACTTAAACTTACACTAGATGGCTCTAAAGTAGGATAAATAGAATTCTTGATAATAAGAATAATCCTAAAGTCAGTTCTTCAGAAAGCCTAGCAATCTTTAATCTCTCAAATAGCAGCTCAATCATGAATGCAATAGTTGATATCATCTAGTTTCCATTGATTAATTAAGATTGCAATAGATGATACTGAATTAGTATAAATAGAATGATTTAATAATAATAATAATCATAAAATCAGTTGCTCAGGAAGTCTGACAATATTTAAGGACTCAAGAAGTAGCTCAACTCCATTTAATTAATCAATTAAGAATTTGCTTTTACTTTATTCACAAGTGATTAATACTCCAAAAATCTTTAGCTTTTAAGTCCTCCATTCAACCACTATATAAAAGGCATACTGATTGAAATATTTTAAAAATAAAAAACACACATGTATCAAAGTTATTAAAACAGGCAAAACTCTCTATACGTATTGCCACTCAGTGCAAGCCAGAGTAATCAATGGATGCCAGAAGGCTTGTGCATAAAGTCCCCATCTAGTGCCTACTCATCCAATATCCCCAGACTAGTTTCTGGCTTGTGGCATTCATCAGTGAGGAGCCAGAAACTAGTCTGGGGATATTGGATGAGTATGCACTAGATGAGGAACCAGAAACTAGTCTGGGAATATTGGATGAGTAGGTACTAGATGGAGATTTTATGCACAAGCCTTCTGGCATCCATTGATTACTCTGGCTTGTACTGAGTGGCAGTATGTATAGAGAGTTTTGCCTGTTTTAATAACAGTCATAATTAAGTATAAGAAATGGTGATCATGTGATGTATCAAAATTGGCATAGAAACTGTAAACTATTTAAAGGCCGAAATTCTTCCATATCTGCATTCACATCTACTGACAAAAATTAGAATTTATTTAAGCATAGACTATCTCTGTAAATAAGTTAATCTAATATTTCCAGATCTGGTAAATAGGATGGATGTTTTAGATCCAAGAGATGTATTTTCATAGCTACAAATTGTTTTTCAAAGTACTTTTGCAGTTTGTTTCAAATCTACACTTAAACATGCATTCGACTTGTACTGAGTGAAATAATTGAAACGTTTTGCCACATTATGTCATATCAGTTTTTTTATATACCTATATGTATATGTCTTTCTTTTCACTTTTGTTTCACAATTTCTTTATTTATTTATTTTTCTCATGTGCCATAGCATCAGCCAGAAAGCGAACCCGCTAACCCAGGACAACTGCTTGTAAAGCAGCCATTGCTGACCTCTCGACCACCAATGCTTGATCACAATTTCTTTATTGGAAGTAATGAATATCATCATAAGCCTTCACAAATAAATATTAGCCACAACAACAACAATAACAATAATAATAATATAGTGCCATTTGCCCACACACACAGTTGCAGGTAAGCAAAAAGTCTCCTAGTATTTTAATATTAAAAAGCTACAAAAGTGGCTTTTTTTAAATATATATATATTAAAAAATGTTCAAATCAATGGAAACCCGATTGTTTTAAGAAGTGTGAGTTTTCTAAAAAAATTAGTGAACAAAGGAAAAGATCAGCAAAATCTATATAAAGTATAATAAATCCATACTAGCATGGCAGTTAGCCAACAATTCAAACAAATATAATTGATAACATTATTTAGAGGCAAATAGATAAAAAGGGAAAAGAGTAGAAGAAAAAATAGTGAAAAAGTTAGTAAGAGTCAAAAAAAATACGAGAGTGAAGAAAAAAATAGTTAAGAAAAAAACAATACCTTATTGAAAAATTATTCACTATACAAAAAATGGCGACTGATCAGTCACTTGATCAGGAAGCTGATCCTTCTCAAAACCCAAGGAAGATGTATGCAACAATAGCCAAAATTTACCAAAATAATGTAAACCTGAGAAAAAATCCTAGATTTAGAAAAACTACATCAGACGATCCTAAAGATTTAGATTTAGTAAATCAGAATGAAATTGAGCCCCCCCCCCCAACATGCACACAATGGAAGATGAAATGCTTGAACAGAGGTTCAATAACATGATACCTTTGCAATATTCAAAAGATTTTTTACTGAGAAATCAATAGTGTTGGTTGTAAGAAACAATCACCGCACTCTCTACCATTTTCCCAAGGCACTCCTAATTGAAGCACTAAATAAAAATAACTTACTGGAGACAGTATAATGCATAGGTGACCATCCTAATGGCAGATATGTAGTAGTTGAGTTTTATGAAGCTACACAAAGGGAATAATTTTAAAATTATATTAAAACTCTAGGAAATTTTGCCATAGTACGAGTTGATGAAAGCAGATACAAGAATATCACCAGTGTTAAAAAATGCCTACTTCAGATATAACTTGGATGATTTCCAAAGAATGATGAACACCTTCAGAAAGGTTATTTTTTTCCAATGAATATACCTTAAAGGGTACTTTGATATTAGAGCTGCAACGTAGGGGAAATAGGAGATCTTTTCACACCCACAATAAATGTGTAATGTCACAATGACATCAAATTGAAAGGAAATAAACCCTGCGAGTATACATGTGGAAATGTGTTTTTATCTTTATCAATGTGATCTTTTTTTTGTAATACTTCAACATTTTCAGTTATTGTCCAGATTTCTTTCTGCCATACTTAACAATATAAAAGAAATTGTTCCACCAGGATAAAAATCTAATAAAAGTCTCATAATTATTATGTATTTTTTTGTGGTTTTTGTTCTTTTTTTTGGTTTAAGTTGTTTATAAAAAAATATATTTATTAGCACTTTTGCTGAAAATCCCAGCATATTCTGCAATCATGTGCTACATTTTCAGAGGGAAATTTTTTAGTAGAGATCTCATTTTCTGTGTTAATATTAAATGTTTTGTTTCAAGGTGACAATTCCTGTTATATATTACATGGTAAATATTGTATGAGTATACTTAATGTGTTTTTATAAATATTATTTAAAAACCAAAATCATTTACTGTTTGTTTAGTAACAATTTTTTTTGTGTGTAATGGCATCATTTCATTAAAATCACAAATCACATTTATTTTTTTGATTGGGAATGTCATTCTTAAAAATTGTTAGTATGAAAGTTGTATGCATAGTTAATGTCTTTTTTTATAAATATTATTTAAAAACCAAAATCATTTACTGTTTGTTTAGTACTTATTTAAACTAACAATTTTTTTGTGTAATGCCATCATTTCATTAAGATCGCAAATCACTTTTTTTTTCCAAATGTTGTTCTTAAAAGTTGTTAGTATCCAAGTCATACATATTTGAATCTCTTGTTCAAAATTATACATTTCTTATTTAAAATGATAAATATGTTTATTACATTTTTACTTTTATTTATTTTTAGTCCTGCAACATGGAGCATGTATTAGTTCTACTGTGCCTGTTCACATTCATAACAACCTCCTGATAATTTTGTAAATGCTGCCAAAATACCATGTACAAGATCTGTGGACACATTTTTTTGCCAAAAAATTCATATTCAAGATCCGTATACACATTTTGATCAGATCTCAGGAATACAAAATTATCAGCAGATTGATACAAATGTGAAAAGGCACAGTAGGTCTAATACATAATCTGTGTTGCAGCTCTAATACCAAAGTACTCCTTAAAGAAACATAACCACTCATATTTACAAATAGTTTTCAATATAAGATAAAGTTACATAAAGAAATAGACCCAGAAAACATTCCAACACATGTAATAGACCAAGATGCCATGCTATGCTTATATATCCAAGGTTTAAAGCCACATTGTTTCATCTGTGGCAAAAGAGGCCACATAACAACACAAAACAAAGAAGTAAATCTAGTGGAAAAGAATAACTATCCCTCACAAAAATTAGAAGAGAATCTAGATGTCACACACAAATCCAGGCAGCAGGAAAATATAAACTCCCCTCCCACTCAAGGCAATAAAATTGACAATTAAAACAAATAAAAATGAAACTACAGACCACCCCCAAACACATCAATGGATTTGACAATTAAAACAAACATGAATGAGGAAGATGAAAACCTCAACACCTGACAAAAACACAGATAATTCAATGGCAAATGAAACTGCTTACTTACAAAAAGAAACAAAAGAACTGTCAAACAGAGATAATAATCAAGCAGAGCACATAATTATAAACAAAATGACAACTGAAATAATGGATACCATCACACAGTGCTTTCCAGTAATTGAAAACACATCTCTGGAAAGCAAAAGAAAACAAGAAAAAATAAGATAAAAACAAATGCTCTCTGTAATGCTTTTAACTGATATTATAGTTACATGACCCGAGTTGTAAATATTTTACGTTTTGGCTTTTTTTTTTCAAATTAGTTACGTGACCAGAGTTCTAAATTTTTTGCATTTTCACATACTTTTTTATCATTTAGATTGGTCATTTTTGAAATTCAAAATAGTGGAGATTGCATACTAAATTAGCACCCAAACTTCTATATATAACTGTGATTTTTTTTAAATTGTAAAATCAATATCATTTATGTTTTTGCTAATGTCTTTATTTATATATTTTAAGTTGTTGTGGTTGAATAAAAGTCTTAAGTATGCTTAAAGTTATTTCATATAGGAAAAATGGAATGGTTTAATGATAATGTGGCTGCATTTAATAAAAGTATATATATTAATCATTAAAGTGAGTTTAAAATATACATCTGGGCTAAGAAATAATACAATAATTTTTAGTTAATGTATGATTAGTAATAATCATCAACATATTTGTTTACAAAGAATAGTGTCAAAGGGGTGAGTGCAAAATTTTGACACTTGTAGATCAAATTGGGATCATTTAAACTTAAATAATTGTTAAAGAGGTTAATTTATTTTAATTAACTAATACATCCATAAGATTTTTTTTAAAAAAGACATCAATGTATTACTATTTTTTGTAAGATCATTTAAAATCATAGAATCATGTTCAGAGTTAGCATTCACATTGTTGCATTAAGACTCATCAAGAGTGAATGGCCACATAATATAGAGAAAAAAACACACAAAAAGTGCCTAAGTCAATACATACATTTTACTTGAATTGATATGAATTTAAAAATCCCAAGTTAATTTAAATAAATTGATTCAAAAAACATGTTTTAAAAAGTCTGACAATGAATAACAAGTGATTTCTAAACAAGGGCCTTATGATATATTAACCATTTTTTTCATAAAGGTAACATCATAGCATTGATAAAAATATACATAAAAGCAATAAAAACAAATGATAATAAACTTGAATAATATAAAGGATGATTTAAGTGGTTGACAATTTGCATAAGAGCATTAGTTCAGCTTTGAATCCTAGTTTTCTCTGATGAAGGCAAAATTTATAAATTGATCTGAGAATATTAAAGCACTATACTATCTGATAGTCAATGATTATTCAAAGTTAGAACATATCACTCTAGAATAAAGTAAAATGAATTGCTCTGGAAACACTCCAAATACATTTTTTTAAAAATAAAAAAAAAATGAAAAATCATATTTGAAATATAACTTTTTTTTTTGCATGTTTGTTAAACTTTTATTATTAGATTTTATACAATAAAAGTATAATAACATTTTGAACATTGGATTAAGAAAAAGATTATTCTATGTTGATTTCCTAACATATGCTGAGAACCCCTCTAATCCCAATACTTTTAAATAACATGAAGGATAAGTTATCTCAAGATCAACCCCCCCTAGGTAATGTATAAAATTGGATGTAGCAATGCAAATATTACTCCGAGAGTTGTACAGCTTAAGTATTTATATAGATGTGCAAAAAATGATTCTGAATTTAAATTGGTTTTTCTAGAGCATTAGCAGGAGTCTGGCCATATCTTTGATCCAGTAAAGGTCAACATTGTATGTATTGAACATGACAACAGAAAGTGAAAGGTCAAAGAGGTATTATTTATTTCTAATAATCCCCACAGAATCAACAAAAAGGAAAATAGTGTGCAGTTGTCTAAAAAGTGGAATATTTAAATTAGCAATTTACATAATTTGTTTTAATTAAATTCCGCAACACATTCTGCCATGCATGGGTGCTATGATTCTGGCTTTATGGGCTGAAAACATGCTTAGCATGTGTTAAAAAATCAGAATAAAATAATCTTTTTTTAATCAAACATTCAAACCGTTTGTATAATTTTATTACAATTAGCATAAGAAAAGGTAAAAAAATTGTTTTGAATAAAAGAAATAATTAAGCTCTAGTTGTAATTAATTATCAATTGAATGATAGAGAACTAACATATATTTAATAAATCTCAGACTGAATGGTATAAAAATAATATATATTTGATAAATCTCAAACATGATGAATTTAAAATCCTTATATCATAATGTGAATGGGTATACAATTATTACATACTTTCTGATGATTGTGGTAGAATAAGGCATGTTATAATACCATATATCTTGTAATTTATATGAATCAAATATCAAAGAATGATGAGTCGTAATGCTTAAACTTATACAAACATGAATAATTAGTTTATGAAGATTATATAAACACAAATATGAATGAGCAAAATGAAAGATTTGAAAGTATTAAAAAGAGCACTCCAATGTTATATGAAGCATAACAAATAACTATAATAATATATTACATCCAAAGAATTTACATATGATTTGAATGATAGCTTGAATATATATTAAAAGTCCCCAAAGAATAACCATTGTAATTATCATTGACAAATTGTAATGTAATTAATTTTCATATATAATCAAGTACTATATAAAAAATATCAATATTAAAATAGCAAGATTATTAATTAATTATCTTGAACATATTATGATTTTTAAGACATAAATACTAGGCATTTTGTAGTTTCAATATTAAGCAAAGTGTTTTAATAAAATTATTATTTAATGTTATATAAAATTATTTCTTCTCAAATAAAATCAGTTGTACACAAGCTATATATCCAGAAACCCTGTTAGCCAAGTTACATTCCCTTTCTCTAAGATCATTATATAAACAAATAAAAGATCACCTCATTCCATCACATGACTCCAATTTGCATATCATTGCTATAGCAACATAATCTTTCACCATCTCTATACCATGCTGTAAGTTTTCCCACAAAGAAAAATGAAAGCTAGATGATAGTAGCACTATTGCTTTTTAAATTTCTATTCTGTGCTATCTGATCCAATATTCACAGATCAGTTTCAAACTTATGACATTCACCAGTGAGGAACCTTGGAGTTTGGATCAGTGCATTAAACCTTTAGGATTTAAGGCATCCTTCTTTAGGATCTAATCATCCTTCTTCCAGCACTTATCATTTACCTTACTGTCATAGTATCAAGCTATCAGCCAAAAGTAAAAATCATATAAATGATTTCAATCTAAGGCAACTTCCTTGCATATACATAGATCTGAAACCAATTCAGTTTCTATATATTACAGCATTTTTAACTTTTTAATAGCCATAGACACTTCTCTTATATAGCCAGAATTTCACACAAACCAATAAAATATCACTTTACTCTATCACATGACTCCAGCTTACATATTACTGTTATAGTAGCATAATAATCTAAGTTCCAAAGCTCTCAATGATGAAAGTCATAAGTCTGAAACTAATATTGGGGACATTGAATAGAGCAACAGAAGATAAGGAATTAATAAGAACTCATCTGAAATCCATTATTACTTACAAAAATTATATTAAGTGGCATAGAGATGGTAAAAAATTACACTTTATAACAGCAATATGTAAGATAGTTATATGACAGAGTCAGTTGACATTTATTAATTCATTCCAAATCCTGGCAACAGAATATAAATGCCTATAGTTTTAAAAAATAAAGGACAGCATAATATTTAGAAACAACTGTTCTCAGATCAGCATAGCTAGGGAAGCAAATTGGCTGAGGTTGAAAAGATTTGTCTTATTTGTTTGGACTAACAGCTTCATAGTATAATAGAGAAATGGTAGGTTCTGGAAAAAGAGTGCATTACAACTTAAATTTCCAGGTGCACTAGGCCAACATCCAAAGCTTCTCACTGATAAAAGCCATAAGCTTGAAACTAGTCTGGGATTTTTGGAACAAACAACATAATATAGGGGTTTAGTAAACAGTATCATCTGGCATCTATTATTATGTATTAAGGCTTGCAGTAAGTGACATAGAGATGGAGAAAAATTATGCTTTTATAAGATCACCATAGATCACAATAAACTTGTATAATTCTTACTCTTTTATTACCCACTTATTTTTCCAGCACTATCTTTTCTTCTCCCATTTTAATAATAGTTGCTTTGTTAGTTTCACCATCCTATCATCATATTCCTCATTTTCATTGTAAAGACCTAAATAAAAAAACTCTCTCCCTCTTTCACTCCCTTTATCTTTAAATTTTTTCCACTTGCCTACAATTTATCCTGATTCACTTTCATCAGTTTACACTACAAAAAATAATTGTTCCTCTCTTTTCCATCTCCAGATAAATTACATTTACAATATATAAATTCTTATTCCATTTTTGTTACATTCCCTAGAAGCCAAAGCTCTTGTCATCATATATATTCTTTCAGAATTTATATGCTTTTCATTCTTATATAATTCTAAAATGTTTTATATGTATATATTGTACCTACTGAAATTGGAGATGTATTTTAGTATGTGGTAAGATGTCAATCATATTTTTCTTTCTTTTTTGTTTGATTTTTGGATGATGAATATTTTAACTTATGAAGTATTAACAGTATTGCTATAACAATAATAATATAAAATATTGCATTATGAGATTATAAATTGACTTTATTCATTTTTTTTAAAAAAAAATGTCAATAATAAACTATGTGATTTGGATAAAAAAAAATTTTTTTTGTTATATGTTTCATTTTTGTTACTGCATTCATGATAGCAAATTATAAATAATACAAATAAATGTTTAATATTTTAAATATGTTTATGCTTTTTATTTGTATAATATTATACTGGGAGATATGTATAAAAATATATTTCCAATATAATATATTGAAAATATAGTGTAAATTGTTTATTTGTTGTTGAAATAAAAAATAATATTGGTATTTTAAAAACAAAAATTTTGGTGTATGTAATATTTCTAAAATATTTATTTCTATTAGCTGAATAATACAATTTTTATTAGAAGAATGTTACTGGAAATAGCTTAATAAGTGAATATAAATGATCACTATAGTTAGTCTGATGTCAATAAGAAAACTTATAAATAGGATGGAAATTTTTCAACTAAAAAAACTTTTCTCTCTTGTTTTTGCTTTAAACTGAAGCACATATAATTTCTTTGCATGCTTTTTTTTTAATTATCCTAAATACATATAATTAACAAAACAAAATGGAAGAGTAAGAAAGAATATTAGCTGCCCTATAGATCGGGGCAGCTTATTGATGAAATTTTATGACAAAATGACAACTTTATTATAAAAAGAAAAATTACTGAATTGCTTCATTATATTGTAAACCATCAGAATATTTTATCTTTTAAAATGTATGTTAAGTATATTTTAAAGATGGAATACAAGCAGCAGAAAGTATATAACAGTCATATATTTTCTTGCCTGTGTGATTTTATTAAATGGATTGATCAAATTTTTCTGATATATGAAGCTGTTTAATTTCCATCATATCACCCTAGATAAAAGATAGCATTTAATGATTCATATTGGATGAATTTGATATATATAAAAAATATCAAAATTGATGAGTTCTGGTTCAGCACAAAATATATATTGGAGATCATTTATCTTTTCCACATGTATGTGGTCATGTGTATCAGTTGTATACGATAGATTGGATAGCTGTAGGGAGTTTGAAACTCTGACTTCAAATCCCTTCTAAATTAATTATTTTATATAATAGTATATATTCTTTTCATACAGTTATGTAATTTTAACAAACTTGTAATAAGTTAATCTAAAAAGGTAAATCAAATTATAAGAAAGTCTTAAACATTGACATGGTTAAATATGTAAATTAGACACAGTATGTAAATTAAGTGATTAGATGTTTTATTTTTTTGATAATGGGACATAGAAATCTTTTTTTACTGATGAAATGAGGGATCCTTTGCAATAGTTAAAGCCTCTTTACATTTTATTTTTCTATCAACCCTCTCAGCACATATTGTTTTTATATTGGAGGATGAAAAACTGCAATCTATAGTAAACTCATGATTTAAAAAACTCTATCTGTATTCATGATTTAGTTTAGCTTTGTTATATAAATGCACGTGCTGGGTAATTATCATTTGATCTGTTTGTGCAAGATTCATTGTAATACACAGAACTACAGGATGGGGCTGGGCATGAAACTTTGTATACAACTTGAGAAGCTTGTTCAACAAGCATGTTGTTAAGTTAGGGGGTGATCTGAAGCTAACTTGTGAACAACATTGTACCAAAACATTTGGTCCCTACAGCAAACAACATCTACATGAGACAGATAGATGATGTGTTTGTAATTGGTTTGGATGATCAGATTAACAATATATAGTTAGAAGTTAATAAAGCATCACTTCTAGAATGAACCATTGAAAATGATATATATCATGGAATAAATTTTCTGTATATATATCTCAAAAAAAAAAAACTAAAAGAGAGCTGGCCTTTAAAATAAATGTGAAACTGATCCAAATAAGAGGAGCCATTCATCCCAGATCTACAGTTCTATTTGAACATAACTTATAAATTTTTTTACCTGGAAACAAAAATTTATGCAAGTACAAGGCTGACAGAAAGAGCAATATTGAATCTTACACTAAGGATTTAACAGGTCTTGAATATAACTATAACACACTTATAAAAAACAGCTGAAAAATTTTAAGCTAATATTAACAAAGTTGCAAACAATAATACTGCAGTCAAGGCATAGATAAGCCTGCCCTACTTCCCTTGGATTGGAAAAAAACTTCCAAAAATTTGTGTATACACATACAGAGTTAGCTTCAGATACCCTCTTTCACTTAATAACCTAAACAACACAAAATACAGGATACCTGGATAACATACTACTTAAATCATATACATAATTTTACGCCCTGCCCCATCCTATAGTTCTGTGTAGTATTGTGAATCTTATGCTAAAAGATCAATAAGAATTTCCCAACACATATATTTATATAACATAGCTAAACTAAATCATGATTCCAGGTCCATTCTTTTAAATCATGATCTTATTAAAGTCACATCTTTCACCTCCTATATAAGAATATTTGCTAAGAGGGATGATAAGAAAAGGAAATTGCAAGGGATCCTCATTCCATCAATAAAAAAGATTTCTGTGTTACATTTATTGAAAAAAATGGAATATCTAATCACTTAATTTATATACTGACTAATTTACATGTTGGATACCATGCAAATATAAAGGCATAATTTAACTGCATATTTTTGTTCAGCACTATGATTCTAGCAGTGATCTGCTGAAAGTTGGCTCAGTCATTTAAGATTTTCTTATAGTTTGATTTATTTTTTCAAATTAACTTGAACATTACAAGTTTGTTAAAATTAATTATTTTATGCAAATGATTGTTTTACATGTATTGTTAATTTGACAAAAAAGGTTTGATATTAGCAGCACATGGGAGTTTAATCACTTCATACATTTATGTATGTGTGTATATGCATGCATATAATAAAAATGATCAATTAAATTACAAAGAAATGTCTAAATAGATGTTTATAACCATCAAATTTAATGAAAGGCATAGTAATCACTAACTTAACACTAATTCATTTCTTCTGCAAAAAGAAACTTTTCCAGATGCTTCTGAAACCAATCATGGATTCTACTCAATACACAGATATATGCAATTAATAATTAATTTTAAAATGTCCTCCTAGTAATTTACTTTTCTGTCTGTACAAGGATGGACTCAAACACTAGTTTCCAGATCAATATTTGGTTGAGAATAGTTTTGAAAAATCAGTTGGGCCAAATAATGGAACAGTTGCACTCAATTGGCTAACTGAGTACTTAAACATTACATGACCACCTGACAATTTATTTTTGTTAATCTGCTGGAAAAATAATGAATAAAAAAAATGGTTCTTTGATCATTACTCTGATAAGAAGTTAAATTATTGATACCTTTTTTTTCATGTGTCATAGCATCGGCCGGGAAGCGAACCCGTTAACCCGGGACAAGTGCTTGTAAGGCAGCTGTGCTGATCACTGACCACCAACGCTTGACAAATATTGATACCTTTGTGATCAAACAATCACTTGGTGATATCAAGTATGTGTTTGTCATCACACATAAACAAAAACTTATTTTGAAAAAACTTACAAATTTAGTCAAGTATTAATACTACATTGATATATGGAAACAGATATTTACAAAACTAAACATATCACAATTATATTATAAATATAGAACAATATTAAAATGATTAAAATAATAACTAGAAGAAAAAAAATAGTAAAATAATGAAGCAAATAATAAATAGACTAATATTCAGTTGGGTTATTTACTTTCCTTTAAATGATCAGCTGCACATTTCTGTCTATATTTTTTACACTTTTTAGTAGAAAAAAATTTCTTTAATGGAATGAGATTATATTAACTACATTTTCACAGACAATAACACTTTATAAAACACTTTACTTTTACATTATGTATATACTAGGTGTTCAGAAACAAATTTTATATTTATACATACTTACGTTTTTAGCAGTTTTACTATCCAATTTTTAAGTCACTTGAAGAACTTATACCCTCTCTTTATTTACAGAGAATTATTAAAAATATGACTTTAAGAGAAAAAATATATACATGAAAATTTTTGTAACTAATTTAAAAATATATAGTTATGCAATTATAGATGAGCTCCAACAAATTACTTAAATCTCCGATAAATTACTTCAATACATTTAAAAACATAAAAATTTAAAAACTTAAAAAGATTAGTCACATGGTTGTTTTTATTTTTTGAGAAATTCATAATTTTATATGTGGGTAATCATCCAGGAAATGATAAGGTTTATGCCTCAGGGTTAGTTAGATGTGCATTGAATTTATTTAAAGGAGAAAATAATATGTATACAAAAAATAAAAGGAAAACTGTATTACTTACAATAATATCAAAAAATATAATCAATTTTTAAAAAATAACTTTTATTTATTTATTTAGATAATGAGATTTTTAAAATTAACATTTAAATAAATAATATATAATTTGTTAGCAAACTTTGCAATGCATTGACTCCATCATGAAAAATGTTGTATGATGAGCCAAATATATTTATAAGTATGGTTGGTTGTTCTGAAGATCATTAGGTTGTACTAACAGTTGAATTCAGTTGATGAAACTGATTTTTTTGCTCACGTGGGATGTGACTGTCATCATGCTAATTGACACAGAGCTCATAATAAATGAAATAGCTTAATAATGCAATATATTTACATTTATCAATACACGTGTAGTATCATTAATCAGTTATTTTTAGTGTCCTATTTGTCAGTTTACGACAAGATAATAATTATTAAACAATGCAAAACTCTCCATACAGTAGTGCCACCCTGTGCCAACCAGAGTAATCAATGGATGCCAGAAAGCTTGTGCATAAAATCCCTATCTAGTGCCTACTCATCCATTGATTACTCTGGTTGGCACAGGATGGCACTATCATATGGAGAGTTTTGCCTTGCTTAATAACAATTATCTGCTAGTATAAGAGATAGTGATCATGTAATATTTAGTGGTTTAAGATAATAATTAAAAAATGTACTTCCTATTTGCTCATTATAAACCTCTCATGTTTAAATTATATAAATGCTTCTAAAAACTTAAATTCAAATATAAAAACTAATTAAGACTGTTTATAATAGTTTATTACCATTAAATTCACTATTTTTATTATGATTATAATTTTGTTTTAATTAACGGACATTTTATTTTAATTAATACCTATAATTTTAGTACTTAAAATTAGTTATCTCTATCTGTCTTCAAATATACTCTATTTTTAAAACAAGTGATTTATTGAATATATATTTTGTATCAGCACAATATATTTAGTCACTTACTCAGTAATCCACTCATTATTTTATTAAATATAAAAAATATTAATAACATTGTATATATTAATTTCAATATTTATTGAAAATATAGTGTACCAGAACTTTATCGTACATGAATTTAAATATGGTAATTACCACCTTACTAAAAATAAAGTGGGGTTCTCTTTAATAACAAAAAAAGAGAAAGAAAATTTCAAATTGTATTTTTTTTTAATTATATTTAATCAATTGTTTATAATAGTAGGTAGATTTGATATATGTGTAAAACCTTGGGTAGAGATATATTAATATAATCCAAATGAAGTTATTCAAGTTTATTAAACTTTGTGAAAAGAAAAGTTATAACATTTTTTTTCCCTCTAAAAGTTAAAACAATTGCTTTTAAAGAATTTTTTTTAAATTTATGATAACATTATGTCTTTTGTTAGCAGATGAACAGATCTATAAGAAAATCAGTTATTTCTTTTGTAAGTTAAAAATTATATTAATTAAAAATGAAAGAGATTAAAAAAAATCTGAAGTAAAACTTTCGTTAGTTTGTCTACATAGGTCCGTCACATGATGAAAAGATTTTGGCTACAAAAATGAGTTTCTTTCAGTGTTCTCTCTCTTTCTGCCTGCAACTCACCTAGTGTGAAGGATCCAAAATTATCAGAAAAAAATATAATAATTTACTACCATATTTGTTATTTAAACCATTAGAAATAATTTCAAGTCAAAAAGTAACTAATGTTCCAATCGAAAAATGAAAAATAATAACATCTATAAAGGAATAGCTAATATGAATTGGTAAATTCTTCCTTCATGAATGCTGATCACCTTTATCACCAGAGATGGATGGCCTACTTCTCATAATGTCTTGGCCTGCTAAAAGAGAGAGGGATGGAATACTTGTAAAAAAAGAACTCTTATAGGCAATATTTTCAAGTGATCAGTTCTACAAACAAATTTATTATTATTATTTCACCTTCGTGTATGCTAGTTAATTTTAAAAAAATCTACAAATGAAGAAATTGGACTGCTCTTTTACTACAGTCAATCACTAGCTGTTGAACCATAGAAGCATTTGTAGTGATATTTAAGAAAAATGAATCTATAATACATACGTACCCAAGATAGTATTACTGGGAACTATGAACTTAAATAAGCTCTAAAATCAGAAGTGAGATTATATTTTGCTTATTAGTAATTTTTTAATTCTTCATGCCCTAGAATGTATTTATTGTCAATGTATTGGTGTTTTTTTACAGCTGTTTTATAATTATAAATGTATTTATTTTGAGATATATTAGTATTGGTTTATATATAAAAAAAAGTGCTATTTATTTCAGAAGTTAGGTGATGATATTTGAAAATGCTATTTATTTCTAGAAATCAGGGAGTGATATTTAAAAAAGCTTTTGTAAAATTTTCTTAAATAGAATTATTAAACTGTTATTTTTTATTAAAATATCTATCTTCTTATGCCTGGCAATATTACAAAATAATATATATATATATGTAATTTAAAAAAAACTAATTACCAAAGGAGAGATTAACAGTCTAGAAGTTATGGGTAATATTGGTCTAAGGAGAAATAATAATAGTAATGAGGGTTGGTTTATCATGTAAAACAATGAAATGCCATAATATTTAAAATAGCTGGTTCTCATTAATTATAAATATTTCATCATCATGTGATTCATAGTCTAAGCACTAACCAATTATAGTGAGAAATATAAGTAAACTCTCATTAAAATTTGAATAAAGTTAAATTTATTCTAAAGACCTTCAAAGTTTAATATTTGATGATGGAAATAGTCCAACATATAAATACAATTAAAATGGAGTAGAGAATGATAGCAAATATAACTGTGGTTTGCCTGAGACTAGTGCTTGACATGAGCTTCAATCTTTCCATCCTCTGTGACTATGAGAGAAGTGCTAAATTTTAAAATTATGCTCAATCCATTTTGTTCATACTCACTGCTGAACATTGAATGGATAAATATTCATTCTCTGGAGTAAAGCAGCATATTATTTTCTAGTGAATGGAATCTGTTACACCATGTAATTATAAATATAATATTTTCATGCACGTGGTGTTCATCTCATGATGATATACTGACCACTCATTACATCTATCCATCACTGATAGAATAAGGCTTTTAGTCTTGTAGATTAAATATACTGGTCAATAAACACATTTTTATTATCAATTTTCACAAACTAAAAAAAATTATCAATGACATTTTTATTCTTCTAATTTAGATATTATTCATTTGATTACATGAAAATTTGAGTGTCTATTTTTTAGTACACCTTGTAATTCTGGTTATCATTAAATATTAAAATAGATGGAATATATCAAAAATAAATCGATATTAAAAATTTGCTAATTATGGTCTTATGATTTTATTTTATAATTAGCATTTATTCACAACATGTGGTATGCATGATGTTAACTTAAAAAAGAGAGAAAAGTATGGATTAATTAAATATTTTTTATATATTAACACATTTTTTTATTCATATTGCATTAAATGTAATGTTCAATAAACTTATAACTAGCCATATGTTTTAGTAAATTTTCAAGTTGTATGGTATGTATGTTTAATATATGTGTGTGAATGCTTATTTGGTTATATATATATATATATGCTTGTAATGTTTATATATATATATATATATATATATATGCTTGTAATGTTTATATATATATATATGCATGTTTATATGGTTCTCAATCTCTGTAGAATTGCAGAACACATTTACTTAATATTTTTCATGTGGAACACTAACATACAAAAATTCAAAATTACAAAGATACTATTATGTTTTGACCATTTGAAAATAACAAACAGACAGTATAAATTTAGGTCATTTGAACAAACATATGTGAATCTCACCAGATTACACAGAACCTGAAAAAGCTGCTCACAGGCAACCACAGTATGTAGATACATCCAGTCACACACAAACATGTGTGGCTACAATAGCACAGAATTATCTATTATTATTTATACAATTTTTTTTTGTGGAACACATGAAGTGGATTCATGGAACACTAGTGTTCCATGAAACATGTTTTGTGAACCAGTAATGGGTTAAGCACTTACAGTGTGTCATGTGCTTGTAGCACCTGATTCATTGAAATGTTTTCTTTTTTAAATTGTGCAAAAACTTTAAGCATGACATCAACAGAAAAGCACAGCATTCATTGCTTCTTAATTGCATCTTTAAAATGATGTATCACAATTTGAAATCGGATAAAGTTTGAATTTTTATTAATATTTTTATTAATAGGTGCATTTAATTTTTTCTTTTCTGATCAGTTTACTAGTTTACATGAGGATGACAAAGGCAGAAAATCTTTATCATCCTTATTAGTTAATAAAATGTATTAAAAATATGCTGATGATTTGCATTTCAAGACCTTCAATGTGATATAAATGTAATCGTGGAATGTCGGTCATAAGGATTCAATTTTAATTTTTTGAATATTTTAAATTTTTTTTTAATTATTTGGTAAATGGTATAATTTATTAATTTGTTTGCCTTTGTATCAGTAAATCTGTGTAGTATATAAATTATATAATATTAAATCATTTATGCTCTTTATTATACAGTATATAATTTTGTATTCAAATATAACAAAAGTGGTTTTTGTATGGTGTAATTTTGGGTCTCTGATCCAAATTTGAGGCAACCTTATTTTATAGACATAATGATTCCCAAAAGGTTTAATAATTTATTAATGTATTTATATTTGTATTTGTGTTTGCATTTGCATGTTGTGTTTGTATAACAAGTAATGATTTACATATATAGAGCAGTGCAATGTAAATTTTAAGACTGATTATCAGATGTACAAAAAGATTGCAGTTGATAAAGCAATCATAAAATTTACTGGGCATAGTAGCATGTGAAAATATAAACATTTAAAACCAATAAAGAAAGATTTCAAATGGTGTGTATGTAGTGGTAGCCACAATGTTTATGCTTATATCACATGGAATTGTATGCAGGCAAAGAATCAAATTCTTGCCTGTGCCTTGATATTCATGCTGTGGAATCAGTAATTTTGCCACAATTTGCATCACCTTATTTTCAAGGCTATATCTAGCAAATGAGCTATATGCAAATAAATTATATTTCTGTAGGACAATAAATATAACAAGACACAAAAAATGTAAAATGAAAAGATGAAACTGATTTTACCAGTGATACAGACAGTAGCTACAGTTTCTAATTTTAGACCGACAAGAAGTCAATTGCTATGATGACAAATGCATATGCATCTTCTGGAAATGATTTATTTTGTATCTTTTATTAGGATGAATCTTTTTCTTATAGACACCTTTAAAATAACTTTTGAGGTACAAGATAAAAATGAAGAATTCTTATGCCAATAGTTTTGGAGATTCTGAAGCTATGGATTATCTCATGTAAGAAATATTATATATGATTTGGAAGATAATTTTGTGAGGAATACAAAGAAATTATCCATGAAGATGTAATTTAAATTTAGTTAATGATAAATTAGAAATTATGAACAAACAATAACATAATAATTATGTTGGATGTTAAAATTTCCTTTTTCCCTTATTTTTTAAATAATCATCACTATTTGTCTTAACCTTATTGTTTTCCTTAGTTTTTCTAGTTTCTGTCAATATAAAGTTTTTTGCTCTAACATTATAAAAACTGAAGTTATTGTGAAAATTGTGTCTCAGGTCAGTTTTTTTTTTAAATTCAATATGGCACCTACAGAATCAACAAAGGTATATGTATCATTTGGTGATGTATGTAAATATTAAATTGTCACCACCTTTCAATCTGACAAGCTAAACTATCACTTTTAGATATTTTTTATTATATATATTTCTCTTA
Source organism: Epiperipatus broadwayi (assembly GCA_028023455.1). Lineage (NCBI taxonomy): Eukaryota > Metazoa > Onychophora > Udeonychophora > Euonychophora > Peripatidae > Epiperipatus > Epiperipatus broadwayi. Next base: position 313,257 of record JAQFVV010000259.1, on the reverse strand, counting down.
TTTTATATGAATTTTACATTCTGGAATGTATGGAGGATAGGTAATGTGATGATCTGCCTATTAAAATGTCTCAAGATCTTTTAAATATATACATTGTAATGATCACCCTATGAAATGACTTAATATATGCACCTCCTATCAGGTGGCATTTTTAATTTAGTATTTTGAATTCAACATACTTAAGAATATTTACATATCATATCTATATAACATATGAAATTTATCTGGGATATATCCTAGTCTTGGTCCTTCATCGCATCTTCCAACACTACAGATTTATGTCTTTAAAAGCTGGTTAGGCCAGACAAAAATATTAAACTACCTTTATGCCTTACCACAATCCTAGTCTCATCTTCTAAATATTCCCACATACAGAAACAACTTTTATTGACAAATATATCAAACAAAATATATTTCTCTACCTACAAAATTTAAGACATAATTTAATTATCTCATTTTAAAATAAGTAAGATGAAAGTTAGACCTTAATAATGCACCACAATACACTAATACTAAATTTCATATTTGAAGACAATTATAAAATGAAGTATCTTACTTCTACTTTACTATAATTATTTCGTATTTATATATTTCACATTAGTTTTTTAATCCTCCATAATAATATCATTCATGATTGTTTCGTAGGGATTTAAAATGCACACTATCCAAAACCTATCAGTTTGCACATGGTAAAATAAGACTTAGCACTCTAGACAAGTTTCAAAACCATCCATGTAGACCAGAGATCCCCAAACTTTTTGTCCTGTGGACCACTTTCCAAATTATTTTTTTTTGCTGTAGACTCCCTACCTATCTAATATTAATATTAAATTTTCCTAAACTTAATATTATCAAATATTTATTGAAGCAATTAAATTTAAAATCTTATTTTTATGTGAAATGTTAATAACCCAAAATAAATAAGGTTAAATTAAAATTCTCTTTAAAATTTAGCATAAAAATCTGTAAATATTTGGATTTTGGACAAAAATCAGAATTTAGTAACAAAACCATAAAATAAAGCTAAGGTTCAAAACTAAAAACACAATAATTAATGGTGTTAATAGGAGGGATGAACTTGATGCTTGGATAACAATTGCTTAATATTTGGAATCAAATGACTGTGATATAACCTTAAATCTCCTTGTTCAGTTATTTGCATATGATTTCTTTTTTTTGTCAGCAGATTAGTTATTGTGCAAAACCCACTTTCCATGAGGTATCAAGTTGCAAAAGCTATCAAAAATTTTCTCGCAATTCTCCATAATGCAGGATAAGTAACAGCTACATTTTTTTTTAAGTCAAAACTGTTGATAACCTTTTTTGAACTCCACTTAAAAGTTCTCCATTAGTGCTTATTTTGATGAGATCTTCTTGTAGTGGGATATCTGATTCTTCAATTGCATCATACAGATTGATAAACCAGTGTAGTGTTTCCATAGTTGAAACATCATCAAGTCTCATTTTAAAGTATGAGGGGAGGACATTTAAATGTTGAACATATGCCAAAATGTCATCATCCTGAAAGTTTGTCGATGATAAGTTATGGGGAACTGCAAAAATTCGCACTTTCCAATGTTTTGTTTGAATAACTCCTTGGAACTACAAGTTGACCTCATTAAATTTAGCAAATAAATCTGTTAGATAAGCAATATCTGGTTTCCATTTTATTAAATTTCTTTCAAAATAGGATCTATATCATCCCAAAACTCTAAAATGGGATCAAGAAGTGGAAAAATCTTTTCAAATGTAAGCTTTTTCAGAGCCAGCATACTTCAGTATGAAATAATCGATGTAAGACTTCTCATTTTCTTCACACAACTCCTCAAACAACCTAGACTTTAATACATTGCTATGAATCTTGCTTACTGCTGCTATGATAAATTGGAGAGATTGATGCAATGTGACACTTAGATTTTTAGATATTGAATGTTGTTGGTGAATGATGCAGTGAATTGCAAATATACCAGGTACTTTTGTTTTAAATAGCATATAAAACCACGAGATAGTGTCCAAACATGACTGGTGCTCTATATGCTGCTACTGATATTACATTTATTAAGGAGATCACTTTTTCCATGAAAGTTTTCAAAACTTTAAATGTTGATTTGACTTTCGTATGTGTTGTCAAAATTTTCGCAAAACGCAATTTTTGATGGAATTCTTGGTTTGTAACAAAACACATATGCTATTAATAGTGCTTCATTAACAGTTAAAGTTGACTCATCAACTTGAAAGGGAAAATGGTATAATTTTAAATAATTACACAAGAAGCTTTCCATATCATGACTCATTTCGTTAATACATCTTTGAGTTGTGTTGTTGCTCAAAGGTTTTGAGTATATCATATGCAGGTATATGTAGAACAGTTTTTTAAAACCTTCTCAACAGCTGACAAAATCAGCTGTTCTCAGATACTACGAGCCTTTCCTGATTTTTTTATAAGTAATGAAATATTGTAAGATGCCAGCAAACCATCATCATCTCTTAATAATGTTGAAGCAAACATGCTGTCTAGTGTGATTCTCTTCTGAAGTTTTTTTTTCAGTATTTTAAAGTATATCAAATCTTTATCTGTTTTACCAGGATGCAGCCTTCTCAGATGACTCTCCAGCTTAGACAGTTTCATAGTATTGTTGCTTAAAACTTTGTTGCACAAAAGACACATGGGCAAATGCTTGTCTGACAGTAATGGAATAAAGCTGAACTTCAAATAATCAATGTTATACTGCCTACATTTTTTAGCTTGTGCCATAATTGAATAGAAGATATCTGTCAACAAAAAACAAGGTATTTAAATTATGCATAAGTTAAAAAAATTAAAATTAATTAACTAGAGTAAGACTATTGAGGCACTTACATTAAAACTAATAGTTAAACAGCATTAAGCTGTTGCATATGCGCTTTGCAGATTTTAATTATAAATGACTGAATACTAACAACTTAATGCTGTTTAACTATTACAGTTTATAAACATCGCGCTATATAAAATAATTGATTAAAACTAAGTATAATGAAAATTGAAAAAGTATCTGAACAATTTCTACTTCTTTAACACAAAATCTTTTAAAAAAAACATCTACACAAACAAAAACAAACCTTAAAAAGTAGGAAATAATTATTTTTTACTATATCTGAAGTGCAAATGATTTTTTTGTTTGGATATTTAATTTTTTGTTCACGCATGCAATTAGAGTTTTTGAATATATGTTTTAGAAGGCATTTTCTTTATTTGAAATATTTAACTTAAAAATGTGGCCGAGATTACAATCTGATGAACAACTAACTAAAAGTTTGTACTTCCTTTCCTTAGATACTCCTAAACAAGATGTTTTTGATTCTCTTTGATTTGCATCTGTATTTCACACTAAGTAAAGTCAATATTTTTCAACCACTTTTTTTCTCAAAATTCAGAATAGAAATAATCAATGTTTGATTCTAAAACTCCTATTTATAATTGCCTAATTTAACATGTTCATGCAAAAGGTTTGGTGTGAAGAAGACTGAACAAACTTTATTCACTGCACACGGTTGCTCGATGTTATGCTGGTATGAAAACTTGTAGAAACTTTTATGTAACCACAGAACACTATGAAGAAAATACTTAAATAATCTTGTGAACCAATAATTATTTGATTTTGTCATATTTTAATACTATGTGGAAAAATTAGTTTTAAATATCAGCAAGAAATACCGTGATAATTAAAAACATTATAATTTTCAATAAAAAACATTGTAAAAACTACAATTATCTTGATTTTAGAAGCTCTATTCTAATTTTTGTGATTTGCAAGAATTATAATAACAAAATCCAAAACTTATCATACCTATTCATATAATTATTTCAAATTTAAAATAACTACTTAAAAGTTTACAAAATGCTTGGAATAATGATTTTGGTAGATGGATCCCCATTTACATATGGTGGACCCCCAAATTTTTTTGTTGCTGACATGAACTCTCTGAAAGTGGAAATCGAATCCTGGGGGTTATATATAACAATATATTAAGTTTTATCAATAACAATTATGACTCATTTCACATAAAATTCCAACAATAAAATAATGAAAATTATTTTAATTCTTATTATACTATGAATATACAGTAAATGGCCATTTAGTAAAAAGTAATAAGTACATTGTTATTTTATATGGGTATAAATTCACAATAGCCAGTTATTAAACAAGGCAAAACTCTCCATACAGTAGTGCCACCCTGTGCCAACCAGAGTAATCAATGGATACCAGAAGGCTTGTGCAGAAAATACCTATCTAGTGCCTACTCATCCAATATCCCCAGATTAGTTTCTGGCTTGTGGCCTTCGTCAGTGAGGAACCTTAGATCTGAGACACACACCTAGATCTTAGGATCTAATGAAACCCTCCAGCAGCCACCTTTTAACTCTACTTAACTACAAAACTATGAGAATGAAATTTAAAACACAATAATATTTTCAATCTAAGCTCAATAGCTTATATAGTCATATGGGTCTGAACTCAGTTCAGCACCCATACATTTTGCTATCTTTGGCTCTTTAACATCCATATCCACCACTATCCTATTAGGCAGAATTGGTGTTAAACCACTAAACATCACATGATCACTATCTCTTATACTAGTATATAATTGTTGTTTCCTTGTTTAATAACAATTATGTGGTAGTATAAGAGATAGTGATCATATGATGTTTAGTGGTTTAACACCATTCCTACCTAATAGGATCATGGCAGCTATGGTTGTTAAAGAGCCAAAGAACCAAAATGACTATATAAGCTAATGAGCTTAGATTGAAAATATTATTTTGTTTTCAATTTCATTCTCATAGTTTTGTAGTTAAGTAGAGTTAAAAGATGGCTGCTGGAGGGTTGCATTAGATCCTAAGATCTAGGTGCAGTGCTCTCAGATCCAAAGCTCTTCCCTGACGAAGGCCACAAGCCAGAAATTAGTGTGGGGATATTGGATGAGTAAGCACTAGATAGAGATTTTATGCACAAGCCTTCTGGAATCCATTGATTATTCTGGTTGGCACAGGGTGGTACTATTTTATGGAGAGTTTTGCCTTGTTTAATAACAATTATTTGCTAGTATAAGAGATGGTGATCATGTGATGTTTAGTGGTTTAACACCAATCCGACCTAATAGGATAGTGGCAGCTATGGCTGTTAAAGAGCCAAAGACAGCAAAATGTATGGGTGCTGAACTGAGTTCAGACCCATATGACTATATAAGCTATTGAGCTTAGATTGAAAATATTATTGTGTTTTCAATTTCATTCTCATAGTTTTGTAGTTGAGTTAAAAAGTGGCTGCTGGAGGGCTGCATTAGATCCTAAGTACTAGGTGCAGTGCTCTCAGATCCAATGATCCTCACTGACAAAAGCCACAAGCCAGAAACTAGTCTGGGGATATTGGATGAGTAGGCACTAGATAGGGATTTTATGCACAAGACTTCTGGCATCCATTGATTACTCTGGTTGGCGCAGGGTGGGAGTGGCACTACTGTATGGAGAATTTTGGCTTGTTTAATTACAATTATGTGCTAGTATAAGAGATAGTGATCATGTGATGTTTAATGGTTTAATAGCCAGTTAAATATAAAAATGTACATTTGATTGTTATTTTTTATGGGTATCAGATATACCATAGATAAAAAAAAATCAAAATTTAAATTCACCTACATGTCAATACTTAATGAACCCACCTAATGCAATTTAAAATTGATAAGACTTCCAAGTGTCATAAATAAAAAAAAGATATATTTTTATATCAGTTAATTGATGTTTACCATACAACAATTATGAAACACATAAATAGCCAACTGACAATTTAATAATTTAATTGAAAAAAAGAGGGTAATAGGTTGATTCAATTAAATAATTATAGAAAATTATTTTAAGAAAGATATTTAAGAAACAAATGTAATGAGAAGTTAAGATTGTTTGTTAGAAGAGTTTTAAGGTAAGAGGTATTTGTATTTTGTTATATGTATTATAAAATATTAAAGATTTTAAAACTTCTCATTCGATAATTTAATATACAAAATTAACAAAGCGTATGACACACTTGAATGTGAAGCTATCAAGATACACAGAAATTATTATACGCTAAGCGCTTTCGAGGCCTTTTGCCTTATATTCATAGCGGTACTGTGAGCTCACGCTAAGTGTTTTTGAGGCCTTTTGCCTTATATTCATAGCGGTACTGTGAGCTCAGCTCACAGTACCGCTATGAATATAAGGCAAAAGGCCTCGAAAGCACCTAGCATGTAATAATTTCTGTGTATCTTGATAGCTTCACATTCAAGTGTGTCATACGCTTTGTTAATTTTATATGTATTATGGAAATATTTGGATTTATTGTTTTTATGTATGTTTTAGTTCAGGGGTTCCCAACCCTATGTCCGTGGGCACCATGGCGCCCGCAGACCATTTTATGTGTGCCCACCACTATCTGAACACGATAAAAAATTATTTATCTGATACAAATAAATTTAATTTTTAAAATTTCTTAATTATTGTATTATATTGTAATCAAATTGTAGGGCATACTATACTTTTACAGCGTAAAAATATAAACATTAATTATATGTTAAAATTTTATTTTTGAAATAAATATTTTTTTGTACATTATGTGTATTATTAACAATATCCAATTATAAATTTACATTGAGAAAATTAATGGTGCCCACGACCTGGTTGAAAAAATAAATGGTGCCCGCCACCTGGCCAGTATTATAGAATGTGCTCTTAAGGGCAAAAAGGTTGGAGACCCCTGTTTTAATTGTTCCTTAATAAAGACTATAAAATAATATAATGAAATGTTAGAGTATGTTTAATGAACATTATAATAGTTCATATTACTAGCGTTTCTCACCCTTTGGATCATGACCCAATATTGGGTCATGTTAAATTTTTAATGGGTCACAAATATGCACCAAGAAATAAAAACAAAAATATCTGATAGGAAAAATATTTTTACATTTTAAGAAAATATTAGTATTAATAAAAAAAAATTAATAAGTAATACTACCTATGCTTTGTGTAGTTTTCTCAAATTCAATTGTAAATTTGAACTTAAATAATCATAATGTTAAATTTCGTGATTATTTTCAAAATGTAATTGTTCAAAAAATTGCAACCAAAAATGCAACTAAAATTAATATGATGTATTATGGCTTCTCCTTAAACGAAGTCAAGAATATCTCAGCAATTATGCCCAGATAAACCTGTTAGCCACTTTATTTTACATTCCCCATTCTAAATTTACCCATAATTTGCTCTATCCCATTTCCACAACATAATCTTTGTCAACTCTATAACCTTTATATCTAAATCCCCCTTATCTTTTCCCAAACCCAGCATAAAAACCAATAATTCACTTCCTGTATAATCACTCTTTTCATATTTATTTTTCCACAACTTCAGTATATGTACTCTTTCTGTTTTCAAACATTTACATTCAATTAACAAATGCCTAATATTTTCTATTCCTTCCTTACATAATTTACAAAATAAATCACCCATATTTTTCCATTTACATGTATATTCTTTTGTAGCTAAAGATCCCATTCGAGCCTTAAACAATAAACTACTTTCCTTACTATTATCATATATTAACTCACACCTAATATTGTTTATTTCTATATATATTTAAACTCTTTTTACTCTCCATACTATTTCTCCATCTCTCTAACTCCCTAGTCTTTATTAATAAATTTATTCTTTTATCCCATTCCTTACTACTATAACACTCAATAATCCTCTTAACACAATCATCCCATCTTTTGTACAAATGATATAAATTCTTTATCCAAATCTTTTGCATACCGCATTACCTTTCTCGCCCATTTTGTCACCTGCCCTTTACTCATAACCCAATTAAATACTATTTTAGCTATTCTTTTATTATCCATAAACTGCAATCTACCAAACATTTTCATTTTACTTTTTGCATCTCTCATATGAAAACTTGACCATCCCATTTCTCCTTGAATTGCCTCCCTTGCTGTCCATACTTCTGCATCCAATGCATGTCTTCCTACTTCCCTTTGAGCTTTTTCTAAGTAATCTAATATCTTTTTACTAACATATAATGCATCATTACCATATGTTAACCCTGCTACTGCAACTCCTTTCCATATAATTCTAGCTACATCATATTTATTATATGAAAATACTGTTAATTTCTTTATCAATCCCTTTCTTTTCTTTGCTTCATTTATCAATTTTTTCTCCCATTCATCCAAATAATTTTTCTGATTACTTAAAATAATTCCCAAATAACTATATCTATTCACCACACTTAACTTAATATCTCTCAATAAAAATTCTACATCTTCTCTTTCCCCAATATTAACCATCATTATATTTGATTTTTCTTCGCTAAATTTAATCCCCATCTCTTTACCCACCCTTGCACATGTCCTCAACATAATTTCCATATCTTCTCTTTTTTCTGCACACAAAAATATATCATCTGCAAAAAAAAAGACCTGACAAAATATATACTCCCTTACTACCTATTAACGGTATCTCTATCCCTCTTCCTAATCTTTCTATTGCTCTTTCCATTTCACTCAAATACAACACAAACAAAATAGGTGACATAGGGCATCCTTGCCTTAGTCCCACACCATTTTTAACTTTAATTGATTCTATATTCTCTAATTGATATATATATAATAATTATTTTCATATAATTTCTTAATAATATCTATTAAAGCTTCATCCATTCCCAAATTTGCTAAACTTATCCATAATCTATTTCTATTTACTCTATCATATGCCTTCTCTATATCTATAAAACTCATATATAACTGTTTACCTGCATTCCTACTCATATCCATAAGTTGTGTAACTACAAATAAACTATCTCCTATACGCCTATCTAATCTAAAACCTCCTTGCATTTCCCCCACTACATTATTCCCTTCCATCCATTTTACAACTTTACTAGTTACCATATATGAGAAAACTTTATATAAAACTGATGTTACTGCTATCGGTCTATAATTATTCAACTTTCTATGATCCTTACCCTTTCCTTTAAATAATAACATTACTCTTGTATTACTCCAACTACTTGGAAAAACTCTATTCTGTGCCATTTTATTAAAACAGGATAATAACTTTACTTTTGCCCTATATCCTAAATTCATTACCATCTCTGCTGCCCATCCATCTAAATCTCTTGCCTTCCCACTTTTCAATTTCTTCTCTACCTCATTTAGTTCATTTTCTGAAAAACTAATATTCCCATTACTATATTCTTTCATATTTTCTAACACTCTATCATTCACATCTAACATCTTTTCTATATTCATTACATAACTATTTAAGATTCTCTCTAAATCTTCTCTAGAGCTACACTCTGTTCCCTCATCATCTAGTAATACTAACTCTCTCTCCCCCACGTTTTTCCTTTTAATATAATTCCAAAATTTTTTACTCCAATCTCTTCCATTGGTGGAATTCAGTAGAAATATTCTCAATTCACAGTGTATAGTTTGAACTAGTATGTAGTTGTTGAAACAGCAAAAATAAATTTGTATATATTACAATTACACTATTTTTCTAAATCATTGTGTTAAATTAATAATTGAATTTTATATTTTGTTAAAAGGTACGTATATTTGTAATACTTATATTTCATTGTATGTGATTAATACATACATTGTACTGAAAGTCTCTTCTTTTGTATTTCTTTCAGCCTTGTTTAATAATGAGTAAACAAAATAAAATATTTAATTTTTTTGGAAGAAAGGAACAAAGAAAACCGAAATTTCTTAAGAACCCAATTCAGATGATGAAAAATGTAGAACTCCCTACTATGTCGAGTGAACCAGTAGTGAAAAAAACAAAATTGACGCACACTTTTGTTTATAATTATAAAGAAAAACATATTAATTATGGTTTCATTTTTTATAAAAGAAAATGGAATAGAGCTACCACAAAGTGTTGTCCGTGGATCGACTTTGGCTAATTCTTCATTTAAAAGTTACAAACTATTATGGCATTTGGAAACAAACCATGGTCAATATAAAGATAAATCTGTTGATTTTTTTTTTTAAGAAAATGAGATGAATTTAAAACAAATAGATCTAATTTAACAAAATTTGTTTCTACAGGTAAAAAAATTTTGGCAGCCTATCACATTGTTAAATGCAAAAAAGCATATACAATAGGGGAAATGTTACTAAAGCCATGCATAAAAGATATTTGCAAAGAATTATTTGGAAATGAATTTGAATCAAAAATAAACAGCATTCCCTTGTCAAATGACACCATAAGTCAGCGAGTAATTGGTTTGGCTGATGATGTTGAATCTCAATTAATAGAAAATATAAAAAAATCTAAGTATTATTCAATTCAATTAGACGAATCTACAGACATTTCTAACAATGCAATAATATTAGTTTATATAAGATATATTGATCTTACATATAAAGATATTCAAGAATTCCTATGCAGTTTAAAATTAGAATTTTCAACAACATCAGAAGAAATTTTAAAGATAATAAAATTGTATTTTCAAACAAAAAATAATGTTTGGGAAAGATGCGTAGGGATTTGTACTGATGGGGCTGTGGCAATGACAGGATAACACGGAAGTTTAGTAACATGCATAAAGGAATTTCTCATCCAGATTTAATAATAGTCCATTGTTTTTTTCATTGGGAACAATTGGCTACCAAAGATATGTGTGCAGATTTACATGATATTTCTAATCAGCGTGTATAAACAGTGAACTATATTTGAAAAAGTGCACTAAACACATGTCTATTTCAATCAATGTGTGATGGAATGGGTTCAGCTAATAAAAATTTATTATTACATTCCCACATAAGATGGCTTTCAGGAGGGAGAGTTCTGAGTAGATTATTTGAACTTCATGTGGAAATTGAAATATTTGTTAATGATCAGAAGTCAACAGTATTCAATGAATATTTTAAAAGTAATGTGCGGCTTTCCAAAGTTGCCTATTTAGCTGACATATTTTCATTAATAAACGATTTAACTTTGTCATTACAAGGATGTCACACAAATCTTTTTATTTGTTACAATAAAATGGAAGCATTTATAAAAAGAAATTGAACTCTGGTTTAACAGAGTTAGAAACAATTGTTTTTACATGTTTCCTTTGTTTTCACAAATGGTTGAGGATAAAATGATAACGCATGATGAAATTTCAGGTATATGTAAAATCATTCAGAATCATTTATTAAAATTAAAAGAAAAGTTTGTTCAATACTTCCCACCTACATTTGAAGATATTCATTTCAAAAATATGTGGATCTTAAATTCTTTACAACATTATTCACATAACTAAATTTATTCGAAGAAGAAAAATTAATAGAATTATCAGCGGACAAAAGTTTAGAATTAAAGCTTAAAGAAAACCAGAAGAATTTGCCTAAATTTTGGTTAGAAGTTCAGGATGAATATCCAATCCTTAGTGAAAAGGCTATAAAATTGTTACTTCCATTTGGAACAATTTGTTTGGCTGATAGTGGATTTTCAACAATCATTGTTACGAAAAATAAGTTTAGAAACCGACTCGATGTTAGTTCAACAATGATATTAGTTTTAACTAATTCTATTGGAGCAAGAATTGGTAAATTAATTGAAAAGAAGCAACAACAACAAAGCCATTAAATAATTATTTTGCATTGTATGTTCATAATTTAAATATGTTTGTAATAAATATAATTAAAATTAATAAATTACCTTAATGTATAATATTTTAATAGCAAATTTTATTTAAATATGTTACTGCTGCAGTTTTACAAATTTTTTACAGTAACTTCTAATAATATAGTCAAGCGTTGTTAGCCGAGAGTCATCGCAGCCACCTTGCAAGCAAGTAGTAGGTTGCAGATGGTTGTGGCCTCGCGTCCCGGCAGATGCTATGACATATGAAAAAAAAACTTCTAATAATATTGAAATCGAACTGATACGTCAAAGTAGACTGTTTTTTAAATTTTTCATACTTAAATAAAATTCTGTATAATTTATTTTTGTAATTTTTGCTTGTATTTCGTATATAAATAAAACCTTTGAAAAGAAAACACTTTTTTTTTTTGGTAATTAACAAAATTTGTTAAGCTTTTAAATTAAAAATATGTAGCTTAACTTTAACTCACCTTTTAACTTACAAATTTTTTGTTCATTATAAATATTATCAAATTGATCCGAATATATACAGTACCGTGCTGATGTAATATCTCTTATTTTATAATTTATGTGATAAACATTTGGATCGCAGAACTATTTCAATGAAGTCTATTGGATCGGCAGCAAAAAGGTTGAGAAAGGCTGCAATATACAATAAATAAAGATTAATAAAGACGAGGTTTAGGCGTGGTGTCTTGTATATTTACTGAATTAAAAATTCTATCGCTATACTGTTATTTAAAGAAAATTTATAGTTTCATTACTAGGGTCAAAAATAACATTAGGAAAATTTATTTATTATGAAAAAAAATCTCAAGCTTTTCTCAAGAGCCTCATTAAAAATTCTATTTTACATAATTTAAAAAAAGGAAAAATGAGTAATTAAATTGGCTTAAAAATAAATATTTTAATTTCAACTTTTTTTTAATTTTATGCTTTTACAAAGAGGGCGCGATAATTTCCTATAAGTTAGAGTTACAAACATAAAGAAACTTAGTTTTGTAAAAGCAATATAGTATTTAAATTGAATAAAATAGCAAAATATGTCTTCTACTTGTTGAAATTTTTAATAAGTGGCTTATAGAAAACTAATTGATAAAATTAGTTTTTAGTAATACTATATTCACGATCTAGGATGTTTCGTGTTTCAATTTACTGAGTAGCGAAGCCCAACATGGCAGAATTTCCGTAAATAATTTTGCAATATTAAATAATATTTCAATTTTATAAATGAAATTAAAAATGGGAAAATAAATCAATTTAATACTAATCTAGCAGATATTAAGAGATGCAAAATATCATAATTTCTTGAATATTTAAGGTAAATAAATGCATGATCTCAGCCTTCATAAAAGTAAATATTTTCCCAACATAATTAAACTTCGCATCATATTCATTTTTTTTTTTTTTTTTTACAATCAGACATTAATACTCATTTGACAAAACCAGATTAATTTAGACTGTCTAGAAAATCTGTAAATATCCATTTATTAGTGATTATTGGATTAAGTTGAATATGGACCATTGATTTAAAAGAAGATAATTTGAAAAACGGCAAAATATTTCTTGCCCCAAATGACCTATATCCTCTTTGGTCAATATGTTCAGCAGTTGCATTAACCATAAGGCCCTTTTCATGAATATATATTTAATCATTTTATTTTGTTTAATAACTACTCTTTCCTATTGCATTGCCAAATGTATACCAAATAATACTCAATTGTCCAAGCACTTTACTACTTTTACAATGCTTTATTTTCCACCCTTTTCTACAGTTTACAGTTTTGATTGCCCCAGCAATCTTCTTCAGAACATTATATTTCCCAATCTCAACTATTACAATCGTTTCCATATATATTTGATAGTTGATTATTCAGAATACATTTATTAACAAAACGTTTATTTTCGTCAGTTTCACCAATAATTGATTTCAAGTAGTTATTAGAAGAAAGAGATAAAATTAGTGGACTCCATAAGACTGGAATGTATTGTGCTTCATCAACTATATTTAAACTACTTGGTTTTTTTTAATATTTTAATAGACTTTCTCATGGGTCTCAAATCATACTTTTCCAAATTAGCTAGTTAGCATTATCAAAATCAGGTTTGTGACAAATGTATTCCAGCCTTCTGGGACCCACTTATTTTATTTCTTCTAATATCAATTTGAAATTAATTAATTGTGAAATTGAAGATAATGAACATTTTGTTAAACCACATATTCTGAATAATAAACTATCAAATTTATATAAGAGTGTGTGTTTTTTTACTTCATGCTCAATCTTGTTCTTTACTTTATGCTAAATGTCATTACTACTTGAAACCTATTAATTTTTCTTTAAAAATTTGATCTTAAAAATGACAGATGTTATTTCATCAAAACATTGAGAATTAATACAAAATAATACCTGGGCTAACCCAAAAAATACTTTTTATATATATAAAGACATGAGAATTAAACAGGAATGTCTTGCACATGATACGTGATTTGTTTCAAAAAGCATTTTTACTACATATATATATCCTGGAAATGAAGTTGCCTTTGTATAACCTTAACAATGTTTTAACAATCTGCCAGCATATTGGGTACACGAGTCAAGCTTGATTATCAACTTAATATAGATATTAACATAATAAAATATTTGATCTCATATATTAGTTGGGATGACATATTATTTCATCTCTCTTTATCAATTAGTCTATTACCAATGCACCAATATGTGCATATCTAAAAGTATTTGTATCATTACCTACAAAAGACCTTTGGATAGAAAGTCATCTGTAGCAAGAATTGGAAATTCTATCTTTAGCACAAGTAAGGAACTAGCCTAAATGTGTGACAAGATATTGTCATAGTCAAAGAATAACAAAAAATATAGAGAATATGTAATTATGAATTTATGTATTTTATCCTGGCTACCGTTACATATACAACCCAATAAATTCAAATGTTAGCAAGGGTAAAAATTGAATTTTTAACAATAACTAATTTTAATATCTAATAAGAAAAAATAAGAAAGAGTTGTCAAGCGTTGGTGGCCAAGTGGTTAGCATAGCTGCCTTCCAAGCAGCTAGTCCGGGTTAGCTTCCCAGTCAACGCATTTGACATATGAAAAAAAAGAAGAAAGAGTTTTCTAAATGTTTTAAAAGTTTCAACCTGATAAAATTTTAAAAAAAGATAATAAATTTGACTTTTGTTAAAAGTATTATTTCTTTTATTTCCTAACAGAAAATAATGAGTTAAAAAAATTTAAATTTAAAAAGAAATGCAAATTGTTGTATTTATATGGTAGCCTATTTCAATCATCTAAGATTAAATATTGGATATTTTTAGAAAAATTTAACTCTATGTCAATTTCCAATTTCATTCAACTGTTAGCAGTAGCATACACATTAGTATACACACAACATTTCAAATGATATTATCCTCTTTTTTTTAGATGCGACATTACTTTAGATTATTGAATATTGAATTTTAAGATAATGCTCTAACCAATTGAACCATCCTGCCTATGTTATCTGACAAAGACAACAGTCAGTAGAAACTATTATATACTTATCTATGAGGTTCCTCCTGATTTTTCCACTTTTTACTAAGAACAAAGTTAATTATTGGTTTCCAAACATTATAAATAGTTACACAAGGTTGGCTTTATATACCATATACTCCTTAATTGACACTTTACAGGACAATTTAATATTATTTTATGTACATCTTTTCTTTTTCTAAATCACTGGTTTCTGACCAAACTTGAACAAATTCTCATAAAGAATGATTATTAGTCAGCTATCATTAAGAAAACCTTAAATAGACTTCAAAAAGAACCATCAAACAATCAAACAATTATTGTCACTGTAAGGTATCCATATATACCAGGAGTAACAGATAAATTAAAGAAAATCTGCAATCAATATAACATCACAACAGCCATCCAGAGCCATATCACACCATGAGGAATTCTAACAACTGCTTCTATGAAATACCATGTGAATGTGGAAGGAATGTACATTGGTGATGTGAGTCACCCTCTTGAAAACTGACTGCAACAGCACAAACTGTTGATTAGGAAATATAAAACAGATGTGTACAAAGTAGTAGAACTGGAAAAATAACAAGTTGGATAGAGAGGAAAGATATAAAGAAGAAAATTCAAAGAAGCTGCAGTCATGACAATGTCAAGTGATTCCATAAGTCATCATAGTGTGATGATTTATAAAGTTTGGAAATCATCAATTAACTGTACTCTTAGGAAAAATGGAGAAATCAGTAGGGAACCTCACAGATGAGTATATAAAATTTCTACGAACTGTTGCCTTTGGAACGATGGTTTACTTATTAGAGTGTTATCTTAAAATTCATAATTTAATAATCTCAAGATCCAAATTTGATTCCCATGCTAGTAGTATCATTTGTCAAGCCAGTAACACCTGAAGAAGAGAGAATAATACCATTTGAAACATTGTGTGTGTAGTGACCTGTGTAGTACTACTAATAGTTGAATGTAATTTAAAAATTTAAATAAAGTTAAATTTTTCTAAAGACCTTCAAGGTTTAATATTTGATGATAGAAATAATCCAACATATAAATACAGCTAAAATGTCATCATTACAAACCTTCAGGCAAATGAAAACTGTGTTTCTTTTTAAAACAGAAAGATGTTTAGATAAAAAATTTAGTTTAGTTAATGGTAAACAAAGGATTAGGGAAATAAACTGAAATTGATTTAAAATCTCTCATTCTGAATATCAGTTTTAAAATAAGTTTTGCCTTGTTTTTTTATAGAAAAAAATCTCAATATTGGTTGATAAAAAAAGTGAAAGCAGATAATCTGTCAGACAATGGGAAAGATAAATATAAAATATTCATTGCTTTATTGTTTCATACATCGCTGTTAAAATTTTGACTGTTATTAGTCAACTACAATAGAAAACATTTTTACTATCTTCCAAATTAACATAAGGATGATTTTCAGTCAACTGTATTTATATATCTACTATGGCCTAATAAAAATCGCAATGGTGAAAAGAGAGTTCCTCATATTTCCAAAATACAGCCTAAGTGATATAATGAGAAACCCAGAAAGTTGGTAAAATAAATAATTAAACCTACCATTTTGTTGGGATAGTTTGCCATCACTATATTATAATTGCCTATAATGTTTCTGAAAATCATCAGAGAAGAGGTAATCCATAAACAGAAAGAATGGATATCAAAGAAGAAAAATAACATATTAAACATCTATCTGATATTCTCATCATTAAGTAAGCTGAAGGTATGTAAAGTCATAACAAAAAATACTTGACTTACAACAGCTATAGAGAACAATGAAATATTAAATTGAAATAGTAAACATCCTAAATGCTGGAAGAAAAAGCCTGTATAATGTTGAGCTCAATATTATTTGGAAAAATTATTTGAATTGATTTATTTTTTACTAAACTCTAACTTTGCTAATAATTGGAAAAATTGATTTAATTTTGTGAAGAAACTTTAAGTCTATATATATATAAACATTAAGTTTTATGTATTATATTATTATTCATGCATTATTAATCCTGGAGTCAGGAAATTAATGAAGTTGAGAGGAAATAAAATGAATTCCTTATACATTTGACTTATTTCCCTGAGCATTCTAGAATAACTCTTGTTTTGATTATGTACATTGTAAATACAAAGGCTAGAGAAAGTTAATTAATTTTATTGTTTTTTATTGCTATAAATAAATAATTTATTATTGGTAAAAAAGCCTCATTTCTCATTGATTTCTCACCCATCAGATAATATTTAGAATATGTTATGATATAGCTGCTTTGACAGAGCTGATTAAAACATATATTTATTAGATTAATGTATATCTATGTGGAGTAGAGAATAATCAACAAATATGATTGTGGTTTGCCTTGAGAATAGTGCTTGAAATGAGCTTCAATTTTACCATCATCTGTGGCTATTAGTGAATAGTGTTAAATGTTAAATTTATACTCAATCCACCTTCTTCATAGTCACTGCTGTAAATCAACATATAATTTTCTAGTGAGTGGAATCTGTTATAGCATGTAAATATAAGTATAATGATATTTGTTATATGCATAAGTGATGTTCATCTCTCGATAATATACTGTCCACTCATTACATCTATCCATCATTGATAGAATAAGGCTTTTAGTCTTGTAGATTAAATATACTGGTCAATAAATACATTTTTCTTATCAACTTTTACTAACTAAAAAAAATTACCAATGACATTTTTATTCTTCTAATTTAAATATTGATTACATGTAAATTTAGGTGTCTGTTTTTAGTGCACTTTGTAATTCTTGTTATCATTAGGTATTAAAATAGTCGGAATATATCAAAAATAAATCGATATTAAAAATTTGCTAATTCTGGTCTTGCGTCTTTCTTTTATAATTAGCATTTATTCACAACATGTGGTATGCATGATATTAACATAAAAGAGAGGAAAAAGTTTGGATTAATTAAATAATTTTTATATATTGACACTTTTTTTTTAATTCCTAGTAGATTAAATATAATGTTCAATAAACTTATAATTAGCCACATATTATAGTAAATTTTTGAGTTGTATGGTATGAGTCTTTAATATATATATATATATGTATGTGTATGCATGTTTATATGGTTTATGCATGTATGCATGTTTATATGATTCTCAATCTCTGTAGAATTGCAGAACACATTTACTTAATATTTTTCAAGCAAACACCAACATACAAAAATTCAAAATTACAAAGATACGATTATGTTTTGACCATTTGAAAATAATAAATAGACAGTATAAATTCAGGTCATTTACCAAACATATGTGCATCACACCAGATTACACAGAACCTGAAAATGCTGCACACAGGCAACCATGGTATTAGATACAGCCGATCACACACAAAAAAATCCATGGCTACAATAGCACAGATCTATCTATTAATATTTCGACAATTTTTTTGTGGAACACATGAAGTGGATTCATGAAACACTAGTGTTCCATGGAATATGTTTTGAGAACCATCAGTTTAAGGTATATGTATCATTCGATTATATTAAATTATCACCATCTTTCAATCTGACAAGCTAAATTATCACTTTTAGATAATATTTTTATTATGTATATTTCTTATATTTTATATGGCTTTTACATTATGTAATTTATGTAGGATAGATGATATGATGAATGTCTCATAATATTTTAATACATACATTCTAATGATCACCCTATGAAATGCCTTAATATATGCACCTCCTACAAGGTGGCATTCTTAATTTAGTATCTTGAATTCAACATACTTAAGAATATTTATATAATGTATGAAATTTATCTGAGATATATCCAAGTCTTGGCCCTTCATTGCATTTTCCAACACTATAGATTTATTTCTTTAAAAACTGGTTAGACCAGAAAAGAATATTAGACTACCTTTATGCCTTACCATAATCCTAATCTCATCTTCTAAATACTCCCACATGCAGAATCAACTTTTATTAACAAATATATCAAACAAAATATATTTCTCTACCTACAAAATTTAAGATACAATTTAATTATCTCATTTACAAAATAACTAAGATGAAAATTAGTTCTTAATAATGCACTACAATTTATAAATACTAAATTAAACATTTGAAATCAATCATAAAATGATGTAACTTATTTGTACTCTACTACAATTATTTTATATTTAATATTTATATATTTCACATTAGTTTTTTAATCCTCCATAGTAATATCATTTATGAATGTTTCACAGGGATTATGTACTCTATCTGAAATTTATAAGTTTGCATTTAGACAAGTTGTAAACCATCCATATAGGCATTCTATAATAATATGTGTTATATATAACAATATATTAAGTTTTATCAATAACAATTATGACTCACATAAGGAGATAAAATAATATGTGCATGAAAAAATATATCCATACAAAATTCCAACAATAAAATAATGAGAATTATTTAATTCTTATTATAATATGAATATATAGTAAATATCCAGTTAGTAAAAAGTATTAAACCATTAAATGTCACATGATCACCATTCTGTAGGCTTACACAATGTTTTTCACAGAGGCAAAACTTTCCATACAGTAGCACCACTCAGTGCAAGCCAACATAATCAATGGATGCACAGAGATAGACCAAGCCAAGTGAGAGCCCTAAGTGGTAAAAATTTCAGGGTCCTAAAACTCAAGTTAGAAAATTTTTCAAGAAAACTCTAATTAAGTTATTAACAAAAAAGAAAAATAATCAAAAATTTCATACCATAACACATTAAATGAATTATTAAAAAACATTTTTATATGAATTTGCATCTTGCTTTATTTCTTGCAAATTCATCAATTATTTTTGCAGTGGCAATTCAACTTAAAACTCCCTGCTCTATATACAAAATGGCCTTATTATTTAGCCTTTTTTCTCCCATAGTACTCCTTAAATAATTTTTTAAATGCTTTAAAACAGAAAACGATATTTCTCCTGATGCATTAGATAAGGGAATTGTTAAAAAAAAAATCAATAATATTTCAACATTTGGAAATGAGCAAGACATTTTTTTAGCAGTTCGATAGATGTCTGGTATGGTTTTTATGGTGTTACTTTCTTCTAGAAATATTTCAAAAAATGATCAAATTCATCTACAAAATTACAAACATCAATGTCATTTTTGTAAATATCTTTAAACTTTTTTATTGCATTTTTTTTCTTCTATTGATAAATTCCAATCAAAAAATATTCAAAAAGGCTCAACAACTTCACCCACCTGAGTTCTTCAAGATAGTTTCTACCTTGGTGTTATCACAAATAACATAAAATGCATTGACTATGAAATTTTCTCTTATTATAAATTCATGTCAGACTTTTTTATTTTCATCAAAAACATTTTTCTCTTTGTCCATTTTCCACATTAAACAGTAGCTCTGATAAATCAGTTTCCTCTTTTTCAACTTTTTGAAATTCTTTTCTGAATTTATTGATAAAATTTTCTGATGACTTCAGTAGGATAGATCCTTTCAATAGTTTGCACTCCACTGATTGTGGTGATTTATTAATAGCATTTATTTTTTTAAAATAGTATTCAAAATCACTATCATTAGGGCAGTTTCATGTTTGTCCATTTTCTTCAGAAGTGAAGTCACCAACAGTATGGCAACTTTTTTCTTTTTCTGAATTACAAATTTCAATTAAAGCTACTTTTACATGGGTGAAACCAAGTTTTAAAGCTAATACAGCATCTGCCTTTGCTCACCATCTTGTATTAGAAACTCTTTTGACTGTGATGAAATGTTTAAATTTTCTAGGTTTCTGATTAAAATTTTCCAATGATGAGTTGATGCAGAAAAAAATGTGAATAAATTCTGCACAAACATAAAATATTCAATTGCAGCACTACAACTTTCTCTGGCGAAATTTCCAATTAAATTTAAGGAATGATTAGCACATGAAATAAAAGCCGCACTTGGCCTATGTTCTTTAATATGTGCTTGCAAACCTGAGTACTTTCCTGACATATTAGAAGCATTATCAAATGATTGTCCTTAACAGTTTTTATTATTTACTCTTAATTTTATTAAAGTTTGTGTTTATCTATGGGAATGAATTCCACAAATCTTTCCATTATATTACCACAGGGTCAAACATATCTTATCACAAACGTTACTTGATCGATATGTGAAACATCAGAAGTGGAATCAACAATTATACTATAATAAGTCACAGATTTAATTTCTTCAATTTTCGCTTTTCCTTGACTTCCGATAAGACCCACAGATTCATCACAAATAATATGATATAAATAATTTATATTTCCTCATCCTTGGTTGGCATAATTTTGTAGATGCAACTTTAAAAACTCATCGTATTTGCTTAGATATTCCAAGCAGGTTAAATAATTTTCTTTTCTATTGGAATCTTTGTTTTCATCATGACCTCTAAATCCTAAATGACTCAACAATTTTATTGATGATACAATTCTTTTCAACACTTCTTTCCAGTAATATTCTTCTTTTTTCTTTTCCTGTAATAGTTGAGTATCAATTCTATTGAATTTTGTTAATCTTTTATACATAGTACACATGGCTGACATGTGTTCTTTTGAAACTTCATGGTCCGATAAAATAACAGTTATTGATCTCGAATTTTATAAACCAGTTATTAATTTAGATTTTATTGTTGAAAAGAGTTTGCAAAGGTAGCAGTAAACACTTTTGCTTGTTTCTGAAAAAATCAGCCAATTTCTCTTTTCTATAATTCCATTTGATTTTTTTCTGTAGAAATGATCATAAGAAAGTCCTCTGTAATACACTCCATCTCTGTCTTTATACACTGATTTTAAATTCTCTATATTCCTGATATTTTTTGGTTTGTTATTAAAAATATGATCAATAATAATATCTGTTAATATTGTTGACCATAAAGCTATATCAGTTATTACTTTGATGTCTATGTCGAAGCACCTTTCTGAACTATCTTTACCTTCTGCATTTTTGCAATCCTTTTTTTCAGTAGCAATTTCAACCTCTTGATTTTCAACTTGATCTTCTTCTTTCTCTTCTTTAAAAGAAGTTTCAAACATAAGCAATTCTGAATTATCTGAGATAAATGTTGATGGCAACTCTGTCTCTGTACTAACTTTTAAAAATTTATGTAATGAATTTCTTTGGCTTTCAGCAATTTCCAGGGGGTTTTTCCCCACTTTTCTGTCCCACTTTGATGTCCCTTCACTATTTTGTTGTAAAGAAAAAAGGTTGTTTTTTTTTTAAAAAAAAATAGTTTAAACACTTTAGCCTTGCAAAACAATATCTACTAAAAATATATTTTTAATCATAATGTTGTTAAGATGTTTTAAGTTACAAAATTGATTTAAACTTTTGTTTAAATTTCAAACCTGATATTTTTAATTTAACTTGGGCTGTCTCAGTTTCTCAAAGACTTGGTAATTGTTTCACGTCAGTAGATTTTGTTTACTATAAAATACATTTTTAGAAAAATATTATTGCAAAAATAAGATTTAAAACTTCGCTTACATGCTATATTGACCCAGGAGTGCGGTGGCATCATTTTTGCTTATAACTATTTAAATTTAAAATTAAGAATTATTAGAAACTTTTAAGTAATATTTCGTTATATATGTACCTTGGTAATATGTGAACTTTACATATATACATGCAATTTTTAATATAAAATAAAAATTGGCTCATTTAATAAAATAAAATGTAGAATTTAAAAGATTTGATTTTAAATAAAATATACATGCTGTAATATATATATAAGCCTATTATGGTACAGCTGTATATTCACATATATCTGTGTGCTGATTCATATATAACTGTTGACACTTATATACATTTCATAGAGGGTTTAAATTTGGCACAGATGCAGCCATGGGAAAAAATAGGTGAAACATATACTGTTTCACTTGAGATAAACCAGCTTCAGGAAAACAGCAAAATTTATTTACAATATTTTTTTTCAAAAGCAGAGTATTTAAATTGAAATCAAATTATTTTGGGAGGGGTCCAATTTTTTGTGTAATTAATAAATGGATATATTTAATTAATTTGGACCTATTTATGCTATACCCGTTTCATCCCCTGATGTCCAGTTGGAAGTTAGATTCCCACCAAAACTCAAATAAATTCCCCCCAAAAGCTTAAATAATACTGTGTTATAGAAGGGTTGATTGTATACAAAAAACATAATTTTCCTCAAATCCTAATGAAAAGACATTTTAAGACCTCAGGTCCCCTTAGTATTCCAGGACCCTATGCAGCCACTTAACACTTAATTTGCCTATGTGGATGCAGGAAGGTTAATAAGTACATTATTATTTTATATGGATATCAGATAAAAAAAATTAAATTCACAATAGCCAGTTAAGTATAAAAATCTACATTTGATGTAAAAAGTATTAAATACATTGTTATTTTTTGTGAGTACCAGATATACCATAGGTAAAAAGATCAAAATTTAAATTCATGTACATGTAGATACTTAATGTACCCACCTAATGCAATTTAGAATTTATGAGATTTCTAAGTGTCATAAATAAAAGAAAGATATAATATATTCATGTCAGATAACTGATGTTTACCAGTACAACAATTATGAAACACATAAATAGACAACTGAAAATTTAATTTAAAAAAAAAGAGGATAGTAGGTTGATTTAATTAAATAATTATAAGGAATTATTTTAAGAAAGTTATTTAAAAAACAAATGTAATGAAAAGTTAAGATTGTTTGTGAGAAGAGTTTTTAAGATATTTTTGTATTGTGTTTTATGTATTATGGAATATTTGAATTTATTGTTTTTTTATATATTTTTAGTTGTTCCTTGATACAGACTATAAAATAATATAATGAAATGTTAGAGTACATTATTGTACATTGTAAATAGTTCATATTATAATAAATCAAGATTTATAAAGATGAAATTTGTGGAGTTTGTTGCATATTTATTGAAATTAATAGCAGAGTGTCTGCTATTTTTTAATTTAACAAACCATCTGCAGTTAGTCATATGACCTTCTAAAAAGTTTATCACTGTACTGATATTAAAAGAGAACTGATAATTTTATTACAAGGATCCAAAAATAACATTAGGGAAATTTATTTATTGTGAAAGAAAATCTCAAACTTTTCTCAACAACCTCATTAAGAATTGTATTTTACATATAATTTTACAAAAGAAAAAATGATTAATTAAACTGGCTTAAAAATAAATATAATTTTAATTTCAATCATTTTTTTGTGTGCCTTTACAAAGAGGGCGCGATAATTTCCTATAAGTTAGAGTTACAAGCATAAAGAAGCTTAGTTTCGTAAAAGAAATATAGTATTTATATTAAATAAAATAGCAAAATATGTCTTCTACTTGTTGAAATTTTTAATAAGTGGCTTTTAGAAGACTAATTGGTAAAATTAGTTTTTAGTAATACTATATTCACAATCTAGGATGTTTCGTGTTTCAATTTACTGAGTAGCGAAGCCCAACATGGCAGAATTTCCGTAAATAATTTTGCAATATTAAATAATATTTCAATTTTATAAATGAAATTAAAAATGGGGAAATAAATCAATTTAATACTAATCTAGCAGATATTAAGAGATGCAAAATATCATAATTTCTTGAATATTTAAGGTAAATAAAAACATGATCTCAGCCTTCATAAAAGTAAATATTTTCCCAACATAATTAAATTTTGCTTCATATTCAATTTTTTTATTTTTACAATCAGACATTAATACTCATTTGACGAAACCAGATTAACCTAGACTCTCTCGTAAATCTGTAACTATCCATTTATCAATGATTATTGAATTGTATTTTTATATTAGACTATTTCCATCATCTAATATGCATATTGAATGTCTATAGAAAAATTTAACTTTATATAAATATTCCAAATACATTCAACTGTTAGTAATAGCACATCGAATGGGTTAGTTACTAACAGTTGAATGTATTTGGAATATTTAAATGAGGTTAAATTTTTGTAAAGACATTCAACACGCATATTAAATGGTGGAAATAGTCCAATATAAAAATTCAACTAGAACATCATCATCACAAACCTTCAGGAAAATGATTATTGAATTAAGTTGATTATGGACCATTGACTTAAAAGAAGATAATCTGAAAAACTGCAAAGAGTATCTTGCCCAAAATTGAAATCAAAGTGAAGTGTTGTTGGTAGTTGCTCTGACTTGTATCCTCTGTGGTCAATATGTTCAGTACTTGCTTTAACCACAAGGACCTTCTCATGAATATATGTTTAATCATTTTATTTTGTTTAATGAATTTTTTGCTTTCACTGTTTTCCTGTATTAAAAATAGTATTTAATAATACATTTTAAATTACTTCACATTTAATTAATGGAGATCATTCTTTACAGGAAAAATATTGCTCCCATTAACTAAGGGAAAAAATCTTGGAAAGGTAAGCATTGTTGATCCATTTGAACAGATTTATATATTATAAAGATATCTTCTCTATTCCATTTTTAAAAATGCTTTCTAATTATTTGTTTAATAAGTGCATACTTGTTATATTCAAAGACATTTTATATACATATATAAATAAATAAAAATTAACATTTAGTAATTTCTATATATATAATAAATGAATACATAATTATATAATTAAGGAATATAAAATTGAATCAGGCTTGAAAAGACTATGAGCAAACAAATAATTGAGCACACAATGAATAATGAATACAAAGGTAATACAAACTAAATTAAATCCTATGTGAGGATTGAGATATTTAATTAATAAATAAAGTTTAAGTAAAGTCCTATTATTCTCTCTAGCATAGCAAAAGTGTAAACTAATTAATATCATAATTAATTAATGTCTCCAAAAATCTAGGGTATAATTGTGGTAATAATTCATTAAGAAAATTTGTAAAATTGTAAAGTGACTTTATTTGGGGTGTTGCAGTTTCAGAGTAAAAGTGAATAACCATGTTAAGCTACTGTGCGGAGAGTTTTGCCTCTGTAAATAACTATGTTCCCAGGCATCTGGATTTTTTCCAAAAGTAAAGATTCAGGACATTTTATTAGGTCATATAAATCTTTCTAATAATTTTATTCATTATATTTTGTATAAATGCCTTCTGACATTTATCGGAAAAGCTTGTTTAGACCTTTTAGCACAATCATTATATTACTTTTATAGTATAAAATAAGTTAAATCAGATGATATATGACTTGATTTTTATTATAGTTTTGCTTTTGAGATTTTAGCGATGTTATATTGCTAAAGCCATTAATATAAAGTGTATCTGAATTTAATTCAGTTCTATATGATTATATAAGTTAGATAGATGGATTTGAAGACATATAAATGTCTGAAAATTTCAGCTATTGTTAAATATTAGATAAATGCTGCACTTGAGTTGGTATTTTAGATCTAGTATCTGAAGTTCTTCACTGAGGAAAACCATCAGCTCGAAACCAGTTTGGGAGTAAGGATAATTCTAGATAGAGATTTTAAATGCTTTCTGTTCCAACATTTATCAGAAAAGTTTGTTTAAAGCTAGTAGCATGCTCATTATATTCCTTTTGTAGTACAAGCTTAATAAGTCATGAGATATGACTTGCTTTTCTTACTATTTGTATAATTAATACACCTTAGTAATAAAATGTATATGCATGATGATTGTGAAATCTAATTTTACTAATATATACTTTGTATATAAATAAAATTAATATTTGAATTCCCAGATTACTACATTGTTTATTTTTCATTTCACACTAGTTATACATTTATGTCCATACAATAAATTCTGCACTTATTCAATCATTAATATAGAGCAGGATCATTTTATGGTTACCTACAACTTGATAAGCTGGGATGGCTGATATAAACTGTGGGTCATGTAATGATGTGGGCAATACTTAAGGCATGAAAGGTCCAAAAAGTAGAAAATGGATTGAGAAATAAAAGATTAGAAGAAGCAAGCATAGGTAAACTTGATATGGATATAACCAATAACTGGCTGCCTTATTTATAATAAAAGTATTTCACTCTGAATGATATTATAAGATGAACATAAAATGTTTACTTTGTTGGTTTTTACCAATGAGAGAATCATTGAGTTAATTAAAGCAGAGAAGAAGATTAGAGCTCTGATGAAGACTGCTGGACAGTTGAAACTGTAAGGAGAATAAAGAAGTTTGTGTGTTTGCATTGAAGTGTATATGGAAGAAGTGTTATAAGCAATATATATATATATATGATCATTGAGTTAACGAATAAATTATATAGTCCTAAACTCCAGAGAAATTACTGTACATAGAAATGAAAAAGAAACTAAATATTTTTGTTCTACCTTATCTTGCCATAATGCTAGTTTACATTTTTATAATTGTAGTGTAGAAAAAGATATAAAAAGTTATGTCTTAGCACTTTGTGTGCTAGCAAAATCATGCTTTTATGACTATTTTTTAGAAAAAGCACTGTTAAAACAACTACTGTTGGAAATGTCCAATAAAGGTACCACCATTCATTATTTGCAATGAAAGATTTGATGTATGTAGAAGCCATTTGAAAATAAATCACTTATGAATTTGTGACTGAACAAGCTGAAGATTTTCATTAATCAAATACAAGGGACATATCTGTGATCATTCAACAAATAATAAACTATATGGAACCTGACAATGTAGAGAGAAATAAAACAATTTACATGCTGTTCCTGTGGTAAGATCAAAGGTGATTGAATACAGATGATTGAAATGTGTAAAAATTGTAAATGAAAGATCCATCTTGAGATTGTCTGCAAACCAAAGGTGGAGAAAAATCACCCATGAGTACATGTTATCAAAATAAAAGATCAAAGTTATAGCATCGAATATGCGCAAAACTGACCAAACAAAACATGATAATTCACATACACATCTGCAGGCAAATAGTCAGTGACAGCTGATCAGATTTGTCAATCATTACAAAAAAAGTTTGGAACAGAATTATCATAAAGATTAGGTTTAAACTATCAATTACAGCAAACCACCCATGGTCTAGTTATTTAATAGTCTGATACATATGATATAAATCTATAAAAAATAGAAATTTCCATAAAATGATTATTCGATATTCTTAGAAATGCGAATGGAGAAATAGAGAAGTTAGTAATAAAGCTATATAACACAAGTCTAAGACTTGAGTGTTTTCCTGAAGGTTAGTGATGATGGTGTTTTAATTGCATTTATATGTTGGACTATTTCCATCATCTAATATGAGTATTGAATGTCTTTAGAAAAAATTAACTTTATTTAAATATTCCAAATACATTCAACTGTTAGTATTAACACACGAGTCATTATATGCACAATTTTCAAGAGGTATTATTTCCCTCTCTTCTTCAGGTGTTGCTGGCCTGACCAGTGATAGTACTAGTATGGGAATCAAACCTGGATCCTTAAATTCTTAACTATTGAATTTTAAGATAATACTCTAACCAACTGAGCCATCCTGCCAAAGGCAACAGTCAGTAGAGATTTCATATACTTATCTATTAAATTTCTCCTGATTTCTCCATTTTTTAAGAGCAAAGTTGATTAGTGGTTTCCATACATACATTATGTATAGTAACACTAGATTGACTTATGGCATTGTTTGCCATTGTCATGTGAGAAGCAAAAAGAAAATTTAAAAAAAACTGCTTACATGACCATGGCAAACAATTCCGTAATCTAACCTAGTGTGACTGTACATAAAGTATGTAAAACACTAAATTTGTTCTTAGGGAAAAGGGGAGCAATCAAGAAGAATCTCATAAAAACGTATATGAAATTTCTACTGTCTGTTGCCTTTGACAGGATGGCTGTTGTTTAGAGCATTACCTTAAAATTCAAAACTCAAGAATCTAAAGGTCCATGTTTGATTCTCATGTTAGTACTGTCACTAGTCAAGCCAGCAATGCCTAAAGAAGAGGGAATAATACCTCTCAAAACATTGTGCCTAGTCTTGCGTTGTTAGCCGAGAGGTATCGCAGCCGCCATGCAAGCAAGTAGTTGGTTGCAGACGGGTGCGGGTTCGCGTCCCAACAGATGCTATGACATATGAAAAGAAAAAAAAACATTGTGCCTATACTAACCTATACAGCTGAATGTATTTGGAATATTTAAATAAAATTAAATTTTTCTAAAGACATTCAGCACTCATATTAGATGATGGAAATAGTCCAATATAAAATACAGTCTAAGAATTGAATGTATACAATATGATCGGAAGAATATAATAATAATGTTTTTAAAAAAAGTAAAAAGAAATATGTGAAAGTAAAGACTTACATTTTTTGTGTTAATTCTATATAACACCTTTACTAAGATCAATACAAATTGACTGGATAGTTTTAAATTCAAACAAAAAAAAAGATTGATTTAAAGTGGTTATGAAAGTTATTAAAACGATTCATGAGTTGCCATTATGCTTTGTAGCTCATAGAAAAGCAATTGATTCTATAAATATTTTGGAGATAATAAAAACTTTGAAATATTAAAACATATATCCAGTTTAGTGGTGAATTCTTAAAAATATTTATTAAATTCCAATAGTTAGAATTAGACCACTTAATAACATTGAATAGATTAATACTGATAAGGATATATGATAGACTGACTTCATGTGTCCAAAACTATTTACAACAAAATGATATACATAGATCTTAATTAATTAAGTCATGTAGATTTTGCAGACGATGTGGTTGATTTTGCAAAAACTTCAGGAAATGTTGCAAAAGCTATCAGATAAAGAATTAAAGATAAATGCTAAGAGACTAAAGTGATGAAGTGATGTTCAGTGAGAATTCAAAAAAAGGTGAAAATAATAGTATATCATAATAAATTTAAAGAAATTAAAAACAATAAAATATCTTATTCAGTTTATTATTACAGATAAAAACATAATGGATAAAATTAATAATAGAATCAAACACGTTTAGAATGCTTGTCATAAAAATTAATTAAATACTTATTTTTAAAAAATGCTTACATATTAGAAACATATAAATGGATTTTATTTGTAATTATGGATTTATGACTAGGATTTTTAATAGAGAAAACTTGAGAATATATAAGTGTAGAAAGTTATATGTTGGGAAATGTGAAATACATGGGGTTCACAGACATCATTGAAAAAATTTATAAAACTAAAATGGAATTGAAATCGACATGGTGCTAAGAAATATGACAACAGATGGTTAACTGAAATATTGAATTGAATCCCAAGGAATTGTCAAGACCCAGAAAGATCACTTTGTGAGATGGACAGATGTTTTTACAGTGAAGAAATTAGAAATCGGAGCAATTAGATTGACTTGAATATGTTCATCATGCATTGGGGTGATAATAGTTGAAAATGATGATGATAATATAAATGTAAACTAGCTTTTAAATAGACCACTGCAAAGCAAAAATTTCTTAACAACCTTTCATAAAATGAACACTGATAGAAGGGTGCATTATTCATCGGGATATCTAATGCTTGGGTGAAAAACATTTTGGCAGTTTTTATTCTTATTTTATTCTATAGATAAGTATTCATTTACTAACACTTTTAAGTGGCTAGCTAGATTGTTTATGTGCAAGTGATCTGAGTAATTCTAACCCTGGATTTGAACTATAAGTCATGGCCATCACAGACGGATATAGTAATAACTGTTATGCAATATGTGCATACTCATGACATAGAAAATAAAATGCATTGTAAAGATTTATAGGTTGGATCTTTGCTGATTTAAGGTATTATGATTGAATTGTTTCAAGATATCAAGTGCAATAATTTTATGATTAATGTTTGTAACAGGGCATTCCATTAAATAAACATTATGAAATACACATAACTTAAAAAAAAAACATATTGTTTTACTTCCATTACAAAGAAATCTAAAGTCAAAGCAACATAATGTCAAACACAAGAAACCACAATCACAAAAAATAAGTGTTTAGGATAAAAACAACAATATTGTTTTGATCAAACTTTGTCCGAGATTAAAACAGGAACTTTATACAGATAACAAATTATGAAATAAAAGTTTATCATATCTTAAAGCTTCTAAACAAAACTGAAAAAAGGGTAATTCAATGTTAAATATATATTTATATTTCTCAAAATAAGGATTATATTATCATTATATGAGCACACATGCATTTATTAAAAATATTTTTATAGATAAAAGATATCGGCGTATGATTTTTGAATGGAAAAGCTTCAAAAATATGTCTGAGAGTTATTATGATAATAGTATTATCTACATTTAAATCCTCTTGAAAAAAAACATTGAACTGCCATAAATATTGAGAATTAATTTTTAAGTTGTAATACTATTCTTGAAATTTAATAAAATGAAGTTCTCAAAATGTACTATGATCATGCTAAAAAGTCAATTACTATTTTTGCAGGATTATTGATATGTTCTTGATTAAAGTTTTTAGTTGTATTAGAATATGTTAGAAAAATAGAACTGATTTCTATCTTTTTAAGAGAATTT
Organism: Epiperipatus broadwayi; assembly: GCA_028023455.1. Taxonomy (NCBI): domain Eukaryota; kingdom Metazoa; phylum Onychophora; class Udeonychophora; order Euonychophora; family Peripatidae; genus Epiperipatus; species Epiperipatus broadwayi. The sequence continues at coordinate 281,574 of JAQFVV010000259.1, read as the reverse complement.
AAATACTAACTAAAATAATTTTAGAGTTTAAAAATTTGCAAACATGCAAAAAAATATAAAAACAGACTTTAAATAACCTACTTCAGTCAAGGACTTTTCAAATGATGGTACACTTCCTTCACATAGAAAAACAATGAGCTAAAAAACATTACTCACTAATCTTTTAACTAGTTACCCATTTACTCATCAATATCAGATGTTTACTAGTTGGCTAAGATTATCTGAAAGAAAATATTAAACTTTAATAAAACCTGGAATATGATCAGAGATCATAGTTTTGGAATCAATGTAACCAGTGGTCTTCAACCACCGGGCCACAGAAGTTTTTTGTCAGTCCACAGCTAGACTAGCAAGAAATTTTGTAGTAACAAAATAATAAGATTTTAAACTTTTAATTAATATGAACAATTTTTATTTATTTTTTCATCGCATTTTCTCCCGATTTAAAAAAAAGAAACAGAACAAAAACAAAATCTAATCAATCATACATAAATTAATTTGTTTTTCTATTTATTACAGATGTTTATGGGGGGGGGGGGTAGAAAAAAGTTTTTTATTATACAAACTCCGGTTGTCTTTTGATAGCCAATCGCGGCTGCTTATCAGCGTTGTTAAAACAATAAAATGTAATGTGATTTTTTTTGATCTCTTAAATTTTTTCTATAGCGATTTTTTTTTGGCTTTAAATCAATTTTTATTACCTTTTTTTAAAAATAAAAACCAAAAAATAAGTTCTGTCTCTAACTTTTACAAAGTATTTCTCAATACACCCCACCACCCCAAAATAAAGTAAGATCAAAACTTTTGACTTTTTCAAGTTTCGTTTTTTTTTGTTGTTGTTTCAAAATACGCCCATTTTTTTTGGCCTAGAAGGCAATATTTTTTTTGGCTTTATTTGTACATCGCTAAAATACTAAAACTTTTATTTATTTTTTTAAGTGTCATATCATTGGCTGGGACGCGAACCTGCAACTCAGACAACTGCCTGCAAGTGCAAGGCAGTCGTGCTGACCTCTCGATCACCAATCAATTTCTGTTACCTTTTTTTAAAAATAAAAACAAACAAAAAATAACTTTGGTGTCTATCTTTTGTCTCAGTATTTCTCACCCCCCCCCCCAAATAAAATAAGATCAAAACTTTTGACTTTTTCAACATTCAGGTGAATAACATTTTATTCTTGCACGTTTTAACAATGAAATAATAAACGTAAAATGCAAGCACATTAATGAGAACGATTGTTATTGTATGTTTTCTGTAGCAGTATGACTGCGCAACTAGAGAGTGTTTAGCATGTGAAGATAAGTAACACCATTACAATACACAATAACTAGTGTGCTGTTTTGGTCAGTTAAAACAATTATGCTTATCTAAGGCTATGCAGGTTACATCTTTAAGAACATTTATCTAAACTTCTGCCGGTCCGCAAAATCTTATCCTTATTTTTGCCAGGCTGCAGGTGTGAAAAGGTTGAAGACCACTGCTCTAAACCACAAGTTCCTTGAACATTTGAAATGTTTGTCTATTCATAGTAAAATTTAGGATGATCATAATCCAAGGGGGTGAGTGAGTAGCATAAAAAATATCCACTATCACTATTACTCACAATTATGCAATAAGTCAGATAAAAAATTTACTTACTATTTGTTAACTATATTATAACTTAAGTATACTACTTGTGAAATCTCATTTAAAACTTGAACTACCAGCTACAAAATTTTTTTACTGAGAATTCTAAACCAAGTATAATCTACAAGCTACATTAAAAGTCTATAAAAAATTCTACTTCAGGCACAAAGAGAGCTGTTTAAGAACTCAATGCTAAATATAATTGGTGTATCTGTGTATGGATTTATAATTATTCAGAGCTACCAGAGAAGTATCTTCATCTAAAAATTAAATCACCAAAAACCTTATCAGTTATAATACACATTAGAAAATTTCTATGAAACAAAAGGCTTTCATTAACTGCAAACTTTAATAAATGTATATACAAACTGATTTCTTATACTACAATTTTTGGTAAGAAAGTAGCTCTATTATTTTTTATTTCTAAATTTTTATATGTCTAGTAATTTCTTTTAAGCCAATAAACATCACATGATCACCATTTCTTACGCTTGCTCATAACTGTTATTAAAACAGCAAAACTCTCTATACGTATTACCACTCAGTGCAAGCCCAAGTAATCAATGGATGCCAGAAGGCTTAAAATCCCCATCTAGTACTCATCCAATATCCCCAGACTAGATTCTGGCTTGTGGCCTTCATCAGTGAGAAGTCTTGGATCCTTCTGGCATCCATTAATTACTCTGACTTGCACTGAGTGGCAATACGTATAGAGAGTTTTGCCTGATTTAATAACAGTTATGAGCAAACATAAGAAATGGTGATCATGTTATGTTTATTGGCTTAAAACCAATCCTGAACTAATAGGATAGTAATGGCTATGGTTATTAAAAAACCAAAGACATCAAAATGTATAGGTACTGAACTGAGTTCAGATCTATATGACTATACGAGTGTAATGAGCTTGTTTTGGAAACATTGTGTTTTCATTTTGGACTCATAGCTTTATAGTTAAATAAAAAAGTAAAAGGTAGCTGCTGGAGGGTTTCATTAGATCATAAGATCTAGTTTCAGTACTATCAGATCCAAGAATCCTTACTGATGAAGGTTACAAGCTAGCAACTAGTCTGGAGATTTTGGATGAGTAGCCAGTAGATAGAGATTTTATGCATAAACCTTCTTGTATCATTGATTTCTCTGACTTGCACTTCTATATAGAGAATTTTGTCTCTGTTACTCTTGATATACACAGTTATCTTTTAAATAGTAATTTTAAAATGTTTTAAATCAGAATATTTTTCCAATTGCATACTGAAATAAAATACATTTAATTTACATATCTGAATTTACAGTTGGAAATAGGATATATCTGGAAACACATCTTCACTAACTTTGTTATGCATACATCTGCCATACTTGAAAAAATATATATGTAACTGTAAAATTCATGTGTATATTATTGTTATTAAATATTTGTTGATAACTATCCAGTCTTAGTTCTTTCGATTTAATATTTCTTCTGTAAGCATGACTAATGGCACTGTGATTAAATATCATGACCATGTATTCATAAGTTAGGGAAGTTAATATTCCCACCAACTAAATTATGTAGCTGGGTTGTAATATGTATAATGTTCATGCATGCTTAATGGTTGTCTTATTTAGCTGAGTGATAGTACGTTAATATAAATATTTCTCTCTGCTAGAGATGTAGTGCTAGAAATAGCACTTTAACTACTAATATATACACAAGCATAGATATACTTAAAGCCATTTTGATTTATTCTGATGTATTTAATATATCCAAAAGATAGGATTAAGCAAGCAATCCTTGTTACTTAATATCCAAATGGGGCCTGTAATCAAATAAGCATTCCAAGTTCCTATATTAGTGAAATATATCTAAAGTAATATTTTTTCCTGATAATCATATATATATATACATAATTTTTAAAGAGGAAAAATGAATGATGGTAATGATCAGTCACATTTTAAATACCTAAAATCACAAAAGCCATTCAAATTATGAAGTAGGTATTTTATGAGTTTTTTTAATATGCATATATGATTTGTTCATTTGACAGACATTTATTTAAAGATTCAAATATTTGGTAGATCACACACAAGTATTTGAAATTATGATATTTGAATCAGCTTTTTATTAAAAGTGGGTGGTTGTCTTCTCAATGTGTGTATAGATAAAATATATTTTAATTAGTTAATCCAGTGGAACAATTTACAATTTGTTTATATATATAGTTTTCTTTTGTCTTTAGGGACAATTATTAAAGGTGAAACTTTTTTTTTTTGTTTTCAAAAATACATTTTCTAATTCTCACTAGAAATTATATTTAAGTTAAAAAAAATATATGAAAAAATAATACCACATTAGAATTTATTCTTATGAATTTGTTTTTTGCAAACCCTTTTTTAATATATTGGTAAAAAAAAAAACAATACATAAATTAATATTAGTTTTATAATGAATCATTGGTGGTAGTTATTTAATCCTTTCCATTCATTAAATCACGGCCTGGACATCGAGTCCATCAAGATGGACCTTGAAAACTTTTTATATCATAACTAAATTTAGAATTTCCCTTTTATCTATAATCAAACCAAATAACCGTCTAACATTGATTGGTAAATGAGTAACCAGATAGAATTAACTGGAGATAGTTAAATGATGGGGGTTTTTCCATCATCGAATTAAAATTATTAAATGTTTTTGTAAAATTCAAACTTTATTTATACCTTTCTAAATACATTTAACTGTTAGTGATTTTAATGACCACTACAGCTATTATTTTCCTTTTTGCTTCAAATGTTGCTAGCTTGTCCATTGATATCTAATTAATAGTAATTGAATTGGTGAGTTTCAGATTCATGAATAATGAATTTAAGGTGATGCTTTAACTAACAAGGCTATTATTTTGTCACCTAAGTTTAATATTCACAAGTTTCAAGGTCACTGCTGTGTCACCAGTCACTATTTCTAAAGAAAAGAGAATAAATATGACGGGATATATTGTGTTTTATACTAATTCTTAACAGTTGAATTTTTCTAAAACCATTTACCAATTTTAATTAGATGGAAGATCGGCCAACATGTGAATGCAAGTTAATTAATTAAATGCTATCTTCCAAATCTTCAGAATCAATACTGATCTTGGAATAATGTTTGCTGCCTTGATTGCTGCAACAAAAAATATGATTGTAGTATAGTATAAACTTCACTAAATGAAGGAGGCGAGCAACATGCTCCTTGGGTGCTAGCTCGTGATTTATTTTAATTTTTCTACTAATACAATTTATTGAATCATCTCAACATTCACGTTTGTATTCTAAACTTTGATGGCGCCATTATATACGCATTACGTTATTGAAATAAAAAGGATATGTTGATTTTAATTTGTTTTATTACGTTTAAAAATACTGCAAGATTTGAAATTGTTATAGCTTTTATTCTTTATTAAAACGTATGTGTATGAAAATTTTAAATTAATAACTTTAATTCTGCATTTTATTCATTAAATATTCATTTATTATTGTTATAAGAAGCCAAAGTTTGGCATGTAATACGAAATTTTTTTCTTTTCCTCAGAATTTTTATTATCTGAGAAATCTAAGGTGAACTTTGTTTAAACTTTTTTTTAATTATTTTGTTCTGAGAAGAAGAAAGGTAAATAAATAATAACGTTGAAAGTTTTTAAACACAATGATAACATATAAATGACATTTTAGTTTCAAATAATAAAAAGTTCAAATACAATTACGTGAAGCTTCTAAATTATATATACATTACATATATCTGTCAATATTACATTCTCTATCTTCTTTGTTTCATTTTCGCCTTTTTTATTATTTCACAATCATTCAGAGATTAAGACGTCATCAAATGCAGAATTTAAATAATTTAACCAGTTTTTCTCTTGGATTCTTCTCAATTATTGCTTGATAAAAACTTTTTAAATCAACTATCTTTTCTTCAGTTTCCAATTTTCACAATCATAAAAAATACAAAACATCCCAAAATTTAAAAGTACTGATGATTTTGAACTGCATAGAAACAACTGAATATTTGACTAGATTAAACATGAATTATTATTTGAAGCGCATATATATGCTTCAAAAGAGTGGTGGTAAAAGATGACAACCAGTTAGAGTGAAAATATTCTTCATCAACATTAAAAAAAAAAAGGCAATAAGACTTGCTGGAGAAATGTAGTCATTTGATTGGTGGAGTTAATGTTTTTGGCTTGGTTGTATCTTATTATAATAATAATAATAATAGTTCAGCAGCAACAGTCCATTGGTTCACTACTAAGTTAAAGAGTTCTAGTTTTCCATGCTCCAAAAGTACTCAAAACCTAAGCCTAACAAGATAAAAACCATATCCTGATATACTTTTTCCAATTTTCAATGAGTTGATAATTAATTAATAATTTTGTTTTACATTTTTAATTAAAAATTTCAATTAAAAACAAGTTACTCAATGATAATTTTAGAAAACAATATAGAGACAAAGCTATCACATGACCAGATGCTTCACGCCAATATTACCAGCACAAAGTTTCAAAATAAAAAGTTCAGACAAACATGAGCTAATTTTTAATTCTACTGTAGCAAATTCCGATCTTTGTTGGGAAAAAAAATTCCAATTACAAATTTCCCAGCAAGCAATTCACTTGCTCACAAACAAATTAACGAGCCCTAGTTTTTATGCTTAAAAGGAATTCAAAACCTTAGTCTAGTGCATGATAATAATATACCTTTAATCAATTGATTATTTACTTGCAATTTTGAATTACATTTTTAAGTCAAACTTCCAATTAAAATCAAATTACCTAATGATAATTTTAAAAAAAAAAACATCAGATGAACAGTGTCTGTCGCCAATAATACCAGCACTGAGTTTCAAAGGTCAATCAAGCATACACTTATTTTTAATGTCATTGTAGCAAACTAATTTTTATTTAGTAATAAAAATTCGATTTCAAGTTCCCAGCAATTAAATCACTTGCTCACAATCAAGTTAACAAGCTCCGACTATTTGTACTTATAAAGAAGTCAAAACTTTAGGTTAGCAAAAAAAAAAAAAAACTAACTTTATATACCTTTTTCAATTTCCAATAGGGTTGACAACTTATTTCCAATTTTGTGTTAAATTTTTCATTCGAACCTTCAATTAACATAAAGTTACTAGATAATTTCAAAAAACAAGTCACTTTCAAAAGCAATGCGAGCTTAACTACCTATCCAGATTTACCATCTCCCTATGTCTGGATGCTCCAACCATGAATTTCAGACTTAAATCACATCAAAAGCTTCACTCAGCCTCTACCTCTAACACAGCCTGTCCCAGGGTCTGACCAACCTATGACAAATTCCAACTCACAATAGCAAGCAGTTCTAACATAAGTGTACCAGTAAGTCCCTCTAGAAATCAGGACCCTCTATTCATGGATGTCATGCTTAAACCTTATCAAAAGCCTTACTCAGCTCCTACCTTTAACACACAGATAAACCCAGGGTCCAAACACCTACCACAAACTCCAACTTAACAATTGCAAACAATTTTAACATAGATGTCACTCTCCCCTCTCTGGAAACACTCATCTATTCAAATGCACCAAAAAGCAGTCATAGTAGGGTTGTACCAATTATGAAAACAATCCTGTTATGTCTTCCATCCACACCAAACCCTCCCCAACCCACACTGGTAATAAAACCAAGAGGAAAACCTGGTCACACAAAGAAGATCCAACACTCTAAAAAATCAAAAATAACACATTGATCTCATATCAGTAAGGACTTCAAAGACAATTGCCACACTATTGTGGAAATTCTAGTCCCTTGCCAATGTTACCCAGGAAACTCAATCACATAAAACTAAACCTGGTTTGCACCTGTAGATACAGCAATCCAGAGCATGCAAAATTTGTGTAATCTTGTGTAAATCAATAAAATAACTTGTATATATGTAAACCTACAACTACAGAATGCCCCAATCATGGTAATACAAGCTATGTAAAACCTTGTAACTAATCCACAGCATATAAAAATTCTTGTAATATTATGTAAATAAGTAAATCAACTTGTACATACATAAACCTACAACTACAGATTGCCCATGTAACCACAGCAATCTATGCTATGTAAAACCCTTGTAACTAATCCACAGCATGAAAAATTTGTCTGTCATGTAAATTAATAAATCAACTTTTACATATGTAAACCTACACCTATGGATTGCCCATGTAACAACAGCATTCCAAGCTATGTAAAACTTTTGTAACTAATCCACAGTATGTAAAAATTCCTACAATCCTGTGTAAACTAATAAATCAATTTTTATATATGTAAATCTACAACTACAGATGGCCCATGTAAACACAGCAATCTAAGCTATGTAAAACTCTTGTAACTCTCCAAGACAAATAAAATTTATCTTTGAAGAAGAACAACAACAACAATGACCAACAATACCTTTTCCCATCTACTTGACTACTAGGCTATTTTCCTAAATTGTAGTACGAGTATTGCTAGTAGGAATTATTGAGTTATTCATATTTTACAAGATTACAGTTAGCTTTATGTTACAAAAAAATATTTCTTTTCCAAATACATGCAAAAAAAGACCCTATTAAATTATATTAGGATAATATACATAGTTGATATTTTTGTTTATTTTCATAATAAACTGTTTTTGGTATGCAACATTCAATAATCTTTTATATATACATTATATGTAAATAAAATAATAATTTTATTTTGCTGAAATCTAGGTTAGTTGTTTTATAAATGTAATTCTATGATAACAGCTATAAGTTGTGTTTTGGGTAAGCTTGTTGCTGTTATCATGCGATAATATATAAAAGATATATAGTTCCGATTATTCTGTATACAATTAATAGTACTATGGTATTGATGTTTCAGATGGATATTCCTGCCATTGATTGGATCATAAATGTTATTTTTAAAGTGTTATAAAGGCTCTGTGATAACAATATATATAACTAGATTAAAATTCGGCCAATACAAATAAAAATATAAATTATTAAAATATGAAAGTGGAGGATGATTATACATGTGAAAATCAATAAAATAATCAACAGATATTTTAATTAAATATATTTATTTTGTCACTTCTATTGTTAAAAAGATTAATTGTAAAATGAAAGTTATTTACTAAAACTTTAGCATTTTTTAATAAATATCCTTTCAATTTAGTACACTAATATTATACTTTAAATCCTTGACGAAAATTATTGTTTTTTATCCATGGACATTTGCGGTATATTCGAGGCATATGTATTTTACTTTAATTCCTAACAAGTATTTTGAAAAATTTTAGTAACAAAATGAAGAGAATCAGTCAAGCGTTGGTGGTCGAGAGGTCAGCACATCAGCCTTTGTCCCGGGTTAGCTTCCCGGCCAATGCTGACACATGAAAAAAAAAATGAAGAATCAACTTCCTAGAATGCAATGGCAATTGCACTCGTTATTTTAAAGCCTATATTTACACATTGTTTATCCTTAAAAGCAAACTTCATACTCCCTTTTAGATATTCATACATATAGTTTTTTCAGCAAGCATCTTTAGAAATACGTATATTGCAATTTTGTAATAAAAAATGTTTGTCAAAAGTGTAGTCTCAGTTTGACAGCACAGACTTCTATATACTTTGTTTGAATGGTGCAATATCTATGCCACTGTTATTTGACACGCTCAACCTGCTTGTTTTGTAAAATTCATTGAATGATTATCATAAACAATATATTTTAAATATCAAACGTCATCTTTACAATCTCAACATATGCTTATATATTCACACACATGAGAAAGTACTCTTTATTCATATCCTATTAATATATAAAAACAAGCAATGTTATTTTAACAAAATAATGTCTTTAAAATGGGAATGTTTTAATTTTTTGATCAGCCATTTTTTTTTTTTAAAAAGCCAAACCTTGTGTATTGTTTTTGTATTAAAATAAAAATGAATCACGAACTTATTCTTAAAAGACAGTAAAAATAAAACAAGTCAAAATTGTTCTTTTGACTTTAAAAAAATGTCAATTATTGTTTACCTATTAGAACTTAAGGTTTATAAAATACATATACACCACTGCTTTTATTAATTAAAGCAAAATATATACGTTTTCTTTTTTTAAAATTATGAATAACTTTCAAAGATTTAAAAAAAAGAACAAATAGCAAATTGTTTTATATTCTAAAATGTTTATAATAAGTTTAAAAAAAAATCGACAAAACATCATTCTGTATCTTATCAAGGACAATGCATTCACAGAATATTTTTTTTTTCATATGTCATAGCATCGGCCGGGAGAAGAACCTGCAACAACCGTCTGCAACCAACTGCTTGCGTGCAAGGCTGCTGCGCTGACCTCTCGGCTAACAACGCTTGACGAATGCATTCACAGAATGAAATTAAAGAAGATAACAATTGCAAATTCCTATACAACAATGATCTAAAATTGAAATAATTTTTTTATTATAATATATATGTGCGGCAATACATGATCATTGTATACTGAGATTGCACAATATATATATAAGGGCAAATTCTTATTATCCACTCCACATGTTGTTGTTAGCATGATTCTTATTACCATGTGATTATTCTTGTACTAAATGCACATGAATAATTTCTCATCATTGTGTATTATGACCTTATTTCTAGAAAGTTATAAATATTACTATCCAAACAATAACTGGAAGCCAAAAAGTGGAGAATTAAAAATCCTGGTCGCAGATCCAGACCGACATTCAATAAAAACTTTTATTTGGGTAACTATAATGGTGGATTACTTTCAGGTGAAGGAAGTTTGCACAAATTGGTAGATCTGTCTAATATTAAATAGAAGGGTTTCCTGAAATTAGAAAAAAGGTGAACAACCAATTTAAAAAGTGGATATGTAATTTATAATAAAGACATAAATATTGGAAGCTCAATGGGGCGATTCATTTAAAATAAAGATTGATAATATATCAGACAATGAGGAAAAGTTAGTTATTCAAATTAATGGAAGATATCAAATTCAGATAATTCAGAATTATGCCTAAGTAGGTTTACATTATGAAGAAGTAAAAGATTTTCATAATGACATACAAAATGCTTTTAATAAAAGAAAAAAAATTGTTTGGGGAGCATTTAATGCTCGAATTAATAAACAATTAAAGGATGAAAGTGCTGAAGGTAAATTTGCTTATGGTAATGATGTGAGAGAAGACAGATTTACGAAGTTCCCATTGAAAAAAAATGTACATTATAAATTCTTTCTTTCAAAAAAGATGCTAATTGGAAATGAATATGAAAGCATCCAAATAAAGATATAGTAAAACTGGATTATATTTTGACTTAACAAAAAATATATATTTCTAGATTACAATGCTCTTAATAGTATTTGTCCTTTTAGTTTTGCATTAATATTTACCTTACATTTGACTAATTAATGATGGCTTCCTGTATGGAATTTATCAAGAAAGATAGTGTTAAAAATTGATATCCCAAACCTTCAGAAACACTCCTGTGAATTTAAATTAGAACTTGAAAATCATTTTAAAATATTAACAAATTAATTAATCAGGCAAAACCCTCCATACAATAGTGCCACCCTGTGCCAACCAGAGTAAATGGCCTCCATTGATTACTCTGGTTGGCACAGGGTGGCACTACTGTATGGAGAGTTTTGCCTGTTTAATAACATGTGCTAGCATAAGAGCTAGTGATCATGTGATATTAACAAACTTTAAAGCTGTTTCAGGTTTGACTGAAATCAATAAAAAGATAACTGATACTCTATTAAGATCTGCAAGAAAGATAGCTAATACAAAAAAGAAGAAACTTACCAATAAATTTTCTAGTGAAACAAGACGAAGACAATGTATGACAAATAAAAGTATCATAAAAAAATTTAAATGACTCATTAAGAAGAATTAAGTATTTAGAATTTTATAAAATAATATGAAAAATGTTGATAATGATATAAAAAGAAATATTAATTGGGAATTGATAAAGAAGGCTTTATCGGGAATAAAAGTCTCAAAATGTAAAACAGTATCTTGGTAATGGAAGGAAAGTTGTATCAGCAATTAGAAGAAGAGATGGAACTATTATTTTATAAATGATCACATCATGAAATGTGTAAAAGTATAATAATAAAAAGAAGATAATAAAATATCCCTACAATTACTACATCTTCTGAATTACCAAATATTTTAAACGAAGATGTGAGTCATGCAGTTGAATCTATGAAAAAGTTCCAGAAATAATTGAATTATTATGAATATTTTGATAGAAACAAAGGCAAAGCTATATATCAAATATCTAAATGATAAAGAAGTACCTGATTTTTGGAAGAATGCAGTAGTAATACTGATATTTATGAAAGATGACTAAAAATCATAGATCTATCAATTCTTCTACCAATACTATACAAAATCTTTATCATCAAGTTAATTCTTCAATAAGCTTTGAATTCTAACCAATCAAAAGGATAAACTGGATTTAAAATTGGTTTTAGTGCAATGGATCACATCCCAGTATTGAGAGAAGTTATAGAAAGGACTAATGAATATGAGTTGCCATATGCTTTAGATTTGTAGATTATGAAAAAGTATTTGATTGTATAAGTAATTCCATGTTGGATTAATGCTTTGAATCATTCAAATATAGAGCCAGAATATTGTTATATTCTGAAGAATATTATCAGAACATAATAAGCAATGTTTAGATTGCACAAGAAGACTAACACTAACAAAGATGTACAATCATTTGATTCTATATATCCATAAAGAAAATGGAGATTGTTTATGTCATCTCAATTTTATAGATGATATTTGTTTATTTTTTGCAAATAATGCTTTAGAGCTTCGGGAAATTTGTAACAGTTATCAAATGCAAATAAGAATGCAGGATTATATATAAATGCTAAAAAAAAAACTACAATAATGTTCAATATTTTTTTTCTAAAGTAGCAGATCATGCATATACTAATAAATATATGTACAATTGAGAAAAGACTAAGAGCTCATTATAATACAAATAATCCTATAAATCCTCCAACTGTGATAAAATGTAATGTTTGGAAGTTGCGCACTAAATATTAACTTTAAGAAAAAATGAAGACCTTCATTGATAAAGTATATAAGTATAGGGGATTTGAACTCAGATTTTCAAGCACTCCATCTATCCACACTATCTCATATAACTGATACACATGACCACACACATGTAGAAAAGACAAATAATCACCAATATACACATTTCGTGCCAAATCAGTACTCATCAGTTAGTACAGATCATCTCCCACACACTTATGTATAATCAGTGCTCAGTTTATATTAAGATAGCAAATCTTCATACTTTAATGGACAGGTCTCAATCCACTAAATATTGCTTTTGATACAATAGCCTAATTGGTTAGCATTATCTTAAATACAATATTTATGAATCTAAAGATCCCAGATTTGATTCCTATGCCAGTATTGTTACTGGTCAAAGCAGCAACATCTGAAGAAGAGAGATAAATAATATCTCTTGAAGCATCATGTTGTATACTAACCTATGTGCTATTATTACAAATTGAATGTATTTAAAAAGTAAATAAAGTGTGAATTTTCAAAAAACACTTATTCTAGGTGATGGAAATATTCAACATATAAACTATTAGGAATTTTAAACTTCTCTCTCGATATTGTAATGGGCACACATGCTGTTACATTCTAATAAATAAAATTAGAAATTAAAAATAAAAAGTTTGCAAATAAAAATTTGTTTTTAAAAATTAAAAGTCATCTAAACTCGAATATATATAAAATCGCACAGATGGAAAAATTATTAAAAGAAAACTTTATTAAAAAAAAAGAAAAGGTTTTAAAACTAAATTTTAAGAAAAAAAACTTAAAATATATATATATCTTTAAGAATGTACAATAATTTCATTAATGCTATTGTGTAAAATGGAAATGATTATTTTCAATTAGTCAAAGATCAGATAGGAGAGAAAAACAATGGAAACAAGAAATGGACCTCAGCGAAATAATGATCATCATTATGATGATGTCATGTTGAGTTAATCTGCAATTTTAATATAAAAAGGAAAAGATTGGAAATAAATTAATAGGTGTGTTATATGTGTTAATGTCGGGAGAGTTGAAGGAGAAGGGATTGAAAAGACACACTTTCAATCCCTTTTGTTTTCCCAAAAGAAAGAAAAAATGGAAGTATCGTTCTCCTATATTGTGGAGACCAGGGTCCTGCGATAACATCCTGCAAAGCTATACCAAGTAGAGCAAAGGACCTCCGGATGATACCAATAGAATGGCAACAGCATACCTGTCTCCTCCAGGACGTTGTGGGAATTAACGCTGGATACAAATTACAAGCAACTAGAAAGTGTGGACTTTTTCCTTTTAAAACTGTAAGAAGTTTATGAACTCTAATGAACTTTAAGTATAAAACTATTCCAGTAGTTAAACATGAATTCCTATCTGACCAAATTAAATCATTAATAATTATTTTATCATATGAAGTTTTAAAATCATTTCCATTAATTTAATTTTTCCGTTCTAAAGTGTTTATTATGTTTTGTTTTTTTTTGGTTTTTTTTTCACATTAAGCTAAAACTTTTAATTAAATCATGTTAAATTTAAGTCGGGCATGAATGGCTGCATAGATTTGTAAAGTTATGTTATTTTAAGGGAGGGTAAATCTTGGGTTATTTGTTTCAAAGTTAGATTGGGTCAGTGGATTGGATGTATTGGTGTAATTAGTAAATGTAGCATGAAGATCCGCTATGTGCAGTATCACATTATATGCCGCACTTGGGCTAAATAAGCCCCATTCTTACTGACTATTGGAAGCAGATGGCATTCCCTGCTCCTTGGATCACCCCTTTAGCCTATTGATGGGATAGTAAGATGGCAAAAAGGATCGCAATCCCTTCCTATGGAGTTTTCTTTTTTATTGTTCTTCTCACCAGACAGACGAAGTACTCCTGTACTGGATGAGAGACATTTCTTCTCGATAACCATGCTGTTCAGATGTATATTTCTGACAGTATGGTATTGTGCTGTCGTATTCATGCTGCATTCAATAGATCGATATATCAGATGGAGTGGCGTTAGTTTGACTGCGAACTTTTGGCCTCGAGTTAAATAAGGGATATAGAATATTTTCTTTTTCGAATGCAATCTATGTAGTCTATCCATACTCGACACTCTAATAAAAAAAATTTAATACATCTGTGCAAACTTCTAAAATAAAAAAAAATGTAAATTAAGTTCTAAAGTAAAGTTATACGAAAATAAATAATGCTGAATTTTATATATGTGTAAAATAAATGTTTCTGTGCATTGTTAATCTGGCAGTGGCTTCTTATTTTTTATTATATTTCTTTCTTTAAAAAATAAAGTATACACTATCTCTGCTGCTCCACGAGCTAGTGACTGGGGCTAACAGTCTATAATAAAATAAAATTGGATCTTAACTTAAGTAACTGCCTACTGTATAAATTTTCCAGGTTTGAATGGCCTGGTGGCGCTCTTGTATGGCAGATACGGTAACAGACTCAATTTACCTCAACAGTTATAATATAAAATTAAAAAATGCTAAACTGATTAATCAACTACTAATAGATAGCTTGGGCTTTGAAAATTATTCCATTAATTCTTCATTTCAATTTGTGGACAAAATCAAAAATTCCATGATTGAGGACAACTTCTGCATGACTATGCTTGATGTTAAAGAATTATATGGATCAGTTGATAGAAAACAATCCATCCAGATCATCCAACAGGAACTGACCAACATTCTCTCATCTGAATGCATCAATTTCATTGTTTCATTCTTGACATGGATAGACAAACACATCTATACCACATTTGAGTACAATTGGTACATAAAAAATGGTTGCCTATGGGTCTACCACTCAGTTGAATCGTCACCAGCATCATCCTTAATCATTTTGAAAAACTAATTATATCCAAATATCAAGCTGACTGCCCTCACATTATATGCACGTGGTATGTAGATGATGTATTCATCATAGCCAATCAACACACTACAAATTGTATTATACAAGACACCAATCTAATCAACTCCACAGCAGAAGATTCCTCCCAGAGTCTAAAATACCTTGACCTTTTCATCTAACACATGATGAGAGAACAATAAATTACAAGCTCTCACAAATTTGCAAGCCTTCATGCATTCTTATACAGAAATATGTAACTATGCAAATTTGAATCTGATAGAAAAGGTAATATACATCTCTACACCAAGGACCTACTACAAGCAGGCTACAAACTCAACACCATTAATCACAAAATTAAACAATTTTATAAGAAAATCGCAAACAATAATTAAGCTTCACTCTCCCACATATAACTAAAATCTCCAATCAACTAATTAAAGTCTTGGCCAACAAATTTAAAATCAGTTGTCACACACACCCCTGCACCAATAACCTAATCAAATTCTAAAGACAAAATCGACCATTCTCAGACCCCCCCCCCATGTTGTTTATAGCATCTCATGCCCCCAACCTGGATGTCGCACCATTTATTATGATGAAATCAAAGCCACCATAACCAACAGGACCACTCAGCACAGACACACCTATATTAGAGCAAAGAAAAATAATGACAATTCTTCAACATTCTTAGAACATTTCAAGAAGACAGGCCATATATTTGAACCCTCCAACCCCAAAATAGTTTGCATGGAGAATAACAACATCAAACGGAAAATTAGAAAAGCGTACTTCATTAATGGCAATAATAACTCTATCAATAGACATGACGCCTGCTTTGACATTTCCAAATGTTGGACTATCTAAATCATTTGCATTTACTTTGCATATCACCTTTATTTCTCTGTTCTGCATTTCACATTATCACTTCGAATATGAGGCAAACTGCCTCGAAGACGCTTAGCATTTAATATTTTTTGCACTCTCTATAGCTTCTCTTTCAAGCACTTCACACGCTTTTAATTTTATATATTATAACATATAATTATATAAAATGCTATCATCATAAACCAATGAATATGAGTTGCTATTATATTTTGGATTATTTTCCAGAATAAATAAATTGTTTTTAGATCATAATTCTGTATAAACTTGTAGACATTCAAACATGCACACACACACACCAAAAAATACCTTGTATATATATATTTAACAATATATATATTTACTCAACAATACAAACGGCAATGGCATAACAGTCTGCATTCCTCTATCAGCAAAATAAAGATATTGCTCAACTATTATAAACTTTAAGGCGTACTTGATACAGGTTAATGCCTGTCTTAAATGTATTTACATATACTTCCTGTGTGCTTAATAATAATAATTACAAAATAATTCAGTCTAGGTTTCTTTATCATTCGGTAATTTATCAATATGTGTGCATATTATAAGCAATACAATTTGATATGCAGTCAGTCATTTATTTATGTAAATATGACTTACATAAATCTGGATTTACATTAACAATTTTTAGCATATGTAAAATGCAAATTATTTGAAAAATATGATGCATAAATAAATGCAGTTCTTACATGCACTGTATTATGTAAGTATTTATTACCTATTGTGATATTGCAGTGTGTATTTTCAATTGTTGAAAAATATTTCCATATCTAGCATCATGACTAATGATAAATATAAATCTCAAAAATAATCTAATTTGCATGAAATTAAGCTTGTACAAAAAATCATGGAATAAATTATATAATTTACATATTTTGAGAACTGTCTGTATATAGAACACTAAGTAAATATTTGACTATCTTATTTCAGAGAAAAAGCATCAACGGTTCCTCATAGATGGATAATAAAGAAAAAAAATCAACATTTATCAGTCTTGTTGATTGCATATGGTGAAAAATAGCTAAATACCCATTTTCCAACCAATATGAAATGTTTAGCTAGATTGCCGTGGACGAGTTAATTAAAAAAAAAATTTATACCTGTTAAAAATATTTTGAGTTTTCTCAGTATAAATTCAAAATAAACATACATTAACAGGTAGATGCCTATTTATTACATTATGATACTCTTTGCCTCTCTTTATATATATATAACAGAAAACAGATCTAGTAATATCATAAGGTTGATCCATGTGCTTTCCTGCCATATCCACAATCTGGGATGGAAATCTGAAAAGAAGTTTGGAAATTTTTTCTGAAGACTAGTCTATAGCCAACTCAACTAGACATTGAATTATTGACCAATAATTAAATGTCAACAGGATAAAAACTAATAGTAGTCATCAATGATTAACCTAATTAGCAATAAATAATTATTTCTCTCTTATGTTAAAGATGTTTCAGATGACTTACAATGAACTATTTAAGACTGTTTTGGCTTTCACCTGTATAACAAAAAAACACTGACTGTGTAATTTTTGTAGATCATAATTTAAATGATATCATTTAACATGTTGTGAAGTCTGTATAAAACTAAGATGTAGAAATAAAAATAGAATAAAAGAAATTGCTTCTTTCTTTTTGTATATATATAAAGAAATACTATAACAAAATTTAAATAAATAAAATATTTATTTATATTTTAAAAAAATATACAACTTACAATCTATGTTTATATCTCTGTGTGTGTATCCTACAACAGTGGAAGATTTTCCATAGGAATAATTACTCTTATATTTTGCAGGTACTGCAGTCAGTCAGTTTTTAAACATAAATTAAAAACATTATAACTTGATGGAATTTTTTTTTTAAATTATAATCTTGAAAAATTTGACATTTATTTTATTTATTAATTTTTTTTTTTTAAATTGATATTTACAGAATTCTAGCAGTAGTTCATTACATCTAAAAATAAGTTTAAGCACTTGTTTAAAAAGCAAATTTTATCAAAACATATGTTTCTTGTCAAAACAATATTTTTTAAAAATTTTGATCATTTAATAATTTGAAATATAATTGGTTGCATTTATAGCAAAAACAACAAAAAATTATCTAAATAAAATAAAAGATTGATTTCCATATTTAATCAAAAATAAAAAAAATATTAAAAATATATACATGTACAAATGTATAAATTATTATTTATCTAATTTTTTCCTCAAGAAAATACGCATTTACATATTTTTAAGTCACCAATATATACTTATGCATATTTCATTAATTTTATGCAAATTAATATATTCAAATCAGAAAATTGTTATGAATAATTTAAATTTTGAAACTTTTTCTTATGGATAAATAATTTTTTTTTTAAAAAATTATTCTCTTATTAATATAATCTTTTAGTGGTTTCACAATCAAACAATAATAAAAACTAATGAAATTATTTTTGAAATTAAAAAAAAGAAGATACGTCAATTTACTTAACCATCATTTTAAAATGGAACAACTGCTGAGTTAAATTAAAAGTTTGATAAAATAAAAATTAACAAACTATTCATTATCATTATATTGGTCCAAAATATTAGTAGTGTTCTTGATCCATCAGTCTTCTTCTTTATTGACACGAAGATTTTGGTATTTGTAACGTTGAGCAATTATAATAAAAATACATGTATTCATAACCATGAGAAGGGCATAAAACAAAAATTCATATGCCTGTAAATAAATAAATTATATACATATATTGAAAAATAGCAGTTAAAATGAGAAAGAAGATAATGGTAATAAGTTCAATTAATACAAAACATTTCTAGCAGAAAATAGTCTGATAAATTAAAATAACATGCCAATAAAATAAAAAATATTTAAAATAAAGTTCATATAATAAAAAAATAATAACATTGACAATCTTATTTGGCTTTTTACAACCTGATTGTCATCCCCCCCCCCCCTGTTAACATGCTATTTTACACACAGTTATAATAATTATATTTATAAAGTGCATACTCGTTACTTAACATAATATTTATTAAGACTACAACCTTAAGACTATGTACCTGAAACACCTACAGTAGGGACAAACGTCCCTACTGTCAGTTTTTCAGGCACATAGTCTTAAGGTTGTAGCCTTAATAAATATTACAAAGTTATAATAAAATTGATATCCCATGAAATATGACTTTTTTCTTACAATATTAATATAGAGATCCAAATCATACAAAAAATCTTATTTTCACAATGGGTTATTAGAGGATACTTAAATGGTCTCATTCATAAAACCAGCATATTCATCATTTCCAACCATTATTGATTCACTGCAAGATGAAGGTCTTCAAGTTTAATTCATTTTCTGCAATCTCTAGCCGCTCTTCTCCATATCACCTCAGCATGCTTCCTTATTTCATCCATCCATCTCAAATGTGGTCTCTTTTTAGATTTTTTATAATCATTTGAAATTCAGTTTAAGATTCCAATTTGTCCATCTACTGTCATCCTTTCTAGGTAATATATCCAGCCCAACTCCATTTTAGTCTCTTAATTCTTTTAAAGATGTCAATAACAACTGCTTGTTCTCCCACCCATATATTTTATTTTCGATCCTTTCTTATTATTTCTAACATTTATCCCTCCATATTTCATTGAGTGGTCTGAAGTTCTGGCATTGCTCTTCTGCTAAGTATTCAAATCCCAAATCCATAAGTAAAAACTGGTAAAAGACATTTATTTAAAACCTTCCTTTTCAACCACATAGGCCATACTTTCTTTTAATATTTAGTTATTTCTAACAAAAACAATCCATTCAAGTTTAATTCTATGATTAATTTCATCCATTATGTTTCCTCTTGTCTTCTAAATCATCATTATCAATCTTTACTTTCTTCTTTTGAGAAAATCCAGTGAACACTACTTTAATCTTTTTAGTATGCATCTTTCATCTGATAACTCTTGCAACAATTCCTGAAGTTCTGAAGCATCAATTGCAAAAACAATTACACCATCCCTTTAGCTTTCCATTTTAATCCACAAATATTTCTTGCAAAACTGCTGTAAAATATTTTGGAGACATGGAATCACCCTATTGTACACCCTTCTCAATGTTAATCTTCCTAGTATCACATGTAATCTGATCATTGCTGATACATTTTGATAAATATTCTTCAGAATATGACAATATCCTAGATCTATATCTTGATGATTCAATGCTTTAATCACTGAAGAAATCCTCATAGAGTCAAATACCTTTTCATACTCTACAAATTCAAAGCACAATAATGTTTCAATTTTATTGGATCTTTCTATAACTTTTTTCAATAGTTAGATGTGATCCACTGTGCTAAAACCACTTTTAAATCCAGCTTGTTCTTTTGATTGGCTAAAATATAAAGTTCATTGCAGATGAATTATAATTATCTTAATAATTTTTTTTTTATAGAATTGATAAAAGACTGATACATTTATAATTTCTAATATTTTCTTTAGCACCTTTTTTTAATATTAATATTAGTACTGAACTCTTCCCATCATCTGGTTCATCTTTATCATTTTTTCAACAGTTTTTCTATTTGTTCATCTGATTCTTTTAAAATATTAAAAAAAGAATTCCATCATTACCTGGTGCTTTTCCCTTTTTCATAGATTTAATTGCATATCTCATTTCTTCATTTAAAACCTTGGATAATTCAGAAGATGTAGTAATTGTAGAGGATAATTTTATTGTTCTTTATTGCTATATAGTTCAAATTCTATGTAACTAAACCACTGAACTTGGGAGGAGAACACTTGGTTGAGAAAAGTGTGTTCATTTACCATCAAGCACAATCCTTTTAAATTAAAGTTTAAAATGAAGTTATATCTATTTTATCCATTTAAAACAACAATAAATACTCTATGATCTACAGTGTCAATACATCAACAATGATGATGATTATATCCAGGATGCTCATATAGATTTTATTAACATAATTTTTGGATATTCTTATATGAATACCAAAGGTATTTAGTGTGTATTATGGATAAAATATTTTTTAATATAAATAAATAGGTTTATTTATTTAAGCCTAGCAAATTAATTCTCTCTTTTCCATATTATATATAATTTAAATCAATTAATTATCTCAGGATTCTTATTAAATTATAGGGGATTATTTCTAGGGAATTAGGATTTTTATAAACTTTTAAAATATTCTGTCCTTGATATGATTAAGATATCATAGGGTTTTTGTTATATATTATCACATCTTAATAAATGATACTATTCTTAAAATGGAAGATGGAAAGTAGGAATGGTGAAAATAAACTAAGTAAAGAAAATTAATGTTAAAACAAAGGGTAAGTAAGACCAAATTGTAATAAAGTAGGTAGATGATGACTTCCATTAATGATAAACAACCATATAATCAATAATAACAATAGAAGTTCTCTAAACATTTCCAAATAATCTTTATATTGGGTTATAACTACCAGTGTTATCAAGAAAAGTGTTACAAGCAAAGCACTCTATTGGAGAAGGCTGTACAAGATTTATTCAAAGCCCGTTCACCAATTACAGATGGTCTAGGAATGTTCTATTGTGTCCTTTAATGTCTTGATAATAATATAGATTAAGAAACAACCTCTATTCTAGGCATCAGCTGGATTGCTTAACTCTTTTAGGACCAAGCAAACAATTTACCCAAATATAGTATGATTGTTATTAAAATACATAAGTCAATAAACATGACAACATATGTTGAGTGGTGCATGACTTGTTATGCTTTCTATCCTATAACATCTAAACTTCAAATATTTTGTTAGGAATCTGCCGCCATTAACTAATAACATTTACAAGTATCATCACCATGTGAGTATTTTACTATACTGCATGGAATCGTCTATATCACATGATCATTTCCAGAGTAAATGAATGGGCAACTTTTTATGATTGTTTTCATTGATTAAAGATAACTGGACTGCAGAAGATAAGAGATCACTTCCAAGGCTCAATAAAGCAACTAACAAATTAGTATTAATCTAGAGCCTTGTACAACATATTTCCAATAACAGCATGTGAACTTTATTTAAAGTGTAATAAGAACATTTTGATATTCAAACAAACCAATAATAAAATTAACTATATAATAACTGTAAAAATAGATCATCCACAATCTTGAATAAATGTTCAAGATTTTATTCAGGTGCACCTTAAAATTCTAATCATATTGGAATATCACTGGAGTTATACTAACAATAAATTTACAAATGTACACCACTTAATCTTAATGGTATAGTGAATTCCTTTGGAAGTTGAGATTTATAACCTAAAATTCAACAATATGATTTCCCAAAACTTTAAACAAATCACAATTATCATTTGTATTCCAATAGATGCTGTCACAACAATTTATCCATTTATAAAAATCAACTTTCGTGATTTGTCATGTCAAACCACTAAACATCACACCATGGTGCCATTATTGTATGGAGAGTTTTGCCTGTTTAATTTGTCATGTCTTGATCATTTTATGAACTATGAAAAGCTAATTAATTTAAATCTGTAATTCTTTGGCTAGAATTGTACTCAGGATACCATTCAGCTTAAAAGCTGTGTTTCTGTGAATATTCCTTCTCATGGCATATGTTTATTATGAAGAGGGAAATTTAGAAAATGCCTTTATTCTTTATTCAAAATTTATAACATTATTTATTGAAAAGTTGCCCAAACAAAATGCTTTAACTGAAGATAAAATCCAGAATAAAAAAAAATTATAAGAAGTATCCCCAAAAGCTAAAAAAGTAAAAAAAATCAATGAAAAAAAAAAATGGAACAGAAACTTTAAGCTGCAGAACAATAAAAAGAACTTGAAAGACAGAGACATGATGAAGAAGAATGAAAGAAAATATAAATTTTACTACACATTTTGTGATGTCATCTTTCTTTTTAGTAATAGTTCCATCTTTTCTTTTTATTGCAGAAAAATGTTTCATACCAATACCAAAATGTTGTTTTACAGTTTTGATACTTTTATTCTCTTCTATAGCTTTTCTTTTTAATTAACAATTTATTTTTATATATCATTATTAAGTCTTTTTTGTACTATTTTACAAAATTCTAGTTATTCAATCCTTTTTTTTTTTTCTCATATGTCATAGCATCAGCCGGGAAACAAATCCGCTAACATGGGACAACTGCTTGTAAAGCGGCTGTCGCTGACCTCTCAACCATCAATGTTTGACTATATATTCAATCCTTCTTAATGGATCATTTTTATATATTTTCATATTCCTTCTTTTCTTCATAAATTATCTCATCTCAGTTGAAATTTATAAATAAATAAAATGATGACGTTAAAAATCAGAAAAAAGCAAATTGGCAACACTAAATATCAACGTTAACCAAATAAAATAAAAATCTTCATGCACAAATATTCTAGTACCATTACCCTCAACCTTTTTTATGAAGACTTTCAAAACTAGTTAAAACTGCAAGAAAAGATTGTTTCAAATCATCTCTGAAAGAGAATTTAAATCAAGAAGATAATTAATTTTAATTTTTACTTTAATAAACCTCAAGTGAATATAGCTAATTGATTATAGCCTGTAAATCCCATCATCCCTAGTCAATACTCAATTTTAACCAATAGAATATCAGCAATGTTTTATCAAAGCTATACTTATTATTTACTTAAAAATCTTAAATATATCTTGAATGGTAGCTATTGATTTAAACAGACTGAGATTCAAATTGATTAGAAGGTTTAAATAAACTTCATTAAAGAAACCAGGATAAATTGCTTGAAGATAGGTCAAGAAATAATCATTTTTACAACTTTCAAGCAATTTATCTTGACCTGTTTAATGAAGTTTATTTTAAATGACCTTTGGTAACAGAACAGCTACAGTCACTTTGATTTTCAATAAAATTCAACTTGATCTCATATTAAATATTTTTCTAGGCATGTTAAAACTTTTAGGTATCCAATTTAGATATTTAGTTGTCAATTTATTATCATCTCTTCTAGAAAATATATCTAACCCAGTGCCATTTCAGCTTTTTAAATATTTTATCCATATATTCTGCTTTTAATGTGACTTTGCTAATTTTAATATACTTCTTTTCATATTTTGCTATATGGTCAGCAATTGCTTTTTAAATTATGTACCTAAATCTCAAAGTTATAGCATAAGTAGAATACATTTATTAGAAATTTTTCAGGCAAATGAATGTGGGTTTTTTTTTAATTCTACAGAAAGGATATTCACCAAAGTTTAACTGTACGATTAATTTTATCCAATATATTTTTTAACTATGCCAACAATTTGTCATTGTTTTGTCCATTTTTGAAAACCTATTGCACTTATTTAATTCTTTATAATGTATATCTTTAGACTATATCTTTGAAATACTATTTGTACAACACAACTGCAACATTTTCAACATTCAGATTATTTCAGTAATCTTTTTATGTATTTACTTTTTTTTATTTTTTATTGTTGTTGTTACTTTAATTCATAAAATACTTCCTGTAAAATATTTTGGAAAGATAAAATTATTTTGCCAAATTATCTTATTGTTAATCTCTTTATAAATATCTTCATGCAGCAGACAAATACTATTGTTGTCACTAAATCACTTGATTTCATTTTCCACTATTATTTTTAATATCTGTTGCCTTGGTTACATCATAGCTAAAATTTTATCTAGATTATTACATAAACATTTCCATTTATATTTCAATATATATCATTATTTTCAATCATTGGCAATCCTCAGCAAGTTGATGATCTCTTCAAATTAGTTCTAGTTTAAGACTAGTTGTACATTTGGTGTCTAATCTCTTTCAGCAACCCAAGTTTATTTCAGCTTCTTAATTCTTTCAATCACATCAATAACTGATTGTTCTTCCATCTATATATTTCACTATACATTAAAGGGTGACATAAAAGTTTTTGGCAGATTTAAAAATATATATTTGTACTATCAAACAGAAGAAAATCATTTAAGTAATATTTTTAATACCTAATAAACAAATCTCCATGATTAAAATTTTAATGTTTCAATTTTCTTTTTATTCCTTTTCATTCTGTGACTTATAAAAAAAAAAAAAACATCACGTAATTTCTGCACTAAGTACTACCTCAAAAAAGTCATTGTTTTCCTAGGCATATAGATAACTGACCACCTTGTTGATATCATATATTAAATAAACAAAACAGTTATAATTTATATATATATTTTTAAAAAAAATCAAGTCAGATGTCACATAACCTAATTTATACAAGCTTGTATTACAAATGTTATATAAAGAGCTCACAAATAAGCTCTTAACAAGCTATGCAGAATATCTCTAACCCCAGACTGGTTTCCTCAGTGAGGTGTTAGCTACTGGCTTCTTCAATGAAGCACTAGGATAATACTTGAATATCCTAGCACCTCACTGAGGAAGCCAGTAGCAGAAACTGGTCTGGGGTTAGGGATATTTTTGCATAGCTTGTTAAGAGCTTATTTGCGAGCTTTTTATACAACATATATATATATATATCAGGAATCGATTATACCCTCTGCCCCACAACTCTTAAATTGTCTTTACAAATGCTGCAGTTCTAAAATTATTCAATAGAATAGAAAATTCTTTACTGCTTGGTTATAATGTACTTCTTTAGTAACATGACATAAAACCTTATTTTATTATGTGGCACTTTAATAACTTTCTTTGTTATGAATTCAAACATAGTGGATTAGAAAAGCAGTTCTTAATCTATAATCAGGAACCCCTCAGGAGGCATTGATGTCATCATCAGGAATCCACAAAACCTTGAAAAATTACAAAATAAATGAATTCATGAAAGGAAGAAAAAGCTATTAAGCATAAAATCTTCTTTCATTTATTTGAATAAACCCTGACTTTTATTCTTTATTGTTATCATTAAAAACAAAAATCAGTTATGGAAATAATGTTTGGCAGCAAAAAAATATACTCAACAATTGATACACAGTGAGATCATGCAAGCGAATAATGCTGACAGACTGAGAGAAGGCATTTGGTAGCCTTTAACATATGCTTAGTTTAATTTAAAAAGGATCTAATTTCACATTGCTAAATTCCTGAAGAAGGTCATGTAGAAATAATATAATGAAAAGATATTTATTTGTGAAAAAGGTTGAAAAATACTGGACTAGAAGATTATTGAATTTGTTATCAAATGATGAATGGTCATATTTAATGCTATATGTAATTTTTTCAAATATCGTCTCTTATTATCTAAACACAAGTTTCTATAAATTTTAATTACTTACCATATTATGTATATTGAAAGCATCGACAATGATAATAATAACATTTCCAATTGCTACTGCCACTAACCACACAGACTGCATAATAGATTCCATGCTTGGAGGAGCCTGTAACAAATATATGTGGGTGTCTAGATATATTTTATAATAATAAAAAAAATTGATATATATATATATATATGTGTACTTTTCATCTATCTAATACAAATCACCAAATATCTGCTGGCCCACTAACTTATCTATCTTCTCACCTACTTATTGTACTGGTCAGAACTGGCTAACAAGGTAGATTGGCCAACAAATTATGCATAGATAGGACAAATACAGATTAATAATTACTTTAGGCATATCTTTGGAATAGTAAGCTTAAATTGGGTATTCATCATTAGAATATACTATAATAAGTTATAATGAATGAGTCTCATGAATGATCATCATTTTTGAATACCTCTAAATCCATATAGATCTGGATTTATATAGGTCTCAACATACTATGATCCCCTTCATTCATCAAAGATATATTATAGAGTATATTTATCTAAGGTATTTAAATGTCTTATAAACAAAAATATTTATCAATATAAGAATAAACAAAAATCAAAATATATTTTTTATTTGGATGATATCATCACCTTCATCCACTTATTCAAAGTTTCACTCTGGAATGGATTACTGATATATAAGTCACCTATACCCTGGTAAGATCAGTGAGAACATTTTATCTTAGTTGCTCATCATATTCTTTTTGAGTAGTCCTTTTTCTATACATTCTAAGGTCATACAGACATGAAGTTTATAAATCAAACAAGAAATTTATTCACCAATGAATTAACAACAAATATTAGCAATAACAAAACTAATATAAACTGAAATTAAAAAAATTTCCTTTTTTAATAAGCCATTGACAATCACAACTTGTTTTCTTTGTTGTTGTTGTTATTATCTGTTTCTAATGATAAATTATCTCACTTAGATCAAGATATGGAATAAACTTCTATGTACTTATTTTATTGAATTTCCAATTAAGTTAATCTAATTTTATTTTTCTTATAGACAAGACTTTGTTTGATATCTTTCCATAGTGATAGATTGTACATGTATATATGTATGGCAGATATTAATGATTTCTTCATAAACTTATATATGCATACTGTGTAGCCTTATGTAGATAGTAAATAATATAACAGGAACATTCTTATTAAACAGTACTTCTAGTTAAAAAATATGTAAAATACCATATTAATATGTTAATACTTAATTATACTATAAAAACCCTTGGCGGTATTATGATATCAATAGAGACTATGATCGCATATAAGTATTAGTTCTCATTCTAATATTCCAACATAGATTCAACATTTCAATAACATTTCCATTATGTTTGAAATTATATATCTAACATCATTATGACCTGTATAGTACTCTTATGTTCATAATTTGTGCTCTTCGTGGCAAAACATCAGGATTATTTTAACTTATACTATGTATTATTCAGTGCCCTTTTCATTTATCTATTTAAGATATTTAACTATAAGAATGTGTAACTTATTTATGTACTCATCCCCTTTTAATCTAATGTTTATGAAGTCCGAGTAATACTGAAAAGATATGCCTGTCTTAAAGACACTAATTAGCATTTAAAATAGTTAACTTTTAATAATTCTATTTCTTTCTTTTTTTTGTCATGTATTTAAGTTCTTTATTCTATGTTTTATTAGTTTAATTCTTTATTCAGAGATAGGGCAGCTTGTAATGCAGAATGACACGATACCACAAATGAGTTTGAAACAATACAATATATATACACACACACATATATAATTCATATGATTTAGCTATATCTTTGTTAACCTGTGTTTTATTGTTACAAATATTGTATATTTAATATTGATTATATAACAGAATAACTTTATATTTTGCAATAAGCCAACATAAAAATAAAGACAGTCTAAAGAAGGGGTCAGCAAATTACAGCTCTCAAGTTAAATGTGACTCTTTGATCCCAATCTCATGGCTCTTTTTATCATAATAAATATAAACATGTTTTTTTTATTTTCTCTTGTAATTTGTAAATAAATATTGTCATGACTCTAGGAGAGGAAAACTTCATATTACAACATTGTTTTTAGACTTCAGTTTTATTACAGAAAAGTAATTATTATATACGATGAATATTTAAATATTAGAAATTTGTGAATAAATCAAATCAAAAAGTTGATTTTTTTGTTTTTATTTATTTATTTTTAAGATAATTTATATTTTCATTAGGATGTATACAAATTTTATTATGTTCTATTACTAAAACAAAATTTAAATAATGAATGTTCAAATATATTGATTTGGGGGGGGGGACAAAATGACTCTCCATGTTAACTAGTCTAGAGTATAAGTAGAGAGAAAAAAAATTTTTTTCCTTGCAATGATAATGATGATTATGGTATCGAGATAATGATGATAATAATAGTATCACAGTTTAAAAGGCTGCTCTCCAAACATCAAGTTCATCATCTACTATATTCAGTTATATTCCAATTTCATAGTTTTCAAATTTTAATTAAATTGGTTAATTTAATTTAACTAATTGAATTTGTAGGCAATAATTAACAATTTAATACACTGATTCATAAACAAAAGAGAAGAAAACAAGCAATGTTAATATCATTACTATTAGCCACTGCAACATTATTTACATTTTATACATACTGCATAAAATATTTAAAGTATAATTTGTTTAAAATTACATAAATAAATTTGCATATGATTTTTGAATAGGAAAATTGATGTATATGAATTCTATCATTAAAAAATCGTATATAAACATTTTTCATTGTGCAAAGGAGTTTTTCAAAAATTGCATGTAAACATCTTTCATCTATGAAAATACTGAATAAACATATGAATAACTTACTTGAGAATATGCAAATTCCAAACCAGTAATAAATACTAGAATTTCTCCAACTGTTAAGACTACATATTGTGGTATTTGAAGAAACAGCGAAATGGAATTTGCTGGAATCTGTTCATATTCTGTGATGGTAATCTAAAATTATAATAATTTATGAAAATATGAAAAAAAAAAACAATATTTCTAGTTAAATATTTATTTATTCAAATAAATATAATTTTAATAATAATAATATTAGAGGTATTAATAATGTGTTCAAGAATAATTCTGTTTATCTACTCTACAGCAATCTATTGAAAGCTTGAATAATCAACTATTATTAGATAGTGAATTATATCCTCATACCCAGACCATTTGTTTAACTTTTACCTTCATCATTAAGAATTTAAGGTACTTATGCATTCAATAGCCACAATTTAACTCCTTTATATTACTAACTAGCAGCCTAAATTTTTTTTTTTTAGATTTGACATTAGATCAGAAACTAAATATTTTAATCATCTCAGGTGTATGTTAACAAGTCTATTTCTATTAATACTAAGAAAACATTACATGACTTTCTTAGCTTACCATTAATAAAAGCTGAGGAAGATGTGTGTCTTGTAAGTCTTAAAAATATGATATTTTTAATAAAAAACTGTTTGCTTTAGTTGTGAAATTGATCAAAATAAAAATTCTTGCTAAATGAGATCTTATCACTATCAGCTTCATTTTTATCACTACTTCCTGTCATATGATAGATCCTGGCTGCAGAATAGAGCTGCCTATAGTTATTAAAAAACTAACAATATCATAATATATAAAAACTAAAGTGGTTTCAGATTTGTAACTATATAAGCAACTTGCCTTAGACTGAAAACATTTATGTTTACAGTTTGGACTGATAGCTTGAAAGTATAATTTACAGATAAATGATAGTAGTTGGAAGGAAAGCACACTAATTAGATTCTAAAAATTTCAGGTGCACAGTTCCAAAATTCAAAGCTCCTCACTGATGAAAGCCATAAGCTCGAAACTAGTCTGGGGATTTTAGATAGGACAGCACAGAATAGGGATTTCATCTGTCATCTATCCTTACTTACTCAATGTCACAAAAAATGGCATAGAGAAAATGAAGTATGCTGAATATAAAAGCTGAAATCATATGATAGGTCGTGTAATAGATTATTTGTTTATATTTTTAAGCTTAATATTGTATACATTGGATGTTAGAAATGATATAAACATAAATTTGCTTTAAATGATCAATACAAGTGGAATTTATATTTTCCAAATAGTTTAGCATCAACATTTTAGTATCCATGTGAAAAGCAGAAAATATTATTTGCAATATAGAATTTTTAAATGTACTAATTAAATTCTTACATACAATCTTTAACTGCTCCACCTACAATATGTCTGAATTAAGAATTGACTATTTGTGGTATTAACTTGAAAAAATTTTAAACATATATTTAAATAAAGGCTAATGGCTTTATTGCTCAGGAGATCATAAGAAGTTTGATTGTCAGAACTGCAAAGCCAGAATCAATCTGGGGACCTCCCTGTGCCAAGTAGGATGCTTTACCAACAGTGCCAAGCTGCCATTCTGTTTATTGCATAGCATTAAAAACAAAA
This sequence comes from Epiperipatus broadwayi, assembly GCA_028023455.1. Taxonomy (NCBI): domain Eukaryota; kingdom Metazoa; phylum Onychophora; class Udeonychophora; order Euonychophora; family Peripatidae; genus Epiperipatus; species Epiperipatus broadwayi. The sequence continues at coordinate 250,306 of JAQFVV010000259.1, read as the reverse complement.
TGCTATGAATAGAGGACCAACAGAAAAGAAACTGTAAATTCAACTATTCTTTATTAGTTATCAAAAATAAATGTTTTACTTACACAACAGTTCGGGTTTGTTACTTTATTTGATTACAAAGTTAACATTACAAGTTTGTTTAAGCTTATGTTTACAAGTTTTTTATCTTTATTGAATTTAACCAGAGATGGAAGTCAATAGTGAAAAGCCCAATTCAATGGCTTTTTCCATGTATTTGACCAATACTTTCTTTTAATCGCGATTGTTTCATATTGTTTGTTTACCATTTTTTAATGATCTATTGTAATTATCAACATTTAAAGTTATTTAAATGTATAATACATTAAAGATCAGCCTGTCAAGCTATTGCGCATGCGCTTTTTACGAGTGTTAATAATAAATGAATACTTTGACTCCCAACACAAGTTATAGTATTTAGGAAAGAATAAAATGAATCCACTTATTCTATCCAACCCAAAAAGTGCATGCACAATAGCTTGACAGGCTGATCTTTAATGTATTACAATTTATAAACATGTGCTATATAAAATAAATGCTTATTTTCTAATTTATGAAAATGAGGTTGAATACTTATTTATGGTACAGCAATGATTGTTCTTTAGATGTACTTCTACACATATTGGATGCACCATTTTTCCAAGTAAAAGTAGATTTTGGATTTTTTATTGTTATTGATTTGATTGTTTTAATGATTATTTTCATTCTAAATGAGGCTATTTTAAAAAAATGTTTTTTCTTCAATCAATTTTTTCAAATTATATAATTGGCTAAAGATCAGCTTTGTCGGCCCAATCTTTTCACTACTTCGGTATTTCTATTATGACAGCTGTTAATTTAAGATTTATAATAAATCATAAACACAAATAGTAATTATATTTTTGATGGAATATGCCAACTATACCTAAGAAATCTATTTCTTCTACTACAGTTCTGCCACCTAGTGGAAACTCGAGTAATCAATAGATGCAAGATGATAGTGATTAATAAACTTTTACTCAGACCTGTCATATCTATATCCCTAGACTAGTTTCTAGCTTATGGCTTTCACCAAGTGGAATTTTGGATCTATATCTACTCAGAGTGTAATAGATTCAGATTCCAAATTTCTAAGTTGATGACAGCCATAAGCTAAAAATTAATCTGGGAACATAGATATCATAGCTCTGAATAGGGATTTATTAATCACTACTAACCTATTGATTACTCAAACTTCCATTAGGTTACAGAACTGGAGGAGAAATAGATCCACTACATAAACATATGTAATATTGGTTCATGTAGTGTTTTTGTTGGTTTTATATCTGGGAACTTTTATTAATATTTCATACAGTAAAATTCTATTTTAAATGGTTTGTAACAAAAAAGCCCATGATTAATAAAAGGATTAGAATTATTTCAAAAAATGAAGCATTTCTCAAACTTTCACAATAATTAGTAAAATGTTTTTTTTTTTAACTCAATGTATTTATTAATTAAGATCATGTAATATCTGTGGGCCTGATGATCATCAGAACTGTTGCAATCTAAACATAAGCAAATGGAACACAAGTCTACACAAGACATTAACAAAAAGAAAATCTTTATGAAATAAAAGATGGAATGCCATTAAGGAATAATATATGGGTAGTTGCATTTACTTCACCTTTTTGCAAGGAAATAAATTAGAAGAGGTAAATATCATTCCTTTGTGTCCTGATTAACTATATTTAATGGTAAACATTTTAAATGTTTTTTTTTTTAGAACTAGGTATTTAACTTTTGTTCAAGTTATTATAAAATTAATATATATTTAGATCCAGCAAAACATGTTTTTGAAAACAGTTCTCCTCAATTAACTTTAAAACTATACACTGTAAGCCAGAAACATAATATCTACTGATTACTCAAGTTTACAATAAACGTCTCCGAGTAAAGAAAATTTCTCTTGGAAATATATTCACAGCTTCCTGTATCATTTTAGCAAATATAATTTCATTATTTCTATTATTAAATCATGCACAAATGTTTATTACTTTCTATATTTTTAATGTCTATGTTTCAACCTAGAAACTGAAATAAAAATGGGCTGAACATATTTCTAGAAGAAATAGCACCTTCTGCATATGCTTTGGATCTTATACTTTCTGTGATGACTGACAATCGCAGAACCCCACCTTCACCATCCTCAGATAGGAGATGGATATTAGCATCCAGGTAGCTAGGATAATGACCTTGTACAGCCTTTAAACTTGACCTTCCAACTGAGAGTGAACAGTCTACATGGACAATTGAATTATGAAGATCTAGAAAAGGATCCCATATAAGATGGATGGATAAAATAATGAAGTCTTGCCAGCATGATATGGAGAAGAGGAGCTAGAGATGCAAGAAAATGAATTAAACTTGAGGAGATCTTCATCCTGCTGGGGATTGATACAAAAATGATGATGATATATGGGTGTGTATATATTAGATAAGCTTAAAACTTCCCCACCACATATTCTTAAAATATATCAATAAAGGCATATATAAAAAGACAAATGATCCCAATAGATATATTACTCTTTAATTGAGCTTTAAAATTTATATCTGGGCCAGGGATAATTTCTAGTTTAATAAATGCTTAATAACAATCATGAATATATTTATCTAAATTGGTTGATATCAAAGTTGTGAGTGCAAAAAGTTTATCATTTGTAAATCTTATATATTTATAGTCTAAAAATTAAAAAAAATAAATAATGAGAATGTTTAACATGAATACTAAATAATAGTACTATTATATTTACATATCAAATCCAGTATCTGGCTTATGATTTTCATCAGTGGGGATGTAGGATTCAAACTTCAAATCAAATTAACTATACATCTAGAAGCCAACTTTAATTTTTTTTACTATTAACTTTAGTTTGAAATTTAAAATCTTTTAAGATTTTGAGTTAAAGTCAGTTTATTTATATGGTCATATAGGTGTGACATAATCCTATTAACTATATATTTTAATAATCTTGATTTGATATTAACTGTAAGCCTCATTTAGTCTTTGGCCAGAATGTTAATGCCAATAAGACAGTAATACATGTTTTTTTTTTAGTTTTCTGGTGCATTTTCTATGGACATTTAAATGACATTGCATAATAAGTATAATAACATAATTTTTTTATTTAAATATGTATTGATATTTTTGTAAAATATTATAACATTTTTTATATATAATATAAAAATCTACATATCAACTTTTTTTATTATTATATAAATCAGTTTTTTAGCTTTCTTAATTCAATTTTTTTTATCAAATATCAAATCACTTCAAATATTAAAAAAATTTGAATTACACCCTCTATACATTTGACAAAAGAGATATATAATTATTTAGTGTTTTCCTGTTTTAGTTGTATTTTTATATTGAAGTATTTCAATCATCTAATCTGAGTATTGAATGTCTTTAGAAAAATTTAATTTTATTTAAATATTCCAAATACATTCAACTGTTGGTAATAGCACATCAAACAGGTTAATATATGCACAACATTTTGAGAGGTATTATTCTCCCCTCTTCTTCAGGTTCTGCTAGCCTGATCAGTGACAGTACAAGCATGGGATCTAAACTTGGATCCTTAGATTCTTGGAATATTGAATTTTAAGATAATACTCTAACTAACATTGGCAGGATGACTCAGTTGGTTAGAGCATTACCTTAAAATTCAATACTTAAGAATCTAAGAATCCAAGTTCGGATCCCATGCTGGTACTGTCACTGGTCAGGCCAGCAACACCTAAAGAAGAGGGAAGAATAACACCTCTCGAAATGTTGTGCATATACTAACCAGTTTTTTATGCTATTACTAACAGTTGAATGTATTTGGAATATTTAAATAAAGTTAAATTTTTCTGAAGACATTCAACACTAGTATTAGATGATGGAAATAGTCCAATATAAAAATACAAATATAATTATTTAATTAATAATAAATATTTATTTATTAAGATCATAAATAATTGTTTATAAATAGCCAAAAGACAACCAACAATTTGTCATCACAAAATACTTATAAATAAAACAACACTGGTTCAATATGTTAGAATAAAAAATAATATGTGTCACTGAATAAGATTAGTAAATACTTTGTTATTTATAAATAAAATAATGCATGTATTTATATAAATATAAAATCATGATGTAATATATAAATTAATACAATTACATCAACTTATTGAAAATAATAAATTAAAAAAAAAAAAAAATAATTGTATTAAAAAAACTAAAAACCTAATTTACATAAAACATAATATTTTAACATATATTTAATGTTTTCATTATTTATATTATTTTAATTTCTAGATTTATATATGTATATTATATATGATGTATTCATGTTAAAAAAACAAAACACCCTGAAAATGTCTATGCAGAAAATAGTAAAAGAGATATGAAATAAAAAAATATATAGATATAATAGAATTTTTTTGTATATATTAAATGCTTTTAAGTGTCCAGTCAATTTAAACTACAATATAGTTTTATATTTTCATTTACTGTGCCAATAGTAAAATCTTAAAAATAATAAAGATGTAATTTTTTTTATATTAAATGGTTTTATTGAGTGTGCACCAAAAAGAAATAAAATAATTATTTCTTCAACCATGATAGGAGTTTTTATATTTAACTTGAAAAAAAAATCATGGGGGGTCCAGAAATTAATTAAGTCAATCTATATTTTTTATAATATGGGATTGACTTAATTAATTTCTGGACCCCCTCACCATGCTTTTTTTTTTTTTTTTAAGTGTCATAGCATCGGCCGGGATGCGAACCCGCAACCCGGGCAACTGCCTGCAAGTGCAAGGCAGTCGCGCTGACCTCTCGACCACCAATGCAAGACGGCATTTATTTCAAGTTAAATCTAAAAACTCCAATGTGGTTGAAGAAACAATTATTTTTTTCTTTTTAGTACACAGTCAATAAAAGCATTTAATATAAAAAATATAATTTTATTATTTTAAGTTTTTAGTATTGGCACAATAAATGAAAATATAAAAGTATATTGTATTTTAAATTCACTGAATACTTATAGTTGATATATATCACTAGATATTTCTGCTATAAATTAAAATGTGTACTACTTATTGTTGGTCTATATATATATATATCACTAGATATTTCTGCTATAAGTTAAAAGGTATACCCTTTGGTATATATCATATTTAGTATGGATAATAATACATGTGTATATATTATATATCACATGACCACCACTTCTTATGCTTGTGTGTAACTCAAAGTAAAACTCTCCATACAGTATTGCCACCCTGTGCCAACCAGAGTAATCAATGAATGCCAGAAGGCGTGTGCATAAAATCCCTATCTAATGCCTACTCATCCAATATCCCCAGACTAGTTTCTGGCTTGTGGCCATCATCAGTGAGGAGCTTTGTTTATAAACAATTATGTGCTAGTATAAGATAGTGATCTTGTGATGCTTGTGTATAACTGCTTTAAAACAGGCAAAACTCACTATACGTATTGCCACACACAGCAAGCTAGAGTAATCAATGGATGCCAGACAGCTTGGGCATAAAATCCCCATTTAGTGCCTTCTCATCCAATATCCCCAAACTAGTTTCTGCTTTGTGGCCTTCGTCAATGAGGAGCCTTGGATCTGAGAGCATAGTATGTAATTTAAACAGTAATGCACTGTACTGTTTTTGTAAATGAACTTCACTTAATACATAATATATATAATTTTACTTTAAATCAATATCACACACATAGTATATATATATATATACATCATTAGCTATTTCTGCATTAAGTTAGCATATACATATACAGTTACTATTTAATATGTGTAATAAATCAGTAACTAATTTTCTATTGTTTGATAATTTTTATTTTTATTTTAAAACAATTGCTTTAAAATAAAAACTATCAAACGATTTAAATAAAAAATTTAGTTACTGATTTATGATATTTATATAATTATGTATACATACTAAATATGATAAACACATTAAGAGTTTATGTACTTATGTATTAATCCAGCTGTGAAATTTTAGTCTTCATTAAAATCATTACGATTATCTACGAATGCTAAAAATTTGATAGTATAACAGAGGCATGAGATGTGATTTCTCCTTATATGGAGTCAGGAATCTCTCAGCAACTATGCCCAGAGAAACCTGTTAGCCACTTTAACTTCCTTTTCCATTCCCCACCCTAAGTTTTTCCATATTCTTCTCTATCCAGCTCATTCCCATTTCCACAACATAATCTTTGTCAACTCCATGGCCTTTATATCTAAATCCCTGAAAACTTTTCCCAAACCCAACATAAAAACCAATAATCCATTTTCTGTAAAATCACTTTGTTTATATTTATTCTTTCACAACCTCATTATTTGTACCTTTTCTGCTTTCAGGTATTTACATTCAATTAACAGATGCCTAATATTTTTTATGCTTTCCTTACAGAACATGCAACTAACTCAATCATGTTTCCATTTATGTGTATGTATATTCTTTTGTTGCTAAAGATCCCATTTAAAGTTTAAACAGTAACCTACTTTCCTTGCTATTATCATAAATTAACTCGCATCCAATAATCTGTTTACTTCTATATATATTTAAACTCTTTTTACTCTCCATACTAGTTCTCCATTTCTCTGACTCCCTATTCTTTATTAATGCATCTATTCTTCTATCCCATTCCTTAATACTATAACACTCAATAATCCCTATTCTTTATTAATGCATCTATTCTTCTATCCCATTCCTTAATACTATAACACTCAACAATTCTCCTAACACTATCATTTCACCTTTTGTATAAGTATACTGATATAAATTCTTTATTGAGATCTTCTGCATATCACATTACTTTTCTCACTCATTTTGTTGCCTGCCCTTTATGCATATCCCAATTAAATACTATTTTGGCTATTCTTTTATTATCCATAAATTATAATCTACCGAACATTTTCATTTTGCTTTTTTCATCTTCATATAAAAACTTGACCATACCATTTCTTCTCAAATTGCCTCTTTTGCCATCCAAATATCTGCATCTAATGCATGTATTCCTACTTCTCTTTGTACTTTTTCTAAGTAATCTAATACCCCTTTACTAACACATAATGCATCATTACCATATTTTAACCCAGCTACCGCCACTCCCTTCCATACCTTTCTAGCTACATCAGACTTATTATATGAGAACACTTAATTTCTTTACCGATCCCTTTCCTTTTTTTTGCTTCATTTATCAATTTTTTCTCCCATTCATCCAAATAATTTCTCTGATTACTTAAGATAATTCCCAAACAGTTATATCTATTCACCACACTTAACTTTATAAGTAAAAATTCTTTACCTTCTCTTTCCCCAGTATAAATCATCAAATCATCTTACTTTTGATTTTCTTCACTAATTTAATTCCTATCTCCCCCCCACTGTGCATGTCCTCATCATAACTTCCATATCTTTCCTTCTTTCTGCACAAAAAAAGACATCATCCACAAATAAAAGAGCCAACAATATATATACTCCCTTGCCACCTATTAATGGTATCTCTACCCCTCTTCTTGGTCTTTCTATTGCTCTTTTGATTTCCTTCAAATACAACAAAATAGGTGACATAGGGCATCCTTGCCTTAGTCCCACCCCATTTTAAACTCTCCATACAGTAGCGCCACCCAGTGTAATCCAGAAGAGTCAATGAATGCTAGAAGATTTGTGCATAAAATCCCTATCTAGTGCCTACTACTCCAGTATTCCCAGACTATTTTCTAGCATGTGGCTTTCATCAGTGAAGAGCCTTGGCTCTGAGAGCACTACACCTAGATGTTAGGATCTAATGCAACTCTCTAGCAGTCATCTTTTATCTTTTTAGTTAACTATAAAGCTGAGTCCAAGATAAAAACACAATAATTTTTTCAATCCAAACTCATTCATTTGTATAGTCATATAGATCTAAATCCAGTTCAGCAACTATACATTTTGGTGTCTTTGATTCTTTAATAATCATAGTTACCATCATCCCATTTGGCAGGATTGGTATTAAACCACTGAACATCACATGATCACCATTCCCATGTGTACGCAAGCTGTTATAACAGAGGCAAAATTATTTATAGAGTAATGTTTCCCAATGTAAGCTAGAGTAATCAATGAAATTCTAAAAGATTTGTGCATAAAATTCCTATCTAGTGCTGACTCTTCCAATATGACCAGATAGGGATTTTATGCACACATACTATAGCATCCATGGATTACTCTGGCTTGCACTAAGGGCACTACTGAATTTTGTCTCTGTTATAACACCTTGTGTAAGCATAGATAATGGTCACTCATGATATTTAAAAGTATGTTTTATTTAATTAAGTAGATTTAATTTTCAAAGTTAAGTTGTTGAAAATCTCTAGAGTATTTTTATATCTATCATACATTCTTTATTAACTTCTAGATACCACTGACCTACTTATGCTTTAAATACAGCCATCTTTTGCCACATAAATAAATTGACATTAATACAGAAAGTGGAGTTGTTATTTACAACTTCATTAAAAATGTTTTTTTTAAATCTTTGAAAGTTAAATTAACTTAATTAATTAAATAAAAAGATAATATCAAATATTTAAGCAATCATAAATTTAACTGCAGGGTTAATATGTAAGTACCAGAGTTTAAAATGTTATTAAAGAGAAAAAAAAAAATTTGTACTGCCCTCTCATGAGTAATAATTAAAACAAATCAACCTTCTAAAAATAACTGTTAACTGCAATACATGAAATTATTGAATATTTTTAATATTTTTCTGCCCTCTATTCCACATTTAAGAAACTACTTAATCTACTTAAAAGATATGTGTTTCAAATGAAATAGGTTAATATAACTTAGTTATACATCAGATTTCAAGCAATCCCATTGAATTTAAATATATTAAACCTCAATTTTAAAATTTCATTCTAACATGAAAAAGATCAAAACTTAACAAGTAAACAAACAAAAAAATCGATATACTAATTTCAATAATAGTATTTAAAAATAATATATATCAATGGTTGCTTTAATAACAGACACATGCAAAAATAATGTAGCATTAATAATGATAAAATAAAAGTAAATCAATAATTTGCAGCTAATGAAAGAAAAATATTTGAATTAACTGAAAAATAAGAGTGTTTTAAAAGTAAGATTCTTTCATTTTAATACGCTACTTTTATCTCATTAAGCAAAATATTAGAAATAATAAGTTTTATGTCAAATTAGTTGTTATATGTGTTTGTGCATTGAGTGTGTGTGTAATAACAGTTTAAATCTGATAGGTGATGTATAAATTTAGGTACTAATAATAGATTAATATCATGGAACTGAAAGCTAACTTTAAAAACATATAATTATGATTTTGTAAAAATCATCAAATTTATACATTGATTGTTGGATTTATGTTGGGTAATTGCATAAATTATATTGCCTAATACTAAAATATAGCCACACACACACATGCACAGATAGTAAGAGATACAAATTTTAAAGTTAAACATAGTTTAGTATCAACAATTATCAAATTACTTACATTTCCATTACTTTGTTGTTGTAACAGAAGATGTACAGCAGCTCCGTTTACGGCAGTAAATGGTTTTAATTCAGTTTTCATAAATATATCATTTATCACAATATCAGATGATACTGTATATCTAGAATAATTCAAAATACAATTTTTTAATTATAAAAATAAAATAATTATTAAAAGATATACATAAAAGGATACTATCAGATTATTCATTTGCTTTAGTTAATTAATTATGCATTTGTATTAGTTTAAAAAATAAAAATAATTTGTTCTTATTAATATGCTATCTAATTAAGATTGTACTCATGAATATTTTATAGCATTATGAATAAATCATAATTATTAGGAATTTTGTAATGTTGACATTCTTAATAATTTAATGATGATACATATATTTTAATAACTTTTTTTTGCTGTTAAAAAATATATTTTTAATATTTTTAGTATTATATCTATAATCTTTATAAAACTCAATAATTTGTTTCTTTTGTAAATTAGCTATATTTTTATCTGTATTATATTTGCTACATCTATATTCAAAATTTTTATTAACTGCAATCTTTTGTATCCTGCTTATTGTGAAATTATATGAATTATTTTTATATTGGACTATTTCCATCATCTAATATATGTATTGAATGCCTTTTATAGAAAAAATTAACTTTATTTAAATATTCCAAATACATTCAACTGTTAATAATAGCACATCAAACAGGTTAGTATACATACAACGTTTCGAGAGGTATTAGTCTCCCCTCTTCTTCAGGTGTTGCTGACCAGACCAGATGATGGAAGTAGTCCAATATAAAAATACAACTAGAACACCATCATCACAAACCGTCAGGAAAACACTATACGAATTATGTTTCTTTATCTTTTTTAATGAAATGTTTTAATATAATTTTAATTTTGTTACCATTATCTATGTGGATTTCCACATTTAATTATTTAATTTTATTGTCAATTTCTACTTTTGTAAATTTAATATTATATATAGATTATCTAAATCAGGATATTATTCATAGCTCTTTTATTACCAATTATTAAAATATCATCTATATATTTAGAATAATGTATTGCTTTTTGAATAATTTTTAATTTTAATACTTTCTAGTTTATTTATAAATTCAGAAGACATTAACCTGCTAATTGCGCAACCCATCATTGTTTATGTGTATTTTATTTCAAATATAAGCTATTATGTATCAATATTAAACATTTTTTTATTAATATTTCTATACTTTTAATTCTTGAAATTGAGCCAATCATCCTCACTAATATAACAACCACTCATTTTATATTAGTAGTGGCAAATCAACCCATTTGATATTGAAATACTATAAGTCATTTTATATAAATTAAACCATTCTAATATGGTTATGTATTAATTAAAGCATAGTCACACAATCTATTAATTAATCTACAAGAAACCTAACATCAAAATAAATTAACAAATAGGTAAACTACATTTTGAAAATATGTAAAGAAATCTGAAGAGATGTTAGCTCCAAACTCCAAATGTGCTAAAAATATTTTATAAAGAGATTGATTATCTTTAGGGATTCAGGCATTTATACCAAGACCATGAACAGTTAAGTTACACTAATGATATACACAATAATCCTAAAAGTTTACAAAAACTACAACAGAGGTCAGTTTGATCTGTAATATTTCAACTTTTGAAGAGTGATATTATAGGAGAGTTCTCATTCTTCCTGGATTTTTACATTCTTCACAGATCTTCAATGAATTTTTTCTATTCTGGTCATGATCAGTTTCTGAAGTACACCCTTTTATCCATTGAATACAGCCATCCAACTGGATGCATCCTAAACTATCTTTGTAAACTATATTATCAAGTAATTTATTGTTATTCTATCATTTTGTTTATGCTTATGTATAATTACTAAATATGATATCTCATATAATGCATCAGTATTAGTTTTTTTTTTTAAAATTATATTTATAAAATTCTTATTAATAAAACAATTGAATATATAAAACTAAATACCTATTAATTATATTTTTTATCATGTTCACTCTTAATCTATGTAATAAATATGCATTTATAATAATAAGTAATTTATACTTACATCCCAGGATCAATGCCTGTGTCTGAGTATCCTGAAAAAGTAAAGCTTTCATTAAATGTATAAGGAATATCAGTTTTGGCTAAGTGAAAATTCACTGTTAAATTATCTTGCCCTTTGGTAAGAGGAATCAAATTTACAACACTAAAATGAAATAAAAATAAATACAGGTACATATATATATATATATAAACATTAAAAGCTTAAAGCTAAACTAGTCAATAAATAATCAAAATTATCTTAAATTCACAACTCAACTAGACTAGTTTGTAGCAGTGAAACCATTGGTTGTGTTTTAGTATTTATTTTTTTGGCTAGTCTGGTTGAATTGTGAATTTGGAGTAATTTTGATATATATGTAAATACAATTAATACAATAAAAAATATGTGTTTTTATATCAAAATAGATATATATATTTTGTCAAGCGTTGTTAGCCGAGAGGTCAGCACAGCCGCATTGCAAGCAGTTGGTTGCAAACAGTTGTTGCGGGTTCGCCTCCCGGCCGATGCTATGACATATGAAAAAATATATATATATTTCAAATACATTTTGTGCAGTGAGGTAGGGAAAAGACTAGCTTAATATCAAATTAAAGCCAGCAAGATGGAAAAACCAGATAAATGTTTCAGAAAATAAAATTTTATACAAAAGAATTGAATTTTGCAAATATATAGGTATAGACACACATACAATTTTAAACAGATAATTATACTTTAATTTAAAAAAAGTGTTTCCTTAAATATATAAAAAAAAATTTATCTTCAAAAAAATTTAATTCTCTAAATTCAAGCTAAAATTAGACAGGATGTATTTAATTAAATTAAGATTCAATATAAAGTAAAATTAAATATAAATTATGTTATCAGAAACTAATTAGTCTTGTTATGTGTAATCTAATATTTTGCTGTACATATCACTTATTTTGTTGTAAATCTTTTATAAATTCCAGAAATAGTAATTGGATACATTAAAAGATTAGTATTTTCTTGAATGGAAATTTAGTAGTCTGCCAAAATAAATCAGTTTGACTTATTCTTCTTGCTGAGAGGTACTATGTGACATTGCAAACCTCCTTAAGTGAAGAAACTGAGAATTTCCTAGTTGTCCGAGTTCATAGTCTCAGCTTGACATTCTCTGTATAGAGTCATTATCATTGTAGATATTTATCATGCATTTTCATATCCCAAATGACTATATATATTCTATGATTACTTTTTGTCCACTTCTAGTCATAAAACATACACACATGGTGGTCATGTGATGTTTATTGACATTTAAAAACTGTAAGTAAACCTATTTTAAAAATAAATTTCATCATAATAATCATTACATCTATTTCAGGATAAATGTCTCTTCAAGTATAATTCAGCTTCACTGACCTCTAATCTTTTCTCCACATCACACCAGAAAACTTCCTTATTTTATCCATCCATCTACATGTGGTCTCTTTCTAGGTCTTCTATAATATCTTGGGCTGTAGTTTAAAGTTTCAACTGTGCATTAATTAGCATCTCCTCTATTAATATGTGCCCAGCTCTACTTCAGTCTCTTAATTCTTTCAATGATGACAGTAATTCTTCATTCTCTCAATCATATATTTCATTTTTGATCCCTTCTTGTTATTCCTAACATACAACTTGCTATACTTTCATCGAGTGGTCTAAAATTTCTGTATTGCTCTTCTGTTAAGTGTTCAAGTATCAGATCTACAAGTAAGAATCGGTAAAATATATTTATTAAAAACCTTCCTTTTCAAACATATAGACATATTTCTTTTTAATATTACTTCAATCAAAAGCACTCGATCCTAGTTTAATTCTCTGATTAATTTCATTCATTATGTTTCCATCTATATTCATAATTCCACCAAAGTATTTGTAAATTTACAATTTTTTATATATAATTTTATGTTTTAAATTTACTTTCAATGCATAAGCTTGTGGTTAAGACCTGTAGAGGTCTCTACCTTCGCATTTTCAACCGCACATGCTTTAAGTTTATTGCCTTAGTAAATATTACTTTTATTAATACTATATAATTAAGATGCTTACTTAATAAATGTTTTCACATCAAATGGTTTGGTATCTGGATCTTTAATCTAAAATAAGTTACATATGTATATATAAGTAAAAATTTATATATTATTTTTGTTTATTTCTTATAATATAAAGATGACTATATTGAAAAAATATAAAGTTTTTATGTACAATAAATTAAAAACAATAAAGCAATTAATGTACATAAAGTATTATTATTAATTTATTTACTTCTGTTCATATACAGATGATTTAATCTTAAGCAAAGTCAGATGACTAGATTGCAATGTTGATATTTGGTCATAGAAAGAAATTACTGGGACAGTTATATTAATGAGAATAGAGATTGGAAAGGAAATGATTTATTGAAAAACATGATGGATTTTGTTAAAAAGGTTAAGCAAAAAATAAGATATCACAAAAATTGTGGTGAAGAAATGAGAGATGGAAGCAAAAGAATTTAACAGTAATGGTTGTTTAAAATTAACCTAACTGTGAAAAAAATGAAAATATGAAGTATCAAAAAAGTACAATGACTAACATTCCTAATTATTTTGATACATCATATTTCCAAAATCAGTTTTGGCTAAATTTATTGTACTTTTATCATTGTCAATCATTATCAATATACTGCAGGATGTGAAGGTCTCTCCAAGTTCAATCCATCTTTTCTGATCTCTAGCCTCTCTTCTCCACATCACCGCTGCATACTTCCTTATTTCATCCATCCATCTCACATATGGTCTCTTTTTGGGTCTTTTACAATCTCTTGGAATCAGTTTAAGATTTCAATTGTCCATCTATTATCATCACTTCTAGCAATATGTCCAGCCCAACTTTATTTCAGTTTTTTAATTCTTTCAATGATGACAGTAACACCTGTTTGTTCTCTTACCCATACATTGCATTTTCAATCTCTTCTTATTACTCCTAACATGCATCTCTCTATACTTCTTTGAGTGGTTTGAAGTCTCTGTATTGCTTTTCTATTAGCTCTCCAAATCTCAGACCTCATAACACATTTATTAAAAACCTTTCCTTTTCAAACACTTAGGCATATTTCCTTTTAGTATTAAGTTATTTCTACCAAAAGCACTCCAACCAAGTTTAATTCCATGATTATTTCATCCATTATGTTTCCATCTGTAGTAATAATCTGACCAAGGTATTTTTAGTTGTTAACTTCTTCTAACTCACCATAATCAATCTTTATTTTCATATTTTGAGAAAATCCATTGAACGTTACTTTAATCTTTTTAACATTCACCTTTAGTGCTACTTTCTGGCTTTTATCTGATAACTCCTGCAACATTCCCTGAAGCTCTAAAGTAGTGTTTTCAAAAACAACTAAATCATTTACAAAATTCAAAAGACTTAAATAATCTCCATTTACTTTTGCTCCTTTAGTTTTCCATTTTAATCCACAAAATACTTTTTGCAGCACTGCTGTAAAAACTTTTGGAGATATGGAGTCACCCTGTCTTACACGCTTCTCAATGTTAACCTTCTTAGTATCATTATGTAATCTAATTGTTGCTGTTGCATTTTTATAAATATTTTTCAGAATATGACAATAACCTTGGTCTATACCTTGATGATCCAATGCTTTAATCACTAAAGAAATGCTTATAGAATCAAATACCTTTTTGTAATCTCTAAATCCAAAGCATAATGGCAACTCATATTCATCAGTCCTTTCTATAACTTCTCTAAATACTTGGATATGATTTACTGTACTAAAACCACTTTTAAATCCAGCTTGTTCTCTTGGTTGATTGAAATCCAATGTAATTATCTGGGTAAAAATTTTGTTTAAAACTGATAAAAGGTTGATAGGTCTGTCATTTTTAATATCTTCTTTATCACCTTTTTTAAATATTAATATTAATACTGCATTCTTCAAATCATTTGGTACATCATATAATACTCAATTGTCCAATCACTTTATTACTTTTACAATGCTTTATTTTCCACCCTTTTCTATCTCCTAATCTCAACTTTTACAGTCAAATTTTTTCAATTTAAAAAAAAAATTTTAAATTTGATTATAAAAATTGAGATTAGGAGATATAATATTCTGAAGAAGATTGCTGGAGCAATCGAAACTGTAAACTGTAGAAAAGGGTGAAAAATAAAGCATTGTAAAAGTAGTAAAATGATTGGACAATTCAGTATTATATGATATACATTTGGCAATGCAATAGGAAAGAGCAGCTATTATACATTTGGTACATCTTTATATCATTTAGACATTTGGTATATAACTTTGCCAAAATTATTTCTATTTCTTCACCTGCTTATTTTAATATATCGGTATATAACTTTGCCAAAATTCTATTTCTTTACCTACTTATTTTAATATATTGATTATAATTCCATCATTACCTGGAGCTGTTTCTTTCTGCATAGATTTAATTGCATGTCTCACTTGTTCATTTAAAATTCCAGGCAATTCAGAAGATATTATAGATGTAGAAGGTACTTGTTCTTTATTACTATATAATTCTTGATATAACTTTTCTATCCATTTCATAATGTCATCTTGCTTTTTAGTAATGGTACCATCTTTTTTTTCTTATTGCAGGTATAAGTTTCACACCAATATCAGAATATTATTTTACACTCTTGAGACTTTTATTCTCTTCTACAGCCTTGCTAGTTCACAATTATACTTTCTTATATCATTATCAACTCTTTTTCATATCATTTGACAAAATTTGAGATATTCAATCCTTTTTAATGCATTATTTTTATATATCTTCATATTCCTTCTTTTCTTCATTAATTCTCTAGTC
This sequence comes from Epiperipatus broadwayi, assembly GCA_028023455.1. Classification (NCBI taxonomy): domain Eukaryota; kingdom Metazoa; phylum Onychophora; class Udeonychophora; order Euonychophora; family Peripatidae; genus Epiperipatus; species Epiperipatus broadwayi. The sequence goes on along the minus strand of JAQFVV010000259.1, from coordinate 233,813 downwards.
TCAATAGAGGTTTTATTGATCAATTGCTGCTTTGTTTTCTACCACCTATCTTTGTTGGAGTTTTTAAAGGTGCATCAGTTCATTTCCTATTAATTTCATTCAAATCTGAATCATGTTCATAATCTGCTAATATTTGAAAACGATTTGCAAGTTACAATTTGAATTCATTAGAATGCTTCTGAATATTAGAAATATCAACTGTAAATATGGTTTATTCTTAATAATTTTAGTCTCTAGTTTTGCATTAACATGTATCTTACATCTTACTAATCGATGATCACATCCTGTGTTGAATTTATTAAGAACATTACAATCTTGAAATATGTATTTTCTGTTAGTCAAAATATAATCCAATTTTGGTATACCTTCATTTGAATGTTTCCATGTCCATTTTCTTTTAACATTTTCCTCAAAAAAGAATTCATAATATAAAGTTTTTCTTTTTCTGCAAACTCCACAAGTCTATGTCCTCTCTCATTTCTGTTATCATAACTAAATTTACCTACAGCACTTTCAACTATCATTTTTTTACCAATACTAGCATTAAAGTCTCCTATAACAATTTTAAAATGTTTAGTCTGATCAAAGACCTTTTGTACATCCATATAAAAATTTTCTGCTACTTCATCACTATGAGAACTTGTTGGGGCATAAACCTGAATTATCTGTATTTCTGTTCAATACACCATAAATTTCCACAATGTTGATCTTCCACTTTTTATTTATAATGAATCCTACTCCACTTGTACTTCCAATATTTGTGCCCATCTGCCCAATTTTTAAATCAATTATCTCTTAACCTTTTCTTCTAACTTCATAAAATGTCCCATTTAATATAAGACAGTTCTTCTTCCAATTCTTTCAATCTTCTTTCACTTGAAAGTGACCTGCAGTTGTATGTACCTAAATAAAAGTCATCATCAAATAGCAGCCTGGGTCCACAATCAGGGAATTCTTAACACCCTCGACCTTCAGCCACCAACTGCTACCTTGGCTGTTGACTTTACAGCCTCCTGGAAATAAGGGCCATAATTTATTTTTGTCATGAATGTATATATCTACTAGAAAAAAATTTATCATTCGCACATACATTTATTCTGACTTATCAGGCAACTGAGAAGAAAAACCATGGTGTTTCTTGATCTTAAACTCAAGAGGTAAAAAGCTAATAAACTCACCATGCTGGCTAATGTATTTTGGTGAGCAGCCCATCCATGTTCATATACTATATGAATAATCACATAGTGATAACAGCTGCAATGACAAGAACGTATGGAGTGGACATTAAGAAATTGCCTTGCTTGGTTTCTTTAAGGCCTCCAAGAGGAATCAAAGGGTCTCCTTTCAGTTAATAGCAAACTTCTTTCTGCAGCCACAATTTCTATAACTGTATTTAAATATAGCTACATAATCACAAGATTGACTTTTTCTACTTTTAGGGCTTCAATGAAAAACCTAAATTTACATCCTTATCAACTAACATGCAAACAAGCTTTATATGATATTTTCTTAATCTTCCAAAAGTGTTACCATGTCTTAGATACAACCAGTGATATTTATATTTACAATGTTATTGAAGAAAAGATGTTAAAATGTCATCTGTTTTATAATTTTGAACTGGTGCTATAAATTTATAAACAGGCCTTAAATGCAAAAGCAGTTAAGAATTTTACAGATTCTAATTGGTGGACATTAAATTAATTTTCTCATTCCCAAATAAATAGTAATTAATAATATATAATAAAACACTATTTGAGTTTGCTTTTTCATTGCTATATTTTTAGGCATGATTTTAAAATTTTAAATATATTTTTAGCTGCATATTGAAGATACATCAAAAAGAATACAATAACATTTCAATCTATTATGTGGTTATTGATATTGATTTACATTAAACCTTAAAACTGTATGCCTTATTTTTACTAAATTTCAAAAGACAACAGAAAACCAGTATGTATTGACTAAATATGACTGTTTAACAATATTATAATAACAATTAGTGTAATGGTAACAGATTTAATGAATATAAGATTATATTGTTCATAAATATCAATAAATATATATATTTTCATGAAGTAGATGGATTTATAATTTGAAGTTATTTCTGCGTATATATATATATAAAGGTCTGTTATTTTATAATTCATGAATTATTAATTTCAATGTTTTTGAAGATTTTAGAATTTTAAGCGTGATTACTTTATCAGTGAGAATACTTCTAAAACTGAAATACTTCTTCAGCAAGAACAATACATAGTAAATTTGAAATGCCTTTTTAATGCAACTCTGACTTAACCAAATGGGTATGTGACTACCTGGAGGTACTGCTTATGTGAAAAACTTGGATCGTCCAATAATTCAAACAGATTTTCATTTGACCAAAAAAATTTGAGAAAGACAGTATCTGATAATTAAATGGAAATAAGCCATGATTTAAAACTCATCATCTTGTGGTTTTTTTCAACCTCCTGTTGACTTTTTAACAAACTTTTTAAAAAAATTTTTTTTTTTTTTGTGGGGGGGAGGACATTCTTTTTTTTATTTTTTTTTTTTGTTTAAAGAATTTAGTAGATGAGAGATTTGTTTTTGGAGAAGACTTAATACGCTTATTAACTTATTTTATAAAACCAATTTTTTAATTTAAAAAAAAAAAAAATACAAAATATTACCTTTTTTGTTATTTAGATGTTTTTGTTTTTTTTGTTATTTTTTTTTTATATATTCATATAATATTTTTTAATTGAAATTATAAAAAAAAATAAAATATAATTTTATATTATATTTTTTATATATAAATTTTTTTTTTATTTTCAATATAAAATATCCTATTTTTTTTTTATAAAAAAAAATTTTAATTAAAATTATAATTTAAAATTAATTAAAATTTTTTTTTTTTTTTAAAACTATTATAATTAAAAAATATTTATTATTAATCTATTGAGATCATAAGAAGATAGTCACTGGCTTAAAATCAGATCTACATAACTATACAGACAAGTTGGTTTGAGTTCAAAATCTAGGAGTGTTTATGAATTTCAGTCTTTTAGCTTGACTGTGTAAAAGAAGTAAAATAATTTTCTACTTCTTCTTTTCCTATGTATTGATTTCTATTATAACATATCATACCATCAATATTTTTATTTATATCAAACTAACAGTTTCGACTGTCCTGCAGTCATCATCAGAGCTCGTTAATTCTTATTTTTGGCTTTTGGAAATAGAATTAACAAGAGCTCTGATGATGACTGCAGGACAGTCAAAACTGTTAGTTTGATATAAATAAAAGTATTGATAAAGTGTTTAAAAAGGTGTAAATGGTATGATATGTGTAAAAAAATTAAGGGAAGTTCCAGATATATATGTCCAAGTATTTCAAAACTCATCACTGATAAAATCATTAATCAAAACCTAATTTGGGATATGGATTATAGAACTATATGTTATAACCATTGATTGCTCAAACTTACAATACATGATTGTAAAGTAAATAAAATGAATATCTGCTCTTAAAGCATAGTTAATTTACTATCAGTCACTTTAGGTTATATTTTATTGAATTTCACAAGTTTTTTTTTTTTAAGTATTTACAATCTATATTCAATGCAATTATTTCTACTATTTTAATCAAATACCTGGACTTTTTTGTTTGATTTGAAATCATGAATAAATAATTACATAATTTGAACCAGAATGTAATCAATCCTTTACACTTGCACTGTTGTATTAAATCAAAGTTGTTTTTGTCGAATATGAGGGAACTTTCAATCTTAGGCACAAGATAGACTTTGAAAAGATATGAGCAGCCATCTTATCTTTGTATCTAATTTCAATTATATAGGTCAATTTTAAGTAATTTGTAATGAGAGTGTGAAGATATATTATTCACTTTATTTCCTTTTCTTTATTATATGTATTAACACTCACAAAATTTTAACATTTACTACATGTTAATATTAAGAGATGTTAGAATTAATGTAATTGATTACTTTCTGTTTAAAATTACATTTTGAAACTGCACTAGTAAAACACTTAGTCAATTAAATAATTACATAATAAATTACATACCTTTAAGTATTTTAGTTCTGAAGCATAATTATATATAATAATGGTCACAAAGTTGCTATTGTCCGAGATATTTACAAAATGAGCTTTCAACTTAGAGGAATCTTGACATTGCAAATCCATAGAAAACATTGCTTTATTAACAAAAAGTGGCTTGAACTGAAATAAATATATAAGTTGAATTAGACATTTTCATGGATTTTTAATTTAATAAAGAAGAGAGATAAAGAGAGTGTATCCATGTAAACAGTTCCCATGAAGCCAATACTAATCAATAATCCAGAGATTAAATAAGTGTTCTTTATTAAGCTATACAATAGCTCTCTTTATATGGATACAATAACTTTATTCATTATCATACGTATATTTCATATAGAAAAATAATGTGTTACTTGTGTCTTGGTAGCAGTAATGTTAAATCCCCTATCAAACTTGTTATCTAAAACTTTCTAATGTAAATAAACTACATCCATAAAATTAAGTTTTAATTTCATTTTTTGCAGTATAGCTTTGGCCAGCAATACTTAAACCTGATCTCACACAAAATTGTTTTGAAATATAACAATGTGATACACATAAAAGACATACATGTATGTATGGGCCATATTTTTGTCCTAATCAAAAACTATGTATTCTTATTTATGAAGAAACAAACTACAAGTGAGCATATTTTAACAACAATTCACAAGTTAACTCACTAAAGTCATTTTAACAACCTTGTGAAGATTACCCATTTCCTCACATACCAATGCTAATTGATAAGTTAGATAAAAAATTATTTTATCTAACTAATACATTATTAAACAATTAATAAATCAATCATTGATATTTAAAGAAATAAAACTTTATATTAGTAGTAATTTTCATAAAGTATTAATCTCAATGTATTAACTTTTTTCATAAAAATACATCATTCTAAAGCACTTATTGATTTAGAGTTCAAATGAAAAGATATAAATTAATAAACATAAACTAATTAATTGCAAAGAGGCAGTTTTCAGTAAAATACCACAGGTAAGCTTATATAATTGATATGATATAATATGTAAATGAGGTGCAATATACAAATAAGGCAATTAGATATTCCAGTTTTAGGACATCGAAACACATGAATCCTTTTTGTTGATGGAAAGTGGATCCTTCGCAATTGCCCAAGCCTCTTTGTACTTTCTTTTCCAATCATCTCTTTCCAAGCATATTGTTCTAACACTAGATGGAGAAAACATGTGACCCATGGCACATTTATGATCCAGAAAGATCGATCTGCATTCAGTCTTTTGTCTAGCTCTAGTGTACAAGTATGGGTGTTGGGAAATTCTCATAGATCTATTTTGCTAAACAAAAACTGAGTACGGATGGATCTTTCTGGATCATAAATGCACCATGGGTCATATTTTCTCCAATATGCTTGGAAAAAGATGATGAAAAAAGAAAGTACAAAGAGGTTTGGGTCATTGCAAAGGATCCACATTCCTTCAATAAAAAAAAAGGATTGGTGTGTTCCATTGTCCAAAAACTGGAATATCTAATTGCCTTATTTGCATATTTTGCCTCATTTACATATTATATCGTAAAAATTATATAAATTTACTTGTAATGCATATCTTTATTCAGCACTATGATTTTGGCAGTGTTTCACCACAAGTTGGTTCAGTACAATTAATTAGTTTATGTTTATTAATTTATACCTTTCCATCTTAATTTGAAGGTAGTGCGTGCTTTAAAATTCCATAAAGTATTAATTAACCGATTTTACAGTTTCAAATAGCAATTATGATTTAAATTTTAATAGTTTTAATAATCACAGAAATAACATAAATAACAATAACTATTAACTATCAAACAGTAAAAATACGTAATTTTATTTTATAAAGTATTTACCTCTGAATACGCATAACATAGCAATCCCCACTAATTTTTTCTCCTTTGAATGTCAATGATTGATTTATTAATCAAATAGCAATGTGGCAATTAATAAAAGTAAAGCATTTTTTGTATGATTAATAAATTAATGACAATATGAGCAAGTTGATTTAAATGATTCTAGTGAATCTGACTTGCCTGGGGTTTAAACCCTGACTGGGATTATCATGTTTTGAAGAGGCTGTGGACTTTTTTTAACTTTAATCATGTAATAAGTCACAGCCAGCTAGCTAGCCATTTAAAATTGGTCGGTAAATGAGCATCTAGTTACTTTTACTCTAGAACGTGAAACATCATTCAACCATTAATAAGTCTGAAAGATTGTTGAAGAGATTTGGTTAAAGATTGTTTTACCTATATATTTATAAGAAAATAATTCCAGTGCATACTGCTACTGAAATAAATCTCAAATCATCTCAAATGTTAAAAAAAAATCAGCTATATCCTCTGGGAATAAATGTATCAGAGTTTGCATCGCAACACAGCCCTCTCTTTGAACTATATGCTACAAAAATATTAAATATTGAAAGTCGGAGTTAGTCGAACAAAGAACTTGAAATTTACTATAGTTACACAAAGACAGACTAAACAGTAGTCATTTTAATTTTTGAAACACCCAACACAATATGAAAATAATTCCAGGGCACACTGCTATCTGAAATAAATATCAATCACCTCAAACATTAAAAAATTTTCTACAGTTTATAGATTGTTGCTTATTTAAATTTCATGCTCTTTGTTTCAATAAGTCCATCTTTCAATATTTAATATCTTTGCAGTATCTAGACTAGCTAGTTTGAGATGGGGATTCTTATACATTTATTCACAGAAGGCATAGCTGAAAATTCCTTAATGTTTGAGATGATTGGATATATATATATTCACACATAACAGACAAAGATTAATAAACAAATAGATATTCCAATCTATTATCAAGGCAACTTCTATAGATAAAGGATGAGTTTCACCTTTTACCATAGTTTAACAGCTTTAAATAAATAAAGAATGAAACACATGACTGAACCATGTTGAGATTTTTATCTATCTAGAAATTTTGTGGATTCCATTCAACAGACAAAGATAATTGCTTGAATAGATAATGATTTAAAGCTGTTGGCAAATACATAAAAATCTCAATCTGTTTATGTCATGGGTGTTACTCTGTCTATTTAAAGATTCTAGACCAGAATGACCCACCTTTTATCTACAGAGGTGATTGCTGGGGCAATCGAAACTGTCAATGGTGGGTTGTAAAAAGTAATAAATATTAAACATAAATTACTAGAAAAATGATTGACTGGATTATTTAAATGTTACTAAGAGTCATTACTTCATACTATTTCTAGTTTAGCATTATACATATTAGTCTATATAATGTAATAATTACAGCATTGCTTCAATGTTATATGTAACCTCCAGACTTGACCAGTAAAACAAATGCTATTGATAAACATTTCAACACCCCCACATTACTAGATTACTCAGTGAACACTAAGCAATGTAGTGAAGAGGACTTGCTTAAATATATATATACATAATAAATTTAGTCATCCATGCTATTATTATTATTTTCTCTAGACTTCTATATAAAAAGCATTCTTTCAACTACTATGAAAAAACATTTATCTCCTACATCAATTATATATGATCACCACTTCTTGGCTTACACAATGTTACCACAGAAGCAACTTTCTCCAGATAATAGCTCCACCTAGTGTTATTCATAATAACCAGTCATTGTTAGAAAATTTGTGTATCAAATCCCTATCTAGTCCCTACTCATCCAATATCTCCAGACTAGTTTCTAGTTTATGGCCTTCATCAATGAGGAGCCTTAGATCTGAGAGCATCTTCCAGCAGCTATCTTTTATTATTTTAGTTAACTACAACATTATGAGCCCAAACTGAAAACATTAGTAAAGTTTTCAATCCAAACTAATTTTCTTATGTAGTGCATGCCACAGAAAAAAATCAAAAGAAAATAATTTCTTAGTTTTAAGTGAGTATTTTCTGACATATTATATTTCCTTCTCTGTTCACTTATCTATTATTTTTTATATAATTCCTTTGCCATTCTTTTAAAATGATTTATGCTTTTTATCAACGTATACCTGATTAACCCTGGAATCCTTTGGAACAGATTTTAGCCTAACAAACAATATATCATTTATATAACTGTTACTTAGAAGAGGGAAAAAGTGAATTATTTCTATATCAAAAATTATTTTACTGAATAATAAAAACATCTTCATTTTTTTTTCTTCTAATCTTTCCAACTTATCTCACAGCTGTGTTTTAGAGCAGTAATAAAGTGGTAGCTTTAGGAACTAATACTGCTGTCCATGGATAGCATATTGGCTTTATCACTGTCAAAGCTCAAACATCATACAATCTCTCAATCAAGTAATATAATTTTCTACTTCTTCTTCCTTTTCCTATGTATTGATTTCTGCTTTAACATATCATACCATTTACACCTTTCTTAAACACTTTATCAATATTCTTTAATTATATCAAACCAACAGCTTTGACTGTCCTGCAATCATTATCCAAAACAGGATTGTGAAAAGCTCTGATGATGACTGTAGGACAGTCGAAACTGTTAGTTTGATAGAAATAAAGAGTATTGATAATGTTTAAGAAAGGTGTAAATGCTATGATAATCTCTCAATCATCAAACAATTCAATTAATTTAGTTTATATACAACCCTGCAACATATAATTGCTTTTTCATATTCAATTATAAATTTTCACTTTTCTATGTTTTAATCATGGTCCTTAATATTTCCTCCATCTGTTACAATGACTTTTTTTTAATCTAAAACTTTTCTATTAATAATTAAATTTTTTATCACTAGCTTTGTTTAAAACTTTTTCAGAATTTTCAGTTACTTCTTTTTAGTAGCAGTTAATAAAATGTATCTCTCTATATATATAACATTTAAATACATGTATACTGTCTATACAAAATATATGGTCATGTGTATCGGTTGTATAAGCTAGAATGGATAGCTGTAAGGAACTTGAAAGTTTGAGATCAAATCCCTTCTTAATTACTATATATATATGTGTCTGTATATTTTTGTGAAGGAAATTACTCTTCATATGTGCACTATTTAATTGATATCAAATTTATATGCACTCAACCATCAATAAGTACACCTGGGTCTCGTTTTATGCGATAGATAGGTTCCTCAGAAAACAGGCGCAAACGAAATTGCGCAAAAATAGACGTAACTTACATTGAAAAGGGGGGGATGTGGTCTGTGATTTTTCAAAATTCGCGTAAAAGCAAAGCACCAACGTAAAATTACTTTAAAATTCGCGTAAAAAAAAAATAAGTAAATAAAATATGACTAATAAAAAATTTCAAATTTGAAAAAAATTGATACAAGACAAACTTTACTAGCACCAAGTTCACTTTCATGTTGTGTTAATGGTTTTCTGTTGACAACGTAATTAGTAATTAATCTTTGAGACGATGATTTTATTAATTGTTTACGAACTTAGATTTATGATAATAAAAAGATATTTATTCACCACTGCTAGGAAAAATTTAATTAAAATTAACAACTAAAAATTAAATTCTTATTTTTGTCTTTAATTAAAAATCAAATTTCGTTTCACTGCTATTACTCATCTTTTAAAAATAAACTTGCGGACACTAAATGATTAATAATTGATTACGTTCTTTTTTAAAAAGCAAAAACAGAATGTGATTTAAATTGCAAAATTAACACGCACAATGTTTGAACAAATTTACATTATAACCTTGTAAAATTTAATGTGTGTATACATAAAATGTGGAAATCATGATTTTAATTTCATTATTGCATAAAATCTTACTATTATAAAGCACTGAAAATATTGAAATTACTAAGATGAAAGTCGAATTCCAATAATGTGCTTTTACTTTCAATATAACGTAAGTGCGCGAAATTTATTATTTAAAGTAATAACGCATTATCGGAGTTTGACTTCCGGTGAAACACAAATCGCGTAACTTAAAAATCATGTTAAATAAGTCAGTGTAAAAAGAGACCCAGGTGTATTTTAAAAGCATAAGTGGTTTATTTATGCTTAGAGTATATTCTTAAATAAACCAATCTTATTGGCTGTTTAAATCAGCGCTTGATCTTTTTATGAGCCTAATTAAGCCTTGATTTAAGCATGATCAATAAAATTAATTATTTTAACAATAGACTAAGCATAAGTGGTCCACTTATGGTTTTAAATAATTTATTGATAGATGAGTGTAATATTAATTTAATAGCACGTATAAAAAGTAATTTCCTTTACAAAATTACATATATATCACTATTATTATTTATTATCTATATATGTGTATTTATGTTTCAGTATAAATAATTGTAATACAGTAACAAAAAAAATTATCAACTTGTGCAAGCATAAATAATTTTTTTGAATGTAAACTTTTTTATCACTTTGAGTTAAAATAAAAATCAAATAATTACCTCACCAGCAGAATTAATTACAAAAGGCTTTTCTCCAGGTATGTCTATTTGTAAAGGACATGGTGACGAATTGATAAGATGAAGATTACTTTTACCTGCCTCAGGTAAGTAAGGTAAGGTTGTCTGAAAATAAATATATCTGCAAACCATTAAATATTACTCAGAATGTATAATTTATTCATTTAAAAGAAAAATAGTAGTGACAGAATATATGTTGTTTCTCTTCCTGGAAACAAGCATAATTAAGAAGTAGAGTACTGTGAACAAGCAATACCATCTGATCATCATCATCGGTAATAGTTTGCTATTACTTGTCATCTTTTTAATATGATTTATTGTAGCATCTTAGAGTTACATCGTAAGCTTTTAGTAAATTCTTTATTATATTAAGATGTATTAATGATTAAATCTGTGATTTATTGTAATAAACATATTACTGACTTCATTTTACAATAAAGTTAAACTATTAAATAACTTAAACTTCATATATGACTTCTTTTCTTCTTAAGGTTTGAATTCATATGACTATACAAAATCTGTGATGTTTTTGGGAAATACATAAAAAAAAAAAATAATGCAAAATTTATGATAATTTTAATAAACTGTTTACAGTAATAATAAATATTTGAATAGAAGAATAGTGTGTGTACTTAAGCTAGATGTAATTAGAGTGTATTTGAACCCAGACTTTCAAACTCCCTACAGTCATACCCTCCATCTTATAAAATCACTGTACATGATCATATGCATGTGAAAAAGATAAATGAAATACGTATATTAAAGATCATTTATCTTTTTCACATGTATTGGTTACATAAGATGGAGTGGCTGACTGAAAGGATCTTGAAAGGCTGTGTTCAAATTCTCTCTAAGTAATGATAATAATATTTTTTTAAAAAAACTAACAATAACTCGTTGCAATATAGTATTTTAAAAGCCAATAGTAATACCGTATACTCGGAAAAAACATTGAAAATATTAAAACACAAACTTTAATGCATTTTCGGTTCCGAGTACCTTCGTAAAAGTCAAACATTATATATATATAGCGGATATCTTTACTAGAATCCTCATTCATTAAGTTGTGTTTAATATTTTTAATGTTTTCTTCGAGTATACAATATTAGTATTGCCTTTAATGTAATAATAATTTAGTGAAAGTTAGTTTTGCACAACAATGAGGTTTGATAAAAGTAGATACAAGACTACCCAGCAGGTGTCAGCAGAAGACTAATTTATTAACAATTGTTTCATTAGAATGTCTGTCTATGGTGAGGTGAAGATCAAGTCATATCTTTTTCTTATCATATGAAATTTGTTAATATAGTTCTTATTCCATATATCTTTACTTGTGCTGGCTCAACAGTAATGTGTCAATTTTTGTTCATGTTTTTTTTTTTTTAATTTATAAGTAATCTATAAATCTCAATACTACCAACTTTATTTATATATGAATATCCTGGTGCGTGAAGATCAGTTGTTTATATGGTCGGATGGATATTTCAATCCACTAATTTCCAGAGAATTTCTAAAACTACAAATAAAGCTGCAAGAGTCCTAAATGAGCTAAGAAACAGGATAATTTCTCTGAGAGAATAAATAATCTTTATAAACATAGAAATGTTTTAATAATGTTGATGTTGTTGAAAGTTCAATCATAGAGAACTATTTTATCTATTTTGATAAGTAATAGTTATTTTATTTTCTACATAGTGCAATATTGATTTTTAGAAATATTTTGTCGGTACTCAATTATATATGATATTGAGACATGATGTGATGTACTGTAGCTACTCCTTAAACGAAATCAAGAATCTCTCAGCAATTATACCAAGAAAAACTTGATAGCTACTTAATTTTACATTCCCCAGTCTAATTTTTCCCATCTCTGCTCCATCCCATTTCCACAACATAATCTTTGTTAACTCTACAGCCTTTATATCCAAATCCCCCTTATCTTTTTCCAAACCCAGCATAAAAACCAATAATCTACTTTCTGTATAATCACTTTTTTCATATTTATTTTCCCATAACTTCATTATATGTTCACTTTCTGTTTTCAAGAATTTACATTCAATTAACAAATACCTAATATTTTCTATTCCTTCCTTACATAATTTACAGACTAAATCACCCATATTTTTTCATTTACATGTATATTCACTTGTTGCTAAAGATCCTGTTTGAGCCTTAAACAATAAACTACTTTCCTTACTATTATCATAAATTAACTCATACCTAATATTGTTTATTTCTATATATATTTAAACTCTTTTTACTCTCCATACTAGTTCTCCATCTCTCTAACTCCATATTCTTTATTAGTAAATTTATTCTTTTATCCCATTCCTTACCACTATAACACTCAACAATCCTCCTAACACAACCATCCCATCTTTTATACAAATATACAGATATAAATTCTTTATCCAAATCTTTTGCATATCATATTACCTTTCTCACCCATCTTGTTACCTGCCCTTTACTCATAACCCAATTAAATACTATTTTAGCTATTCTTTTATTATCCATAAACTGCAATCTACCAAACATTTTTATTTTACTTTTTTTTCATATGTCATAGCATCGGCCGGGACGCGAACCCACAACCGTCTGCAAACAACTACTTGCTTGCATGGCGGCTGCGATACCTCTCGGCTTTTTGCATCTCTCATATGAAAACTTGACCATCCCATTTCTCCTTGAATTGCCCCCATTTCTCCTTGAATTGCCTCCCTTGCTGTCCATACATCTGCATCCAATGCATGTCTTCCTACTTCCCTTTGAACTTTTTCTAAGTAATTTAATACCCTATTACTAACATATAATGCATCATTACCATATGTTAACCCTGCTACTACAACTCCTTTCCATATAATTCTAGCTACATCATTTTTATTATATGAAAACTGTTAATTTCTTTATCAATCCCTTTAATGTGATGTGATGTATTGTGACTTCTCCTTAAACGAAGTCAAGAATATCTCAGCAATTATGCCCAGATAAACCTGTTAGCCACTTTATTTTCCATTCCCGACTCTAAATTTTCCCATAATCTGCTCTATCCCATTTCCACAACATCTTTGTTAACTCTATAACCTTTATATCTAAATCCCCTTTATCTTTTCCCAAACCCAGCATAAAAACCAATAATTCACTTTCTGTATAATCACTTTTTTCATATTTATTCTTCCATACCTTCATTATTATATGTACCCTTTCCGTTTTCAAGAATTTACATTCAATTAACGTCGGTTAGTTGCATTTTGCTGCCCTCTACTGTGATTTTTAAAAGTTTTATTTCTTTGTTAAGCGTAATATTTACGGTTGAAATAACTTTATTGAACCGTAGCTGTTCCATCTTAAATCCTAGTGCGAAATAATTACACTATTTTTACATTTCTTTTATCTCAATTGGAAAGGAATTCAGATAAAAAAGTTCTTCCTAGCATGTTTTAAATTACTGCTTTGCTCGCTTTTATAAATACTAACACTGAAATACTTAATTCAATATTCTAAATAATAAAATAATGAATCATTAGTTATAGTAAATAATTTTTTTCTAACTATAATATATGGTATTATTTATCCACAAAAATTCTCAAGTGAAATGAAACTAATATTAATATGATTTAAGCCACTATAAGAAAGAACTATATCTATACAATTCGTTTTTTCGTAGTTATTCTTTTTGCCATCTAGCATAAACTTTAGTAATCAATAAAAAAGAAATTTAGGAACGAATAGCGACATGTTTAAATTAACGTCATGTGACTTTGTGATCGAATGATGTATACGTATACAATTTGATAACGTGGTCATCTTTCATATTCTTTTGCTAACATTTTTGTATAATACTGCCATCTATCTTCACTCTTAGAAGTCACAAGATTTTTTTTTTTTACTTGATGGGAAAAAAATTGTAACTATTTTCAACTAGATAGGATTAAATATTTTATTGACTTCATAATTTCATAAGCATTATCAAAATATATAACTTAATGCTGTTTTTTTTGTCCATTCCTTCTCAATTAAAAGGAATGTAAATTTACACATTTTAAAAATGTAACATGTCAATCAGTGATTGATTATTGCTTATCATCTTATCCTGAGTCCTCTAATGACATAATTTGTTCCTATTCAGTACTAAGAGACCTATGCAGAGTGTGCATTCAATCTTTTCAAAAACAAATTACAATAATACTGAAATAAGTTTATTATTAAAACCCATTTTTTTAAAACATATGTTAAGTTTTTCAGAAACTGATTTATCAACTTTATAGTTTACATGGTGTGGTGCCTATTTGACACTATTCTAACAAGATAAAAATAATTGAGAACACTTTCAATCATTATGTTAAATTCATAGGGCTCAACAATTATGTAAAAACATGGCATGTTTTAGCCTCAAATGACATATTGATATTAAGAGGTCTATTCAGCTAATCAAATAGTTTTTTTATTATCTTGAAGGAATTTATTCATAAACCTGTAGATCTTGAATCTGCCATTTCCATTATATGAAGTCAAATGCTTCATAAGTTAATTAATATTTGGCCACCGACTTAACAGACTAAACAATAATTTCATTTAATTGTCTAAATTGTGATTTTGTTTTACCTTGGTTGAAATAATTCCAGAACCTTTAGTTTTAATTTTTCCACTACCACCATTGAACTTAAATTGTTCAGAAATTTCAATAATTATCTCAGACAGAACAGCTATTTACAAAGAAAATTCATATATTGTATGATTCAAACAAAACTGAAAATATATCTGGAGGACCAAAAAGTAAAGTTTTAAGACATGTTATTGTTCAAATTTTATATATTGCTTCAGGCAGATAAAATTTCACTAAATGAAGAAATTTCAGATCCATTTCATGTGAAGCAACTTTGGGTACTCCATAGACAAGGTAAATTTCTATAAAATATTCATTCTCCAAAAGACTAAACAAAGTAATCTCACCTTTTAAATTAATGAATTAAGACCAAATGTTGAATTTGGAAATGTTATCAAGAAGTTTTTAAAAACTTGTAAGAAGCTTAATTATCAAATCAACTGTGTCAATTAATATATCCACCAATGATATCTTTACAGGTAGACATGTAATGATTTTAACAAATATATAAAGGTATTCCACCTTTATTGTTAAAAGAAGATTGCCATGACAACAGTTTGAAATTGTTATTTATTATTGATATTGGCATTATCTAAGTGTTGATTAGTTTTTAACGATTATATATATATTATAACAAAGATTGTTATATGATGAAAATAGGCTTTTTGTATAGATTGCCAATGTTTCGGTGAAATCACATTCATCTTTGTCAAGCTAATGCTATAATGAAGACCTGTTTGTTTCAAATAATAACAATATTGTGATCATGCATGCATTAAAAAATTTAAGATGGATGCAATTTCATTGATATGTTGGCAATCTATGCAAAAAACTAATACATGGTATGGACCAAAAGAATTAATTTTCACATAGAAGTATGAAAATCTTTAATATGATATGAATAAATGTTTTTTTAATCATACACAATCACAATCTCATTATTACTTGAGACAAAAATTCTTCATTTTAGTCTTAGTCTTGACAAAGATAAATACAATTTCATTGAAATATTGGCAATCTATGCAAAAAACCAATACATGGTATGACCTAATTTTTTTTTTTTATATATATATTTTTTTAATCATAATTAACTAAATATATTAGTATTGTCTGTGGTTTATACCAAAAATAATTCACAATAGTTTGATGTCTCTAGATCCATTTTCAATTTACAGATTATTCTGAAAATTAAACTATTTCAATGCATTAACATAAAACCATGTTCAATATCTTGATTATGCTAACATAAAAATCATTTTCCGCTAAGACAATGATTATAATCTATGACTAATTTTAAATATGATCCTTTATGACACATGATTAGTCAATTCCTCTCTTGTAATAAGATTATCTTGGTATACATTTATTTTGATTTCTTGGCTGTGCAAAACTTGCTTGTATTATTACTAACATTAACCAAATCTTTTAATAATTCTCTCATTAGTTTAAATAAGAGCCTTTTTCAAATTTCATGAGAAGTGTCCAAAAATTCTAGCTACAGTATTGCCTATGCTTTTATGAATATAAAAGTGTTCATACCAATTATCCATGATAAATTTAATACATTAGTTTATTTTTCGTAAGCAATTGTAATTGACATTAAGTACTTGAAAACACCGAGTAAGAAAAACTTAACAGTAAAAAAGGACTTAGTGTGCATAGCATGCTTTCATTATCATTATCATGATTATGATATTATGTCAATGATATGAAAGCATGCTAAGCATAATGTATTAAGACCTTTTTCAATGTTAAGTTTTTCTTACTCAGCATTTTCAAGTGCTTAAATGTCATTTACAATAAAGTTAATAATAACCTTTTAAAATTTTGTACATATCTTTTATAATGTTCTTTTCCACTAAATCTACTCAAAAAATATACACTCCTTTTTTCTTTCCAAAAACTGTATTTTTTCCATCACCATATATATACTTTTATAAACATTCAATGTTTCAACCACCTTATTTGTAGTCATTTTCAAGGATCTACAAAATACATGTTTACTTCTGTATAATTATCAATACAATTAAAAATATAAAAAATACATTTATCCTTATAAAAAAGCAATAACATTCTCCTTTCATTTATCAATACATCTTTTTACATATACTGTACTATATTATATATATATATATACTACACTTACTTAGTTCTTTACTTCATAAACTTTTTCCTTTTTTTATCTATACATCTCTTTTTAATATATATATATATATATTCCTTTTCTTTTTATACCTCCTAAGTAATTATTTTAAAACAATACTTTTACCTTCAAATTTATTCTTTACTTAAAATATATCATTTACATAATTTATTCTATTCAGAACAGATTTATTTCTTTTTATGTATAAACTCTCTCCTTTACCATTCTCTCTCTATATAATCTTATTTTTGCCAACATTCTTATCTTAAAATCTATATGTCCAAATTCCTTACTACATATGTTTTATTACTTTTTTTTTTTATCACTTAAATGTTGTTTCAACCTTGTCCCTAATTTATTTTTTGTTGTATCTATATCTTTTTTACAATCTAAACACTCAATTCTAACATTCCTATTTTTTGCTTTCTTTATCACATTACCTAAATTAAACTTTATTTTCATATTTTCTATTTATATCCTTCATAATCTTTTTAATCTTAAAAAAGGTATTTTTTTGTTACCTTATAACTACTATATATAAATTCCTTTTTATCTTTTTTTTAATCCAGTTTTATTTTTTCAATATTTTTCTTTCCACATAATTTATTAATAATTTTAATTGGATAATCATTTTCCATTGCCTCTTATCTTACGATTTCTTCTTTAAATAACCTTTCCTCTGAACATAAATTATTTCCTCTAATTATCCTATTATTAACAATATTTATCTTATATATATATATATATTCTATATTTGACTTTCAATTACTTAATAAACCATAAAAAGTACCCTTTTTATAAAATATATGTATAAGATAAATATTGTTAGTAATAGGATAATTAAGTTAATTTATATTCAGAGGAAAGGTTATTTAAGGAAGAAATGGGTAAGATAAGAGAAGAGGCAATGAAAAATGGTTCCCAATTAAAATTATTAATAAATTATGTGATAATAAAAATATTGAAAAAATAAAAATAAAATTGGATAAAAAGAAATTTATATATAGTAGTTATAAGGTATCAAAAATACTTTTTTTAAGATTAAAAAGATTATGAAGGATATAAATAGGAAATATGGAAAGGAATGTAATTTATTGTTGAAACTAATTTATAAAAGTAAGTTTAACTTAGGTAATGTAATAAAGAAAGCAAGAAATAGGAATGTTAGAATTAAGTGTTTAGATTGTAAAAAAGATAATATGAATGTGTCATATATATAAGTACAACAAAGAATAAATTAGAGACAAGGTTGAAACAACATTTAAGTGATAAAAATTCAAATGTTAACACATGTAGTAAGGAATTTGAACATATAGATTTTAAGATAAGAATGTTGGCAAAAATAAGATTATATAGAGAGAGAATGGTAAAGAGAGTTTATACATAAAAAGAAATAAATCTATTCTGAATAGAATAAATTATGTAAATGATATATTTTAAATAAAGAATAAATTTGAAGGTAAAGGTATTGTTTTAAAATAATTACTTAGCAGGTATAAAAAGGAAAGGAAAAAATATTTGTGGTTTTTTAAAAAAGAGATGTATGGGTAAAAAAAGTTTGGATGTGAAGAAGTGTAGTGTATATATGCTGTAGTATATGTAAAAAAGATGTATTGATAAATGTAAGGAAAATATTTTTTGTGTGTGTTAAGGATAAATAAATTTGTAAAGCGCATACTCATTACGTATTTGTAGACGTCCCTACTGTTGTTTTTCAGGGGCATGGTCTTAAGGTTATAGGTTAAGGATAAATGCATTTATATATTTTTTATTTTATTTTTAATTGTATTGATAATTATAAAGATGTATTTTGTAGATCCTTGAAAATGACTATAAATAAAGAGGTCAAAATATTGGATGTTTAAATAAATATGTGTGTGTGTTTATATTGCATTTATGGAGAAAAAAAAGTTTTTGAAAAGAAAAAAAAGAGAGTGCATACTTTTTGATTGGATTTAGTGGAAAATAACATTATATTTTATAAGTCATATATATTTTAAAGAAAAAAAGATGTGTGCTGTTGTTACAAAAGGATTTAATATCAGTGATAACAAGTAAAATATCTTTTATAATGGATTAAATAAATTTATATACCATAGCAATCTACACTGTTTTGATGTTAAGTAGCAAAACATTATAGTAAATGTAATTGAAAGTATATAGATATACACACATACATATATATATATATGAAAATAAAGGAAATTGAGGGATTACATCCATGTAAACAACTAAAGATAAGTTTATTTGATATTGCTAGGAAATTATGAATTACTAATTGACAGACCTTAGGCTAAACAAGTTTTCTCTAATAAACTCTTTTGTCTTAAGTTTAATTAGAAGAAATAAATGAAAGAATAGAGAAGAAAATTGTTTAGTTTGAGAAGCATCAATTAATAATTGAAGATCTCTTAGCAATATCAAAGGTAGAGTTATCTCTGATTGTTTACATGAATATAATCCCTCAAATTTTTTTGCTGACATCATAATACCTGAAAATATTCAATTTAACACACATAAACATGTGTGTGTAGCAATTATTTATTTTTCTCCTATAGTTCATACCAGTTTGTTCTATTTGAATTAATATTCATTCATTGTTATATCAATTATAATATTTAAAATTCTTAATATAATTCATGCCAAATTATTTGTCAAATACTTACATTCACTTTAAACTGCACAACCATTGCTAGTAGAAAGCAAATAATATGGAGTATATAACCAACTCCCATTCGCCGTAATGCACTAAAACAGATACAGTAATTAAAATACGCAAGAACTATAGTCTCTTTTATATTTTTGATTAATAATGTAATGCTAAGAAACCAGGCCCTACCTTAGGTAAGAATGGTGTAGTGAATATTACCCTATAGAAACATTTCTCATTAAATGGATCATTTCTAATCTAACAAATGGCTAATAAAAATTATTATACTTTCATCAAATGACTTGTATCAATGTTGTGAGGGCAGGAAGTTTGATACTTATCAAACTGTAATTCCCTGCCTATATATACTGAACAATGAGTGATACAGATATGTGTAAGAGAATATGGTCTAGGCTGACTGATGAGTGCTAGTTTAGCACAAAATGTGTACCTTCAAGATCATACATCTTTTTCACATGTCCATGTTTACGATTACACCCCTCCAAAAGATTTTAAAAGCAGATAGAAACCAGTCCCTACCATATGTGAAAGGGGTGTAGTAGGAGTCCCCAACCCTATGCCCGTGGGCACCATGGCACCCAAAGACCATTTTATGTGTGCCCATCACTATCCAAACACGATAAAAAATTATTTATCTGATACAAATAAATTTAATTTTTAAATTTTCTTATAAATTATTGTATTATATTGTAATCAAATTATAAGGCATACTATAATTTTACAGTGTAAAAATATAAACGTTAATTATATGTTAAAATTTTATTTTTGAAATAAATAATTTTTTGTACATTATGTGTATTATTAACAATATCCAACTATAAATTTACATTGAAAAAATAAATGGTGTCTGCCATCTGGTTTAAAAAAATAAATGGTGCCTGCCACCTAGTGGAAAAAATAAATAGTGCCTGCCACCTGGCTGGTATTATAGAATGTACTCTTAAGTGCAAAAAGGTTGGGGACCACTGGGGTATAGTGTAAATTATACTACAGAAACATTATTCATTAAATGGATAATTTTTAATCTAACAAATGACTAATAAAAATTATTAATCAAGTAAGTATCTTTCAAAAAAAAATTACAAAATCAAAATGTGAGATAACTATGATTGATACTTTTGATTTTAAAAATATTCAGTACTAATGAAATATTACTAATCCAGCTACCTATAATTGCCAAGGTCTATTATTCAGACAAAATTATAAAGTAAAACTTCAAATTTTCACTACTGTGAGATTATTATTTTACCATAGGTTTATATTTATTTAAATAATATTTTTATTCAAATTTAAATATACACATTAATATTAAGTGTATTATTTTAATATGTATATTCAAGTTTGAATACAAATATTATTTATTTATAAACCCAGTACAATAAATAAATTAAGACATACATATTTAAAAAGAATGTAAAAGAGAATTTTAATTGTATTTTGGTTTTTTTATATGTCAAAGCATTGACCAGGAAGTGAACCCGGGCCAGCTGCTTGGAAGGCAGCTATGCTAATCACTGGCCACCAATGCTTGACTTGTATTTTGGTTTTTTATTATACTTTTTCCCTTTAAAACCAAACCTTTCATTGTATTAAAGTTTTCATTTGTTATAGTATTTTGATAGATAAAAACTTTTTAAAGAGTCATGGGAAAAATATTTATCCTTACATTATCTTCAGTGAAATAGATTTCAATTTTTTTTAAAAAAATGGGAGGAAAAATTATATTCAACTGTAAAAAATAAATGTGCAAAATGTATATAAGATAACCAGTTGCAACTGACACATTACAGTGTTAAACATTATAAATGTTTTTTTCATTTTTCATACATTAAAATAAATAAGTAAAATCTGCTGTTGAAAGGGTTTCCTCTGAAACTGCTCCTGTGAATCTTACATTCCCCTAACTTACAATTCAGAATTTAGCTATTGTATATAAAACCCTATTACTATAATTTGACCTATAAGTATCAAATTTCCTGGATTCATATCTTTATTACCATCCAGTTTAGATAAATACTTTAATGAATATTACTAATCATTTATTAGACAGAGATTATCATACCATTCCTAATCCAGATATAAACTCTAACTTAGTTAAAGATTAATATAACTGGTTTTAGTAAACATAATCATTTAGTATCATCAATCCAACTTGAGGTTTATATATATCTATCAATTATTACAATTTGATTTACAAGTGTCAAACTTCCAGCATTTATATCTTTGACACTGTAAATTTTAGATAAATATATTAATTATTAATACTAATCATTTATTAGGCTAGAGATTATCATATCATTCCTAATCCAGATATAAACTTTAAATTCAGTTTAAAATTAATATACCTATTTTTTAATAAATATAACCACATGGTATGATTAATCCCATTTCAACATTTTTTCCATATATATTAACTTTTTTAGATAAATTTAACAGTTTCATTTTACTGCACATTCTTGAAAATATAAATATTCACACAATGAACTAATAGAGTGCTTCAATGCTTTAATTTGTAAAGAAAATGTATATTTAAATTAGTAATTATTAGAGGCAGTCACTTATTTACATAAGAGATGTGTTATAATTGAAGATTACAAAAGTTAGATCTCCACTTCTAGTGCATGTTCGCCATTAATCACAGTCAGAATAAGAAATAATTTTAACTACAATCTACTACAAGACATACTCATATAGCAGGAAATATACAAGAAATAATGATTGGACATCATAGTTTTTTAATTTTTGAAATTTTATAGATGTCAAAATTGTTAAGTCTAAATTTGTGTAAGTTTCCAAAGATATATGAGTGCTTTTATATTATGGAAAGTTTATAATGGGGTTGGAAGGATGTCTATAAAAAATAAAAAACTATGGGTGTTGGATTAACAGTATTTGCCCCTGTACTGTTAAAATTCACCCAAGCAGATAAACATTTAAAATTTTTAATCTTTTTGATCATTTGTGTATAAAGGCCATCTAGTGATAATTTTTTTATTGCATATTTAGAATGACGTTTAAAAGGTCACAAGTTTTTTCCAAAGAATTATTAGGATAAAATGAAAAACATTTGGTCATATTATTATTAGAGTTTGGATATAGCTTAATAAAACAATTATTATCTACATATTAACGTGAGTTTTTTCAAATCACAATATGTTGTGTCCTCATATTTTACTAAAATCATGCAAAAAGCTATGGAGGAAAGAATGTCAAACCTCTCAACTATGCACTAGAGATTAAATTTGATGGTCTGATAGCTAGTTTGGTGTAAATATAAACTATTTCCTAAAGTTAAACTTTATTCCACTTATCCTGCAAAGTACAATTAGAGATTCAATGAGTTTTAATAGTGTAATATCCGCACTAATGACTGTGCCAAGGTTAAAACTGCAAGTCATACTGTGCGGTCAGCAAATAACGTTATACAATTTCCACGCTGTTTTTTTCCAACGAAGCTCTCCAAACGCATTGGTCTGCCACGAAGCTCTCCAAACGAATTGGTCTGCAATGAAGCTCTCCAATGAATTGGTCTGCAATGAAGCTCAGCCATGGATGCTCTCCAAGGAATGGTCTGCACCGACTGCTCTCCAATGAATGGTCTGCAAACGGATGCTCTCCAAACGCATGGTCTGCAACTTGCTACTGCGTGACTGCTCTCTACTACTCCCGATGTTCTTCCAACATGGCTGCTAATAACTTCCTTCCCCTGTGTAGTTGTTACACCGTCTTTTATTGCTTGCTGATAACTGTAGCAATTAATCCTTGTCCAATCAGGTAACATCTTTTATCCAGAAATATTTGCAATAAGCAAATATCTCTTGGAATTATCGTCCGCCATTATGTTACTTAACTTCCTCCGTTATCAGTGCGCGATCTACAACAACCACTCGAACAAATTCTAGTTTTTCTGGAGTGCACAACGTCTGCTATTTTTACAAACACTACAAATAGTATAAGCTATATGCTAGTGTAACGTTTCAACATCAGAGCATGGGGATTATTTAATTAATACATCTAGTTATACATTTATCTTTTATTAATTTTTGATATGATTTTGGAGTAGGCTTTTATGTTATAATTAAACATTATTATTATACAGGTGCACATGTGGATTTTGATTTCATAAGGGTGAATAGACCAATCTTTGAAAAATAAAAGGTGGGGACTCACTTTATTCATTAGAGTAATGTAAAGGTAAAATGTGGACATATGACACAAAGACACTTATGCCATAATTTAGTGGTCAAGAATCAACTGGTATAACATTAGAAAGGCAGAGGTTTTGAATAGATCAAGAAAAAGATAGCTTAGTATTATAATACGTCTACTTTTGCACTTCTATTTAGACAGGATTCCAATAAGAAATTTAGATCTTAGTCAGTTTGTAGGCAAGTGTATAGTGTATTTTTTTCAGGAAAAGAGAATAAAACAAATATATTAAGGATTAGTTTTAAATACAAGATACTCAATCGAAGCTAATTAGAGTCATTTTAAAAGATTGTATCATTCGAATTGGTTTTCATATGAAAACAATAGACGAGGGAAAGGGAATCAAAAGTGTAATAAAATTATTGTGTGATAATACGTACTTGCATGTCTATCTTGCTTGTTTTTTTTTTTTTTTATGTGTGAAAGCATTGACCGGAAAGTGAACCCGGGCCAGCTGCTTGAAAGGCAGCTATACTAACCACAAAGCCACCAATGCTTGACATCTTGTTTGTTTTTGTTATAAAATAAAGACAGTCCTCTGTAGAGATGGTTTCATAAACTAGTAGAGTTTTCAAGAGATTACAATAAAAAGATTTTGTGGCTGTGTTAGGTAAATAAACACTATGAACCAAGAAAAATCTTTTTGGTCTAGTGTTAGGCTATCCACCTAGTGGCACCCTTGTACCAGTTATTTTAATCTTAGTAGTTTAGCAGCTCAAAATCATTTTGTACAAACACAATATATATTATGAAGAATGATTCTTTCCTGGGAATTGGAAAACTGCTCCCTCTTCTATTCTGCTCCCAAAATCTGCAATGTAATGAATATTTAAGGCTTGTATGCAATATTCTCATTCTCAATTCTAAATAATTATTTTAATTAATAATACGCTGATGCATTGCGGTGAAATTATTATATATAAAGGTGAAATAAAATAGTTATTACAGTAATTATTTTAAGAATAAACATTCTCAATTCTAAATAATTATTTTAAAAATAAACAAATGGAAATGAAAAATATTTTTTTAATTTGAAGTTTAGCCACTGCTAGAGCTATTCACTAATAAGTTATTATAGAATCATAAAAAAGCATATAACTGATTATATTACTAAATTAGACTTGAATGAAGTGCTTTCACTATAAATAATTTGAAAATAAAGTAATATGCCTAAAATAAAATATTTTTTAACAGATGTATTTTATCAATGGTTGTTAATGGTTTTGGATGAGAAGTATGAAAATTGCAGAAACTGAGTGAAGTAAGAAGACTGAATGGTACTGCTACAGCAACCTCAGAGTGGGACTTAGAAATTAAAACAGGAAGTAATATGCTTCTATATCTAACAGTCACTGTTATCTCTTTTATATTATTCAAACTAAAGGCTTGAAATTGAAATCCTTAAGTTTTAAACCCAAACAAACTCTCTTACATAGTTGTATACATTTAAATCTATTCAGAAACTTTATATTTTAGTGACCTAATAAACTATAATTAATTATTTTAATGCTTCTTGCATGGAGAAATTATCAGAACATTAAATATAATCTTAATGCATGGTCAATATCAAATAAATATTAAATATTACACTCAACATAAAAAGGGAAATATAAACCCTTACATTTAAATGTATTTCCCATTTTATTTTGGTTTGTCTCTAAAAAGAACATCTAGCACCAAATAAGCATTAAAGTTACATTTAATACACTTGCAGAGTTTCATTCTTTATTGTAGTGACCTCAATTTTGGTCTAATTTTAGAGTCCCTTATATCCTTTGGTTAGAAGAGCTATTACAACAAAAAGCTCAATAGTAAGATGAAAAGAAATGCGCTTGGAATCATATGTTAAGATTAAACTGAGAAAACACGTGGTTATTGAGATCAGAGAACACATAGTCATCATTGAGAGAATTAGTATGAAATGGTGTTGAGATGAATATGTTGATAAACAAAATAACAATACATAGAGAGCTACTGAAAATTTGTTCCAAAAGATCTAAAAGACCACATATAAAATAAAGATAGTAAATATTAGAAAGTTTATAAGAATGATTTGATATAGTTATGAATTGATAATACTAAATCAAACTCAATGGAAACTTCATTTCTCAATGGATTGATAATGCTTGAAATGATGTTAATGATATTACTTATAAAATCATTTTCATACTTGCAGGGCAAAAAAAATGATTTGATGCAGTTTTAATACATTTTACATCATAACCAAAGATTTTGTCACTGTGCTTACGATTATGGCAAGACAAGAGTCATCTCGAGTATTTAGACAAAAGTTTTTAGTCCTTCAAAAATTAAAAACGTTTACCAATACTCCATCACGAGGCAAATATTACTAATAAGAATCAGATTTTTAGTTGCATGGAAGGTTGTGTGACATTCAGGTATCAGAAATGTCATTATAAAATCCACAGTGCAAATAATTGAATGGTTGCTCAAGTCATGTGATGTTTGAATACCAGAAGTAACAGATTAAGTTTTAAATTCAGGAATCTTTTTAGTAGGTACAAACCAAATAGTAAAGTAAGAAGGTAGGTCCTGATTTAATTTGTGCTCATGGCCATTCACCGCTGACATATCTAATTTACAAATGATATAAATGTTGAATAAAAGTACTTTAAATTCATATTTTAGAAATTATAAGCTAATAAAAATAATATGCTTCACTTTATTGGGGATTTTTTTAAATTTACCTTCATAAAATATTCGAAATGTTGTGCAAAGCGCCAGAATTTGGGGACGGAGAAAGATAGTTTGGTCAATACAAAGTATCATCCAAAAGTTGTAAAAGTCTGATCAAACCAAGATTATAGTTTCCAAATACTAAAAGATTATATTATATGCCCATATGAAATAAAGCATATTATTTTTACTAGCTTATAATTTCTAAAATATAGATTTAAAGTACTTTTATTCAATATTTATGTCATTTATCGGTTGGATGTGTCAACGGTGGTTTTAGCTGGTCCTTAGATTTCAAAATGGCCATGAGCACAAACTAAATTGGCACTGAAAGATATATATTTAATTAATATGGAGAGATAAGAAGGAAAAAATATGTCTGAGAGTAAATGGATATCATTATCATGCCTGAGAAAATTAAGAGGATGAACCAGTGATAATATATGCTAATTTTTTAAGGGAGTATGACAATATCTTTAAATCCTTACTTCTAACTCATTTAATTCTTTTTTTCTAAACATTTTTAAAATTTTTATTAATAATAAAATTAAATAGAAATCTGAATAAGAGAGGGGAAAAAGTAAATCATGATTTATTTATTTTAGAATCATTCGTGTGTGTGTGTGTGTGTGTGTGTGTGTACAATTTATTTTAATAATTATGTGTGTCATTGACTTCAAACATGAGGATTAAACATCCTACTTTTCTTCAAATCAATTAATTTAACTTGTTTATAAAGATATTGACATTTTTTTCTAGCCAGAGGCTAAAAAAAACATTTTTAAAGTTCAAGGCTTTAGAATAAGTACTGTATTTAATATTCTCCAATTGATTATATCCAAAAGAAAGCATCACTTTAATAACAGAAATATACTTCAGTGTATTACATTTTAAAAAAATATTACCTCTGAACTAAAATATAGACCATCGGGGAAAATGTTTAATACTTGCAATATTCAATTTAATACAATTCTTGAATAATTATCATCATAATCCACTGCAGAATGAGTCTCTCCAAGTTCTATCCAATTTCTCTAATCTCTAGTCTCTCTTCATTCATTCCAGCACACTTCCTTATTTCATCCATCCATCTCACTTGTGGTCTCTTTCTAGGTCTTTTACGGTGTCTTTTAATCCCATTTAAGATTTCAACTATTCATCTATTATCATCTCTTCTAAAAATATGTCCAGTCCAATTTCATTTCAATCTCTCCAATTCTTTCAATGATTTCAGTAATATCTGTTTGTTCTCTAACCCAAGTATTTCATTTTCAATATTTTCTTGCTATTCCTAACATACAATTCTTCCTACTTTGTTACTACTGCATAAATTTATTCATTTCTTGTTTCTATAAAATCTATTACTTTAAAATAATAAAATGGATAGTTGATTGTGTGCAGTTTATAAAAGCTATTTCCCTGTATTTTTGATGTAGTGGAAGAATAGAAGAATCTGGAATTCAAGTCAATGGATTGCAGACCAGTTCTGTCATTTCCAGTCCTCAAACTTCTAATGAATTCCCAATAACAATTGACTTGATTATTCTTAATTGTTATTAAGTAATTACTTTTTTTAGATAATTTTATATTGTTATAAATTGATTTAATTTTCAAAGAAAGAATAATGTAATTTTACCTTACAAGTTCAAAATAATAAAATTATATTTATAAACAGAGTCTTATTTTTGACATTTTATTATGAATTTCAATGTTTTGAAATTCTTAATGACTTATCTAATCACATCATTCTGATTTTTCAGTGAGTAGCAATGAATTTAACCAATTCTTGAATGGCTTTGGATATAACAGTGCATTTACCTGAAATATCTATAAATCCAGATGAAACTTTTACATTTTTTTCATGAACCAAACTAGCTTAAATTTTTATATTGGGTAATTAGCTAATCCTTCACCTGTTAATCATGAACTGGTATGTACATATTTAGAAAAAAAAATCATAACTCTAATTATCTGAATTTTTGACTACCATTGTAATATATAGGGTAAATGAACACAGACTTTCATGTGACTCTCCACTCCATCTTATAACATCGATACACTTGAACACATATATGTTAAAAGATAAATAAACACTAATATACGCATTTCATGCAAAATCAGCAATCATCAGTTGGTCCAGATTATCATCTCTACACATATATGCAATTATATGTGTAGAGATGATAATCTGGACCAACTGATGATTGCTGGTTTTGTGTGAAATACGTATATTAGTGTTTATTTATCTTTTCGACATATATGTGTTCAAGTGTATCGGTGTTATGAGATGGAGTGGAGAGTGGTGGGTCGTGCGAAAGTCTGTGCATGTATACCTTATATATTACGTATATTGATACAGGTATATAATAAGCCTGTATTTCAGTTATTACCATTGTATATATTATTTTCTTTGTTATTTTCATAAACAAGAAAATATTTTATTTTATTTAAAAAAAAAAGCTTATTGATTATTGATTAATTTTCAACAAATTATTTTTTAAGTGATCATAAATTTGACATGAATATGCATGTATATTTTTTATAACAAAGAGCATTAAAAGAAATTATTATTTTTTGTCCTAATTAAAAAATAATTATTTTAATAAGTGAATTGCTTTTTTAGCTTTATTCGATATATTTTAAGATGTGACTATTAGCAATTTAAGTTAAGATAATTTTTTTTAATTGTTCCTATATGATAACATTATTTTTTCTTTTACGTTTAAAAAGTAAATATGAAAACATTTATTGAAAAAATTAAAAAGAAGTAATTTAACTTCTTTTAAAGTTAAAAAAAAAATCATAAAATTTATCTTAGAACAAATTATATAAAAAATTGATTCATAGATAATCTTTATGAAAGGAAATAATTGTGAATATTTCTGTAGTGTAATTTTCACTACATCAATCTCATGCAAGATAGGGATTGATGTTTATCCACTTTTAACATCTTATGGAGGTATGCAATCACAAACATATGACCAAAGATATGTAAAAAAGAAATATCATCATCAAGATGCATCTGGGCCAACTGATGAGTGCTGGTTCAGCACAAAATATGCATCTTGAGAATCATACACCTTATTCACTTTTTTAATCATATGTTTATTATTACATCCCTTCACAAAATGTTAAAAATGGATAGAAACCAATCCCTACCTGGCATGAGAGTGGTGTAGTGAAAATTACACTACAGAAATATTATTCATTAAGTAGATAATCTTTAGTCTAATGAATGACTAATAAAAATTATGAATAATTGTGACATTGGTTTTTAATTAAATTAAAACAAGTAATGGTAAATGTTTAATAATGAATTAAAGTTTTACATGAGTTCATAATTACGTGTGTATATTTTCAAATTTATTGAAATACCTTGTCGCAATGTTGCGTTTTTCAAAAAAGGGATAAATGACACCTTCAAATAATGGGATAAATAAAAGAATTAAAAATGAATTGATATTTCCCATTTGATCAGGAAGAACAATCCAACCAAACAGCTGAAACAAATTTTAATAATATTCATTAGAGATGATACGAATTAAAACAACTACAACATCATAACAATTATCAATCACAATTATAAAAAAATTAATTTAAAATAAATATAAATTTTATTAGAGAAAATAATTAAAATGAAATATGAAAACAAAAAGTAAATTTATATTTAAAAATTAATAATGCAAAAGTTATAAAATATATATGAAAAATAAAAGTCATATCATAAATAATAGTGGCATTCAGATTTTTTGCAACCTTTTTAAGAGCTTTTATTAAAGTTGGAAAATCAGTTTGTTTGTTATTTTTCAAGTTAGAATAAAATTTTAAAATCAAGGTTTAATATATTCAAATTAAATAGAATTGCTTGAAAATTGGTATTTAATTAAGTTATATTAGTCTGATCAATTTGAAACACTTATCTTTTTAGTATGTCAACTAGTTTTATAGGTATGGAACAGAGTATGGGAAAATATAAAAAATGTTCAATAACTTCACATATCGCAGTTAACAATTCTTCTTCAAACTTTGATTTCTTTTAAATAACGATCATGAGAGGGTGGTATAAATATTTTTTTTTTTCAATTTAATAAAAAAAAATTAACCATTTTAAACTGTTATTTAGTGTGTGTACATAATTATATAGGTATAATAAATTAGTAACTAAGTTTTCTATTTAAAATTGTTTGATAGTTTTTATTTTTATTTTAAACAATTTTTTTTTTTTTTTTTGTTAAAAAAAAGCTAAACTAGAAAACTCACATTATTTAAAATGATCACAAAAAGTTTAAAAAGAAAACTTGGAGATTTGGATAAAGTGTTCGCAATATATGAATCACCAGAAACCATTGCATCAGATAATGTGACAGGGTTCATAAGTAACATTGTGGAAAAATACGGAAAAAAAATGGAATTCTTCACATGTGTAGTAACAGGATTTATGAGTAACTTCACAAAAAAATACTGGAAAGAAACAAATTCTTCACACGTGTACCCCCCCCCCATACCACATGAATCAAATGGCAAGGCTGAAAAGCCATGCAACAAATAAAAAAGAGTCTAAAAAAAAGAAATTATGGACAATTACAAAATAGGCTACAGGAAATAATGCTGTCACAACATTCAAACACCATGCACCATAACTGGTGTCACACTTGCAAAACTGTTATTGGGAAGGTGATTGAGAACAAAACTATCATTAATCCATCCTGAGGGAAATAGTGAGCAAAGGCGATTATCACAGAACGAAGTTCAGAATTGGAGCAGCAGTATGGTTTTGAGACATTTTAAGTATAACTTGGCACAAAGGAGCAGTTGAAAAAAGTCTGTCAAATCATACAGTAATGATTAGGAGTGAAAATGGGGATATATATATATATATATAAATGCCAAGAGAATCACGTTAGAGGGCGTGAATCAAGAGACAGTCAATTTTAACATGAGAAATGCAGAAAATGAACAAAAAAGATACAATACCAAGGAAGAGATCTATGAAGATCTAAATGATAATGACATAAGAACTATTAGATGAAAACAAAAACTCAATAAAACCTGTAGAACTAGAAGAGGCAATAGTAGAAAAAAATCACTCAGGCCTATTCATGAAAAACATAACTGGATAGACTTCGTGATTATGTGTAGCAAGTTAATAAGGTTTTTCTCTGAAGTGGGGGAAGGTGCTATATTTTGTACAAAATATATTAGGCTTTAGTAACTAGAGAGCTATAAGTTATAAAACTAAGTTTTACTTCAGAGAAAAAGCACTAATGAAATGTAAATACATATCTAGTTTAAAAACGCAATAAAAAGATCGATAATAATTAATGGCAATGTAAATGTAAATAGATATGTAAGTTTTAAAAAGTAATGAAAAATAAATTTTATTTTGATAATCTGAGTTCAAATCTAATTCAATGAAGAAAGATTGGTTTGCAAATAAATTAGACTTAAACAGATAAAGATTGTAGTTAAAAGCATTCTATAAAAGATTTCCAAAAAATAATGCAAATAATTATTTTCAAGGACGGATATAACTCATGGATTTAAAATACCAAGAAAATGAGGTATTAAGCCAATAAACATCACATGATCACCATTTTTTAACTGTTATTAAAAGAGGCAAAACTCACTATACGTATTGCCACACACAGCAAGCTAGAGTAATCAATGGATGTCAGAAGGCTTGTGCATAAAATCCCCATCTAGTGTCTACTCATCCAATATCCCCAGACTAGTTTCTGGCTTGTGGCCTTCATCAGTGAGGAGCCTTGGATCTGAGAGCACTGCATCCACTGATTACTCTAGCTTGCTGTGTGTGGCAATACATATATTGAGTTTTGCCTGTTTTAAAACTAGGTATTGAACTATTAAACTATTTTAGTAGAAAACAAATGGAATAAATATTTGAAGCTAATTACTGAGGAATGTGAAATGCCCTAATTAGAAGCTGGATCCTTATCGTTATTGTAAAAATACATTAGTCAATGGATTTACTTTTACATTGGAAGCAAGAAAACAGTATAAATAGTGCATGCAACAAAAGAGAGTATCATCAGCTTTCCTCCACTCATCGCATGCTGTTGTGTGTTGCTTTCATAAGGACCCTTGAGAAAAGCTGATGAAAAAGGGCCTTAAAACTTTTCTGCACTGATGAAAGTGTTCCAGAGTCTGTGCGTCTGAAGGTGACAGAAAGCTGGCTAGGGAAAATGCTTACAGACCTTACCGGTCTTTTTATGATTTGTGTATGTCTGAGAAGACCCAATTAGGATTGTGTTTTAAGTACTGTAAATATAAACTTTTAGTATTCACTTAGGTCCATCACTATTGTAGTTTTTGGGTGGCTATTGTAGCATTAAAGATTAGAACTTTAAATCAAGGACTAATTGTTAATGTGTATATAAAGTAACTATGGATCATTATTTAGGAAAATCTTAACTGATGTATATATATATATAATATGTAAATAAATGTATTTATTCCTATTTAATAACATTTTGGATAATTAATAGTTTTGTGATAATTGTTGGTAGTCAGTTTCATAGCTGAATACACAACACAATTTTAAATACAAAACTTAGTTACCGATTTATTATATATAATTATGTATACATAATGATTAAGAATATATATATTAATTTATTGCAGAAATATCTAATGACTTATAATAGTAAATAAAATCAAGTCATACATCATGTGACTTAACTTGATAAGCTTGAATTACAAAATAAAATAATGAGCTCTAAACAAGCTTTATCGATAAATGCTGCAAGAGAAGGCATTTAAAATCTCTATCTAGAATTATCCCCATCACCAAACTGGTATTGAGCTATTGACTCTTGTCAGTGAACCACTATAGGATATTCAGACCCTAAATCTAAAATACCACCTGAAGTTCAGCACTTTCTGATACTCAACTGTTAAGTAGCTATTTGAGTTAGATAACTGGATTTGAAGACTAATAGATGTCTGAAAATTTCAGATTTTCTATTTAATAGTCAAGTATCAGATAAGTGCTTCCTTGAGTTAGATCTAGTGTCTGAATATCCTAGCATCTCACTGATGAGAGCCAATAGCTCAAAACCAGTTTGGGGATGGGGATAATTCTAGAAAGATTTTTAATGACTTCTCTTATGGCATTTATAGATAAAATTGGTTTAGAGCTATTAGCATGCTCATTATTTTATTTTGTAATTCAAGCTTATCAAGTTAAGTCACATGAGGTATGACTTGATTTTATTTACTATTATTATTTTCTAATGATTTGATTTATATACATTATATGTGTGATATCAATGTAAAGTTAAATTATATGTACTAAATGAAGTTCATTTACAATATATACACATATATTATTGTGTACACATAGTAAATATGATATATACATAAGGGTATACATTTTAACTTATAGCACAAATATCTAGCAATATATGTATATATAATATTTAAATACAAGTATATTATATATATTTTTTAAGTTAGCTGTAATTATAGGGGTTTGAACCCAGCCATTTAAGCTCTCAAAGAGAAGAAAAGATATAAAGGAGAAAATGTAAAAACTGTTATGAAAAATGGTTATCCATTAGCTGTTATTAAAAAAAAACCAACATAGACAACAGAAAGAACCATCAAAAGAAAAAACAATTATTGATATGGTAGTGTATCCATACCTATCAAAAATAGCAGAGAATTAAAGAAAATTTGTAATCAGTATAACATTAGAACAGCTTTTCAGGGGCTTATCCCCACTATGAGGAATTTTAACATCTACAATGTCTGTACTTGAAATGCTGAAAAGTAAAAACTGCACTTATGAAAGACCATATATGTACCAATTGGGAAAATATAAAAGTATTTAATAGAGAAGAAAAAGTACAAAGAAGAAAATTTAAAGAGGCTGCTCAAATAACAATGGTGGACAACCCATTCAGTCAATCTACTGTAACTATACATAATGTATGGGATCACTAATCAACTTTGCTCTTAGGAAAAAGTGGAGAAATCAGGAGGAACCTCACAGATAAATATATGAAATTTCTACTGACTGTTACCTTTGGCAGGATAGTTTAGCTGGTTAGAGCATTATCTTAAAATTTAATATTCAAGAATCTAAAGGGTCCAGGTTTAATTCCCATGCTTGTCTATCACTGGTCAGGCCAGCAACATTTGAAGAACAAAGGAGAATAAAGCACTCAAAATGCTGTGCATATATAGCCTGTGTGCTATTACTAATAGTTGAATGTATTTGGAATGTCATTCAATACTTATATTAGATGATGGAAATAGTCCAATATATAAATACAACTAAAATACCATCATCACAAACTTTCAACAAAACACAGATCTATGAGAGTTTGAAGAAAAACATATAAAAGCTCAAGGAGAATAATTTGAGATGATACATGATATTAGCTTTTTGAAGATAATTAACAATGATGATAATTATAAAATAAATATAATTTTTATACTTACATATCCATCCATCCTCGCTCCTTGAATTGTCCATTTTGATCCCTTAAAATTAGATTTAAAAAATAATGTTATAATAAGCAGATATATGCAATTATTTAAATGTGGTTATCGCAGCATTAATAAAAAATTAATGCATCACTTTTAATTATAACTACTCATTAAAACTCTTTTTAAAATGTTATTTTTTAAAGCTTTTGCAAAACTAATGCAACCAAAATCACCCCAAACTGACAAATATTCATAAGAAAACAAATAAAATATCATTAACACTAATTAGAAATAAACAAATACACCCAATTCAGGATCTTAAAAAGTAGCCAAAATTTAAAATTAAAATTTTACAATCACTTAGTTTCACTGCC
The DNA here is from genome assembly GCA_028023455.1 of Epiperipatus broadwayi. NCBI lineage: Eukaryota > Metazoa > Onychophora > Udeonychophora > Euonychophora > Peripatidae > Epiperipatus > Epiperipatus broadwayi. The sequence continues at coordinate 198,184 of JAQFVV010000259.1, read as the reverse complement.
AAGAGAGATTTCTCAAATGCAAAGCAACACAAATATCTACTAAATAAATTTCCCATGATTCTTAATACATTCGAACTCTTAAATAAGTTGATAGCTTGAGCATAATATATTTTTAATAGTAAAGATTCTTTCATTCATCTCTTTATTTCATTACTGAGAAAGAAAACAATCTTAACTTGATCCAACATAATCTTGCGGCCAAAATTTCTTTCACGAATGTATAGTGAAAGAAATACTGGCCAAAGAATTATATTTGAACAGACTATGATTGTTTTCTTTGGAAAAAAAATTGAATAAACCAAAGAATTAAGGAATCTCCACTATTAAAATTTTACTATGCTGAAGCTATTCATTTATTTGAGCTCTTATGTTAGTAAAGATAAATGGCATGTAATTGAGAATAATGGAAAACTTATTTAGCATATATCTGTGTTGTGTTCCTTTACACTTGAGATGTCTGCCTGATCAGTGAAAGCAATTGTTTGTGAAATTTTAGTTTTTAAACTTCGGTTGGCTTTTTCATTCTGAATTTAATGTAATTTGTTTATTTTTATTGATTATGGGGTTTTTAGTTTTTAATAATTAAAAATGACATAATAACAGAAAAGTACTTCATTAAGCATTTTAATTAACAGTTGTCAGGAAGGGGGCGGAAGATGCCAAAGTGAATTAAATTAAATGCATATTGATGGCCATATATATTCCAATTAATCATCATTTGGCACTCTGAAAAATATCTAGTGCAATAATCAAAAGCTATGTTAAACTATTTTGTACCCTGGACAAGGCCAACTATCCACCCCCATCCATTCTATCCAAAAATAAAAAAACTTGCCAACTTTGATTTTTACAAACAAATATTTTTTTAAAAAAATAAATAAATAAAAGTTTATAATTTTTTTATTATCTTTCACAAAACATCTATTTTGTATAAACTGTGACTTTTAAATGTAAACCAGATGGTTGTCCTATTTGTCTCTAATGGTAGTTTTGGCGTGAGTCAATTTAACATTTATAATCAATGTACTAATTTGAACACCATAAATCTCAATATCATTAAAGATAAAATTTTTAAAAACAAAATTAAATTATTAAATGATTTGGAGATTTTAAGTACATCTACAAAAGATAATAAATATTAAAAAAAATAGGGAAAAAGTGAAATGAAGGTGAGTTTACTCAGTGCTTGTGATCAATTTTTAAAAAACAACAACAACAGATATATTAATCTTTAATGGGGGTTTAAAGTTTATGTCTGAGTTAGAGATAATCTCTAATTTAATAAATTATTAGCATTAATCATTATTTCATTTATCTAGAGTTGATCATGTCAATGTTATGGATGGAGTAAATTTGACACTTGTAAATCAAAATGTAATAAATAATTAAAATAAATAACTAATATTTTTTTATATACAATTACTATTTCAATTGTGCTTTTGAAGCCTTTTAAATTGAATTAGCAAACTTCGAACTATGTATCTTTTTCCATGTGTGGTCAAGTATATTGGTTGCTTGAGATAAGATGGAGGATGAAAAGACTAAAAAAACCTGAGTTCAAATCCCTCTCCTTTATAGATTAAGGTTCATATAGATAGAATATCAGTAATATGAAAAACTATTATCCAAACAAAATTTTAAAAAGTGAATAAATGAATTGTTTACACACACGTTTATAAATAAATTAAAGAAGAAAGGTCTATAAATACTTAAAGATTAATAAGTTTAACATACAGTTTCACTGTTGACCAACCAAGGGCAACTATTGTCAGTCCAATATTATATTTCCATGATAACTAATGAAAACCAATTTATCTCAAGATAATATCCAATGGATCTGACACTTGAATTGAGGTTTTAAAATCAATACCAAACAAAATATAAAATTAACAATTTCATTTGTCTTTTATAGTCAAGCATTGTTAGCCGAGAGGTCAGCGCAGCTGCCTTGCAAGCAAGCAGTTAGTTGCAGACGGTTGTTGCGGGTTCGTCTCTTGGCCGATGCTATGACATATGGAAAAAAAAAATCTTCAACTTGATTAAGAGCCATCTATTGTAAGCATGAATTATCAATGGGCAAACTATTATAATTTTTTTATTCCTGGATTAGTTTTTGGTTATTATCTTTCTCAGGGAAAACTACACAATTCAAATCTGGAAAGTAATACGCTTATGCATCTAGCAATTATCTTTTACTCCATTTTATTCAAGCCATTAACCTAAACCCAATTTGCTTGCATAGCTATATATATCTGACACCACATCAGTTTTTTTTAATATATATTTTAGAGACCTCACTTTTATGCCAATTGCAGACATCCTCCACTCTTTGTCTAAGAAGATTAGCATCATATGACTTCCTCATATGCTTAGTCATATAAATTAATATATAGAAAAGTCATGGGATATCGTTGTTGGTAATTTCAAGCACATAAAATTTCACATTTTGTGTTTTCGAGGCCATAAATTCACCTGAACAATAAAAACTTAAGATCTATTTATAATTTTATGCTATAATGTGATGATAAAAACTCTTTTAAATAACCCACTGCAGGGCAAAGTTCACTCTTATAGCCTTTCAAAAAAAATAGTGAATATGAAAGCTTTACCCATCGAATACTGCCAGATGATAAGGGTTTTAGCGGTTTCCACCCTTATTTTACTCTTCTTTATTGTTTTTTTTTTTTTTTTGTTAAAAAAAACAATTACCCATTTGCTGATCAATAACATTGGAATGGCTATAGGCAAGATAAATTTAAAAAAAAATAAAAACATTTTTAAACATAAGTATATTGTCTATACTAAACTTAATGTAATTAGAAGGGATTTGACCGAGACTTTCATGCTATACCCTCCATCTTATTGTTCTCCAATATACATATTTCATGCTGAACCAACACTCATCAGTTGGTCCAGATCATCATCTCTCTCACACACACACACACACATATATATATATATATATTTATAATCAGGGCTCAGTTAATATTAAGATAGCAAATCTTCAAACTTTAATGAACAACTTTCAGTTTTCTCCATTCTTCAACTCTTCAGCCATCCATATTATTGAAAATCTGATGATGGAATACTGAAAGCCCTTTTTGATGCCAATATTTTTATCATACTCATGTTGACTATAAGTCACTCTGACCCCTCATGTTTAATATACAGAAGAGGGATATACTTGTACTCTGTCTGTCAGAGTGACTTAAAGACAACATGGGTATGACAATAATATCAGCATCAACAATGGCTTTGAGTGTTCCATCATCAGATTTTCAATGGTATGGATGGCTGAAGAATTAGAAGGTGGGGAAGATTGATGCCTGTTCATTAAAATTTGAAGATTTGCTATCTTAATATAAACTGAGCACTGGTTATATATATGTGTAGGAGATAATGATCTGGACCAACAGATGAATGCTGACTGAGCATGAAATATGAGAGATCATTTATCTTTTTCACTTGTGTGTGGTCATGTGTATTGGTTGTAGAAGATGGAATGGATAACTGTAAGGAGTTCAAAAGTCTGAGTTCAAATTGTGCAGTGCTCTCAGATCCAAGTCTTCTCACTGATGAAAGCCACAAGCTAGAAACCAGTCTGGGGATATTGGGTGAGTAGGCACTAGATAGGGATTTTATGCACAAACTTTCTTGCATCCATTGATTACTCTGGCTTGCACTGAGTGGCACTACTGCATGGAGAGTTTTTCCTGTTTTAACAGCTTGAGCAAGTATAAGAAATGGTGATCAAGTGATGCTTAATGGTTTAAATTATTTTTTCTTATATGCAAAATAATATTAGTACATTGTTTCTGTTACTTTTATTTTCCTCATGTAATTTGTCTGCTCTTTTTGGTCTTGGTACTAAATCAATATAAATAATGTCGTTTTTACTATTTTATTTTTTTAAATTGTGATTTTATCACACAGATTAATGACAAGTCATGGTACTACCATAACATTTGCCCAAATGGATAGTTATTTTTAAATTTGAAATAATGTACAATTTTGATCCTCATCCTTTTCTTTGTACTAAGTAAAAAATTAGTAATGCTGTTGCCAAGCAATAAGCTTTATCAATGTTCCTTATGATTTCTAATTCATTGCATGCCCTTTTCTGTATATTTGTATGATTCATGCTTTAATCTGTTATTGTGGTTTGGGATATTTCATTTATGTTATTATTTTGTTACTGTTATATTATTGTTTTATTAAATAATAAAAGGAAAAAAGAAGTTGGTGAATCTAAAACTATAATCAACTTGGCTGAAATATATAAAGTACTGATAAAAGTAAAAGCTTTCTTTTATACACATGGCAAACTCATGGTTTCACTGTCATATCCATAGAGTTCCCACTCCCAAAAAAAAATTGTTAGTCAAAATACTGTTCTAAAATTTTATTATGATATATATATATGAACTATGTTTATAAAAGCTTATCGTTTTTGTTTTGTTATTTGTAAAATTAAATAACATCAAGATTCTTATGAACATAAATGTAAAAGATTTGTAATCTGTAAATATCTAATCACTATGCTTAATATTAAATCCAATTTTTTTAAACATTTACATATAATTATTGTGGTATTAAAATTATACATAAATAGTACACATATTCTGAGTTTCGTGTTAATACTTCACTGAATAAAATGGTCAAGGGTTTGGGAGAGGGTTCCTGACAGAGATATTTTAAGTGCTGGCTCTGGCTAAGCATTTATCACAAAGCTTGTTGAGGAATTGGCAATCCTCATTGTTTATAACTTACAAGCTTAAGAGAATAGGGTCATGTGATCTATAACTCTTAATCTGACTGTTATATATAATTTCTATTGGTTTCCTGGTACTATGGCATTTATATATAGGTCATTTCTGTTTTTTTACTTTCTTGAAAAATAATAGATCAAGATTCACCCATATTTCATACTATTAATCTGACTTAACTGATAAATTACCTTTCTCATTAAAAAAAAAATTCTTAAAACATTAATAGTTCATAAATTTAAATAATTGATTTCTATAAGATAGTAATAAATTATTTTATAATATAACCTACCTGTTGGTCATATAATGCTGAATAAATTGGTAAAGTTGAAAATACCAAAAGGACCTTAAGTGCATGTTTAGTATCTTCAATCAATGTTTTCTAGAAAGAAAGATAAAATTAAGGGGAAAAAACTCTATATTATTAAAAAATAACATAATTGAATATGAATTTTCATTTATTTAGCACAAATTAAAACTAATATTAACTTTCCTGAAGAATATCAGCCTTCCTTCTGTAGAATAGTCGGTCATTTTCTCATCAAAAGTGGGTTGAATGACCAAATGATGTTACATGACTGAATTTTTATTCCATTTACATAGAGTAAACAACATGAACTATTTATTAATCAAACTTCATGAATAATATAAATAAATAATAACCAAATGGTTTATACTCAAGTATTCATAAAAAGTTCAAATGGGCATAGCTGGTCCATAAACCATAAATCTTGAACTCCAGACCAGAATCTACTACTGCTTCAAACCAACAGATATTACTTTATGATTAAATATTTGACAGATCATGTGACATTTAACTAGTTCTAGTGACAGATTCAGTATTCAATTAATTGAACTGAAATTTTTTAAAATTTTATTTATATTTCTTTAGTTGAAAAGTGATCCCAGAGATTTAGCTATAAGTCTGAGCACTCTATCACTGTGTTAAACTATAAATAGTGTTAAATGAAGTAAAATTATTTGTCTGCTGTCAATGCCATCATAACTGTTCTATCTTTAGACAAGTGTGTAACTAATAGTGTACTAAGGTTCAATTAATGATCATTAATATCAATGATAATTTACCATTCTTACCTATCTCTTAACACAATTTATTCAATCATATAAATTTTAGTTGTCAAAAGTGCTAAATACTTTGACAGCATCCTTAAAAATCTCTCCCAAATCTCTCCCAACACATTTTAACATAAAGTGAAAGCTGTGGTAAAATGGAATAAAAATATTGAGTGTCATGCTTAGATTAGGTTTCTAAAAGTTTTGATTTTAAATTTATTAGTTCTTCAGTATGTGTTAAAACACAATAACAGAATTTGGAAGATTTCAGGACAAATAAAATATGTGTCTAAACAGTTTAATAAAGATTTCTTGATTCTATATATAAAAGTTTGTTTGTTACTTAATAACTCAACAAATACTGCACCAATCTTCGTAAATCTTAAATGATTTTTTTCCTTCTTTGTTTGGAAAATTTTTGCTTTATGATACTTAATTGTTTTAAAAAAATTGATAAATTTTCTACCAATATGAGCAAAGTTGCACATGCAAAATTTTACAATTTTGCACTAGCAGTAACCTCTAGAGAATTTGTAATCATTTAAAAATAATATTGTCTGTTATTATTTTTAAAAATAAGTAATTTTAAAAAAAAAAACACATCTGAGGAATTGATTAACAGCAATAGATGTTATAGTATAATTTAAATGTTTCAATAAGAGTTAAAGGATTTTAAGGCAGCAATCATGATAAATATTAGACTAAAACAAATAATTCAGGAATATTTTAATTAAATATACATCTATTGGGTATAAGTTGCAGTAATTATTTATAGTTTATCCTTTCCTTTAACCATATATATATATAAATTTGAAAAATTATTTAATAATTCAACAAATATTACACCAATCTTGATAAATCTTTCATGGTATTCTTTCTTTCTTTCTTTCTTTTTGAAGAGTAGACTACAATTTTTGAAATTATTCTACTAATGTGAGCAAAGCCAGGGAGATATTAGAAAAATATTTGAGTGTAGGAGTCAGCTATATTGGCTGACTAAAGAAAAATCCTCACACTGCAAACATTTTGTTAGTATGCCTATTTAGAACCATTAAACATCACATGATCACCATTCTTTATGTGTACACAATCTGTTTACACAGAGTCTAAACTCTACATAAACATAAAGTAGCACCACTCGGTGCAAGCTAGAGTAATCAATGGATGCAAGAAGGTTTGTGCATAAAATTCCCATCTAGTGCCTACTCATCCAATATCCCCAGACTAGTTTCTAGCTTTGAGCTGTCATCAGTGAGCAGTCTTCTCAGATCTAAGGCTCCCCACTGATGAAAACCACAAACTAGAAATTAGTCTGGGGATATTGGATGAGTAGGCACTAGATGGTGCTTTTATTTGCACAAACCTTCTTGCATCCATTGATTATTCTGGCTTGCACTGAGTGGTGCTTTTATATGGATAGTTTAGCCTCTATGTCCATTTTAGTTACAGATTAAAATAACTACTGGGGGAGACCATTCCCAACAAACCTAAAATGATTCAAGAAGAATCAAAATAATCATTAATGAAAAAGTAAGATGAAAGAAATATTTGTAGGAAAACTGCTAGAAATTAAATAGTGTTAAGAATAACATTTTAATTAAAAAGTGTTGAAAATGTGCAAATATATACATACTGATTTATTGGGTTTTATTTAACAAAAAAAATATCCCATGGCTTCAACTTATGAAATGCTTTCAAATAGCAAACTCTGTTTATATTATTTCAATGCTGCAGTCTCTTGTATTTGATCTAAATCTAAAACACATTATTGAAGAAGTCAGAAATTAGTCTGGGAATACAAATATAACACAGAGGCTAAATTCTCCATACAGTAGTGCCACCAGTGCAAGCCAAAGTAATCAATAGATGCAAGCACATTTGTGCATAAAATCCAAGGCTCCTCGCTGATGAAAGCCACAAGCTGGAAACTAATCTGGGGATATTGGATGAGTAGGCACTGGATAGGGATTTTATGCACAAACTTCTTGCATCCATTGACTGATGTTATGTACTGTAACTTCTCCTTAAACAGAGTCAGGAATCTCTCAGCAATTATGCCCAGAGAAAACTGTTTGCCACTTTACCTTAGATTCTCCACTCCCATATTCTACTCCATCCCATTTCCACAATATAATTTTTGTCAACCCTATGGCCTTTATATCTAAATCCCCCTTATCTTTTTCCAAATCCAACATAAAAACCAATAATCCACTTTCTGTATAATCATTTTTTTCATATTTATACTTCCATAACTTCATTATTTGTACCCTTTCTGTTTTCAAGCATTTACATTCAATTAATAGATGCCTAATATTTTCTATTACTTCCTTACACAATTTACAGACTAAATCACCTATATTTTCCCATTTACATGTATCTTCTCTTGTTGCTAAAGATATCATTCGATCCTTAAATAATAAACTACTTTCCTTAATATTATCATACATTAACTAGCACTTAATGTTCTGTTTATTTCTATATATATTTAAACTCTTTATTCTCTCCATACTAGTTCTCCATCTCTCTAATTCCTTATTCTTTATTAATGAATCTACCATTCCTTACCACAATAACACTGAACAATCCTCCTAACACAATCATCCCATCTTTTGTACAAATATACCGATGTAAATTCTTTATCCAAATCTTTTGCATACTCTCACTTCCACTGGTGGCGCCACTGTATGGAGTTTATCCTTTGTGTAAACAGCTTGTATAAGCATAAGAAAGAGTGATCATGTGATGTTTAGTGGTTAAAATCAATCCAGCCAAATATGATAACAATGGAGAAAAATTTACATCTACCAGATGGCAGAACTGGAGTATAAATAGTTTTTGATCGTTTTATTAAAAATGCAATAAAAAAAAACTGATATTGAATGGAACATCCCGAAAAATAAACACAATTAATGTGGATTTAAACATGCAAAACTCTCCATACAGTAGTGCCATCCTGTGCCAACCAGAGTAATCAATGGATGCCAGAATGCTTGTGCATAAAATCCCCATCTAGTGCCTACTCATCCAACTTCAATCTAAGCTATTGAGCTTATATAGTTATATGGGTCTGAACTCAGTTCAGCACTCATACATTTTGGTGTCTTTGGCTCTTTAACAACCATAGCCACCAGGCAGGATTGGTGTTAAACCACTAAACATCACATGATCACCATCTCTTATGCTAGCACATAACTGCTATTAAACAGGCAAAACTCTCCATACAATAGTGTCACCCTGTGCCAACCAGAGTAATCAATGGATGCCAGAAGGCTTGTGCATAAAATCCCTATCTAGTGCCTACTTATCCAATATCCCCAGACTAGTTTCTGATTTGTGGTCTTTATCAGTGAGGAGCCTTGGATCTGAGAGCACTGCACCTAGATCTTAGGATTTAATGCAACCCTCCAGCAGCCACCTTTTATCTCAACTTAACTACAAAACTATGAAAATGAAATTGAAAACACAATAATATTTTCAATCTAAGCTCAATAGCTTATATAGTTATATGGGTCTGAACTCAGTTCAGCACCCATACCTTTTGGTGACTTTGGCTCTTTAACAACCATAGCCACCACTATCCCATTAGGCAGGATTGGTGTTAACCACTAAACATCACATGATCACCATCTCTTATGCTAGCACGTAACTGTTATTAAACAGTTATGTGCTAGCATAAGGCATGGTGATCATGTAATGTAAATTTGTTGGAGATAGTATTAACATAATCCTTGGTATGGGACAAATGAAATAAAAACTACACATTTCAAAAAAATAAATAAAAGTTGATTGCATAATATATTTTGTTTAATAATATACAATAAAACAAATGTAGCAGCAAAAGAGAGAAAATCAGAAACAAACATCAAACCTACAATATAATTCAAATGCAGTTAGAACAAATTTCTACCATAAAAGTTTCCATTAGACATTTTTTCTTTGATAATTATCTGCTAATATTAATTACTGCAACAGAGCAAAAAAAAATTATATCAAATACTATATAATGAAATATAACTACTACTGGCATGAAATGTTTTAATTTGGATATCAAAAATGCCTCATAATGAAAGAATTTTTCATCATTCATTCTTCATATACCATTTAGAAAATAAAAGTCTTATAGAGAATGACATACACACATACCCAATGACATCATTCCAGCTTACACAATGCTTTCTCAGGAGAAAAACTCATTAATTCAACTCCAATTGTCCATTGCAGTCAAAATATTAAGATCATCTTCAATTTCAGGATGGTACCTTGATAGTAGAAAAAAAAGTAAAAGATGATTGCTGGATGAAATATGCATTAGATCCCAAAAATACAAGTGTACCAGATTAGGTAGGATCCACAACTCCTGATGAAGATCATAAGTCAAAAACTAATCTGAAGATATGGACTGGATAGGGATTTAGCATGCACTATCATTAGATATCTGTTAATTATTTCACTGTTTTCATCATGAGATTGGTATATTATTGAATGCCACTATTGACATTTTCCTGCTGCATTTGTTATCAGCAAAAAATATAAATTAAAAAAGGGGGGTTAGAGTTATTTTTGTACAATTTAGTTCCGGTTATACTCCATAGATGTCACTATCATTAGTAAAAAATCAAGGACTAAAGCAAAAATATGATCTCCTTAAATAAGATGAAAATTGTTATTGCATACATCTGGTACTGTTCCTCATTAGATTGTAAATGAACTGACAATCCAATTTTTTCACTTATTTATTTATGTAAATGAATTGACAATCCAATTTCTTCATTTATTTATTTTTTGTAAAATAATTAAATATTTATTTCTCTTTAGTTAGTTAATGTTCACATTCAATATTATTTCATTGCAATACTTTTTTCACAGAAATTATTCAAATAACTTTACATGACATTGAACCAAAACTGTTTCCTGACACACTTTCTTTTTTCTGTCACTAATGGAAGACTATTCTTGGGTCTATTGTCTTATTTATTGTTATTTTTTTATTTATTTTCAAAGTTAATATTTTAGATTATATTCATTTTTTAACTTACATTTTTGAGAAATTTTTTTAAAAATAAAGTTATACAGTGAAGTAATTTTTACTAAATTTGAAAATGAAGCAGAAAGAAAAACAAGTAGCTTTCTTTTAGTGGTGAAAAAATTATTGCTGGAAGGTTAATTGCAGAGTTAGAATAAAATAAATAGAATTCAGATTGGCATTTGTTGTTGCTCATTTTTTCATTTAAAATTATTGAAACATGGGGGAAAAATTTAAAACTTGAAATATTTAAATCCCATAATCTCAAATCATGGTTGACAAAATTCTGTTATAATTTAATTGCAAAGTTATAGTTGGTTTTGAATAGTCATCATCTTCTTTATTAAATAACAATTTGAAAAAAAAATAAAACTAATTATTTGACGGTTACCTATAGTGATCATTCCAATATTTGTTGAGTTTATGCAATATGATGTACTATGGCTTCTTTCTCAGAGTCAGGAATCTTTCAGTCACCCCAAGTTTTCCCCATATTATCTAGCCTACTCCATCCCATTTTCTACAACATTATCTTTGTCCACTCTATGGCCTTTATATCTAAAGCCCCTTTATCTTTTCCCAAACCCAGCATAAAAACCAAGAACCTACTTTCTGAATAATCACTTTATTTACATTTATTCTCCCACAACTTCAATATTTGTAGCCTTTCTGCTTTAAGCATTTACATTCAATTAACAGATGCCTAACATTTTCTATACCTTCCTTGCAAGTTATAAATCACACATATTTTTTTATTTATTTGCATATTCCCTTGTTACTAACAACTCTGTTCAAGCCTTAAACAGTAAACTGCTTTCCTTGCTATTATCATAAATTAAGTTGCACCCAATATTTTTCTTACTCTATATATATTTAAACTTTTTTTACTCTCCATTTTTCCAACTCCCTATTTTTTATTAATGCATCTATTCTTCTATCCCATTCCTTTCCTTTATAACACTCAACAATTCTCCTAACATAATCATCTCATCTTTTGTATAAGTATACTGACATACAGTCTTTATCCAAATCTGCATGTCACATTATCTTTGTCACCAATCTTATTGCCTGTCTTCTACCCATAACCCAATTAAATACTATTTTGGCTATTCTCTTATAATCCATAAATTGCAAATTACCGAACATTTTCATTTTTTCTTTGCATCTCTCAAATAAAAACTTGATCATCTCATATCTCTTTGACTTGCCTCCTTTGCTGTTCACACATCTGCATCTAATGCATGTCTTCTTACTTGTACTTTTTCTAAGTAATATAACACCCTTTACTAATACATAACTCATCATTACCATAACATAACCCTACCACTGCTACTCCCTTCCATACTATCTACATTGTATTTATGTTAATTTCTTTATCAGTCCCTTTGTTCTCTTCGTCATTTAACAATTTTTTCTCCCATTCATCCAAGTAATTTCTTTGATTACTTAAGATAATTCCCAAATAGTTACACCTATTCACCATATTTAACTTTATATTACTCAATTATTAAATAAAACATGATAATAGATTTAATTTTGTCTATTTCCTAAATTCTTTACCATCTCTGCTGCCCATCCATCTAAACCTCTTGTCTTTCCATTTTTCAATTTTTTCTCTGCCCCATTTAATTCATTTTCTGTAAACCTATTTCAATTACTATATCCTTTTTACATTTGTTATCACTCTGTCCTTCACATCTAACACTGTTTCTATATCCATTACATATTTCTTTAAGAGCTACATTCTTTTTCCTCATCATCTAGTAATACTATTTCTCTCCCTTCTATATTCCTTCTTTTAATATATTTCCAAAATTTTTTACTCCCATCTCTTCCATTATTTTAATATCCTCCAATAAATTACATTTAATTTCATTCTCCCTCTATAATTATCTACTTTAATCAAATTTAAAAAAAATAATTTTCCCATTTAATATTAACATCTTTTTCACTTTCTTTATTTTAATAGCACCTTTATATTCTCTGCATGCTTTTTTGCTTCTCTTTTACACTTTTACTAATTCTCACTTGTCTAGTACTTTTATTCTTCTGAATATCCTCACCTAACTCTATTTTCCACTTTTTCTATTTCACAACACCAGTCTTTATATTCACCCTCAACAAATTCTTCAATGATTTCTTCTTTTATATTCTTCTTCTAACATCTTATTCATTCTCCATCCACATCTTTCACTATCCTTTCTACTTTTATTACTATTTTCCGTCACAATGCTAACCATTTCTATTATAATGAAATTATAATCATTATTACATACTCTCTCTTCATTATCAACCACTTTAATTTTTTGTATTTTATTTATTTCCTCTTTCTCTACTAATATGTAATCTATTGTGTGAAATAAATTATTTCTAGACCATGTGTATTGTTCTTCATAAATATTTGATAAATTGTCAATGCTCAATTTCACTTTTTGACAAAAAAATTTCAAAAGCTGTCCACTATTGTTATCCATGTCATCAATTTCTTCAATAGGCCTATTCATATCCCCTATAATCATTATTTTACCCCCATTTTTTTGAAACTGTATATCCTTAACAAGGCATTCATATATGCCACTGTTCCACTCCATTATAATTTGACTATCTCCAGTGGCCATATACACTATAGCCACCATCCATTCTTAACATCGTAACCACCACAAATGTTCTTGACACCTAACAGTATTTAAATATTTTTTTGACATCAACTCCTATATCACCACCCCTTTTTCTTTTTTTTTATATTTATACCCTGCCATACCAAGTCTTCCAGTATAGGTTTTTCTTCTTCTCTTAGATTTGTTTCCACTATTGGTAGTACCTCAAGCTCTTCGTTTTTAGCTGCTTTGTTTAATTCCAGCCACTTTTCTGATCTCCTACCACCTTGCATATTCAAATATCCAATTTTAACAATTTCTTTCTTTCTTACTATCCTTTTATCAATTCTTTTGACTCTTTCTTCTCTGTTACATTTGTAAGTAACTTGCTTATCATTAATTTTGAAGACCCATTTCCTCTCCACATCTACATTTTATCTAAATCAGCTACCCTAAATGTTTATTATTTACACCCCGTTCATTCTTCTTCTTTTTGATAATACTGCAATTTAAAACACTACTCCCCTTTATAAGTTTCCCGAATTATAATATTTTTATAAATCCAACTCCTTAATACTTCACTTCCTTGTTTTACTAAGTGCAATTGATCTTTATTATACAACTCCCTCTTAGTAATAAAAAAAATTCTACATATCCACAAACATAACATTATTTCTCTTGCATAATTTTTTCAATCTCTCATTTATAGACCATGCCCTATCTAACATATACCTATTGTCAAATCTTGGTAATAATTCAACTATTCCTATTCTTCCTTTAATCTTGCTCAAACTACTAATCAATTCTATGTACTTGTCCATTACTCTCTCCAATGGCCCCGACAAATTATTTGTCCTGATCATAACATAAACATCTCTACTTTCTTGTTTCTTTAACTTATCTGTAACATTTCTAATTCTAGTTCCAGGCAATTATTCTTACATACCTGTTTCTATTTTCTCTCACAATTACATCTCCATATCCACTAATTAGAGAGTCTCCTATTAATACTGTCTTATAGTTTAGTTTCCCTACTTCAACCATAACATTCTTTTCCATCTTCTGGATTTCCCTTAGCTAGTTCTCCCTTATCATTTCTATTCATTAATTTCTTAATTTGTTCACACTTTATCACTTACAATTTTAATTTTGTTTCAATATTCTTTACCTCTTCCTCTGGCTTACTTTTTTTTTTGGTTAACCATCTCCATTACACTACTTATTTTATCATCCATATCTCTTGTCACTTCACTAAATACATATTCCATTCTATCTTCCTTAACTATATTTTGCATCATTTCTCCTGACTTTCTTTTTAAACTATCTACACTTAGAAACTATTTTTTTACCTCTTTTATCACATTTATATCTGATCTATATAACCATAGGCCTGTTACATCCTTTCTAGTCTTATTTAAGCATTTCAAATGATAAACCTTATCACATAAGGTACAGTCTATCACAACATGCCTAATTTCCTTCTGACCATTATATATACATTGTGGGATACAAATGCAATCCATATTCCTTATTTTTCAAACCCCCTACTTTATGTTTAACTTTATGCTTTCTCTACTATTCTAACCTTATATCTCAAACGTTATCTTCTTTCTCAAATAAATCACTCTCTTTTTTAAATTGAAAGATTCTTTAGTAGAAAACCTACTAAAAAACCAACTAATCTTATGCACAACTTAGTTTTAAAGCCTTTTTGCAATAAACAATCACACAAAAAAATTATTTTTTTCCGTTTATATTTAAAATGGTGTATTGAATCACTTTCCAAATGTTAGTAATATTTTTCTCGATCTTTCCAAATCCAATTAAATCTATCTCTCTTTACTTCAATTTCCTTTTTAACTCCACTCACTAAGCAAAAAAAGTCCTGTAGCAACAAAATTTTTCCAGATGATATTCAAAAAAATATATAAACTTTAACTTATTTTGTGGAATAAATCAGCCATGTCAGCACCTTAATTGCAGCCACTTATGAAATCTTATTACTCAAATTGTTGTACTTTGTAATCATTTTGGGTTTATATAAATCTGTCAAATTTACTTTGTTTTAAATTTAATGGGGGGGGGGGATTTCACCGATATGCACACACACGTATATACAAATTTAAATTTTACTAATATCCTAATTTATTTTTAATTTATATATATATATGCACACGTACACATTATACTTTGGTTTACAAGTGTCAACTTTCTGCTCTCCAACTTTGAAATCACCACTTTAGATAAATACAAAAAAAGGAATTTGCTATTAATTGAAGGAGTCTCTTTGATGTCTTAAAGGAAAAAGCGGGGCAAATTCCCTAATGTCCATTCCATACATTATTATTGCAGCTGTTTTATGGTTATTTATATAGTAAATGATCATGGGTGGGTTACTCACCAACATGCATGAGCCAGTATGATGCATTTATTGTGTTTTTATTTCTGAGTTTAAGAACCAGAAGCACCATGATGTTTCTTCTCAGTTGACTGATATCTCTTAACTGTAGTATCGGTTGAGATTTTTTGAAGGTAAGAGTAAAGTGTTTGTGAATGAACTTTTTATTAATAGATATTTACAATCATGAAAAACAAAACTAAATTATGGCTCTTATTCTCACTTATTCTCAGCATGATGTAAGATCATTGTCCAAAGCATAAATTAGTGACCAAAAGATAGAAAATAGTAAAAATTCCCTGATAAAGGACCTAGGTTGTCAATTAATGAGAATCTTTTATTTAGATCACATTGAAGTAAAGGAAGATTAGATAAATTGGAAGAATTAAGTAGAACATTGTTGGGCTTTGTAAAGTTAGAAGAAGAAATGAAGAGCCAATTAATTTAAAAAGTAGAACATGTATTTTACAACAAAGTCACAAATATTAAAAGCACAAATGGAAGAATTGCATTGTGGGAAATGATCATATATCAGACAGTAACAAAACTGGTTATTCATGTTAATGTAAGATACTAAATGCAGATAATTCAGATTTATGACCTAATTTTTTTCATTGTGATGATGAAATAAATGATTTTTATATAGATGTACAAAATGCTTTTGATCAGGGCAAACAATATTTTAAAATTGTCATGGGAGATTTTAATGCAGAATTGGTAAACAATTAAAGGGTGAAAATGCAGTGGAAACTTTGAATATAATAACAGAAATGAGAGAGAACCCGATTTTTGTGAAGTTTGTAGAAAAAACTATATGTTAAATGAATCTTTTCTTCTTTGAGAAAAATGCTAAATGGAAATGGACATAGTAGTATCCAAATAGAGGTACTGCAGAATTATAATATTCTTAATAGATTCAATACAGGAAATAGTCATTGGTTAATGATATGTAAAATATTTATTAATGCAAAATTAGAAAGACAAAAATTTTACCATTTGATATTCCTAATCTTTATAAACATTCAACGAATTAAAATTAGAGGTTGTAAATCATTTTAAAATAAAGATTGAAGCCATAGAAAATATGTAAAAATGAATAAATAATAATAAATATGACTGAAATAATATGTTTAATGATCTGCTAAGTCAACTTTCAATGTGGAGTGTCTGTAACAAAGCATAATAGAGATAATTGTCAGAGAGTGACAGTGTTTCTGATTTTAGAAGGTTGAACTAGGGGGTATTAGAAGGTTTGTATTAGGCTGTTAAGTGCCATCTTATGTTCCATAATTGAACATCCAGTGTTTGTTGAGGGGAACACTATGGACATATTTATTGTATGTGCAGAATTAATTCTATGCCAAGTCTCTTTGGTTTTACAATTTCTATTATTACTTTTGAGGCAAACAATTTTGACAGAAGCAGATTTAAAAGTATGACCAACAGTTTTCTGGTGTTCTACAAATACTGAGCTACTTGATGGATTTGCTTTAGATCTGTTATATAAATAAGTGTGATGGGATATTCTGGATTTGAAGTTAGCACAAGTCTCCCTGAAATATTTGCTATTGCAAGGGGGGGAAGGCTATGGAATAAACTCATTAAGCTTTGTCATCATTATTAATCTTGTCCTGTGTTAAGGAAATAAGAGCATTAAAAACCAATATTAAAGTCTTTAAGAAGGATGGATGATAGCAATAAAAGACATATTGAGCCAGGGTTTTGGATAGGAGAGTTTGACATAATTATATCTGTTATAAAATGCCCTAATTTGATTGTTAAGCATGAGGAGAAAATAACCTGCTCTTGTAAGATTCCAGATTGTCTTTGGCATCAACTATAGATTTGCACACACTAACAGATTTTAAAGTTGATTCAGATTTGAATGAAATCAATAAGATGAGGCAAAAAAGCAGAAAATTTTCAGTAATTTTTTTTACTGAAACAAGACAATGTATGAAGAAAAAAAAATTTATGAAAATTTTTTTTTAAATGATTCCTTAAAAGAAATTGAATATCTATAGTTTTGTAAAATCATGCAAAAAAGAGTTAATAATGGTATTATAAAATATAAATGTGAATTGGTAAAGGAAAACTTCAAAAAAATCTCAAAAGTGTAAAACATTTTTTTACTGGAAAGTTTATTTTTGCATTAAAAATAATAGAACTATTATTTTTTAAATAAAGATGACACTATGAAATGTGCCGAAAAATTCTATAAAGAATAATGTAGTAATAAAGAACAAAAAAAATAATGTATACTGTAAACAGATTTTACATATGAATTGCCCAACATTTTAAAAGAAACATGCAATTAGATGAATAATATTCTTGTAGTGTAACTTTTACCACACCATATGGTGTTAAAAGTGGATAGAAACCAGTCTATACCTTATGCAATTAGATCTGTGAAGAAGGGGAAAGTTGCAGGAAATGATGGGATTATAATCAATACTTCAAAAGAAGTACATAAAAAAATAGAAAAAAATATTGGCAAAGTTATATACCAAATGTCTAAGTGGCAAAGATGTAACAAATCACTAAAAGAACATTGTAGTTGATAATTAAAAAAGATGATAAAGAAGTTATTATAAATTATAAACCTATCATTTATTTGTTTTATACAAAATCTTTGCCAAGATAATTGCAACTCATCATCAATAAATTTTAAATTCTAACCAACCAAAAGAACATGCTGGATTTAAAATTGATTTTAGCACAGTGGATCATGTCCAAGTATTGAAAAAATATGAATATAAATCACCACAATGCTTTGGATTTGCAGATTATGAATTGATTCTATAAGAATTTCTACAGTGATTAAAATATTGGATCATCAAGATATTCTGAAAAATATTTATCAGAATATACTATATGGAAAGTTTGTTATTTTTGTACTTTTAGTAAGAAGATTAACATAGAAAATGGTCTACAACTAGGTGACTCTATATCCCAAAACTTTTGATAGCAATTTTACAAATATTTTGGGAATTAAAATGGGAAACTAAGGGATTAAAAGTAAATGGTGATCATATAATTGTTTTCACAAATAATACTTCAGAACTTTAGGAAGTGTAAAAATTATCAAATGAAAGTAAAAAAAAGTAAGACAGAAGAGGGAAATAAAGATTTAAAATAATGAATTAGAAGTTTTCAATTACAATACCTTTGTCAAATTATTAATATAGGTGGAAACATAATGGATGAAAATAATCATAGAATTAAAATTTGGATGGGATGCTTTGGTAGAAATAACTTAATATTTAAAGGAAATATGACTATTGGTTTGAAAAGAAAGTTATAATCAATGCTTTCTGCCAATTCTTACTTATGAATCTGAGATTTTGATATTTAACAGAGAAGTAATGCAGAGACTTCAACCCACACAACAAATTATGGAAAGATGTATATTAGGAGTAACAAGACGAGATTGAAAACCAAAAATATATGAGTCAGAAAATGAAGTATCATTGACAACAGAATTAACATCATAGTATTAGAAGAGATGATAATAAATAGACAGTTGAAATATTAAAACTGAATCCCAAGAGATTGCAAAAGACATAGAAAAATACAATGTGAGATGGATAGATAAAATAAGGAAATTTACTGGTGGGTTGTGGAGAAGATAGTGGTAAAAGAAACAGGACTAAACCTGGAAACCTTAATCCTGCAGCATTTTGATAATGGTTGACAATGATAATAATGATTATTACTAATTATTTATTGAAGCATAAAATGCATGTTGGAGCTCATTTATCCTCTTCAGATGTCATTATTTATGTTTTGAGACTAAATGATGGAGTGGAAGTTTTAAATATATCTAGAAAAATATACATGTCGGTTTTAATTTTGCTAATTTTATGTACATGAAAAAGACCTTTTACATAGTCAAATGTGAAGCAAACATCTCTTAAATAGTTCTCCAAAAGAAAAGGCATTACTCATGATAAGAGTTATAG
Source organism: Epiperipatus broadwayi (assembly GCA_028023455.1). Lineage (NCBI taxonomy): Eukaryota > Metazoa > Onychophora > Udeonychophora > Euonychophora > Peripatidae > Epiperipatus > Epiperipatus broadwayi. Next base: position 178,364 of record JAQFVV010000259.1, on the reverse strand, counting down.
AGGTTTTTCTATACATATTTTACCTTTTAGCTAATAATGACAAAATGGCTAGCTACATTGGTTATGATCCAACTACCTAAAAAAATGTCTAATTAGAATGTAATTTTCAAGTTACACTTGAGCTGGATTTATACCTCAGATTGCAAATATGGTTAGTTAATATACTAACCATTATATTGCAAAATCTCTTCTATATATATACACACATACACGCAAATTTATAAATAAATATTTAAAAATACAGTATTTAAAAGCTTATAAAAATATATATGTATAACAGTCACTTAGGAGCGCTTTCAACTAACTTGTAGCTTTGTCAACTATCATGTTTAAAATGTCAGCTTTCCCATAATTCAATGATGTCAACTTTCCCATAATTCTGTGATCTTAATGTTTGCTGCTTGCCTATTAACCAAATGTTGCTTGTATTTTACATTAAGATCACAGAATTATGGGAAAGTTGACATCATTGAATTATGGGAAAGCTGACATTTTAAACGTGATAGTTGACAAAGCTACAAGTTAGTTGAAAGCGCTCCTAAGTGACTGTTATACATATATATTTTTTATAAGCTTTTAAATACTGTATTTTTAAATATTTATTTATAAATTTGCGTATATTATTTTGAAGAAATACAGACATTGATTTATAATATTATATATATATAAAAGATTAGATTAGTCCTTTCATAATAATAAAAGGATGATTGCCATGCAATTAATTCCTGTAAGTTCAATTTTCCCATCATTTTTTTATATCGTCCTTGCATATAAACTTTATAATTGAGAAATAAATTCATTTTATTTTTACATTGTATCTTTTAAAATGTTTTGTTTTTTAAACTACCTTGGCAATTATATCTTTTAAATCATTATTAATTTTATTGCCGTTTTTTATTATTGCACTTTAAATATTTATTTTTCAGTTAACTATTCATAGCTCACTTGTCTATTATAATGTGAAATTAAAGCTAAGCATTATTATTTCAATCAAGTGATGTGATGCTCTGTGACTTCTCCTTGTATGGAGTCAGGAATCTCTCAGCAACTATGTCCAGAGAAACCTATTAGCCACTTTTTCCTTTCCATTCCCCACCCTAAGTTTCACCATATCTTGCTCTATCCCATTTCCACAACATAATCTTTGTCAACTTCATGGCCTTCATATCTAAATCCCCCTTTTCTGTTTCCAAACCCAGCATAAAAACCAATAACCCACTTTCTGTATAATCACTTTGTTTATATTCATCCTTCCATAACTTCATTACTTGTATCCTTTCTGCTTTCAAGCATTACAGTGAATCGACAGATGCCTAATATTTTCTATGCCTTCCTTACACAACTTGCAGACCAAACCAGCACTTTTGTTTATCTGTACTGCCATCTACTGTGTTTAACTTTAATCAGCGGTTTTCAGTTAAATAGAATGAAGATAGATACATCATAATTTTGCCTGAATATTGAAACATTATGAAAATATTGTTGCTAATACAGTACTTATTAATATGAAGATTAATCTCAGTAAGGTGTTATTTTTTAATAATACATAAAAATGTATCTTCTCATGCATAAACAGTACTACAAATCCATTACTAAAAAATATGCTATTAAAATATATTTCAAATTATTATACTTACATCATATTTATCTTCAGCATAATTCAACCAATGACTATGCTTTATATGTCGTTGGGTAATTTTATTCCGTAATGCTCTCTATAAAACAAAAATATATTTTAAACTGAAACTAATTATAATAGTTGTATTAATTATACTTTATATCTATGTATTTATAAATATAAAGGACAACATTTAAACATTCTCCATTCACACATTAATTAACAATAATATTATATTGTCTGTATGTTTATGTGCTATATATTGATATTATAAATAAAGTTTAGTAATAAATCAGTTGCCATAATCCAAAAATGCATGAATAAATTTCTCTAGTTTAATTTTAACACTCTAGGAAATCTACATGTGTCATGCACACATTTGAATGCCATTAATATAAATACATGTTAATGAGGAAAGATTTATATAGAATTGGACTAGTATAAAATCCTTGCAGAGATCTACAATGTGTGTATATAAAGTCATCACTCAGTAAGTTTGTTCCAGCTGATAGTGTTGGCAAGCAAAGTGTAAAATTGTCATATGTAGCAGTTGTGCATATTATGCATATATAAAAAAAACCCTATAAATGATAATACAAGTAAACAATGAAAAGTTAAATTTGTGGTGTAATATGTGGTGCATGTAAAGAAATAAATCACCAAACCAGAATTTTATTATAATCTATAGAGGTTATAAAGTAATTAAACCATCAAACATCATATAATCACCATTCTTTATGCTTACACAAGCTGTTTTCACAAGAAGCAAAACTCTCCATATAGTATCACAACTCAGTGCAGGCCAGAGTAATCAAAGGATGCAAGAAGATTTGTGCAAAAATTCCTATGTGCCTACTCATCCAATATCCCCAGACTAGTCTCCAGCTTGTGACTTTCATCAGTGAGGAGCCTTGGATACGAGAGCACTGCACGTGGATCTTAGGATCTGATGTCTTTATAAAGTAATTTTTATGAACTTACTTATATATGCTTTTTTTGACATGTGAATGAACTTATTTGTTAAGTTTAATTTATGCGAAGTTTTATTTTACTGATGCTACCCAGCTGGTATACTGAGAACACAGCAGAATGGCACAGATGGACAGTAAAAAATCTGTGCATGCAAATAGAATAGCACCAATCAATAGTGGAAAAATGCAAATAGAATTGTGTAGATCGACAGTTGAATCATTTATGCATAATAATTAGATTAAGGAGCAGATGATGTATTCAACATTAGTAAAATTTTGTGAAAATAAGCAAGATAGTATTGTTAAATAATAATATTCATAAATTTGATATTGATAATGTATTGGATTAGAAAAATAATGTTGAACACATCAAAAATACATGTTTATTAATAAAATTGATCATGAAAAAAAAGTTAAAGTTGTGATGCTAGCGAAAGAGATTCCGCAAGTGCCAAACCAATTCTGTTGTGTTTAACATTAATTAATATATACACAAACACATGTAAATTCATTTTATAATATACTGTATTTACTATATAAGGAATTTGAGCACAGACTTTCAAGCCTCCTTCAGCTATCCAATCTATCTTGCAACATATTTATTAATAAAGCATGAATACAAATATGCATTTGCATATAAGTGATATTTACAATGATTATACTCCACCTGCGACCACTGCCAATGTATTGCTCCTAGTATTAGTGTAAACAATGGAAAAGACTGCACGTGCTTATAGATTTCCTACCACTTCCAGCTGTGCTATGACAGCCAGCCTCAAGAGTATGTCTGGTGACACTTCTTATTGTATTTTGACAGCTTGTTTCATGCTGGCAATTGGTTCTAGCAGATTCAATGTGGGCTTGCCTTGCTGCATCAACCATTTTGCTTAACAGCTATTAACTGGACAATGTGGATTCAGTCTTTCAGATATATGATAATAGTTCTCTGGTCCTATCTTCAAAAAGCCTGACAATTTATTGCCAGATCCCCATCCTCAATGAAAATATTCAGATCCCGTGAGCATCATCATCTATTTGACCCATTCATTCCATTGGCTATGCATTATTTATCTGTATACACATTTGTTAGAGGAGGAAATGAATGCTAATTTCTATCTAAATAAAACAGGATTTGGATTAGTCCACTATTTAAAGGGATATGGATTAGTCCTTTATTTAAAGACTAGGTGAAATATGACAAACTCTGTGATCCTAAATCCTCTGAAGAAGTACCATATCAGGAGTTAAATGAGATGTTAACTGCTTATTTTAAATCAGCAATGTCTAACTGAGAAGACACCTTAGATTCAGAAAGAAATGGCAGTTACTTCAAGAAAAATATCAAGACTACAATACAGCATTAAGGATATTATCTAAAGAATGTAATTTTAGCACTAAGTTGGGTGATATACTTTTGGATCAATTACTATGGAGACTAATAGATCAATGCATTCTGGAAAGTTGTACTGAGTAAGCTAGACCTAAATTATAAGCTTGCAATTGAAAAATGTATAATATAAAAACTGTATTGGAAAATGCTATGGAATTTCAAGCTACCACACATTTGGATAAAATTCCTACAGATATAAATAAAATAGTAACCAACAAACTAAAACATAGGGACAATGAAGATGTTTTAATATGGTAATGCTATAATGAAAAAAGGTCATGTGAAGAAAAATTGTAAATATAAAAGGGGAAAATATAATGTTTGTAAATTAATTGGACATTTATTACTTTGAAATTAGAGGGAAGTGTAAAAAGTAAGAGTAATGTTAAGAAAATAAATGATGTAGATAATGATGATAATTTTCTGGATGTAAATATCTGTAAACAGAAAATTAATATAAAAATAGATAGATATGTTGGCTTTTTCCTTCTGTAACAGAATGACTGGCTAAAAATTAGTGGAAAGGATAAGAAATTGGCACTTGAGAAACCAGGTAGTAGCTACAGATGTAAATAGTAACAAGGAATATTCAACAAAGTTATGCTACTGATTAAAATTAACTCCAAAGTTATATTTCTACTGCTTTATATAGTTAAAAGAAACTTTAGTCTTATATTGGGTAGATATTTTTTTAGACAATGTGAAAAATTATTAACATCATTAAAAGAGTGCAACTAATGTCAAAGGTCCATAATAAGTACTTATAGTTGTTCATATCAGGACATACAAAGTTAATAACATGGTTTGCTGGCATTGAATTCCCAAACAATTGTGTGTAAACCTTGTAATATCTCATTAGCTTTAAAGCCCAAAATGGAAGAGACTATTAATGATTTGGTAAATAAAAGCATTTTAACACTGGTAAAAGAATCATCATGGACTAAGTCATAGTTATAATGAAACCAAATGGGACTGTTTATCTATATGGAGGTACTATATAGACATATTAATAAGGGAGCTTTCTCTGTTTTAAGTATGCACAAAATATTAGCATCACTATAAAAGGCATCTCATTTTGCAAAAATCGATTTAAAGTCCACTTTTCACCAAATTTCCATAGTGGACAGAATGGCAGAAATGTGAACTATTAGTACTCCACCTGGGATTATTCAAATGAAACAAACTACCTTATAAAATAACCATTGAATCAAATGTGTTTCATGCCAAAATGAATAACTTATTTCAAGGGATGAAAGAGATATAGACTCAGATATAGAGTTTAATTTTAGTAATGATGAAATACAACTGCATAATCTTATTTTTTTATTCAATATTTCAATCATTCATCCACGCATAAGATGATATATATTTTAAATCATAACTTATTCTTCTGATAATTCAAACTTATGAATGTCAATACTAGGAAAAATATACAATGATTATGTTTTATTTTAAACAGGATTTTTAATAACAAGTTACATATAAATTTTACACTACTTTTTTCTTATTTAACAGCTATTAATCTTTATTTTTCCCTGAATGGTTTGTTACAGTTATAATGTGGTAGAATCTGAACATTCAAAATCTGTGAATCACAGATCCACTTTTAATATCAATACTGTATATCATTCTATTATTTCTCGTAATTTTTATTTTGTCCAACTTATTCCAGACATAGTTTAGATTTTATTGTGCTTTACTGCTATTCCATTTTATAATGTGTTATATTTTTAAAAAATAATTCAATAAAATATATTAACTACGAAATATGTTAAAAGTACTTACAAATACACATTTGATGACTTTTATTAGAACGGCTCCTTGGGGAGGTTCCATACGGTATCCACATATAAATTTACCCAAAATGAAAACAACTAATAAAATAGAAATTGTTATTAGTATTTGGTCACACTTTTTTCTATTAGTATAATTTTTATTTAATATTACTATTACAACATTATATTTAGTGGCTGTTATATTTTAATTGTATTAAAAAGAATAACAATGTTTTTGCAAATGTAATGATAAAAACATTACTCTCTAAAATAAATTAGTTGTAATTAATATATGTAAATAGAACAATCTTTCTATCAATTTCTCAAGCTCCTCTGACAAATAGGAATTTCTCATGAAATAATGAAAGAAATTGATCTGGAAATTTGCACTTTACGTGATATTCAAGATTTGTAACAAGTGGCAAAATATGTCTTAAATCTGAAAGATTGTCAAGCGTTGGTAGTCGAGTGGTTGGCACAGCTGCCTTGCAAGCTGTTGTCCCGGGTTTGCAGGTTTGCTTCCCAGCCGATGCTTTGACACATGAAAAAAAAAAAAAAATCTGAAAGATTTGATTAGGTAAAAATATCAGGTGTATTAGTCAATTTATCAGACACACCTTTTAATTTTTTATTAGTATTTATATTGCATTTTTATTTATATTTAGTTTTGACTTTTTATTACCATTATTAATAAGTAAATAAAGAAGTACTTACTAAAAGAAATAACCATGAGCAGAGCTGGTAGGCCAAATGCTAATGAAAAGCAATTCCTTCCATAACACTCAACATTTTCTATCAAAAAAAGAAAAAAAGCATACTCTTTTTATAACATAGAGAGAAATAGTGTTAAAAAAAAAAACGAAAACAAAATTAATAAAAAACTATCAGATTAATTTTCTTAATTCACAAATCTATATTATATAAATAGCATTTTAAATGTATTGAACTACAATTCTAATTATTAAATTTAAACATTGTCATGAGAAAATAAAAAATATACATAGGTGAACACATTGAATCTATTTATTTGATGTGATGCGATGTATTTTGGCTTCTCCTTAAACGAAGTCAAGAATATCTCAGCAATTACGCCCAGATAAACCTGATAGCCACTTTATTTTCCATTCCCTACTCTAAATATTCCCATATTCTGCTCCATCCCATTTCCACAACATAATCTTTGTCAACTCTATAACCTTTATATCTAAATCACCTTTATCTTTTCCCAAACCCAGCATAAAAACTAATAATTCACTTATTTTCTTGTACTACAGATACGCCAACTAATGTAAGCTTTAGTTATTAATAGCTGTTAGATGATAATTCTTAAACATATGGCTTTCATCAGTCAGCTAATGCTTGCAACAGGTGGCACAGTTGTGGTGAAAGCAAAACAGAATGCTGCTGAAAGAATCACTTGATGATGATAATAATAATAATTAAAAAATAAATCTATATAATTAAAAAATTGATAAATATTTCTCAATCATATTTAATTTTATTTTAAAAAAATATTGTATAAAATTTATTTGATTATAACAAATACTGAATGAGGAACACCAATTAAAAAAAAAAAAGGACTGTTTTTGTCTTTATGGTATACTAATAAAAACAAAATTATAATTATTAGTTGGTATTTTCAAATTATAGTGCCTTGCTAGAAGTGACAAAGAATAAGAGGAAGATATTTTTCTTTTTCATCATAGAATTATTCAGAAAACTAGATGGATTAAACAAATGAGAAATTGTGTCTCTCTTTATTGTGTGTGCCTTTAGGTGTCTTTTAATACAATGGTCAAATCAAAAAATAAACACCTTAGTCAGAAAATGTTATTAACTGAAATGTTGTCTGATTGGTGAATGTATGAATGTTTCTTCATAAGGCTGTCGTGTGTCAAATTCATGAGGTATATTTTTCAATGAAAAAATTTTATTATTTGTTCCACCATTAATAAATGAACCCATTTTGTGCATAGAAAGTAAGATGTTAAAGCAACCAATAAAAGAAATATATTAGAAAAACAATGGCTGGTTACACTTCTGGATTCTAAAAAAATATGGTATTGGAATAAAACTTTTTGAAGGAAAAAAAGTTTGAAAAAAAATCAGTACATGTGGTTTTAACTAGAACTGAATAGGTATAGTATTTAAATCATGAAGAAAATGTGATAATAGTATATAAATTCATGTTTAAAATGTGATATTTAGTGAGAATAAAAAAAATAGATGCTATACTATATTTACATTTAATTTTGGTTAGCACATAATTGAAATAATATAATTTGATATCATATAGTTCATGCTAATTCTCCCATTAACAGTTGGGTCAGTAATTTAGAAGCCTAATTTGATTATGAGCATTTTATTCAAAGCAAGTAATTCCACAAAGCAAAAAAAAATTGTTAAAACAATCAATTACAACAACTTTTCAGGCTAGATACATTTCTCACATATGTTTTTATAATATTATTAAACAAGGCAAAACTCTCCATACAGTAGTGCCACCTATGCCAACCAGAGTAATCAATGAATGCCAGAAGGCTTGTGCATAAAATCCTTCTAGTGCCTACTCATCCAATATCCCCAGACTAGTTTCTGGCTTGTGGCCTTCATCAGTGAGGAGCCTTGGATCTGAGAGCACTGCACCTAATGCAACCCTCCAGCAGCTACCTTTGGTCTCTACTTAACTACAAAACCATGAGAATGAAATTGAAAACACTATATTTTCAATCTAAGCTCAATAGCTTATATAGTCATATGGGTCTGAACTCAGTTCAGCACCCATACAATTTGGTGTCTTTGGCTCTTTAACAACCATAGCCATCACTATCCTATTAGGCAGGATTGGTGTTAAACCACTAAACATCACATGATCACCATCTCTTATACTAGCACATAATTGTTATTAAACAAGGCAAAACTCTCCATACAGTAGTGCCAACCAGAGTAATCAATGGATGCCAGAAGGCTTGTGCATAAACTAGTCTGGGGATATTGGATGAGTAGGCACTAGATAGGGATTTTATGCACAAGCCTTCTGGAATCCATTGATTTCTCTGGTTGGCACTGAGTGGCACTACTGTATGGAGAGTTTTGCCTGTTTTAATAACAGTAATGTGCTAGCATAAGAAATAGTGATCATGTGACTTTTATACAAGTCTTGTAAATTGAAATTTATTTATTAATAATGTTATAAAGATGTGATTCTTAAGCCATTAGAATTTAACTAGCATGATAGAAATAAATATTATATAGAAGTGAAATGATTATTTCTTCATTTGTGTAATTGTAAATATGATTAACTTTATCATTAGTACTGATATGAAATAATCATTCAAAAAAAATCTGCATGATTTCATAGGTGAAATACATGTCAGTGAACTAAGGTATCATGTGTGTAAAAGGAGATAATCTATGAGAAGTAATTGTGATGCAGACTTAATATAATGTGAGTTGCACATGCATTACAAGACATTGTCTTATAGGTGCATTAATGGTCTGGATAGTGATTAACAGGTTTTAACCACAACTTATTTAAACAATTTTCTATTTCTTTACAAAAAGATGCACTTTTAGGTCCCAAATCAGATTCCTCGGGCTTCAATGCTCATGTCATTATTTATTTTATTTTTTTGGTTTTTTTTATTTTAAATGTAATAAAAATACGTATTAGTTTATCATTAATTATCTTCATAGGTTCTCATTCATTTTTTACTTTGTATTTTATATATAGATAATCCACAACTTGCTCTAGTGCAAGTCCATTATGCTATTTTCTTTTTAAAGACATGAAAACGATCATTTTATTTCATGTCCTGTATAACAAATTTGCTTGCCATAAAGGTTAGAGTGGAGAAATGGGGGGAGTTGAAGTGGATATATAACCAATATGATCTCTAGATGAACATACTGACTTGCATGACATTTATAACATATACATGATTGCATGTTGAGATAAATTCATTTCTCATTTCCAGTTTTAAAATACTCTGATCACTTTATAATTTCGTTACATGTTCTACATTTTTGCAAGCATAAATCCATCTTTAATCATTACAATATATATACCATTATATTTAAATAATAATAATTTAACATAAAATAACGATCAAAATAACATGATAAAAAAAAAACCTTTTCTCTTTTTTTTTTTTTTTGATAGAGAAAAAAACGTATTAAAAGTGTAAGCAGATAGAAACCAGCCCTTACTTTGTGTGAGAGTGATTGTAGTAAAAATTACACTACAGAAATATTATTCATTATTGGATAATCTCTAGACTAATGAATGACTAATAAAAATTATTATTAAACATCATGTACATCTTCTAAACCTTTATAAATAATTTATATACACCTTGAAATTATACGACTGGTTTCGCATTTATATTCATCAACTAAAAATTATGTTATTTGTAAAGTTTTGCCAATCTATAATGATGTTTAATTAGTATTGGTAATCTTTATAAAACCACTTTGAAATATCTGAGTTGGCAAAGCTATGTACAAGGCTGGTAATTTTAGGTAATGCAATTTAAGAAGAGGCACAAACTATAGTAAGAATTGGGAGGAAATGAAGATTGAATCTGGGAATCTAATTTGAAATATGATTGGTTATGAAAATGTTTAACAATGTTAGTTCCAAGTATGTTGTTTAACTTATATAATAGTTTAATAATAATTAGAAAATAAACATTTTAATAATATAATATGATAAATAGATTACAACAACAAAATACATTTTAAAATAAAGCATGCCTTACTGTAATATAAATGTATACAAAAATTTCAATTACACTAAATCAATTATAATTTTTTAAGTTAAGAGTCACTGTTTTTAAGTGTAATTTTTTAAGAAATAGTAAAGATGTAAAATAATAATAATAAGTAAGAATTTTAGCATCATTTTAAAACACATCAATTTCAAAATTATTTCTACTTACGTCTCAAAATTGGTGTGACAAAAATACCAATCAAACTTCCCAAGTTAATAGAAAAGTAAAACATGGAAAAAAACACCTGAATTCTTTTTTGCTAAAATGAATAATAAATATAAACTGTTTTAAATATTAATGTAAATTATAAGTATGAATAAATATAAAATAATCAATTGTATATTGTTTTACTTAAAAGCTGAACTTATAAAGATTTTTGTGAAATAAGATAATAGATATTATATAATAAACTTTTTGGCATGCTTTTTGGACATCATTAATCACAAGAGATTTAAAAGCAGATTGTTGGTTGTATTATTGAGAATGTATAAAAGTAATTCATAACTGTGATTAAACAAAATGCTTTTTATTATCAATAAGTATACATATAAGTATTTCCCTGAAACTTATCTTGTGAGATCTTTATCGACATAAAATAAAAAATTCAGAAGCTGGTTACTATATAATATCTTATTTCACTAATATGCTTTCTTATTTGAGCAGTAAATATTAAAACAAAAGCTTGAGAGCTCTTAATAGTGACTGTATTATAGTTTTTTTAATATGTTCTTTAATTTATATAAAGTATAAATATTATTAAGTCTCATAGTACAATGGTTGTGCATCTTCCTGATATATTTATAGTCCAAGATCAAATCCAGGCTCAGCACACTTGAAAATATTTTAAATAAGCCTGAAATAATCACCAACCAATAGAAAATGTTATTAATTATTTAAATGAATGTCTAGTTATTCTTGGCTAAAAAATAAAGCAAGTTATGGAAAACTGTCCAAACTTTCATCACAGAGTATTGACATTTTGTTTTAGTATTTTTTTTTTTATAAAAAAAAAAAACTCTAAAATGGACTATTTAAAGGCTGTTTATATTCAGAAAAGCCTCAACTTATATAAATGAATTGACCTTATTCCTTTTATAAATTGAAATGTATACAATTCAAAATAATGTATTAAATAGTATGCCTTATGAAAAATTGTGATAATAGTAATGACACAAATATTTGCCAACAGACATTTTAAAAATAATTAACAAAAAAAAAATATTAATATCTAGGAAAAATAACATAAAATATTTATTCAAGCACAAGTGCGTGTGCGGCGCAACTGCTCCCAAAAGCTGTAATACAAATACAAATAGCTAACTAAAAATATTAAAATAGCTGAGTGCTTTCAAAGGATCTTGCCTTCATAATCATAGCTTGCTTATGTTTAAATTTATGCAAATATGCTAATTCCATCTTTTTGATAGAGAAAAACACGTGTCCTTCCTGTTTATGGCATCGCTGTCGCGAGAGATAAATAAAGCCTCTTTGATCTTTCTTTTGAGGTCATGTCTCTCTCTACATACGATGGTAGGATTGTCCGGAATGCACTCATGGTGACTTGTGTACTGGTGCTGATAAAAAACTGAATAAGTAGAAGGATCGTTGCGAGCTCTATTGTACGAATACCTGTGTTGTGCCAATCGTGTGGCCAGAGATGCCCTGCTTTCCCCATAATATGTGCCTTTGCAATAGTTATTTGGACAAGCAATGTTATATACTGTATGGGGGTTCTGTAACAGTGGAGTTTGATCTTTGGTATTGTTAATTAGATTTAACTTAATAAAATATTTATAAAAATACATATGATGTTGTAATTTTTTAAGATAGAATAAAACAAAGTAATTCAAATTTTTGTGAACAAATTTTTGTAGTACAAATTGTAAGCAAAATTATTACAATGTTCTTTTATTTTTTGTACATCATTACTTTCATCTGTTATTATGGCAATGTATCTATTTTTTTTACTTTCACTCTAATTGTTACTAGTATACGTGCTCAGCATCTGATAATGTGAATGCTAATCTTAATTACAAGGCACAGCCAAAACATCTACTTCCTTGTTTCTTCAATCATAGGAAAAAATATTTTAAGAACAAAAAGTCATAAAATGGTCTCTTTGAAAACAAGTCCAATGCAATAGCATGAATTATAGCCATGTGGTTTAGTTGATAAATAGTTTAGAAACAAAGAATAAATCAAATAACACTGCAAATCCCCTCTTGACATATGATGAGTGCATCTATATTTAAAAACTTCTTTGATCTTTACCATAACACCTCTAATACCAGTTTAAGTTCAAAATGATATTTTTTTTTACTTATATCCATGTTTATAATACATGATGATATACATCACATGATCACCATTCTATAGGTTTACACAATCTGTTGTATGGAGAGTTTTTTTTTAGGGTATTTATCTGTCACGTTCTTGACTTCAAATTCAGATAATTTTTTTAAGATTCTTAAATATTTTCTGGGAACATAACTTTTATGACGGTTTAATTTTCAAAAACATATTCTCAAGTCTTTTTCTACCGATCTTTATCAAAAATTATTATGGTATCATGTATTCAAGATTGCATTTTATAAATCTAAATTCTTGCTGTATACTGAATCATTAATACAAGATGGTATAATAATTCTTACTCAAAATTGGGAAGAACACAACAGTAATCTCACAGTGATCATAATCAAGTGGGTTTTTTTTTTAATTTGGCCATAATAGAATGTAGAAACCTGTGACTTAAAAGTCATTTTTGTATACAAACAATCAATAACTTTTACAAAATGTAAATAAAATTCAATTTATAAAATTGTTTAAAAAATATGTAAAAACTTTCAACATTTTCAATCACAGAATTGAATTGTCTTAATCATTGAGTGTATGTGAGTACTATATATTAATTCATTAAAATATTAAATTATTATAACTGACTGCTGGGTGGGTGGGTGAGGGACTTGATTTCATGTTAAAATTTAAAAAAATTTAAAATATTTCATTTCTAATTTTTAAATTAATACATTATACTGTTAGTAACTCAATCAAACTCTTTCTTTTCTACTTTGACAATGAATGTGTTTTCTGAACCTGAAAACTTGATTCAATAGGTTGTTGTCTTTAAAAAAACATTGTGGCTGCAGATTTTAATAGATTTAAAAAATAGAATATTTAATTTAAACATTTTCAAATATAAATATTAAATTTGCACAGCTCTTTTCTCAGGCTGTATATAAATGACACTCATTCTATTTTTGATCTCTTGTCAACAGTGTTATTTATTTATAGCTTGAGGGATAAATCATTTACACCTTTACTTATACATGCACACATATAATGATTAAGTTACTAAGGAAATATATTACCAATCAAATTAATACACAGAATTCCTGATAATTGCATTTCTGATGGGGAAAATCCGATATTTAAATCTCTAGCTTACCTAATGATTGAAGGTGAATCCAATACATATCTATATCTATCTATCTATCTATCTATCTATATACATATATATATAGTGACAGAAGATAATCGGAGTGCCTTTTTCACTATGCCAATAGATTATAAAATTATGGAATAAAAATAGAGAATGCTGTGAATTAATTTGATTGGCTGTACTTGTATGTGTGTATATAGTTACAGAATCTACAAAAGGCTAATTAATCATACCTCTTTTTGGTCAAATTGATTTCCTCCAAATGCAGAAACACATGGCTTAATACCTCCTGTTCCAAGTGCTGTTAATATTAAACTTATTAACGCTCCTATCCTAAAATTCAATCAAATAAATTTATTAAATATACATAAATAATTAAATAGTTTATTAAAAGGTCATGTGACATTTAAGCAACAAGAAGGGTTCATTTTTAATCTAAGATTTTTAACTTTTGAATCCCATACGGTACAACAGAATTAAAATGCCAGAGTTGTGGACCCAAAAAACTATTGTCTCTTCTAGTGCTCAATTATCAATCTCCTGAGCAATAAAATATTCATTAAAAAATAAATAATTAATTAAATAATTTATTGTTCAGGAGTTTATAAAAAATTTGAGTACAGGAAACAACATTTGGATTGCAATCCAAAAATCTTGAACTGCAGAGTATATCATTTTACCAGGATATACATATATATTACAATCTATTACAATAAAGCTGTAAACTATGCTGAATTTATATGTTATTTTAAAATAAAATATAAACAAACAAATAATTAATGTAAATAAATCAACAAAAAAGGACATTAAAATTTGCAAATTTTAATATTCAACTACCATTTTTCCTTTTCTGAGATGAGTGCATACAGATTACATATATTAATAAAATATCTTCATGTTGAAAGCACATATATTTTATTTTTCATTTATTAAGCTTTCTGACTTTGATGTACAGGTATTTTACTTAATAAAATATTTTCAAAAAATAAAAGTCTACACAATTTTAGCATATTCATTAGACATTAACATAATTAGAGAGAGTAATTTCTTGAAAAAGAATGAGTCTATTGTTTCTATACCATGAAAATTTATTGAAAAAAAATATTGTCAGGAGATTATTTTGCTATTAATTTTCAAGATAAAAATATAGTAGGAGTTAATTGGTTTTTCTTACTCGTATTGCTTCAATAAATGCACACATGCATAAATGAATGCATAATATAAAGTAAATATTCCCTCCATTTATTATTAATAACTATATATATATTTTCAAATTTATACTATAATTTTGATGTGTGTATATATAAGTAGTCAGTTATATACATTTGATTTTCTCTTTAATTTCCATGGCTTTGATGTCAAGAAAGAATACTGGAATGACTAATAGATAAACTGAAAATTTTTGGGAGAAAATGGTGATTTATTATAGTAATATCATTACAACTTAATTTATAAATTCAATGTGTAATGTAAAACATCTTAGTAATTAATTTTCATTGACAGTCTTTTGTTTTTTTCATGAATTTTTGTCTTTTCAATTTCTTATTAGCTTTTGAAGAAAGGGGAGAGAGGAATGGATTAGTGGAACACAGGGAGAAAAAATATGGTAAGTTGTTATGATTGATTACTCGTAATATTACCTATCTAATATTGAGTTATAAAATTATTTGATTTAGATAAATTTCAAACAACCTTTTCTTATTTGTTATGGAAAAAAGTCAGTTTGGAAATGCTTTTTCACAAGTGAGGGAAGAGTAGAAAAAGATGTTTTTGACTTGTGATTTATCATCATAATACTAATGCAATTCTTGATTTATAAAATCAATACGTACCCAAAATCTAGATTCATAAAGAGTTAAAAACTAAACAATAAAAAGAAAACATTTATTATCCCACTATATGTTACAAGAAATATATATTTTTAAAATGCTTTTATATTAACTTGTCCTGTCTGTGTTTTTATGAGGATGTTCTTTTTTTTTTAATTTTTAGCAATTAAAAAAATCTGGTCCCAAAAAAAGTCCTAAAGAACTGACCCAAAAATAATATTATATTTATAGAATAAAGTTTGGTTAATATTATCTTACTAAAATCTGAATTATTCTTCTGAAATAATTAATATTTCATAAATA
Source organism: Epiperipatus broadwayi (assembly GCA_028023455.1). NCBI lineage: Eukaryota > Metazoa > Onychophora > Udeonychophora > Euonychophora > Peripatidae > Epiperipatus > Epiperipatus broadwayi. The sequence goes on along the minus strand of JAQFVV010000259.1, from coordinate 162,267 downwards.
TTTTGTAAAATAATAATAAATGTGTAAAAAAAAAAGTTTGGGAATTATATGTTGTTTTTTCATTTCCAAAATCAAAATGAAATACAGCTGTGAAAATCGTTGAAGCAGGCACTCTCTTGTGAAAAAAACAAGAAACATAATAAAAAAGACTAATGAAGAAAATTATTTTATTTAAATTGAAATTATATGTTTTATTTATAACTAAAAAAATAAAATAATATATATAAAAAGACTTTTTAAATTAATACTTTTATGTCAATAGCTAAATAAAATAAAAAATAAATAATCTATATCTAAAAAGCATTTGAGGCTCAAATAAATCATAAAAATCAAAAAAGCACCTCAAAATGTTTTTATGATACAGATTATTACTTTATTTTTTACTTTTTAGGGTGCTATTTACATAAATGCATTATTTAAAGTGTTTTTAAAATTTTTTTCTTTAACTTGTTAGAAATTAATCTAAAAATAAACTTTGCATTCTGCGTTGACATATTGTTCAAAATATTTTTATTTGAAATGCAACTGGAAATATTAGACTTGGAGGTGGTGTTTATTTAAATTATTGTATTATTTTTAAGTTTTTAATTTTAAAAAAAAACTTATTATATTCTTTATTTAGTGATAAACTGGTGAAGAAAATAAAGGTAATGAGGAATTTAGAATGATTTTGTATTCCATACATGCTGCTGATAAATTACTTGGTTTAAAATGAAAACAGTAATAATATATTTTTTTGATTTTTGTGAAGTCAAAAAGTAAGCAATTATCAGGCAGATGGTAGCAATTCACATAAATAAGAAAAAAGTTTTGTTTTTAAGCTATTTTATTTTTTGTTACTTTGTTGTCTAAAATCCAGCCAGTCCATTTTTATTTGGATTGTTTGATTTGATATGTACTTGTACATGTAATTGACAATTATTGTTTTCATCAAAGTGATAACACAAATAACAATCTTTCTCTCTTCCTTCTGTTCCTCTCCTCATTTTTTAAAAGTCAATAAGAAAAAAGAAATTTAAAATTTTTTAAAAGACAAATAATGAGAAAAAAAATTCACAACAAATCTGTCAATTATAAATCAAAAGAAGTTGTGTGAAATTCACTTAACTTTGTTAAGTCAATATTAGATAATATTATGTGATGAGAAATCCAAAGAAATCTTCAAAACTTAGAACCAATTGTATCTTTCCTCCTCTCTCCTACTCCTTCCATTTTCTCAAAACCAAAGAAGAAATTGAAAAGACAAATAATACTAAAAGTTTGCAAAAAAAAAAAAATCTGCCAATGAAAAATAAGAAGTTTTAGATTACATTTTGAATTTAAAAATAATGATAAATCCCTTTTCCAAATCCAAAGAATCTTCAATTGATCAATTAATTACCCCAGTATTTTTTCAAGACATCAAAGCAGTATTTAAAGAGTAATTAAAGAGAAAATGCAATGTGGATAGCTGACTAGATCGGTGCTAAAGTGGAAAGCATTTTTGTTATGTGTATTTTGATAATTACTATATACTTGCATTGCAATAAACAGTATGTATTCTAATCAGTGTTTATCAACAATGATTTTTCCATTGAATGTGAGGGGGGCTTGGAAGAAAATATAGCGTAGTATACAATTTCACTGAAATTATAAACAAAAAATAAATAACATTTAGAAATATGGAATATTCTAAAAAAGAATAAAATTTAAAATGATGCAACAGGTTTATTAAAATTTACATTCTAAAAATTGAAACAATGAATTAAATGGAGTTATGAAAATGGCAAGTAAAAATAAACTATTTCCATGACAACAAAGCATCGTCACTTGGCTGTTGTTTTCATGCAGAAAACAATGTACAAAATTAAAATAGACTCAAGATCAAATTAAAAAAAAAAAATCAGTGTACTTTTTTTAAAAAAAAAATTACTGATAGACAGTAAGGGATAAAATAAGAAAAGAATAATTATTAATGGATATTAAAGGATAAAATAACTGATTAGTTTATCAGAAAGTATGCACTGTAATATATAATTTTTTAAATGACTTTTTTTTTCATCTGTCAAAGCATCAGCTGGGAAGCGAACCTGCAACAACTGTCAGCAAGCAACCGCTTGCTTGCAAGGAGGCTGCGCTGACCACTCGGCTACCAATGCTTGACTGACTTTTTTATAAATGCATTCAAAAGTATAATTATATTTTTAATATATTTCAGCTACTTAAATAGTTATCAATTTTTAACTGGTGAAGAAAGAAAAAATGTTAATAACTAATATAATAACTAATACAGAGGTTTTTTTACTTTAAATTGGTAGGAATGGGGGCATAAATTGTTTTTTTTTTTAAATGATTTTTAATTATTCAAAAAAATATAAATATTTTTTTTTAAAAAATGCTATATTTCAATTATGGTAGTGTTTTAAAATATGGATTACATAAATATTAGAAATCAATGGATTAACAATTTGTATATATTATTGCTTTAAAAAAGTCAAATTTTTATAATTATAAATTATATATAAATCAAGATATATAATGAGATATTATTTTATATAGCACTATGTTTTATACTGTAATAGTGATATTAGTGATTAAGCCAATGTACATGCGCTTTAAAGATAAATTATAAATGAATACTTTCACTTTTTTCCATACAGAAGATATAATATTTTAGAAAGAATGGAATGAATCCACCCATTCTTTCAACCCAAACATTTATATATGGGCAAATCTTAAGCATATGGAAATGAGAGTGTGAAGATGTTAAGCAATCACTTTAAATTACATTTGTTATGTTTGAACAAATGACGCTTGCGAAATCTTTACAATTTACGATACATCATTCTTTAGTTGAAATTAAACATATATAATGAAATATTATTTTATATAGTGCTATGTTTTTATACTGTAATAGTGATATTAGCGATTAAGCCAATGTATGTGTGCTTTAAAGATAAATTATAAATGAATACTATCACTTTTCCAGACACAAGATATAGTTTTTTTAGAAAAGATGGAATGAATCCACCCCTCTTGTGTCTGGAAAAAGTATTCATTTATATTATAAATCAAGATAATAAAACAATAAATATAAATTATAATATGATAACTAACTGTTTGAATTTTCAAAACTTAATAGCAGTTATGAAATAATCTTTAAAATTATAGACTAAACTGTTTTTTGATGTTGAATATACTCTCTATACAAACCACATCGATTTGAATTGGTTCACAAAAATGACCACATACTTTTTCAATTAATAATTACATTATAATATTTCCATTGTATTTTATCAAAAAAGTATTCAGATGGCCCTCAACTTTATGTAAGTAATCCCTTCTATAACTATTTCTATATCTTGAATTTTATCTCAATTATTTACTTTTAGATGAAGTGCAGAATTTAAAACAAAACCATGTTTAAAATAAATAAAAATAAGTATTAAAACATACTAGACAATGTTTTACACAGCATTAGATATACAATAACTGAGGGTTGTGTTGTTTTGCATATTACATATGTAGAAAATTGTTTACTTATATAAAACAGAGAATTACCTTTATATATAATTTTCAAATCGAAATCCCCACGCCCCAAGCATTTAAATTAAAACAAGAATCATCTGTTTTTTATTATACAGGTCTTTATTTATTTGTTTTATGACAAAAGACTTACTGGAAAGTAGTTTTATGGATTCAAAAAAATCTTTTGATTAAGAACTGTAATTAATTAAAAATCTAATTAACATAGTCACTTGATATTGTTTCATGCGTAAAATGTACAAATAATAAATTTGATTTACTTTGCAAAAGAAAGATGAGGAACTGCAGAAATTGCTAATAGAACATTCCCAGCTGCATGAACAAGAGATAAAATCCATATTGTCCTGAAATTAAACCATTGAAAAAAATTACACATTTATTACACAACATTTTTTTTAAATAGTATAAAAATATAATAAAATGGAAGTTCTTGACTTTGTATGGAATTTGATTTATGTTTAAGTTGATATATATATATATTGAAACAGTAAGGTCTGCTTTGCAGATCTTCGTTTCACCTTTTCTCAACTATTTCCTACCTCATACCTTAGTTTGAACCCCAATCTATTGTAGTGTGTCTGCAATACGCTTATATACCGAAAATCCTGCCTAATTTTAAACCATGAGTACAATGCTCGTATTATATATATAAGTCATTGCCAAATAAATAAAAGATTATACATTATGTATATGTTCACATAATTTTGATTTATTAAAAAGTAGGTTATATAAGTCGTAATTGCGCACACACTATGATATGCATTTTAAACATATCAAAATTATAAATTGTTAAAGTTATTTTGTTTGAATCTATTTACAAATATATTACTGTCGTAATATATTTTGATTTAAAATAAAATTCCATTTAGTAAATAGAGCTACTTATTTAAATTGTTACCCTAGTGATTTTGTGGCTCCAAAGGCTTTCTTTAATTTGAAGTCTCATAAAGATAATTTTCCTTTGAGATGTATTTTTGATTTTACAGGAGGAATTGTTAATAAAATATCAAAATTTATTATAAGATATTTTAAGGATTATATAAAATTGGGTCAATTTTGTGTTTCTTCTTCTTTTGAGGCTTTTAAGAAAATAAATGGTTTTGTTTTGGATGATGATTGTGTTTTTGGTAGTTTAGACATTAAAAATATGTATCAATCAGTTAATAGATTAAAAAGTATTGATGTTTTTTTTTTCAATTTTAAAAAAATTAGAATGTTTTTCTGCAGATAAGATTAAGGTTTTTCATGATTTGCTTTTGCTGTTAGAGGATTCAATGTATTTTATGTCTAATGATGTGTTTTATAAGATTAGAGAAGGTTGGGTTATTGGTTATGTCATTTCTCCATTGATGTGTGCTGTCTATATTGATTATTTGGAGTGTAGTATTATTAATATGTTTTCATGTTCTATTAAATTATTTGTTAGGTATGTTGATGATTGTTTGTTTGTTATTCAGAAAGAGAAATTAGAAGAGTTTTTATGTGCATTGAATGGTTTTGATTCTAGTATTAAGTTTACAATTGAGGGGGGTGGTTTTGATTTTGTAAAATTAAAGTTTTTAGATTTAAATGTTGAAAAGGTTAATGATGTTTTGTAAAACCTAAAAATTTGAGAAATATGATTAGGCCTGATAGTTATCAGCCTTTTATACATAAAAAAATGTCTTTGTTGAATTTTTGTTGTCGGAATAGAAGGCTTAATAATTTTAATAATGATGCTGATATTCAAAGAAGTCAATTTGCTGCTGAATATGTAGAATTGGGTTATAATCATGATTTTATTAAAAAAGTGATATTTAATAATAATGTTTATAGTCATGATTTGGATGATAAAAATTTTGTTGGTAAGGATGATGATTATATGTCTTTACCATTTAAAGCATCAATTTATAATTTGGTTTATAGGAATAGTCATTTGTTAGGTGGAATGAAGGTTGCATGGAGGAAAGGTTCTGATTTGAATTCATTACTTAATGGTTCAAAGCAGTCTATTGATAGTAGGTCTATTCCTGGTATTGTTTATAAAATTCCATGTAGTTGTGGTAAATTTTATGTAGGTCAGAGTAAATTTAGCCTTAATGAAAGGGTTAAGGTTCATATAAGTAGGGTTAAACATAGGTATCTTAACACAGCTTTATATATTCATGAATTGAATACAGGTCATAGAATATTGTTAACAATGCTTCGGTTATTTTTTATGAAAAGAATGAGTTAAAAAGAAGAATAAAGGAGACTTTGATGATAAAACTCCTTGATTCTGAGGCTATCACTCATGAAGACTTCTTTTGATATTAAGGTAAGGTGGAATTTGTAGTGAATTATGGGAAGGTTTGTTTGTGTGTATGTATATATATATATATGTTTTCCTTTAGATTGATTTTCACTTGAGAAGGTCTATTTGTAGTAGATGAAACCATGGTTGTGTAAGGATGTTGGTAAAATTTTTAAAATTTAATCTAGTATTGTATTGTTTTATGGTTTTGCATATATATATATATATGATAAACAAAAATGCAAGTTAAAAAACTTGCTAACGCTTGTATATATGTCCACAGATGGCGTTCTACCAAAAACACCGATCAAGCGTATGCTTTGTTTACTGAAAGTGGAATTATAGTTAGAGATAGTGAATATTACTCTGACGTTTATGTAAACAAAACATACACTTGATCGGTGTTTTTGGTAGAACGCCATCTGTGGACATATATATAACCTTTATTGGTGTGATATATGAAAGCATATCTTTTATCACATTTACGGAATGTTCTCCCACTCAAATATTTTATAAAGTATATATTATATAAAACAACTTATTCCTAATAATATTTAAAATAATGGGTACCCTGTATTTAACCATTTTATAAATTATAAAGTTTATCCTATAATGAATGCAAAAAAGATATCTTTTTTTCTATTATTAAATAGAATTATCACATAATTTTGAGTACGACCCAAAAAAAATTAGTTTTCTGCTTATATTTGAAGGTAGAATCTTCTCCATCTTTTTCTTATAATTAAACCCAATTATTAAAGTTCTAAAAGTATATTTTAAAAAGTCAGAAAAATTTTCTGATTTTTTTTTCTATATTTATTAAAACCATCAAAACATCACATGCACTCGGAAGCACTTCTGTATGGAGAGTTTGTTATTAATAAACTGAATTATTATTCAATTCCCAATGGAACAAAGCATGTAAAATGTTTTGTCAGTTCCTGTCCATATATAAGTCAGATTTATAGAAGGAGAGAGTGGTAACAAGCATGATAGCACATAGTAATGGAAATACTAGGTTTACAGAGAATGAATTGAATGAGGCAGAGAAGAAATTGAAAAGTGGAAAGGCAAGAGGTTTTGATGAAATAGCACCAAAGATGTTGTTGAATTTAGAAAATAGGACATAATTAAATCTATCATGTTTTAATAAAATGGCACAGGAGAGAAAATTAATTTTCAAATAGTTGGAATAATACAAGAGTAAGGCTACTATTTAACAGAAAGAGTAATGATCATAGAAATTTAAGCAATTATAGGCCGATAGTGGTAATGTCAGTGTTAACCCACTAAACATCACATGATCACCAATTCTTATGCTTGCTCATAAATAACAGTCAAAACTCTCCATACAGTAGTGCCACTTAATGCAATCCAGATAATCAATGGATGCCAGAAGGCTTGCACATAAATTCCTATCAATGCCTGCTCATCTAATCCCCAGACTAGTTTCTAGCTTGTGGCTTTCATCAGTGAGAAGCCTTGGATCTGAGAGCACTGCACTAGATAGGGATTTTGTTCACAAGCCTCCTGGCATTCATTGATTACTCTGGATTGCACTGAGTGACACTACTGTATGGAAAGTTTTGCCTGTTTTAATGTCAGTGTTATATAAAACTTTCACATATATGGTCGCTTGAAGGGTTGCATAATGGATAGAAAAAAATAATATAGTGGGAGAAATTCAAGGGGGTTTTCAATTGGATAGGCATATAGGAGATAGTTTGTTTGTAGTTACACAACTAATAGATATGAATAGAAACACAGGTAGACAGTTATATATGGTTTTTATAGATATAGGGAAGACATATGATACAGTAAATAGAAATAGATTATGAGTAACTTTAGGAAATTTGGGGATGGATGGAGCTTTAGTGGATCTTATTAAGAGATTGTATCAGAGTAATTAGTATACATATCAATTACAAAATGTAGAATCAGTTAAAATTAGAAATGGGGTGGGACTAGAACAAGGATGCCCTATGTCACCTATTTTGTGTTTTTTATATTTGAGGGAAATGGAAAGAGCAATAGAAAGACTAGGAAGAGGGGTAGAGGTACCATTAACAGATGGCAAGTGAGTATATACATTATCAGGTCTTATTTTAGGATGATGCCTTCTTGTGCGTAAAAAATAGAAAAGTATGAAAGTTATGCTGAAGACATGCAAGGGTGAGTAAAAATATGGAGATTAAATTTAGTGAAGAAAAATCAAAAGTAATGATGATTAATACTGGGGAAAAAGAAGAAAAATATTTTTTACTGGAGGATATAAAGTTGAATGTGGTGAATAGATATAACTATTTGGGAATCGTTTTAAGTAAATCAGAGATATTACTTGGATGAATGGGAAAACAAATTGATAAATGAAGCAAAGACAAGAAAGGGACTGATAAAGAAATTAACAGTGTTTTCATATAATAAATATGATGTAACTATAATTGTATGGCAAGGAATGGAAGTATATGATAACAATGTGTTATATGTTTGTAAAAGGGTGTCAGATTATTTAGAAAAAGTACAAAGAGAAGTGGGAAGACCTGCATTAGATGCAGAGGTATAGATGGAAAAAGAGGTACATTAAGGAGAAGTGGAATGGTAAAGTTTTTAATTGAGAGATGCAAAAAGCAAAATGAAAATGTTTAGTAGATTGTAGTTTATGGATAATAAGAGCATAGCCAAAATAGTATTTAATTGGGTGATGAAAAATGGGCAAGCAACAGTATGGGTGAGAAAAATAATATAGTATGCAGAAGATTTGCATAAAGAATTTATGTCAGTATACTTATACAAAAGGTGGGATGATTGTGTTAGGAGAATTGTTGAGTGTCATGGTGATAAGGAATGGGATAGAATGGATGCAATAATAAAAAATAGAGAGTTGGAGAAATGGAGAGCTAGTATGGAGAGTAAAAAGAGTTTAAATATATATAGAAGTAACAACAGAATATTGGGTGCAAGTTAATTTATTGTAATAGCAAGGAAAGTAGTTTATTGTTTAAGGCTCGAACGGGATCTTAGCCACAAGGAAATATATCCATAAATGGAAAAATATGGGTGATTTAGTCTCATGAATTATGTAATGAAGCAGATGATCTGATGCTCAAATCCTGCTTCACAGCCCACGTCCAATCTCCTACCATCTAACCATGTTCAAACCCATCCTTACACATGTATATATATTTATTAATACGTATATTTCTTTTGCTTTATTATTTTAACATAAATAACGTAGATATTTATATATCTTAACCCTAAACCATTTAATAAATAATTAATATCATTTTCATGTGTATGCGTGCGTAATGGATAAATATATACACCTGGGTCTCTTTTTACGTGGACTTATTTAACATGATTTTGAAGTTACATGATTCATGTTTCACCGGAAGTCGAACTCCAATAATGCGCTATTACTTTAAATAATAAATTTCGCGCACTTACATTATATTGAAAGTAATAGCAAATTATTGGAATTCGACTTTCATCTTAGTAATTTCAATATTTTCAGTGCTTTATAATAGTAAGATTTTATGCAATAATGAAATTAAAATTATGATTGCCACATTTTATGTATACACACATTAAATTTTACAAGATTATAATGTAAATTTGTTCAAACATTGTGCGTGTTAATTTTGCATTTTAAATCACATTCTGTTTTTGCTTTTTAAAAAAGAATGTAATCAATTATTAATCATTTAGTGTCCACAAGTTTATTTTTAAAAGGTGAGTAATAGCAGTGGGCACAATTAAATTTGACAATTAAAAATTAAAATCTGATTTTTAATTGTAATTAACAATTTAAAAATTACGGCAACTTGAAATTAATGTGATGTGAAATTTGATTTTTAAACGGAATTGAAAATTAAAAAATTAAAGACAAAAATAAGAATTTAATTTTTAGTTGTTAGTTTCATAAACAATTAATAAAATCATCGTCTCAAAGATTAATTACTAATTACGTTGTCACCAGAAAAACATTGACACAACATGAGTGTGAAGTTGACGCTAGTTGTATTTCCTCTTGTGAAAAATTGATGTTTTACCAGTTTGCAAACAAACGTGTTTTTCGGCAAATAGCGATAATAATTAAAACGTGTATAAAAAAATGTAAATTACTGTACTGTAAATTATGCATAAAAATATATTATTTTGAATAAAATTAAACATTATAGTTAAAAAAAGTTTGTCTTGTATCAATTTTTTTCAAATTTGAAATTTTGTATTAGTCATATTTATTTCCTTATTTTTTTTGCGCGCGAATTTTAAAGTAATTTTATATTGGTGCTTTGCTTTTATGCGAATTTTGAAAAATCACACACCCCCTTTTTCAATGTAAGTTACGTCTATTTTTGTGCGATTTCGTTTGCGCGTGTTTTCTGAGGAACCTATCTATTGCGTAAAACGAGACGCAGCTGTATATTTTCAGTGTAGGAGATTGCTGCGAAATCATAAAAATTATATTATATATAAATTGTATTTAGAATCATATATGAAACTTATTATTTTTTCATATTTAATTTAGCAGTCAGAAATGATGCAATTCTTTTAAAATGTTTCTCGAAAATAATTACCCGGAAAAGCCCATTAGTTAAAAGTAAAAAGATTACAATTTTATAATAGTAAAATAAATCCATTAGTGGAAATTTCATCCACACCAACTTGTTTTAAAATCATAAGACTTATTTTAAAACAATCGTTTGAGAAACTGATAACAGAATTGCATTGTTTCAAAAGTCTTACAAGATAAAGAAGATCCGGTCAGCCGATTTTAGCTGTGCTTAAGTGCTTAAAATGCCTCAGGTCCAGAAGTAGTTGCTATGCTACATCACCAAAATAAGAGTATAAATACTGCTGGATTTGAATCCAAAAAAAGAAAGGAGAACCATAAAATTCATGATGCTAAACCAAATCCACGTCGGTTTGAAATCTTATCCAATGTGCCGTGAGTAAGGGAAATTTCACCTTCCCCTCCATTCCAATATGCTTTTCCCATAACAAAGCTCTGGATCCCGTACTTATGAACTCTAAATATCTGCCGATAAAATAAATGCTACCTGTCATGTCGTATTTAAACCCTAGATCTAATGCACTAATGCTGATGAACATTATTCGTATCAAGGACTGCTACTCCAGATATCAAGGTAAAAGAACTTTAGCCGCTTTTAATTATCAAATTCAGCTTTCTCCATAATCCTGACACTCTATCCTAATATTATGTTTAAACGTTTTTATATTATGTAACTTTCTGTAATATAACTCTATATAACTTATCCTATCATTAAGCCTCTACTTAAAATGTTTTATTTTATTTTATTTCCATGCAGCAAATAACTCTGGTTTAATATATTTATGTATTTATGTTTTTTTTTAAAAAATGCCAATAATATTTCCAAAATCATGAACATATATTTTATTTCTATTTTTTTCTACCCTTTACTTACGGGGTAATTAAGAACGTAAATTAATTAAAAACAAGTCTTATTCAACTTATGCAGGTGTTCGTGATTTTGGAAAAACAAAGTCATTAAATTATAAAATTTTCTATAGAAAACAGATCAACATCTGTTTTCCTAAAAATATTTATTTTTTTTTCTATATAATAAAATGTGCTATTCTTAACTTTAATGTACCTTATATATAAAAAAATCTATATTTTCTCCCAACTATTACCACCATCCCATTTATTTATGTATCAACTTATTTATTTTCATAACAGCATTTATTGACCGAGATTGGTATTTATTAAACGTGTGGGGAGTTATGAATAACTTAAAATAAAAGGGAGGGAAATCTTTATATCTTAAAATTCTATATTTAGTTAAATTTATCATCCATGCTCGTTTAGTGATAAGATCATACCATTATGCAGGGTATTCTTAATTTATGGGTATTAAATAAGTAAGTCTATAAAGCTATCTATTTCGTTATTCTCAAGCATTGTGTGCATACAGGCCGCTTCCTTTCATATATATATTCGTGCTTCTCTCTTATATGGAGGTATTCGCAAAGTCGAACCCCATCGTCATTCTCAATGTCCATGAACCAGGCTGTAAAACCACCCTGGGGACATATTTGGTTGTATGCACGTGCTTTATAGGGGAATCGCTCTGAAAAACCAGCCCAATAAATGCATCACCGACCACTCTTCATTTCTAAACCGATCCTGCCAACGTTTGCAGAGTAAATCGGTAATTCATGTCCAATGATTTTCATGAAGCACACACCAGGATCCATAACTGGACCACATAAATCTGCTGCCATGCATGTACCGCCTTTCATTATATTTCTAATAAACCCATGAACATCCATAAGCCATAATGTTGTGATTTTGCTAAACAGACATCTATGTCCATTATTTAAGATGCGCGTCATTGCGACGAACTTAGTATTATTAATATAAATATTCATTAGGTGTCCCACACGTCTGCCACTTTATAAACCAATTTAATAATTATATTTTATACAAATGTAATATTTTTTGTTAAACAATTATTCTATTTAAAATTGGTTAAATGCTATTTTCGTTTTCTCTGGGGGTGGAATAGTATTTCCATAGTACGTTCCTAATAGCACTCATTCTGTAAGGTATTTATTATTGGCATAGCCACAAATATAAGCAAAGTTATTGTAAAATCTGATTTCTGATTTATAAATCAGAAACAATCTTAGTTCTTTAAATCAACTAATATATCATATTTACGAGGCTAGTGTCTGAAAAATAATCAGACACATTGATTTATGTTTTATGAATATAATAATTATTAAAATATATATATCATACATTTTCAAATCATTGCTTTCTTTTATTTAAGTTAATATTAATTTATAAGTTATGCTCATGATGACTAGATGATCTCTGCTAAACTACATAATTAATATGCAAGATCACGAGCCTTCATTGCTCCTAAATTATAGTTCAGTTTAAGTTAGTCTATCATTACAATAGCTTGAAGTCTTGTGTCTCCGATGTGTGATGCCGGCGGTGAAAGAGGAAATTAGATCAATATCATCGGGATTGCTGCTCATCAGTTGTGAGATCTGGGAAATAGGCAAACAGGGCAGAATTCATGAGTGTTCCTGACTTATGTATCTTGCACATGATTGGATTCGAGGTACTTTTGCCTAGATGCTAGATCTTGTTATGTGAACATACAAAACCTACCGGTACAGTAAGGAAGGCATAAAAATATTAGACATCCATTAAATGAATGTAAATACCTGCAAGCAGAAAGGGTACAAATAATGAACTTGTGGGAGAATAAATATAAACATAGTGATTGTACAGAAAGTGGGTTCTTTGTTGTTATGCTGGGTTTGGGAAAAGACAAGAGGGATGTAGGTATAAAGGCCATAGAGTTGATCAAGATTATGTTATGGAAATGGAATGGAGCAGTATAGAGAAGAATATGGGATAAAGTTATGGTAAGAATGGAAAGGTTTCTCTGCTCATAGTGGTTGAGAAATTCCTGACTCTGAAAAAAAAAATGTCACAGTGCATTGCATCGCATAGACAAACAAACTAATTGTTAAGTTGTTGTTTTCTTTAGGGAAAAAAGAACACATTTGGCAACATCATTAATTTAATTTCTAATGTAATGTTTTCATTTATCATACTTATTAACCAATATTTGTATTTCAATCATTGTTTACTAAAAGTTTATTTTCAGATTTATTTTCTGAATATATTACATTACTTTCATGTTTTCAAATATATTTTATGTTTTTGCATTTTTTATTAAAAATATGAACCTTATTGATTAGTTTATTCTTGCCTACTTTTGTTAATCACCAACAGGAAGTATTTATGTGCAACTAACACCGCAATTTTTTTGTCTAGCTATTATTTACCTTTTTATGTTATGTGTGCTGTAAATACTTTCATTCTTATCTTTTTTTATATGTTCTATTATATTTTCTATTTTCAGCTGTTATCTAATTTATGTTTTTTTTTTACATGCATACTTTTTTTTTTAATATATATATTACTATTACTATATTTGGAAAAAAATAAAATAAGTACAAAAATAAAAAATATTTTTACAAATTATATTTTTTAAAGCTACACTCTTATGTAATATTTAGTGTACTTCCTTTTTTAAATTTAAGTATTAAATATCATGTAAATAATTCCTAAAATTAAATTTAAATGTTGAACCATAACGAAGTTAAATTTGTTTGAATAAATATTATTGTATGGAAACTGTTGTTTGAACACTATAATGATAGTTTGAGGATAAGAACAGGCAAAACTCTCTAAGGCTTGGGCATAAAATCCCCATCTAGTGCCTACTCATCCAATATTCCCAGACTAGTTTCTGGCTTGTGGCCTTCATCAGTGAGGAACCTTGGATGTGAGAGCACTGCATCTAGATCTTCATATAAGAGAGATATATGAGAGATAAAGATCTGGGCCAACTGTTGTTTTTTGTTGTTGTTCACATGATTAGAAAGTAGGTAGGTAATATTTGATAAGTTTTATTAACAGTTAATTGAAGTAAGTAATATTTTGGTATTATACCAAAATAAAATAAAAAAGTGTTTAAGAGTTTATTCAAAAGACCCCATCCCCAAAAAAATGTATATATAAAATAATAATAATAAAGAACTGTGTGGTAACATAATAAAATGTTCAAAACAAAAATCCCAAAAGAAGATGATAATTAAAAATAAAAACAAACCTCCCCCGTCTCTTCACTCCACCTCCCCTGGCTTTAAAAAAAAAAAGTGTTCTTTAAAAACGAACTGTTTAGGTCTTTTTTAAAATTAAAGGCCCAAAAATTAAGGAAGAACTTTTTGCTATCATATAATATAGCTTTCTGTAGCATAAAGATTTGAAACAAAAAAATAGAAAAGCCTCTTAATAAATTAACAAAAGAAAAAAAAAAACAATTCAAAATCAAAACAACCCCTCCACCCTCTAAAAAACCAAGGGTTGGTTTATTCAAAAGTACCGAATTGTTGAAGTCTTTCAGCAAATCAAAACATCAACCAAAAAAAAAAAAGAAGATAAGTTCAAAGCAAACAACCAACCCCCCCTCCCCTCACCATCTAAAAACAACAAAGTGTTTGTTACCATATTTTTGTGTAAACAAACCGACGGGGCGTTAATCGATCATTTAAAAGCAAACCAACAGCCCTAGACCATCTAAAAACAAAGTATTTGTTTATTAATAAAAAAAAACCCGGGTGGAATAAAAAAAACTTTGGTGGTTTATTGTCACCATTGAAAAAATAATAAAAACCGGTTGAAAAAAAAAATCTTTTACCATAATATTATGTATACAAACAGATGACCCGGGTGAAAAAGAGCGCCAGCAGATGGTAGGCTTCAGTTTTCATACCAAAAATTCTTCATCTTCTCTTTCCCCAGAATTAACCATCATTATATTTGATTTTTCTTCACTAAATTACCCACCCTTGTGCATGTCCTTAGCATAACTTCCATATCTTTTTTTCTTTCTGCATACAAAAAGACATCATCTGCAAAAAAAAAAAACCCGACAGTATATACTCCCTTGTCACCTATTAACGGTATCTCTATCTCTTTTTTTAGTCTTTTTATTGCTCTCTCCATTAAACTCAAATACAATAGAAACAAAATAGGTGACATAGGGCATCCTTGCCTTAGTCCCACACCATTTTTAACTTTTAACTGATTCTATATCCCCTAATTTCTTGTGATGTGATACACTGTGACTTCTTCTTAAATGGAGTCAGGAATCTCTCAACAACTATGCCCAGAGAAATCTGTTAGCCGCTTTCCATTCCCTTTCCATTCCTGACCATAAGTTTTCTCATAATCTGCTCCATCCCATTTCCACAACATAATCTTTGTCAACTTTATGCCCTTTATATCTAAATCCCCTTTATCTTTTCCTAAATCCAGCATAAAAACTAATAACCCACTTTCTGTATTATCACTTTGTTCATATTTCTTCTTTCATAACTTCATTATTTGTACCCTTTCTGCTTCCAAGCATTTACATTCAATTAACAAATGCCTAATATTTTTCATGCCTTCCTATCATAAATTAACTGAGACCTAATGTTCCTTATATTTCTATATATATTTAAACTTTTTAATCTCCATACTAGTTCTCCATCTCCCCAACTCCCTATTCTTTATTAATGCATCTATTCTTTTATCCCATTCCTTACCACTATAACACTCAACAATCCTCCTAACACAATCATCCTACCTTTTGTACAAATATACTGATGTAAATTCTTTTTCCAAATCTTTTGCATACAGCATTACTCTTTCTCACCCACCTTGTTGTCTGTCCTTTACTCGTAACCCAATTAAATATTATTTTAGCTATTCTTTTATTATCCATAAACTGCAACCTACCAAACATTTTTATTTTACTTTTTGCAACTCTCATATAAGAACTTGATTATCCCATTTATCAATCCCTTTCTTTTCTTTGCTTCATTTATCAATTTTTTCTCCCATTTATCCAAGCAATTTTAACATGTAGATGGTGGCTCTCCCAATATATGGCAATGCAATTAGTGCCTTAAATTACATTTTCATAATTGTACTGATGCACAGAAATATTTTAAAATAGGACAAAAATATAAATAATATGCAATTTACAGAAGAAAAAAAAAGAGGATATCAGAAATCGTGAAAACTGGACAGTAATAGAAAGACTATTTAGACAGTTTTGATCAGAAATGCTGCAGAATAATTTCGTAACTGTTTTTATAAATTATAAATAAAAATTAAAACATAAAAAAAAAAAAATATTATTTATTTTTCACAGAAATTGCTATATTAAGAAACATAAAAGATTCTGCATTTTTTATTGATAATTCAGATTGCTAATGTATCTTAAATATATATATTAATTTTTCTTGTCGTACATAATTCCACACTCATTCTACTATTGATTTCATTTTATTATATATAGAAATTTAATATAACATTTTTTAAATCTCAGTTTTAATTTGTCTGAATAATTGTATATTTATTAAATTCATTCCCAATATTTTGAATATTTTATGTTATCTTTTTTAATGATATACTTTCTCCATAGCTTTATATGTTTATAAATAAGCTTCGAATGTTACAGTGATTTCAGAATACCTTATAGTTGTTTTGAAATTACATTATTATATATAAATCATGCTCTGTGTATAAGTATGTCAGTAAATGGTATGCTCATATACGATCAAAACGAAGGTGTAGGTGGGCTTATTCTACATTTTACGTTTGGTGGTAGTTAGTTTACTTATAGCTCACTAGGGGTTTTCAATACTTCTGCATTATTTTATTTAAACATTATCTATTATAAAGATATAAATAAAAAATACAATGCATAAATAATGTTTAAAAATTCATACGAAAATTTTTTAAATATATAAAAATTATAGTTATTTTTTTAAATTAAAAAAATACATATATATATTTCTTAGTAAAAAAAAAATTAACAATTATTAAATGTAAATTTAAAAAAAAAATTTTTTTTAATTTTATTACACATTTTATAAATTGATAATAAAAAAAAAAGTATATCTTACTATTAATATAAAGTTAAATATTCAACAATTTTTTTAGTTTTTATTTACACTCTTAACTTTGAATTAATTCTTAACCTTTTTATAAATTGCTAAGAGAGATTCTCTCATTTATTTTACTATATCAAAGATAAAACTAAATTCTTTCTATTGTTTTTTTTTATAATTATTTTTTAATGTGTCAAAGCATTGGGCGCAAGCGAACTCCGGGACAACTGCACTTGACTTCTTTCTATTGTTTATATTAAAGAATGGATTATCTTTTTCTATAAATAAAGTCACTTTGATAGATCTTATCTTCTGTTTCTAAAATATGTAACTCAGTTTTTATCTTTTAATATTGTCATGATCTAGTTTTCAATCTATTTTTTTGTATATGAAGTATTTATTGAAAATATATATAAAACTAGTTTTACCAATTGTTGCTAGAAGTGAATGATTTTACACACACACACACACACAAATTACAACATTTATACAACTGTAAATGGTATAATCTGTTTCTTGCAGTTTTATCTCGGAATTAATTAGTCAAGTGTAAATTAATAATTTTATTCATATTAAAAATATGAATAAAATAATACTGACTTCACTATAAGGACAGTGCTAATTTACATTACATGTTGCAAAAAGATTAAGGATTCCAAGTTTTTTTCAATACCTTACATGTTTTGTCATTATAGCTCTAGTATCATGAATATTTAGCATAATGTATATATCAGGTTTTGCTACCTTCATTATAATCTTCATAAGAAAAACGCCATTGGTAATCTTCATTATCTCTGTAGCTATCTTTGTTGCTTTCAAAAATCTTAATATCTATTTGCAGCAAGCTTAGAAGTCGATCTATTAATTGGTTGGGTTATAAATTTATATAAAGAGATCAAAAAATTACACTGTCACTTTGGATCAACTGGTTCCATTTATGGATTGGCTATATAAACTGGCCATTTTAATTCCTATGCATTTTAGCAATACATTATAAAACTCAAAGTAAGAAGATATTCGTATCAAACCTTTACAATTCTATACTGTAATATTTTACGTTTTGATTTAGATCTTTTATTTTTCACTATAAAGTGCTAGTTATTCAAACTATTTAACGACAATGGTCCATTTCAGTAGGAGGCTGGATATTTCAAGAATATAGTTATATTTCCTGACTAACTGACTTAATGTTTATTATAACTCAAATTGATGATGGAGTTAGTACCAGAGCAATAGATCTCTAACTCTTGTCACATTTTTGTTGAGGACTTACAAAACAAATATTTAACAATAAGAGTGGGTCACTTAATTAATTTCTTATAAGAATTTTCCCCAGGTTTTAATCAAGCATATTGGCAAAAGTAATTTACACAATTCTCTAAACTTAATAATAAAATCTAAATAATTCAAATTCGGCATGTACAATGAAAGGTTTATATTATTAATAAAAGTTTTATTAACACAGATTAAATATTTAAAAATAAGATTTATAATATTGAAAAAATCCAATAAATGTCCCTCTTTTTTTTTTTACTAAATTAGAAGTTTATCTTTTAAAATCTAATTCACAAATCTTTTTGATTTATTTAGATAAGTTACGATATGATTGACTTACCGGTGAGTTCTTTTTATAAGGAGTCCATAGTAATTCTTTATAGCTTCATTCTGGTAACTCTTTTTGCATCTCTGATCCATTTTAGAGCAAGGCTAGATGAAGTTTTTGGTGACTAAGGTGCCAGTGAACAATCTGTTTCTACTCACACATAGAGATTACATTCATCATAGTTCTGGTTAGTAGCATTTTATTATGGTGTCAAAAATGCTGCATATAAAAAACAAATTCTTGTCTTATCTGTTTTTTTTTTTTGGCTGGTCCTGGATGATGAAGTATCCAGGACTACTTTATGTTGAACTAATTCATCATGTGGGAGTGGAAAGTGGAGTGTTTGCAGACACCTTCTTTCAGCATGGAGATCATTCCAAAAAACTTTTGAGTCTAGCCTTAAATCAGACCAGGAATGTAAAAATGTTGACAGAAGAAATTCAATGAACTCTGGATCCAAAGAAATACATGTATGCTACAGTAATCTACAATGTATGTAAATCCACGTAGCTTACCAATAAGTTAAAATCCATACTACTTATATCAAATTTAATGTTTGCAAACTAAATTTAATTATAGACTTAAATTATAAGCTTATAATAACGATAGTGACATTGGCTGTTTATTATTCAAGAGACTATTTTATTTATGGCCTAAAAAGACTAATAAAAATTGTTTTAATTATTTAACATTAACTTGATTAGCATGTATATGTTCTTTCCATTTTATTAATAATTTATTGTTTAAATATTTTTGTAATAAAATATTTATCTTTAATATCAACTTTTCCTTGTACGTTCTTAATTTTAGTTTATAGATTTTATTAGTAAGTTTAGAGAAATGTATAAATTACCTTTGCTAATATGCTTGTTTAATAGTTAAGCCTGGGGAAATTTCTTAAAAAATATTAAATTTAGTTATTTACTGTGAATCTGCTCGATGAACATTGGTGAACTCTGACACCATAATAAATAAATTAAAACTCTATTAGCAATTCGAGCTGCAAGAAATTATTAGGTCAGTTAATCAGGAAATATAATATAACTATGTTCTTGAAATATCTGCACTCCTGCTGGAATGGATCATTGTCATTAAATAATTTGATTAACTAGCACTTTATAGTGAGTAATAAAAAAGCAAAAAACAAAACAAAATGTAAAATGTTACAATGGCACCCAACATTGCTTTTCTCTGATATATTTTGTTCACCTTGCTACTATTTATTTTTGCTCTGCTGTGAAGTATCCAGGCAATCCAGCATTGGCTGAACTGGGAGAAATATTATAGGCAAAAGCCATATAGAACTTTATGAAAGGAGAGGGAGCTGCTATGAGTTTCAAATTATAGTTCCTTCAGAGTGTTATAATTATCTTTATATTTTCGAAAAATTTGTTCTTACACAGGTTTGTAATAATTTTATATACAAAATATGTATGCTTTTACTAGTATAACTTAAATTAATGTATATATTAAGAATTTCATCACCACAATCTGGAATTTCAATTTAAATTGATAAATCTTTCTATTTTTTTCATATAATGAATAGTTTTTGTTTATAATGATGTAGATTATTGGTTGGATAGATTAATAAATAGATATCTAACTGTTTTTACCTGAAATGATCTAATGAGTTTAGATGATAATGTTATCTGTATGTATCACATTGACTTTTTAAAGATAAATGTGATCATATTATTTTTGTGTTTTACCATACATTTATACTATATGAAAGTATATTTATGGAAGTATATTTATCTTCAGAATTTAAGCTAATTTCTGATCATGATATAAGCATATACCTTTAAAAAAATTAGAACTATATTTAGCCCAAAATCAAATACAGCCACACACTGAAAAAGTCTTTTATAATACTAGTTGATAAGAATCACAACTTCTCAGACTTTTAAAGATGGATTGTAAATTACTGCTGCACGATATTGAAATTTTGGAACTTCTAGATGACTAAAAAACTTACAGATATTAAGAAATCTAATATACTTCATAAATTAATAAGAAATAAAGTTACAGAAGACTGCTTTAAATATAAATTCATATCTATATAAAAGTTCACTCTTTTTGTGTGCCATTTCCAGAAACCATTTCAATAATATCTTAATAATAAATGAATTATTATTTACTATATATGAGTAACATTAATTGTTTTAATCATACTGTATTTGGTGTAGAAAATTGCAACACCAGAATAATAAATTATGCAAATTTATAGAAATAAAACTGTTAAATATGTAAACAGTGAGGATTGCCAATTCCTCTACAAGCTTTATGATAAATGCTTAGCCAGAACCAGCACTTAAAATATCTCTGTCAGGAACCCCCTCCCCAAACCCCTGATCATGGTTTCATGCTTTGGCACTCCTCAGAGAGATGTCAGGGTAGGTTCAGACACTAGATCTAAAAATACCAACCCAAAGCCAAGCACTTATCTAAAAGTTATCTAATAAGTGGAAAATCTGAAATTTTCAGACATCTACATGTCTTCAAATCCAGCTATCCAACTCAAATAGCTATATGGGGCTGATAGATCTTCAGCCACACCATATATTAGTAGTCACAGCAATATAAAATTGCATAAGACTTTTGGCAGAGACTATAAATAGTCAAAATAAGAGTCATAGATCACATGACCCTATCTCTTAAGCTTGTAAGTTATAAACAGTGAGGATTGCCAATTCCTCTACAAGCTTTATGATAAATGCTTGGCCAGAGCCAGCACTTAAAATATCTCTGTCAGGAACTCCTCCCCAAACCCCTGATCATGGTTCCTGACAGAGATATTTTAAGTGCTGGCTCGGGCTAAGCATTTATCATAAAGCTTGTAGAGGAATTGGCAATCCTCACTGTTTATAACTTACAAGCTTAAGAGATAGGGTCATGTGATCTATGAATTGATCTATGACTCTTATTTTGTTAAATATGTAGTATCATATCAATGTTATGAAAGTTATAATAACATAAGCATATTAAAAATAATTTAATATCATTTAATAATTGTTGAAATAAGGCTACATACTAATATAATACTAAAATATTTATATCTGTTTCCTCAGATTTACGAGTACACATAATTTTTCTCGGAATCAAAAGTTCATAATTTAAAAGTTTAACTCAGGCAAATGCACACACAAACATACATATATAATTTTGGGTGTGCCTTTTACAAGGGTGGAATCACTGTTTTATAATGAATCTTAAACACTACATTTTATATACATATGATAATGTATAAAATTTATATACATATATGTATACATTTACAAAGAAATCAAGTCATGTCACATGACCTAATTTATAACACATATATAACATATATTTATTTATATCAATATATAATTTTGAAACAAATATCAAATCTCTCAAGAGTTTGCCCATGGGTGAAGACTGGTCAGAGATCATTCATACATTTAAAAAGAACAATAGATATGATCAGAGATCATTCATATATCAGAAAGAACATGAGATGAGTGAACATTAATTAATAATGTTATTAAGCATTGCACCAAAATTAGTTGCTAAAATTTCAAAGACATCTTCAAAACAGCAGTGAAAATTTAAAAAGAGGAGGGGAAGGGGAAATATAATTATATATGTACATAGGTATCTTTCATTAAATCTGTAAGTGAATTAAAACCTTACAAATATTAAATTTTGTTATCAATTACTTGGAAGCTCTATTCACTCCTAAAATTATGAAAGATTCTTTTCCATACATTTCATTTTGATACATTTTGGTTTCTTTCGTTTTCAAAATCAGTGATCACTGATTTGAAGAAAAGAATTGAGATTAATTTTGAAATGTCAGCCAGCAATTTTTAAAATCATGCAGATCTTCAATAATGAACAGGATTATCTACCTATTAACATTTTTCCACATGGTTTTTTTAAATTCAGAAATATCTGAAAACATTTTTGGGATATACAATACACATAAATATATTAGATATAACTAACACTTTCACTGTGCCCCACATTCTCTAAATGTATAAATAAAGATATTTGAAAAAGACAAATGAATCTAAGATGCATTTTATGCAGCCCCAGCACTCTTCAGTAAGCTAAAAGTGGTTGATATTCAAATTCTGAGAGCAGAAAATTTTATATTTATAAATGAACAAGTAATAATCTCGTATTGATAAATACTGACCAATGAACACGTGTTTAAGAAATTGTAACCTGGCCCAATTGAAAAGTGTTGACTCAGCGTGAAATGTATATTGAGGATAATTTGTCTTTTTCAAATATCTTTACTCATATGTTTCAAAAATGCATAGTAAAGTGGAATTTTTATGTATATTTAAAAATAATATTACATATGGAAAATGAGAGATAAAATGAAGACATTGAATGTGTTTACATTTAATTAAAAAACACATTCTTTAAGTTATGACTTAGTAAAGATTGCATCTGTTGTATGGATAATCTCTCATTTAATAAATGATTAGTAATAACCTATTGATGTATTTTTTTTTTAAGTGATTGGTGTCAAAATTATGAGTGGAAAAACTGTAATAATAATAATTATATAAATGTAAACATATACCTTGAATTTATATGTATATGTCATTACTTGCTGTTATTACCTTCCAGCACTTGAGCTATTGTTGCAGATAATACAACGCTTAAGTGGGCTTTATTATCTGAATAATGGATCAGGTAAAATGTTTGTACAACATTGAAATTAATATTAAGCAATTACTTATACAAACTAAATGGAAGATATATATGCATTTAGATCATTTACTCATAAGAATATTTATCAAACAAAATATAGGTTGCTTTGGCAACAAACACATTGAGATTCTTAGTATTATTCATATTGTTTAGGCGTGGGCTGCTTTCATGTATATATACATAAATCGAATGTGCTAATACAAAATTAGCAGCATTATATAAGCAAATTGCTCCTTAACCAAAGTATAAATTTATATTAGCCAATAATAACAAACTATTTCCAACAATGACATCACACTAAAATAATTATCAATTATCACCTCCAGGAAGATTAGTTTTATGTCTTACAATCATAGTCTTTTTAAATATTAAGCATTTATATTTAAAGTACATTAAATGCTTGATGTTTAAGAAGATTAGGTCATTATTAGTCATACTCTGAAGTAAAAAACTTTGTATATTATGATGAGATTCTATCATATGATTTAACAGCCAATCAGTAAGTAGTCATTATAAGCTATGAAATGATTATCCTGACAAACTGAGTGGTTAGTTATTTTTGTGTGATAATAAATTTATGAGCTTGTTATGTATGAATTTATTTGGCTAGTGTGATAGCAGTGATATATAAAACAACAATATATATTTATACCTGAATTTTCCTAAATATGCATCCGCAAGAACAGCTCCAATTATGGATGTAATATATGTTAAAGCTACAAAAGCATGATAATAATCTGTGGCTTGTTTTTCTTGTAATTTCAGTTCCGTCAGAAAGTATAACAAAAGAACGGCTAAAAGTATTAAACACATAATCATTAATATCAATTCCGCAGAAAAGTAAATAAGCTAGTAAGAGTTCAAAAGACTTACATGAACATATTAGCATTAAATTAAAAAAAACATGTAAACGTTTTAAATCTTAAACAAGGTAAAATAAATTTTAAATTTGACACAGAACTATTAAAAATCATTAATTTGTTAATAAAGCTTGTTAGTTTTATGTATGAAATATAAAGAGAAATCTAAGTACATATATTAATGCATAATAATTTTTAAAAGTTAAATCTTCAGCAAAGACTTTCAGTTGATATAAAAATGATTAAAAGGACATTCTTGAATCAATCAATGGCAAAAAAAAATCAGTAACCAAGGGATTCTCTAACATTGGGAAAAGAATTTTCAAGTTATGTTATTTCCTGCAACTCTAAGATAGTGAAAGTTGCAAACAGGAAAAAGAAATAGAAAAAAACATTTTAAAAAAATCAACAAATGATTTATTGCTCAGAAGTTCATAAGATGTTTGAGCACAGAAATGACAGAGATGGTCTAAATCCATGAATTTTAAGTTCCAGAGTCTGCCTTTCTATTGTTGCATGGTTTGCATGCAGGGAAGAAAGAGTATTGATGTCTTTAAACTATGATATTATTCACAAATTTTAGAGGATAATTGATAGATTAGACCTCAACTTTCACTTGAAGTACAAATAGGCTTCCATATTTCCACTGAGCCTAACTGGGACACAACCAAAAAAGAAAAACTTTATTGGAAAGTACTGTATAGCTCAGTACGAAATAAAAATAATCCCAAAATATATAAACACATTTACATTACCAACAATATACTCATTTCATAACATATTCAAAAGTAAAAGGCAATTGTATGCATACATATATTATCTATCAAAACACAATCACATATTGAAATCAGTTATTACTAATGTACAAAAATAATAAGGACTTTCATTTTAGGAAAATTACCGATTAATCCAATCAAAAAATTAATAATAGAACATTAACTGAATAAATATTGATTTTAATTAAATGTAAAAAATAAAAATTAAATATAAATCAAAATGGGTAGTTAAGAAAACCGGGACAATTAACTATCCTGAAAGAATATGTCATGACACCAGGACAAGAGAGATAAAACCGAAACAAATCCAGGAAAACTGGGACATATGGACCCCCTAAGTACAAATAGGCAATTGAATATGTTTTAGTAATACCTTAAAATGATCTTATACTTTTTTTTCATATGTCATAGCATTGTCTGGGAGGCGAACCCACAACCGTCTGCAACCAACTACTTGCTTGCAAGGTAGCTGCAATGATCTCTCAGTTAACAACGCTTGACATCTTATACTTTAATGAGAAATAAGTTATTCTAGCAAAAAATGCTAGTCAAATGATTACCAGAAATTGATAACTTCCCTTGATAGCATCTAGTAATTATAATATTGATGACATACTGGTTTTTCTAAGAACAAAAACAACTTTAACAAAGTCATGTAAAGAAGTGGGCCAAGAATAATAAATAGGATAACAAAGCTAATAGAAATGTCTTTGTTTGTTTGTTTAATATTAAAATGCTAACCAAGTGAGATGTAAAAATAATATCTATAATGCAACAAAATTTCCTTTTAAGTAATCCAGTAATTGCTATATCTTCTGGCAGTATTCTATGCAATGATATATAAATTATACAGGTAATAATAATAGATTATGTGTATTCTACAAATTGGTAATAATTTTAATATATAGTCACTAATTCATTGTGTTATGTATAAGCATGTGCATATGAGTACAAGAAATATTTAATTAAATTTATAGACTTATATGAATATTAATAATATATATTATGTACATATTTCCCTAGATCTACTTTTGAATTAAATTGCCTTAGATTTGATCTATTTTAATATATAAACATAAGAACATTTAGAGAGATTTTAAATATATTTTTTAAGCATATGATTGCTCAGCTTCTCCATTTTTTTTGTAACCTTATTACCTGGTTTACACATCTTTATAATAAGATTATCTTTTGTTTATATTTACTCTGATGACTTTGTTTATATAAAAAAAATTCTACATCACGTTATGTTTTCTAATATATTTCATATATATTCTATATATGTGCTTAATTACATATATAATACTAATAATGCAATACAGAGCCTTCAAACCATTCAATAAAGATTGGAATATGTTAGGAGTAACAATATAAAATACATGAGGATCACATATATAATTGAAAGAATTAAAAGAAATGGAAATGAATAAGTGGACAATTGAAATTTTAAATCAGATCCCAATAGATTGTAAAAGACCTGGAAAGAGATCAGAAAATAGATGGCTGAATGAAATAAGAAAAGTTGTTGGGGTGAGATGAGGAAGGGAGGCTAGAGATCTGAGAAGATAAATTAAATCTAGAAGAACTTTCACATTCCAGTGAATCAATAATGACCGAAAATAATGCAATCACATCAGTTTAACCTATTTGAATATAAGAACAGAGTTGGTCATATTTATAACATTTTTCTTAGCAGAGTTCTATTTGCTGTAACCCAATTGGTTTGAAAATCCAAATCGGATAATTTTAATGCTTAACATGTGTTGAAATTTAGTTTGAGCAGCCATTTCTTCTATAGAAAGAACATCAATTTTGTACTAATATATTTGAGATAGAATTTATTTTTTAAATGTTATACAGTTTCAACTTTTGAACATATTAATGTATGATCTGACCATAAACTAAAAATGCTTATATAAAGCTGATTTCTTATTCATTCAGCTTCTAATAAAATATTCTATAAGAGGCTATTATTTTGAATATGGTTTTATCCCAAACTTTTTTTATCTAAAAAAGAATTTATAATGATCAGTTATACTTGACTTTTTTTAATCAACACTTACATGGACACGTGTAAGACAACAAATCCAATATATTACTAATTTTGCTGGCAAAACACTAACCATCAAGGAATAAAAACAACTTTCTGAATTAAGATTGAGAATAAATATTGATTTAATAAGCAAAGATATAATTAATAAACCAATATTCAATATCATTTAGTCAAGCACTGACACATTTATGAATTTCAAGAAGTGATGATATCAAAACAAATCTCACCACAAATCTAATATCATACAATCTCTTTTCACTATACATGTTCTAAAAAGAACAGTTATTTCAATTTTAAACTGTGACTATGTTTTAGTTACAATTTCTGTCTTGTTATTTAGATCCTGAAGAGTTTATTTCAAGTACAATTTACACGTTCCATATACCCTATATATATATTGTAACGTTTATTTATATACGTTGCAAATATATTGGCATTTGGTAAAAGCTAAAAAAATAAAAGTAAATTTAGATTTTTTTTTTGACTAATTTTTTTTTTTAAAAAAAAAAATAAGGTACAATGAAAGTTAAATTATTCTTTCGTTTTTTTTTTTTTTATGTAAGTAGAAATAAAAGTAGAATTGGAGAGAACAAAAGAATTCCAAAAGTAAAAAAAAAGAAGATAAGAGAAAGTAAAAATATTTTGGCTAATTAAAGATGGCCGAAAAACTTGATAAGAAAAGAGAACTTTATAATGTAAATTTTTTAAAGAATCTACAAGATTATGAACCAAAAAAACGCCATGATAATAGCATGCACAGAAGTCTGAAACTGGACCTCTGGTATAAAAAGGAGGGATTTGGTTGGAAGAACATCTTGTTCCGTTAGTCTCTCTAGTCAGTCCTGGATAACAATAATACATCCAGGATCACCCTACACTGAAATAATTCGGCATGTCGGAGTGAACTGGAGCTTCTGCGAACATCGTGCCTGAAGATGTATACCAGGAAAAGCCTTCATGACTGACTAGGAGAATAGACCACAAGATCAAATAATAACCAAAAGGCCGAGCTCATTCTACCCAAAAAACTATGTATAGTTATCTACTACTGAATTCACAAAACTTACCGGTAAGTTATGCTTCATTATCCTGATTGTGACAAAGTTAACCATTTAAAAAACTACTCGTAAAAATAAGCTTATAATAGGATCCCGATAGAGACATTAATTTTCTTGTACAAGAGACATTAATTTTTTTAAGAACTTTCTAGAAGAAATTTGGAAGTGAACAGTAATTGTAAAATTGTTTTTTTTTTTAATTGATTCACATCCGAATTAAGTGTGTTCTCCCCAATTTATTTGATTAATAATTTCTTTTAAACATTTTTTATCTATTAGAATAAAAATATTTCTAATACCAATTTTCATTTGTACGTTATTAATAATAATTATTATTTTTTTATTATTAAATTTATTATTAGTTTAATAAGATTTAAAAATGTAATTTACCTTTGCCAATATGTTTGAATAAGCCCAGGAATAATAATCTTAAAAAAAATAATTCTCATTACGGTATGATGCAATACCTAGTAGTTTAAAAGTTTTTTTTATTTATTTGCGAGTCGTTATATGATGAAGTCGGCGGACTCTTTAGAATAAAGAGTCCTGGCACCCATATTAAATAAATTAAAAGCTGATTTCATCGATAGCATAATTCTCAACTATTAATAGGCCGAGTTGATCAAGAAATATAGCTATGTTTTTTAGAATAGAAATACAACTTTCTTCTGGTTTGACATAGCTTGATCAACTCGCGCACAATTTATATTAGCGTGTAGAGGCCTAGCAAAACGGAAAACGTTATAATATATATACACGTAGTCTTTATAACTACTGTATCCTGAGAATAGTCTAGCAATACTAGCCAGGTAACATCGATAAATTTTATTTAATACAGTAAACACAAATGAAACTTAACCAAACAAGTTTATTCACCAATATATATAAATAAACATAATAAAGAATTAACTGTAATTAGAAATTACTTTGTAATACTTGAAATCCATAATTTGATGTTTGTGTGAATTAACTATTTCACACATGTAGCAATCTAGTATAGTCTGTGTTTATGTGTGTTTCCATTAAACAAGGCTTCTTGCACATAAACAGATAATAACATCTTAACACTATGCCAATGATGCCATATTAAATTTTTCGATATACTAGACCATTACAGGATTTTATATCAATCCATTTTTACATAATCTAATTTTGTTAGCATATATTATCTTTTAGTACATTAAAGGCTTCTATGGTGTATGTAAATTTTCTAGAATACTATAATAATGAAGAAGAAATTTTATTCATGTTACTATCTGTACATAACTACAATAATTTAATAAAGTTTACTACATTTCAAATATATGCATGCACAGATGGTCCTCCTTTATTACAATTACTGATGACTACTATTTCGATTGCATACATAGAAAGCCATATTTTGTAACATATGCCATTTTTAGACATCTTATTCTTCCAAACGGAGCCAGAGAATACCTGACTAGAGTTTTCCAAGTCCATAGATATTAGTCAAGTAAAATTTTTGTATCAAAGTTATTCATTATTTACTAAACAAAACAAGACTAAAGATTTCAGTATCTAATCCTATAAGTTTTTACATTTTGATAGGTTTGCATGCTTAACAACATTTAATATTTTCTAAGATAATAAAAATATTATATTTGATATAACAAATGAGAAAAAGAACATCTTTTTAAAATAAATAAATATGAAATAAAAAGTAAAAAGAATATTTATGGATGAAGATGGAATGCCAATCGTAAATATTATAATTTTTGGGAGTGTAGAAGTTTGAATTTTATAAGCAATTAATTAAAAAAATTGTAATGAAATTAAGAATCATGCAAATTTATAATATATCCTAAAGAGAAAGCTGTTCCAAAATTTAATTTAATTAATTCACATTTAGAATTGGTGTCTTTTTAAAATGACATTTTAATAAATAAAAAAAATTAATATTACAATCGCTCAATCCTACTTTGTAATGATTCAGATCCTTTTGTTGTAGAAAACAATATTGACATGAAAGGATTATTTCAAACTTTTTATTAGATAAATAAATATAAAATAGCTGATGGTATAAGAATACCTGATGATCCATTAATTGGTCACAAATGTGAAAATTGTTCAATTAGTAAAAAAGAAATGTGATGCTCAATCCAGTAATTAATTTTGGATGTAATAGATGGTGAAAACTAAAAATACCTCAGGGTTCACCAATTTATAAGTGTAATATAAGATGTAAACATAATTGTTTGATTGCAAATTTAATGATGAGTGAGAACTGATCAAATAAATATTATTTTTTAAAAAAAGGATTTATCATCTTTATTCTGTAAGGAATTATTAATAGATATATTCTTACTATTACCATCCTAAAGATTAGGTTATATTAAAAATGTAATGACTAATTAATTTTGTGTTTTGAGGAGTATGATTTTTTTTTAAATTTCTTAATCTTTTAAATATTTCAAAACAGAAAATCTTTTTTTATTCTTTAAAAGATTAATGCATATGCACACACCCACACATATTATGATAACCTCAATACAATTTCAAGATCCTTTAATATTTATGTAGAAAAAGAATCTCATATTGTTGTTGCTAGTCTTGATCTATATAGAAGGACCTTATGAGTTAGGGAATATTTTAATCTAAGTATATAAGAAGATTCTCATAATATAGTGAATAAATCCACTACCTGGTGATTCATCTTAATGGATTTAAAAATGGCTATTATTAGATAGCTATTGCACCATTTTATATGGTACAAATATATTGGCATTTGATAAAAGCTAAAGAAAAATTAAATTTAGTGATCTTATTAAAAGACACAATTTTAATTTTTTTTTAGTTAATGTAATTTTTTTTTAAAACGTACAATGAGAGTTAATTTTTTTGTTTCGAATTATTATTACTTTGATTAAAAATAAGACTTAAAATTGGAAAGAATAAATGACATGCAGATTACTAACCCAGACAAATAAAAAGAAAAATTCTGAAGTAATAGATTACAATCGTTAAAACTTTTTTTTTTGGTAACTAATTAAAGATGGCAGAATTATGCTGAAAAAAAAAAAAGACTTTGTAACTTAAATTTAAGAAAGAGTGTATAAGATTATTATCTTGTATGCTGATAAAAGGACAAAAGAAAATAGAGGTGCAGAGAAGTCTAAAAATGGATCGCAACTATAAAAGGTCAGAAAAACTTAAAACCGGGTCTTTGTCTTTTCCTTAACTAGCAGTTTCTATTAGGTCCAGGATAGAGAAAATATCCTATCCCGGTTTACTCATATGCAGGACTACCATTACTCATATGCTGAGGTGGATCATCATGCGGAGTGGAATTGATGGGTTTATAGATACCTTTCACCATAGGTCACTCAGAAAAAATGAGTCTAGCCATTAGGATGGACCAAAAACCCACAAAAATGTTGACAGAGGGAAACTAGTTAAATTCAATGAGCTCTTCAAAATGCGTATTACAAAACTTTATTAAATTATTCATATCCCGATTGTGACTAAATTAAGCTTATAATATAATGCTGATAGAGACTTTTATTTAAAGAACTTTCTAAAAGAAACTTAGAAGTAAACTTTAATAGTGAAACTGTTTTAATTAATTGATTCATGTCTGGATTAGTGTGCACTATTCTTTCCAACTTATTAGTAATTTGTATTTTTAATATTTTAATTTGTTAGAATAAAAATATTTATTTCTAATATCAACTAATCATTATACATTATTACTGATAGTTATTAAATTTATTAATGTTAGTTTATTAGGCTTTGAGTGTATAATTTATCTTTGCCAATATTTGATGATTAAGCCCCGGAAATAATGCTCTTTAAAAAAAGTTATTGGAAATCATAACCCCACCTTTTAGTTACTTGTGTCAAAATTATGGGATATGAGGAAGTTAGGAGTCTATTGACTATGACCCCTCTTATAAATTAAAGCTAACTTCGTCAGTAATTCCTGTCATAATAATTAGTAGGCCAGTTAATCAGGAGATATAGCTATGTTTTGGGAAATAAGAACAAGATATTTTCTTATCCATAGCTTGATTAACTTTCACTTAATAATAGTGTGTAAAAAAAGGCCTATCAGAATCTATCAAAATGTGAAATGTTACACTATATATATATATATAGTCTCATGGCAGAATGAGTTAGTGCATTAGATGGTCTTGATACTAAAATTCTCATAGCATATTGAGCTAATGCATATATGGTCTTAGATGTATTTATAAGATGGATATCATATGAGAATAATACATTAACTGGGCAGGAAGTTAATGTAGTAACTGATCTTCAGCTCAGTATATATTTTCATAACATAGTCCATAGCTGTTCTTGATATGTTTATAAGATAGGTCACATAACATATAAGAATAACTTGTTTATAGAAAGGAACCTACAATACAGCTGGGTTAGTACACCAGCTGGTTTTGATCTAAATATATGGTGGTTTTCATAATACAGGGTGTAGCTGATCTTGATGTAAGAAGAATTTTGAAATATAGATGAATAATGCACTTATTGATTTTAATCTTTTTTTTTTTTTTAAAAAAAAAAAAAGATCTTATAACATGATAGATTAGTACATCACATGTTTTTGAATTGTATATAAAAGAATGATATGTAGGAAACCCTAACCATTTTTGGTCTGATACAAAATGATGCTCATAGTAATATAGGTAGATCTTTATCTGTGTATAAAAAGGACATTACTTATTAGGTTATGTAATTAGAGGAATTTGAACCCAGGATTTTTCAGTCTATTTTTTCTCCACTCCATTTCAAGTAACTGATACATATGACTACACACACATGTAAAAAAGAAAATACATAATCCAAAATACATATTTTATGCAGAACCAGCACTCATCAGTTGAGCCAGATCATAATCTTCCATAAATATATGTAAACAAGTTTTGACTTAAATCTAAAAGAAATTCATGATTTTTTCAAATGACCACCTCATCACACATTCTGCTAATTGGTCAATATTAGTAAGCAAATGACACGTGATTCCAGTTAAGTGACTAATCCACAAACCATAAAAATACAATTGAAATAAGATGCAGTAATGTGATTTTATGTCAAACATCTGTAGGAATTGAGCCTGTGGCTTGGTTTTATTCCTTTTACCTCTTTATACATATACGCATGTGCAAAAACAAACTTTTTTAAAAAATAAAAAATATATTACTATGTTTTATAGACCGATAATGTAATTTGAGCTTGACAACATTAACCTATTTACTTTTCACAAGTACTTCCTTAATTACTAAAAACGGGTCAAACGTCGGAGTTTTAAAAAAATTAAGATACTTCAGATTATTAGATTAAATTATTTAAAAAACTTCAGATTACTGAAGTTTGACCATATTTGTTTAGTTATTGCCTTTTTTCAAACAGTAAATAAGTGTTCCACATTAGGTTTGTTCATCAGACTAATAAATTTTTTATTCATAAATGAATTAAATTTTAAAATGAAAAAAAAAAATATTTACAAAATCTAAACTTAAAATCAATTTAATGTCGTGCTTTTAGACTGAATTTCACTTTAAATATTTATGATGAGACAATAAGGATCTGAAAAGCAGCAATCGAGCATGGAATCCTATGAATTTGGGTTCAGGTCCCATCAGGTGAGCGTTGGAATGTTTTACGATATTGTTTTAGGTATTTTTATTATAGCCAATCTGTCTATCCAGTCATTAGTTAAAAAATAGGTATTCACCTATTAATGTTTGTCAGTACTGATCTCAGTTTAATCTGGATTTGTCAGATGAAGAATGTATTGATTATAAATCAAAAATATATCTGAAACATAATATGGACTTTGTTATTGAAGGTGCCATACTTCTGTAAGTGTTAAGTCTTTACTGTTGAGCCCTTTTATTTGATAACATATTGCTAATAGTTTGATCTATATGCTCAAAAAATTATATATACATTTATGTTTGAAAATATAACAAAGTACCATCTATGAAAAGAATTAAGATCATAGATTAAAATCTTCAAAGTTAAAATAAAATATGACACCTGCAAAACTTCTTCATCCTCTTGGTTTTGAATCTGGACCACAAAAACTTGGAAATTTATTATTATGTTCCAAACAGGCTTAGAACATTCTTTTAAGTGGCCATCCATCCAAAATCAATCATTAAATGGCTATCTACTTACTTTTTTAATAAAAATATAAAACAAGGAAGAACAAATCAGTATACTATTATCACCCAAAATTTGTTAAGCCTGGTGAGCAATGCCTTCTTCAATGTCTTTTTTTTTTTTTTTTTGGGGGGGGGGACATTTTTGCCATAAGACTACTTAAGAAGTACTGCAGTAATTCTAGTTTTGATATTGTAAGAATTATAATTCTGTTTAACATATTGGAAATAATTCTTGCATAATAATACATAATATTTTAAGATGTATTAGTATAAAATATGAATTAATATTATGAATTACTAAACTCTTTATTAATAGATCATGATTTTGTGTAACCCTATCTGATTTTAATAGTATGCAGTAGTGCTACCTAGTGCAAACTATTATAATCAATAGATGCCAGAAGGTTTGTGCATTTAAATCCCTATCTAGTACATACTCGCTCAATATACCCAGAGTAATTTATAGCTTATGACTGTGTGGCACTGAGAGCAGTGCATCTAGACCTTTGGATCTAATGTACCTCTCTAGCAACTACTTTTTACTTATTTAGTCAACTATAAAACAATGAACCCAAACTGAAAGCGCAATCATGTTTGCAATCCAAGTGAATTTGCTTGTATAATCATACAGATCTGGTATCTTTATATTTTGGATTCAGATTTATATGATTACACATGCAAATTAACTTGGATTAAAATCATTATTTTTTTAGTTTGAACTCTTTGCTTTATAGTTCTCTAAATAGGTGTAAAATAGTTGCCGGAAAGATGTATTAGATCCAAAGATATAGATGCATTGCTCTGAAATCCAAGGTTCCTTTCACTGATGACAGCATTAAGCTAGAAACTAGTCTAAGAATATTGGATGACTATTCATTAGATAAGGATTTAAATGCACAACTTTTCTGGTATCTATTGAGTACTATAGCATCCACTAAGTGACACAATTGTATGGAGAGAATTGCTACTGTTTTAAAAGCTTGGGTAGAGAAAAGAGTGGTTTTGATATATACACAGGGAAAACCCCAAAATAACCAGAATTTTGTAATAAAAAATTGTATATTTATTTTTAGTTGTTGCAAATTGAATCTATTTAATACAATGCACTAGTCTAAACCAGTTTGTCACTTTCTGAAGTAGTCCAGAACACTTGCAAAGTGATACATTTTAATGCTTCTGTCATCACCCCCCAGTTCTAAGTCTGCAAAAAAAAATTGAAACATTTTTTTTTTGTTTGGGAGATTAAAAGAATTTGCAGGAAGTGAGATCGAGTGGCTGATAGATAAGTTGGCTCATGCTGAATTTAATTAAAAAGTGTTTCGCACTCGAGATGATATTGTTGGGTTGGAGTTTCTCCTTTTTTCTTTGCACAAAATGGGATGTTTACATTGTACCACATCACATGTTTCAGAACTTGCAGATAAAATGTTTGACCATTACAAACTAAATCTGAGAGAAAAATGACATTTGTATAAAAAATCAGCATTAATTCCAACATTTCAGTCATTATAAAAAAGTTGACGAATACATGAAACATACTTTAGATAAAAATGTTTTATGTGTTCCATGATTTCACACAGTGATGTCATTTGGCAGATTCATGCAGAAGGGTTTCTGCAAGAAGTATATACCATCAAAAATATATACTACAACACATGTGCATACTAGAGAATGATTCCAGTTATTTTCAGGTTCTCCCTCATATATATATATAAGATCATTAAACTCTTCATTAGTAGATTAAGAAAATTGCATCTAATTTTTTTACATAGCAGAAAAAGAATTTGTGTAGCAACAATTAAAAAAATAAATAAACCAAATAATACTAAATCATCCATGCACTTTACTGCTGTTACACAATGCTTTATTTACCATCCTCTTTTACAATTTTTAGTTTCGATTGCCCCAGCAATCTTCTTCAGAACTTTTATATCTCCTAATTTTAACTGCAGCTTGAAGTTAGGAGATATAAAAGTTCTGAAGAAGATTGCTGGGGCAATCAAAACTGTAAAAAAAAATGAAGTTAGGAGATATAAAGTTCTGAAGAAGATTGCTGGGGCTATTGAAACTGTAAAAGAGGGGAGTAAATAAAGCATTGCAAAACAGTAATAAAGTGCACAGATGATTTAGTATTATATGGTATACCTTTGGCAATGCAATAAGAAAGAGTAGTTAATAAACCAAATATCTTTTAATATGCTTAAACATAAAATAGTTAATGAACTTAAAGTCATATTGTGCTTTATAACGTGATTAATTATTACTGATTGTGTATATATGCCCCTTTTTACTCTTGGTTTTTTAATTCCTTCAACTGTATCAGTAGGATCAATATCAATTTCAGTCATAAGTAATCACTTTTCATCTATGAAAATATTCAAATAAACACACACATGCATATAATAAATGTAACAACTCTGCACTATAATGCATAACCAAAATAGATAAGCATTAAAGATTTTACGATGTCTCAATAGCCTAACATGCTTTTGGTATATAGTATTATAATCATGTTTTTATACAAACTGTAAAACTGAGCTGTAAAGCTTCTAAAATATAACAATTTTTGGGAACATCACAGCTCAATTTCAGACTTTGAATCAAGATATGAATATAGTTCTTAATATCAAAAGCATTACTTGGCTGATGCAATACGGTAAATTCTATTTCTTAAAGCACACATTCTTTAAGAATTGATCTATTTTTCTTCTACATATAAAACATGCATATATATACACACCCGTCCATATATATAAATATAATGAATTATCTTACCTTTAAATCCATAATAGCAAAACCTTTCACAAAATTCCATTCCAATAATGAAAAAAATATTGATAGGATATTTTGAAGGTTTATCCTAAAATAAAATAATATTTCAATTTATTATTTTAAATATACTTTATTAAGAAACTAGTATAACACAATAAGTAAAAACATTTTAATAGAAGCAAGCCTACTTAGAATGACATACGATGATTAATAAATACATACAAAACAGTAATAAAGTATATTAATTTCAATATACAGTAGATTATTACAGTAATTTCCTTGTATCCACAACGTATCTCCATAGATAATGTAATTCATAAATAAATATACGTGTTAAAACATGAATATATACATACATGTTTTTTTCCTGTGTCAAAGCATCGGCCGGAAGCGAACTCGGGCAACTGCTTGTAAGGCAGCTGTGCTGACCACTCGACCCCCAATGCTTAATTATATACATACATTTAATATAAAATTTAAGAAAAAAAAACAAGTCCAGTAGATGCATGTAAATTAAGCATGTCTGCATTAAGCTGCAAATTTTCTAATTTACAACCAATACTATAATTAATTCAACTGAAACTAATGAAGAAAAATATAATCCTTTGCAGTGGGGGCTGATCTATAAGCACTGTGGGTTTGCAGCACCCCCAGGAAAAAATAATTATTAAATGCATGTTAGAAAATAATAATATAACAATCATTCAATATTTTGCATAATTGTTATGTAAATACAACTAATAAAACTGTTTTTAAAAAGTTATTTTGGGTGAAGCTTGAGATTTTATTTACAGATGCTGCTAATTACGACAGTGCCAGAAATGTCATATTTGGTGAATTTTAGAAAGTTCTTCCCAAGATTCATTTGCTTTTATCAATGAGAATAACTGACATCACTGGAGCTTGCTGCTACAGTGTCATTGGTGATTTTAGCGCTATGTTTATTTACAATGGTTTCTCCTCAAAGCAAATAAATTTTTATAATTTTTATTTAGGATGAGCAATAAAATATTCTGGGGTTTTTTCTAGCAATTAACATTTATAAATTAACATATCATTATTTATTTTTAAAAAATATAATAAAATAATAAAAGAAATATTATTTTAAATATTTACCCCGATGGGTGTTAGTATTGAATATATATATATAAATATTTTCCCCAATTTGAAATAAAAAATAAAGATTGATCTACTCCAGATATTATGTGTCAAACAACAGTTGGTGGTCGAGATGTCAGCGACAGCTGCTTTATAAGCAGTTGTCCCGGGTTAGCGGATTCGCTTCCTCGCAGATTCTATGACACATGGGGAAAAAAAAACAATAAAAAAAAATACATTAGATCTTTTCGCAATGATTGGTATGAAAAAATAAAATGGTTGTGTAGTCATGAATTAGGAATGCTCTATTTTGTTTTCCTTATTTACTTTTTGGTGACAATACTGTAATAAAGGATGCCTACTGTTGGGTTTGGTCTGGATTACAGATCCAACTAACAGTAAATAATATAAAATAATACTGACACAAGTATTATAATTTAATATATTTATTATGTACAAATATATACAAACAATATACAGTATACAAATGCATATTTATAAGTTGAATCTTGGAGTTTAACGTGAAGTCTGGGTTTTGCCTGCTGCTTCCAGCCACACCTTA
Organism: Epiperipatus broadwayi; assembly: GCA_028023455.1. Taxonomy (NCBI): domain Eukaryota; kingdom Metazoa; phylum Onychophora; class Udeonychophora; order Euonychophora; family Peripatidae; genus Epiperipatus; species Epiperipatus broadwayi. Next base: position 123,339 of record JAQFVV010000259.1, on the reverse strand, counting down.
TGGCTTGCCTCATGGGTAAGGTCTATGACTCTTCCAGCTATGTAGTTAGCTTGCCTCGAGCCGAGGGTGATCTTAGCAGCATCCGGTCTCTGTGGGACTTGCCTAGCTGCGTAGATCTAAATAGCGTAGTGCTATTAATGGGAATACTTGCTGCTGTTTATGTTAGCAGAGTTTCCCTGGGAGAACCCAAAGCGTCTGTTTAGGTTAGACACATTCTTCCTTGATTCTCACAAAAGGCTGACTATTTATGCCCAGATCCCTGACCTTATTGAAAATCTTTGGATTCAGCAAGCTTCGTTGCTTATTGGCCTGTAATAATCATTGGCTATGCTTTTATCTATACATCAGCCTATTCGCCTGAGGCAAACAATGCTTAATCCGATCAGATCAGGCGGCATCTGGAATAGTCCACTTCTGAGAGAAGGGAGGACTATAATACCTACAGTAAAAATTTCACAGGCTGTCACTAGTTCTTTGTTTACTAAAACTAGAGTCTTCAAAAAGTACAAGTTGGTCAAAACAAACTATTGGCAAATTACTATTTTTGATTATAGGTAGTCAATTAATATTTATTTAAAATTTCAACAAAGATGTATACTTTTTTTTAAAAAGGAAAGATTTTATAATATGAGTACTATTGTGATATTTTGCAAATGCTGTGACTAGAGTTTGAATAATGAATGAAAACATTAAAATATTTTGTTTTCATTGTTTCTAATTCATTTATTTTTTATTTTTTTATTCATGGATAACTGAAACTACATATAGCGAAAGTGTGAATGTTCTTCTGTATTTATAGGTTCATCTACTACATTTAATCCTGAGTAATTTAATTTGCAACAGTATTTTTAGACTTAGTATAAACATTTACAATGAAATATTTATGGGATTCGAACTGTTTTCACACGACCCACTAATCTCAGTGCCATCTCATCTTGTTGACCCACCTGATCACACACATGTTGTGAAAGTCTGAGTTCAAATCCCGCATATATTACATATATAAATGCAGGTTTAAGCCTATGCAATGTATTAATGAAATATTTAGCACTTTTCATTAGTAGTATTTTGAGGATTATTGAAAATCCTACTGATAGTAAAATTAATTGGCAGAAACACTTTGAATAAACACTATTATTAATAAAACATTTAATCCTCTAATTTTGATAAGATTTTCTGTTAATTAAAAGATTTTTTCAGAGATCAAGAAAGTGACATTTGGTTGAAATAATAGATTGTGGAGTAATAAAAAGTTTTTCATTAATAAAAAGGGTAAAATATTTAAAATGTTTTGCTATTATATGACTTTCTCATTGTTATTTTAAAAATGTGGACTATAAAATAATTGATGACATTTTAACTCTAATTGCCAATTTGGTTTGAAAAATTTGCGTATTTTGTGGAGATTCCTCTAAGTAAAGAGTTTACTGCAATGGTTGTATACTTGAAAAGAAAGAAAGAGTTTTTTTAAAAAAAATAAATGTTTTATGAGTATTTACTTTTAAATATGAATCTTACATGCTTAATATAAAAGCAATGCAGAGACTTCAAACCAAGTGGATAAACAGGTATCACTGTCAATATTTAAGCAATTAAAAAGATAAAATGAATATGGACTAAACATGTTTCTAAAAGAAATGTATGACTAAAGATGAAGGAGATAAAAAAATGTTTGCTGGTGTAATATAAAAAATTGTAGATTAAAAAAGTTGAAGATATTTTTATTCTGTAGATAGCTGATAATAGTTGAAAATGACAAGATGTAGTTATAATTTTATGCTTAATTCTTAATCTTAAGATAATCAGTCTTTGACATGTGCTGTGGCCTTTTTATTTTGATACCTAAATGCAATTATATAGGCCAATCTAAAGCATGTTTGAATGAGAGCAAGATTTAAACCTCGTAATTTTTATGACCATTATATTACTAATTTATAGATTGGCCTATATAATTGCATTTAGATACAAAGATAAAATGGTCATTCTTATCTTTTAAAAGTCTATCTTACATTTGGGTTTGAGAGTGTCTTCCATATTCACAATAACATCGGTGATTTAGTAACATAACTAAACAGCACATGTCAAAAGCTGATTATCTTCTAATTAATGAAAACTCCACTTATATATAGATTATGTTATTACATTAATTTTATGCTTAATACAAATATGTATTGTACAGAATTAAAATTTAAAAAATACTAATTACAATCTTTTAATGCAATCTCAAAGCAAAGCACTTTTTTACAATAAACATATGGTGGAAAAACAATGCATTAGATCATTAAATGTACTTCAGAAAATAATTTACATTTATTTATAATTCCCCAAACTGCATGCATCTGAACATCCCAGAATCTGCAGTATCAATAAACCAAACTGCTTTTATTTTCTGTTTCCTATCATTAGGTTTACTATATCCCTGGGATCCAAAATATGACTATATGGCATTTTATGATTCAGATACTTAGGATGACACTGTAAGATCCTTTTTTGTCTCTATTATATGAATAAACATGGTTTTACTTCTGTATTTAAGTTTACCCTTGAATCTCTGTAACAAACACATAGGCAGTCTAGATCTAGGCATTGAATTATATACACATTGATGGCTGTTCTTTAGGATCAACTTAATCCTTACTGCTATTTATTAATAAATTCATAAAGATTTCTTTCCATACATTTTTTTCTTTTTTGTTATCAAAAGTATATTTGAATGGCCATCCAACATTTCCTTTCCAGATAAGTATTTTCATTATTACCATCCTTTTCCCATTATTAATTCTTAATATGCTTAAATAATATGTATTTATTTTACTGTTATATCTGCATTATGTTTATCAATATTATCTTTTTTAACCTGTTTTAAATTTACATAAATTCTGTTTATGATGTAATGTATAACTGAAATTCACAAAATTCATGAATAATTAAGAAACATGTTGTAAGTAATCAATGATTATTTTGAAGAATTTTTAAAAACTACACTTATCCTATAAAGCCTAGAAATACAAAAAGCAAGCATCTCTCAATATTGCACTGAGATACATTTTAATGGCTTGCACTGAGTGGTGCTACTATGTGGAGAGTTTTGCCTCTGTGGAAAACAGCTTGTGTAAGCATAAAGAATGGTGATCATGTGATGGTTTAATAACAATCTTGCCCAACAGATTATGGTGATTGTGATTATTAAAGAACCAAAGACACCAAAAAGTATGAATGTTGAAGTGAGTTCAGATCTATACAACTATACAAGCTAATAAGCTTAGCTTGAAAACATTATTGTATTTTCATTTTGGACTCAAAGCTATATAATTTTCTAAAAAAGTAAAAGGTGGCTGCTGGAGGGTTGCTTAGATCCTAAGATCTAGTTTTAGTGCTCTCAGATCCAAGGGTCCTTACTGATGAAAGCCAGAAGCTAGAAACTAGTCTGGGAATATTGGATGAGTAGACACTAGATGGGGGATTTTATGTACAAACTTTCATGCATCCACTGATTATTCTGGCTTGCAGTGAATGGTGCTACTGTATGGAATTTTGCCTCTGTGAAAAACAGTTGTGTAAGCATAAAGAATGGTGAGCATGGGATGTTTGAAGTTTTATTTTACTAAATTTTTAGTGGTTTTTTTAGTATGATGTCATGAATTTCTATGATTCTTTTGATGCTTGATGGATAAGGCAGTATTTCCATAAAATCACTGATGACATCAATAAAGTGCTGCAATGGCAGTATATTGATATGATGAATTTAAATTATAACTATTGTTATTTGGGTTATGAGTAGGTTGGGGGTAGGCAATGGTGAAAATGTTGGTTTCATACAGAATTGATTTGTAAACTGAGGTAATGGTGATGATACATTATGTTAGATTATACTCAACAGTCATTGTAGGATAATAGTAGCAGTTATGATGAACATCAAAATTAGTCTCCAATGTCAAAATCCTTGCATGAAGTCAGGAAAAGATATTCTTCTTCAAGGCAATCCTGTAGTAATCATTTTCTACAGAGTTTTAATATTAGTGTTAACTATAAAAGTATGTCAATCCATTGAAAATACGTATATAAAATTAAAAATTTCTCTTTGGATATTCTAAAAATTTTTTTTATTATGTATGGTGTTCCTATAAATAAATTGAAATGATGTAGACTTCACTCATAGGGCTGAAGATATTCATTCTTCAATTATACAAAAGCTTACCAATTCTTGTGCAAGATACATGCATTATGAAAACAACATCCCTCATCAACTACCTACAGAGCAGTCAATCTTTTTGCAAGTTAGAGATCCTTTTTATATTGATAATGAAAAATTAATACACTTGAAATTAAAATATCAATAAATAACAATCTTTTATAAATCAACATAGCAAAACAGCAAATAACAGAGAATCAGATAAACTTATTTTGTAGCTAAACCTTGATTTACAAATCCGCATTGAAACATGTATTTAACAATAGAGCTAACTAAACTAATATATATATAGTGAAAGTGTTGGCAACATTCTTTATGTTTATGCTGTTTACAACACTGATCAATCAATCTACAGAATACAAGTATTTTGAAACCACTTATTCATTAAGTGGATAATTCCTTTATCATTTTTCTAGACAGAAGTTAGTCTCCAAGCAAATATAGTGACCTCTTTTTGTATTAATAATGTAAAGTTAATCGACTTGAAAGCAAATTTCAATATACAATGCAACCATCTATAACTATCCATCCATCTATTTTTCTACTTATCTCTCTCTCTATATATATATATATATTTGACATAAATGTAAAAAATATATAAAGATTCATGCAACATTTATTTCCTAAGGATTTAACGAAATACAAGTTTTTCAGTCATTATTATGAATTTTAATGAAGTAAAGGGCTTTAGTATTCTCTGAAGTGGCTTATGACAGATGATAGTCAAATGTCAAATTATTCCAACTTATCCTTGAACAAAGAAATGAAAATATATTCACAACATCTTCACCATTAATGATTTATTTATTACAGATACATGCGGTGATGTGATGATCCAAACTAAAAAAAAACCAAACACAGTAATTAGCTAGACTGAGATTTTCATTCTTCAGTACGAATATCTGTTAATTTCATAAATGGGCTAAAAGAACAGTAGCCAAGCTCTAGATTCTAGAATCTCATTAGTTTGTGATATTAAATTGTACTAAAATAGAAGCAAGAAACTATATCTTTAGGCAAAGATACTTATCATATATTGAAAAGGCTGCTTAAAATGAGGAAATTTAAATAATAGGACTATAGTAAATATTTAACTATCTAAAGAAAAATAATCAAAACCAGTTTAACTCATAACAATTTCAGATTTTATGCATATATTTGTAAAACTATATAAATTTAATTTAATGTACATATTTAGCACGACAGTGATAAATGTGTATATTTTATCATTCCTTTTTAAGTAAGAAATTATTAATTATATTTCTTTAATTTTAGATATAGAATTTTAATAAAATTTTAATATATCAGAGGAGATTTGAATGCAGACTTTTAAGATTTTTTCAGCTATCCACTCCATCTTATATAACCAATACACATGGCCACACACATGTGAAAAAGATAAATGATCTCCAATGTACATATTTCATGCTGAACCAGCACTCATAAGTTGGTCCAGATCATCGGTCTCCCATATATATATATAATGAGCTTGCAAATAGCTCTTAACAAGCTTTTCAGAATATCCCCAACCTCAGGTCGGTTTTTGCTACTGGCTTCTTCAGTGAGGTGCTAGGATATTCAAGAATTAGATTTAAAATACCAGGTCAAGCCTGGTACTTTATCTAATGGATAACTAAAGTAGAAAATCTGAAAAATTCAGACATTCATATGTCTTCCAATCCAGTTATCTAATTTAAATAACCATATGGGACTAAACTAAGTTCAGATACACCAATATCTTAATAGCTTTAGCAATATAAAATCACCAAAGCCTTAATAGCAGAAAATATAATTACAAAGAAGTCATATATCACATGACCTAATTTAACAAGCTTGCAAATAGCTCTGAACAAGCTATGCAGAATATTTCCAAACTCAGAGGGGTTCCTGCTACTGGCTTCCTCGGTGAGGTGCTTGGATATTCAAGCATTAGATTTAAAATACCAGGTTAAGCCCAGCACTTTTATCTAATGAATAACAATTAAATAGAAAATCTGAAATTTTCAGACATTCATATGTCTTTCAATCCAATTATCTAACTTAAATAGCCATATGGTCTGGTATTTTAAATCTAAAGCTTGAATATCCTAGCTCCTCACTGAGGAAGCCAGTAGCAGAAACCAGTCTGAGGTTGGGGATATTTTAAAAAGCTTGTTAAGAGCTATTTGCAAGCTCATTATATAACATTTGCAATACAAGCTTGTAATATATGATTTGATTTCTTTGAGTGTGTGTGTGTATATATATGTAATAAAATTATAATTCAATGACTGTATTTCTTCAAAACAATACACATAATTATATAATTGAATATTTATAAATACAGGCAGCAAATGTTAAAATCCTAGAATTGTGAGATGGTTAGCCTCTCAAAGTGTTAGTTGACAAAGACTACGGGGGGGGGGGGATAGTCGAAAACGCTGCTAATTGAAGAAAAATTTTAAAATATATCTGATTACTGTATTTATAAATATTCAATTATATAATTACATATATATTGTTATTACAATAGTTTTTAATTAATGAATATATATAATAAAATGAATTTCACAAAAGTATGTAGACAATTATCAACTATTACAGTAATAAATTTTGGTATAAAACAATATTTATTACTGTGTTAAGCTGTGCTTTCAATACGGTGTTTCTTGTGGAATTTATTTTATTGTATATTATTTATGGTATATAGATATTTTATAATTTATTTTTATATATATATATAGTCATTGCTTAGTTTATATTAAGCTAACAAATCTTCAAACTTTAATGGATAGACATCAATCTTCTCCACCCTCCAACTCTTCAGCCATCCATATTTTAAAAATCTGATGATGGAATGCTCAAACACTTGTTGATGCCAATATTGTTGTCATACACATGTTGACTTTAAGTCACTCTGACTCATGTACATGATCTTAATATGTCCATTTAAATATTCAAAAGTGGGATGGCAGAATTCAGATTTTTGATAATGTAGATGGTTGAAGAGTTGGAAGGTAAAAAAGATTAAAGTCTATCCATTAAAGTTTGAAGATTTGCTATCTTAACTTAAACTGAATAATGATTATATATATATATGTGAGGGAGATAATGATCTTAACCAATTAATAAGTGCTGATTCAGCATAAAACGTTGTAACGGAATATATGCCGTTACATTATTTTAAAATGAAAATAAAAAGATCGTAAATAAAATTTGATTTATTAAAAAGAAAAAAACTTAAAAAACTGAAAATTAAAAGTTGTTTAATATATATAGATCGCATGATGGACAACTTTAAAAACTATTTTAAAAAATAAAAATATTTGAAAGTATTTTTTTTTGTTGTAAAAAAAGTAAGAATATAATAAAGATTGATTTGTTAAAAATAGAAATAATGTTGATTTCTATAATCTTAGAAAATGGAAATGATTGTCTTATTAATTAAATGATTGTTCAAAAGCAAACTAGCCCAAGAGGCATTTAAAATAAATTAAAGGGTCAGATAAGAGAGTACAAAGAAATTAAATGACCAATGCAAACACCAGAAATGTCAGGACCGTAATTGAAACACCAGAGGATTAGTGACGTCTTGCCGGTTGAATCCAAAGATTGGATGATAAGAGACTAATAAAAATATAAAAGCCAAATTATTATTATAATTGTTATCTGAGAGCTGACTATGAATATGTCATTATAAGTAGCTATATTGCAGATTTTCACGATGTGGAAGTCTGCAATAAAATTAAATTTTCCAGACAACCAGCTGAGACCTCCCTATGACAGTTAGGGACCAAAAAGGAATGGCAAGTGGCAGCTTCATTTTTAAAAAGGAAGAACAAACAATCTATATAAGTGATCATGAAGATGGACCTCAGAATCTGTAAAGTACAAACTTTTGCCAATTGAACTTTCTTTTAAATAATTACCGTATAACGTCAATAAGTAATCCATCCAAAAAAAAAAGTAATATAAATGAATGTACTCTTATCTGACCAAGAATAGAACTCTAAATCAATTATAAATATTTGTTTTCATATACGTTTGCTATTTCAATCATTTCCATTTTTTTTTTATTTAATTATTTATGTTTGTGTTTAACTAGGTTATTTATTTCTATCTGTTAAATAAAATATATTAAATTAAAGTTGGGTGTAGATAGCTGTATGGATAAAGAATAATAACTGTTTAAATTCGTTTATGTTTAATTTAAGGGATTTTAGTTTCAGGCTATTTGTTTCGTAGTTAGGGCAATGCTTGTGGAAGGATATATGGGTGTTTATATTAATGTAATGTGAAGCATGTTTAGCATACAGGGCAACGTGCCCAACTGAATGCATGACCCCAAAGAGGCAGTCATATCATTGAAATGGTGGCAGATGTATTTCCTGTGCCATTGACCCCTTCTAGCTCTATGGACAGGGATTTATAAGACGGCAGAAAGACCGCTTTCCCCCATACGTAGCACTCTTTAAAATAAAATAAAATTATATACATGATTCCTTAGTCTAACAGATGCCCTTTCCTGATCTAGACATGGATCATTTCCTTCAAATAATATCACACTGTCAGATGCCCATTCCTGTCGGCGTGGTTTTATGCTAGCATCTTCATATTACATTGGTTGCAAATATATATCTGGAAGCTGACATTGGGTTGGCTACGAACTTTTAGTCTGAGATTGAATGAATGTTTTGATAAGTTTTTAAGTGAAAAAAAATCTATGTAGACTATCTATGCTCGTCATGCTAAAGTAAAATATAATTTAAATATCCATCTGTGTGGTCTATTTAAATAGTAATTTAAAATTAAAAAAAAAAATTATTAATGTTAAAATAAATTTATTCCTCAATTTTAAATGTGCGTTAATAAAATCTATTTGTGTGTTAATTACTGACAGTGGCTTCTTTTATTTTATTGTTTTAAATATTAATGTTTCGATCTCTGCTACTCTATGAGCTAGTGACATTGGGCAAACGGTCAGAATAATATATATATAAGATTTTTTTGAATCTTAACTTACGTATCTGCCTACTATATAAATTTTTCTAGGTTCAAATGCCTAGATGGCGCCCATGTAGTGTGGATACGTTTAAGGCACAAACAAGTGTTTGCTACGAATCCTGGGATTATAAAGGGTTATACGTATCGTATCAAAGTAAAAACAGACACTCACTTCCAGGGCAGGTCATACCCCATTCCAGTTAAATATAAAAGTGAAGTAGACAAACAAATACAACAGATGGAAAAATGGGGTATCATAAAAAACAGCAATCCCCATATATTAATCCTCTGGTGATCGTAAAAAAAAAGACGGTTCAATGAGAGTGTGTTTAGATGCGCGTCAGTTAAACGCCATTACGATACCTGATAGAGATGTGCCGCCGCGTATCACAGACTTACTATTGGAATTTCGAGAGAAGAAATATTTTTCGTCTTTCGATCTAACATCGAGTTATTGGCAGATGCCACTACATGTAGAAGACCAAAAATACACCGCATTTAGATATGAGGGATATACATATGTGTTTCAGCGAGTGCCATTTGGGTTGGTTAACAGTGGATCGGGGTTGCTTCGATGTTTGGATCAGGTGTTATCCGATAGGATAAAACAACTTATTGTATATTATATGGATGACGTCATAGCATCACAGTCATCTCAAGAACATTTGGAAAGTTTAAATATATTTTTTCAAGAATGTCAGCAGAAAAATATGACGATAAATCTAAAAAAAAGTAATATATTGCAAAAAGAAATTTTGTTTTTAGGGCATCTCGTTTGTGCTCAAGGAATGAGACCTCATCCCGATAAGATTGACGCTATAAGTCGTTTTCCTCAACCTAAGAATAGAAAACAAATTAGGTCATTCTTAGGTATATGTGGTTTTTATCAGGTTTTACGAGAATTTTTCTGTAGACACGAAAGCACTTTTACAACTGCTTAGAAAAGAAAGCAGGTGGGAGTGGACTAAAAAACAAAGCGAGGCATTCAACAAAATTAAAGAAAATTTTGAAAAAAACGTCACACTCGCATACCCGGATTTTAATAAACCTTTTATGCTCCAGGCCGATAGCAGTAAAGTGGGGTTGGGGGCCGTATTATTTCAAGAGAATAAAGAAAAAAGACCGCAAGTCTTGTATTTTTTAAGTAGAAATTTAAACTCTGCAGAAAAAAATTATACGACTACAGAAAGAGAAGCACTGGCCATCATATGGGCGTTAAATAAACTTAAACATTTACTATTAGGATCCGAGATTATTATTATTACGGATCACAAGAGTCTAGAGTTTATAATTAAATGCTACTTAACAAATGATAGGCTTATAAGGTGGGCGTTATATTTACAAAGATTTAATTACCGAGTGGTTCATTGCTCAGGGAAGGAAAATATCGTGCCGGACATATTGAGTCGGAATCCGGTACCGGACACAGGCCAAAACTTAACATTAGAGGGAGCACATTTAACTCCACTTATAATAGATGCGGATAAGTCGATGGAAAGGGACATGAAGAGGATAAAAAATTTTCAGTCATCCGATCCCACATGCAAAAAGATAATACAGTGTTACAATGATACCGACCTACACAAGCAAACCTACAAAAAAAAAAATAGTAATAAAATAAATCGGTATAAAATGATAAACGGAACGTTGATGTTTCAAGTCAATATTTTTTAAAAAAAAAGAAAAAAAGATAAAATATAATTTATTGTCAAAAATGTTAAAAGTATTTAATTAAAAGGGAGAAAACTCGAGAGATAAAAGGGTGGGGGGAAAGAAAACAAAATTAGATTGTTGGTAGTAATTAGACTCTATTGTTGAAACTTTCACAAACTAAAAGTATTTGGTTAATAATTGCTATTACGCTAATTAAAAAGAAAAAAAAAAGATAAGAGAAAGAGAGATAAAATCGCTTTTAGAGTAAGTCAGTTGACTTGAGAGACCAGCAAGGACAATAAACAAAAAAAAAAGAGAGAAGCTGTGCTCCGAATCAGAAATTATTATAAAAATTTATTTTGCGGACTCTTTTCAAATGCATAGTGGCTAAAGCTATCAAAACCTTCCCCTTTGGGGAATTGGCCACCACTCCATCTGAATGAAGCTACAGAAAGAGTCAAGGAATGGAAATAAATGTATATTGCTAGCCGGACAACCAAAGAAACATCCATGGACACACCAGAATTCTCATATACAAGGACAAAGGCACGACAAATGGAATGTGAATCTATGAAAGTCAGATCACTTCGCTCTGATCGATCAGGGTAATTATAAACTTTTCAATTAATGGGAACTTTAGTTAAAGCGTAATAGAACTTTATTTTTGATTTATTTTTCGTTTATTATATTTGTTACGAATGTTTCAACAATAGAGGTGGGGAAATAAATTTATTTAATATTGTAAACTATTTATGTTAATTCTCATTAAATATTTTATGAAATATTGGTATGACGGTATGTTAAATTATTTAATATCTGTTCGATCTAGAGGGTAACAACTGGGTGGGGGTATAAAAGTGCGCTGCCAAGCAACAGAGAATCTTAGGGCATTACTTGCTTGCTAGCAGAAAACAAGGGAAGTGTTGAAAGTATAAGAAAACGAAAGACACTTATACGTTCATTTTAAGTTTTCGCAAGTTATTTATTTACCAAATAAAGTGGGGTTTAAAAATAAACTTCAGGAAAGATTATATACTATAAGTCGCCTTTGTATACACGCCTGCTAGAATCTGCAGTGTTAGTGTCGGCACGGGTAAATCCATGGTAGATATTTGGGAAGAATACTTAGAACGTTAAAAGTTTGAAAATCAGAAATTGTAAGTCAGTTCTCTCCGGATCGGGTAGAAATATAATGTTATTAATAATAATAATAATAATAATAAAGGAAAGTTTTTTTTGTATCCAACATATATTTGAATTCTTTAATTATTTATAATAATTAGTTAGTGTCCTTAAGTGGAAAACCCCTGTCAGATTATAAACAAAATTTGTAATCGGTGAATCGCCGTTCAAAAATAAATAAGATCAGGTTTACGTAAAGCTACGTGGCCAGGTTCCAAGAGAGAAATCCTTGGTGGTGCCCTCGATGGCGATTCTAATAATTAAGATTCAGTTATTAGGGGAAGGAAAAGAATTGTAGTGTCACAACGTGTATATTGAAGATCATTTATCTTTTTCACACGAGTGTTGTCATGCATATTGGTTATATAAGATAGAGTGGATAAGTAAAGGAATCTTGAAAGTCTGTGTTCAAATCCTTTTTAATTACATCTAGTATTTAAATGCTATATAAATGTTTTATATAGATGCATAATAATGCCTATCTTTTAACCTTTCACCTCTTTTCTACTCATGTCATGATGATTCTCTTTCTATAACATTTTAAACACATAGTTGAAGTCAATGGAAGGGAATATGGTTAGGTCTTAAGATACATTTGTTAGAATTAATTTCAATATCTGTAATCTTTAAGGTAAAATAAAATCATGGCATGTGCATAGAAAAAGATAAAAGATTGAATTATAAAAGTTGCCATGCTTCTTTATAAAAAATATTATAGATGCATTCCACTTCAGTAAACAAATAGAATGTAATAACTTTCAAATGTAATAAAACCGAGCACTGATTACATATGTGTGTTAGAGATGATGATCTGGACCAACTAATGAGTGCTGGCTCAGAATGAAATGTATATTGGAGATCATTCATTTTTTTCACATGTGTAGATGGCTGAAGGGAACTTGAAATTCTGTGTTCAAATTCTCTATATTATATATAGACTCTAGGTATATAAGATATACTTGTATTTAAAATATTACAAATTACATTTGTATAATTTACTTCAATAAATGCAAAAGCTAATGGATGGATTAAATAATAATCTAATAGTTTATTATTCAGAAGTTCATAAGAAGTTTGATCACAGGAAGGGCCAGATTTGAATTACAATCCATAAATCTTGAGCTTTAGAGTTTTCCACTTCTCTATGGCACCAAACCATGTGACAATTGTCCTGATTGAAAGTACATAATTGAAAAACATTTTAATGTTCTGATCAAGTCATTGTTTTTCCTATTATCTACAAAAATATGCTTAAAATGTAAACAAGACCACCGCTGCACCTAAAAAATGAGTAAATGAATATTATCATATACTTATTTAAAGACTATTATAGATATATTTGAATTTAAATAAATTTAAAAAGTAAATTAATTAAAATCTACTTTATTAAAAAAAAAAACAATTTCCATGCAGCTATATTTGCATATTCAAATCACCTTCCCAAACATTATGATATTTCAACAATGCCTTCTGTAAATAAATACGTCTGAACTTTAAACAGCTGACTAAACTTACATGTATTCACAGAGGGCATTGATGAAATATCATAATGTTTGAGAAGGTGATTTGAATATTTTCTATTTAATTTTCAGTTAATGATATGCACAGGAATATTTTCTATATTTGCATTTATGAAATTTACTTACATAGATTTAGATATATGTTCAAGATATAGAAAAAATACATGCTTCAATATAAAAAAATACAACTAACTAATGAAACCAAGTTATTGGTATAAAACTTATTTCTGCAATAAAAAAAAAGATGGAATTATTACTAAAAAGAGATATGACATCATAAAATGTCTGGAAGTGATCTATCAAGAATTACATAGCAATAAAGAACAAGGAAAAGTACCTTCTACAACTACTATAACTTCTGAATTGACCAGGATTTTAAATGAAAAAATTAGACATGCAATTAAATTTATGAAGAAGAAAATGCTCCAGGTAATGATGAAATTATAATCAGTATTTTAAAAGAAGCAGGTGAAGAAATATAATTTTTTTTGATGAAGTTATATACTAAATGATAAAGATGTATCAGGAGATTGGAAGAATATAGCATTAATATTAATATGTAAAATAAACAAGGCAAAACTCTCCATACAGTGGTGCCACCTTGTGCCAACCAGAGTAATCAATGGATGCCAGAAGGCTTGTGCATAAAATCCCTATCTAGTGCCTACTCATCCAATATCCCCAGACTAGTTTCTGGCTTGTGGCCTTCGTCAGTGAGAAGCTTTGGATCTGAGAGCACTGCACAAGCCTTCTGGCATCCATTGATTACTCTGGTTGGCACAGGATTGCACTACTGTATGGAGAGTTTTGCCTTGTTTAATAACAATTATGTGCTAGTATAAGAGATGGTGATCATGTGATGTTTAGTGGTTTAATATGTAAAATAAAGGTTAAAGCCATAGAAAATATGTAAAAGATGAATAAATAATAATAAATAAAGTTGAAATAATATATTTAATGATCTGTCAGTTTTTGACACAGAGTGTTTGTATCAAAACATAACAGAGAGATAATTGGAAGAGAGTTGACTTAACAGATTATTAAATGTATTATTTCATCCAGATTTATTATTTATTCATCTTTTACATTAATATTAATATTTTAAAAAGGTGATAAATAAGATATTAGAAATACTGTAATCAGATCTAACAAAATTTTTACGAAAATAATTACAACTCATTTTAGAGCAAACTTTGGATTTTAACCAACCAAAAGAACAAGCTGGATTTAAAAGTGGTTTAAGTACTGAGAGAGGTTATAAAAAGAACCCATGAATATGAGTTGTCATTATGATTAGGATCTGTAGATTATAAAAAGGCATTTGATTCTATAAGCATTTTTTCAAAGATTAAAACATTGAATCATCAAGGTAAAGACCCATGATATTGTCATATTCTGAAAAATATTTATGAAAATGCAACAGCAACAATTAGATTACACAATGATACTAAAATGATTAACATTCACAAGGGTGTATAAGAGGATGACTCAATATCTCCAAAACTTTGTACAGCAGTTTTGCAAGAAATATTTTGTCCATTAAAAAATAAAAGGCTAAGAGAGTAAAAGTAAAGGGAGATTATTTAAATCATGTAGACTTTGTATACAATGTATTTGTTTTGGCAAATAATGATTTAGAACTTCAGGAAAAGTTGCAATAGTTATTAGATGAAAGTAAGAAAGTAGGATTAAAAGTAAATGTTAAAAAGACTAAAGTCATGTTCAATGGATTTTCTTAAAAGAAAATAAAGATTGATAATGATGAGTTAAAACAAATTAACAACTACAAATACCTTGGTCAAATTATTACTATAGATGGAAACATAATGGATAAAATTTATCATAGAATTAAATTAGTTGGAGTGCATTTGGTAGAAATAACTTAAAATGAAATATGCCTATGTGTTTAAAAAGCAAATATTTACTTATGGATCTGGGACTTGGATACATAACAGAAGAGCAATACAGAGACTTCCCTCTGAACAAAATATGGAGAGAGAGATGCATGTTAGGAATAATAAAAAGAGATCAAAAATATAATACATAGGTGAGTGAAAAAACAGGTGTTGCTGATAGTTGGGCTGGATATATTTTGCTAGGAAAGATAATAGATAGACAATTGAAATCTTAAACTAGATTGCAAAAGATTATAAAAGACCCAGAAACAGACCACATATAAGATGGATAAATAAAGTAAAGCTGTATTCTGGGGTGATCTGAATATACAGAAGCTGGAGATAAGAGAAGAATTAAACTCAGAGACCATTTTAACACTGGATCAATAATGGTTGAAAATAATAATGAATGACATCACTTTTGTAGATGATAAAAGTTTTCACATAGAAATATTTGAATTAATCTTTTTGCTTAAAAATATATTTACACAAGTCTCTACTACATGCTGTTTTCTTCTGTTTCTATTTAAGCATTCAACTGTAATTTATTAATATGCAGTAGAGTTACCATATCCATGGGATTTGATTCCGATGACTCATTGGAATACTAACTATATCAAGTGGATAATACTTATAGTAAAAAAAAATTCAATTTTTTTTATATATACAATTTTTAACCACTATCCATCCACTTCAAAATATAGGTCTTCCCAAGTTCAATCCATCTTCTCCAATCTCTAGCCTCTCTTCTTCATATCACCCCAGTACACTTTTTTATTTCATCCACCCATCTCACATGTGGTCTTTTTTAGGACCTTTATAATCTCTTGAAATCCAGTTTAAGATTTTAACTGTCCATGTATTATCATCTCTTCTATCAATATGTCCAGCCCAACTCTACTTCAATCTTCAATGACACCAATAACACCTGTTTGTTCTCTCACCCAATGTATTTCATTTTCAGTTGGTTCTTGTTATTCCTAACATGCACCTCTCCATACTTTGCTGCGTAATCTGAAGACTCTGTATTGCTCTTCTGTTAAGTGCCCAAGTCTCAGATCCATAAGTAAGAACTAATAAAATACATTTATTTAAAATCTTCCTTTTTAAACACATAGGCATATTCCCTTTTAATATTAAGTTATTTCTTCCAAAAACACTAATTAATGTCATATATCATATTTCCATCTATAGTATTAATCTGATCAAGGTATTTGTAGTTACTAATTTTTTATAACTTATCATTATCAAGCTTTATTTTTGTCTTTTGAGAAAATCCATTGAACATTACTTTAGTCTTTTTAATGTTTACCTTTAGTCATTTTTTATTTTCATCTAATAACTCTTGCAACATTTCATGAAACTCTAAAGCATTATATGCAAAAATAACTACATCATCTGCAAAAAGATGATTTAAACAATCTTCATTTACTTTTATTCTTTAACTTCTCATTTTAATCCACAAAATACTTCTTGCAGCTCTGCTGTAAAAAGTTACTCTGCTTAACACCCTTCTCAACGTTAATCTTCCTAGTAATTATTATGTAATATAATTGTCGTTGTTGCATTTCTATAAATATTTTTCAGAATTTGACAATATCCTGGTTTTCTACCTGGATGATCCAATGTTTTAATCAGTAAAATATTATTTATTTGTATATATGCCTATCTTTTATCTTACTGTTTTTCTACATTTTTAAAATCATTTCTAAATGAATGTACTGTGACTAAAAGCCAAAAAATTTTAGATCTTTTTATCAAAAAAAAGTCAGTAAGTTATCTAAGAAATGATAAAGTTACACCTAAACAAACCTTAACCAATGTTTTAATTAAATTCTTTAATACAATTAAAGCATTATCAAAAGAAAGAAAAAGGTGCTGATATAGTATGCACTTGGTGGCCATTTTGAATTTTAAAACACCCAAAAACACTGCTGGCACATATAACATATAAATGACATCAACTAGAAGCACTCAGTTTCAAAAAATTAAACAGCCTAATGCACTACAATTTAAAAAGGAGGAAAGAAAGTAATGTGGGGGCTTAAATAGCCTGAGGCACTACAATTAAAAATGTGCAGGAAAAGAAAGCAATATGGGGCCTCAAATA
This sequence comes from Epiperipatus broadwayi, assembly GCA_028023455.1. NCBI lineage: Eukaryota > Metazoa > Onychophora > Udeonychophora > Euonychophora > Peripatidae > Epiperipatus > Epiperipatus broadwayi. Next base: position 105,804 of record JAQFVV010000259.1, on the reverse strand, counting down.
GCTTAAGCCACTACAAAAAAAAGTGTTGAAAAAGAAACATAAATGTGATGAAAATTGATAATAATAAAATATAAGTTATAATAAAAATTTTATTTTTATTAATTTTGAATTTATTTTTTTCTATACTGCTTTTTCAATAGTGGTTAAATGAATCAGTGAATGGTGATACCATGGATGTGATAAGCTAACTATTTTTTTATGCATTTTTATAATATTTATTCTTTCTGAAATGAATAATAAAATAAAATAAGTATTTTAAATACATATAAAGTACATCTGTGTGCCTTTCATTTTCATAAAATTAGGGGGAAAAGTTTTTTTTTAAATTTATTTGATTGTATCAAATTTAATTAAAAAACAGCAATGGTCACTTGAAAATTGTTTTAATATTACCAAATGTTTTATTAATAAGTATATGACAATTTCTTTTACTAATAATATAGATTTCCTCAACAGCCTAAAACTACAACTATAGTTTTGTACTTTGATATTATACCTGCTATGACATACTACGGTGACATATTATTCTAAGTTTGCAATAAGTTTAAAAGAATGCCTCCAAAGAATGTGCGGACAAACTTAATCAATAAAATTTGTCCATAGATCACATGGGGGCATTATTTTAAAGATATTGCAAACTTAGAATAATATATCACAAAAGTAATACATCAAATCTAAAAAAAAATATGGAAAGATATATTCATTACGGAAAAAAAGAAAAAAACACATGACTATACTAAATAAAAATAAGTAGTTGTGAGTTTTTATTATGGCACCTTGTGCCATCACAAACACATACCCCAGCATAACACAGCAATTTGTGTCATTGTAAACACCCAGCACGTGTAACACCAAAATTCAAATCTGACATATTCATTATGGAAAAAAGAAAAATATGATAAAGAACCATGAAACATTTTTAAATGATAAATCTTTTAGCTTTGTTTTTTTTAATCTAAAAAAATGGTGAACTGTAAGTTTAACCTTATATTTTAAATATTAAAAAAAAAAAACATATATAAAAAAACAACACAAAGTTTTAGTTGTAAATATATTTTTAAATATAAAATCGTATTACTTACAAATGATGCAAGAGATATATTATATTGTGGAGGGGGGGAAAAACTGTGGTGGACTACCATATTTAATATCTTCTAAAATGAAAAGGAAAGGTCACACAGAACAGCACGTTTTAGAAATTGATAATGTGTATATATGTGAACAGTCGGTAATATGTATATATTTGACATGGATTAGTCAAGCCAGGATTCTTGGATGATATAATATCATAAATGGAAACCGAAATGTCACCAGAATAATATGCCATAGCAGGTACAATACCAAAATACACACACACACACAAAGACGTAAAGAAAGAACATTCGGCAAGGATCATCAAAAATTACAAAGTAAACAATTTTAATGGGATGTAAATTAAAATAATCAATAGTATTCAATCTACAACTTTTAAAAAGATTACATCAACTTCTAAATGGGGAAAGAAGATAAATATATGCAGAAATAATAAGTTTTTCAAAATCTTTTTAACTTTTTAAAACACATTCTATTTAATGATTAAGTAGTTAAAAGAAATTGGGGTTAAAAATCATTAAAAAAGAAAGTTATATAAATTTTTCATTATCTTTTAATTTTTTAAAAAAAATATTACATTAAATTGCTAACATGACAGCCAATCAGATGGAATAATTCAATCATGTGGGACTCTTAATTCTAAAACAAGCCAGAACTATTAGAAAAAGATGGGAACCCATCTCAATCTATGCCTCAATTTTATTTTAAATAAGCCAGACTCAAGCATTTTGAAATAAGAGTGTGAAGCTAAATACCTTCACATTTAATCCACTAAATATTATATATATAAATTAACAACGCGAAATCGTCTGATTTACAACGAAGCAATATTTTTAAATCTAATGAAATGATATTAATAAATGTAAATAAATCAAATTTTTAAGCGTAAACAGATAATATTGTAATAACGTGAAAGCTAAACACTTTCAAACAGATACGCTTTAAACATGCTTACATGACAGCCAATCAGATGGAATAATTCAATCATGTGGGACTCTTAATTCTAAAACACAAGCCAGAACTATTAGAAAAAGATGGGAACCCATCTCAATCTATGCCTCAATTTTTTTTTAAATAAGCCAGACTCAAGCATTTTGAAATAAGAGTGTGAAGCTAAATACCTTCACATTTAATCCACTAAATATTATATATATAAATTAACAACGCGAAATCGTCTGATTTACAACGAAGCAATATTTTTAAATCTAATGAAATGATATTAATAAATGTAAATAAATCAAATTTTTATTGAGGCATAGATTGAGATGGGTTCCCATCTTTTTCTAATAGTTCTGGCTTGTGTTTTAGAATTAAGAGTCCCACATGATTGAATTATTCCATCTGATTGGCTGTCATGTAAGCATGTTTAAAGCGTATCTGTTTGAAAGTGTTTAGCTTTCACGTTATTACAATATTATCTGTTTACGCTTAAAAATTTGATTTATTAAATTGCTAAGTAAGGGAAAATGTACACTTTAAAAAGAAAATAAAAAAGGAAAGTTAAACCATTTGTTCATTAATTTAATCATTTGCTGTGAGCTGTGTATTTTTGTGTATTTCTATACAAACTTGTTCTTATTTTAGTTATAGATTTTCTAACTAAAAACAATGTGTCAGCACAATGAATTTAGGTAGTAATCATTTGTTTAAGTCAGCTATAAAAAATTATTATTATAAGATAGTGATCTAAAAAGAGTATTTTTTTACATTAATTTGTTTTAATATACAAATATTTTTTTATTCTTGTTTTTATATCACAATTTTAGATGGAGTTTGTAACTATAGTATTTATTGTTTATATATTTAATTAGAAGGGATTTGAACTCAGACTTTCAAGCTCCATTTTATACAATGATACACATGACCATATATAAAAATAAATGATCTCCATATATATAGTTCATGCTGAACCAGCTCTCATCAGTTGGTCCAGATCATCATTTCCCATATATATATATTGTAACAGATGGGGTGGTAGGAAGAGGTCGCAAAAAGGGTGGTTGATCATAGTCATACCTGGGGCGATGGCAAAACATCATCCACTCCAAGTACGAAAATACAAAATATTTCAAATAATATTGAAGTAAAGATATTAATGTTTAATATCAAAAAATATATAAGAAATTTTATATATTTAAGAGCATGAGATCGGAGAATCTCCATGAGATCATTGAGAGATTAGAAGAGCATCTAAAAGCATAAGTAATCATCAACCAGCATTATAAAGTTAAAATAATTATAAGTAATACTCAAAATAATAACCATTCATCCTGAATGATCAAACTACATCAGAATAAAATTAAGTTTATCTTGTGACTGGATCGTGAAATCGGTCTTCTGTAGACAGGCTAACTATTGAGCATTTGCCAGCTTAGGGCAATTATTTAACCATTAATTTGGAGGCACAAACTAAATGCGAATCCATCAGAATACATAACCAGAAAAACAATAATGCTGGGACATTTAAAACATGCTGATCATCATCAATGCTCTGGCCACTTAAATACCTTTAATGTATTGGCCAACTATAAACTTAAATTTTAATAGGACTAAACTAAAATTAAAGGTAGTGCATGGGCTTTAAAGAATATAATCTTATGCGTCAACCAGGATGATGATGATTGATCATCGATGGATACCCCAAAAGCACTAATATACATCCCCATTTATATATTCATCTTGTGCTCGAATCTAGCTCTATCACTGTTATGTGACCAAGAAATGATGATTCAATACAATTTTAACAATTAAATACAAGTTTATTAATGACAAAAAAATAAATGATATTAAGATTTGCAGAATCAGGCTTCTGATTTTGAATAGTATACAAAATTATAAACACAACTAAAGTTATTACATTAATTTACAATATTTCTTAATAAGTTTCCATAAATGCATATATTTGATTAATACAAAATTCAAGTTATTACATGGTGATTTACATGTATATGTGCACAGACGCACAATTTATAATATACAATTAATATATTTCAATTGATATTCAATAATGACAAAAAATGATTAAATTTTACATATATGTTCTATTTTAATTTGTTACAATAATAATATTACATTTTCCTAATTGATTCCATTTGGAAAACATACAGAAAATTTCCACATATATGTGTGTATAAACAAAATGTAGATACTTTTTATACCCTTCCTTGGGTCATGTGATAAAAACATAGTGACTGTTTTTCAATCTGTCTAATCCTTTTGAAAATAAGCTTGAAATTTTTATCAGTGTGATTGGGAAAGGTTGATTTCAATTAACTTTAATCCTTTGGAATTTGACCAAAGGTGTGATCTACATACAGGTTTTCACTCTGATACCAATTAAAAGATTTCAAAAAGAGACATTTTTATAATTATCAGAAAACATGCTTATTTTTAAATTTTCAAAATCAGAATAAAAATATTAATTTTTATTTATCAGATTTTTTAAATATTTAATTTTATAATAAAATTTTAGGTAGTCCAGTATTTACCTTGCTATGACGTCATTAGCCTGAAGGCATACTACTCTAACCACCCGATTTTTAAGATAACGTCACCTAGTGATTTGCGACACATGTAATCGCCTCCACATAGTTTCGTCTATTTCCACAATTGTGTTAGGGCCTCTGATTTTCTGCCTTTCATTATGTAACAGCTTCCATGCACATACTTCGCGGAGATAGTTGTTCCAGTCAATCACAGTCTTGTCCGCCATTTCTAACTGGTCAGCACAAAATAGGATAGACGCTAATTCTCTGGACCAACAATATATAAAATGGAGAGCCGTTACGAAGGATATTCTGGAGCCTTCAAACCATGTGCCTTTCCTTATGGGAGTTTTTTTTTCAGAAAATCCGGAAAATTAATAAAATATAAAATACATCCACTTAATATCATAGAAGAAATAACATGTAAATTACTTACAATTGTTGAGAAAGTAATGATTTCTTTTTTAAAAATGGTAAAAAAATTGCTGAACTATTAAAACACTGAAAATGAACGAAGGATATTCTGGAGCCTTCAAACCACGTGCCTTTTCTTATGGGAGTTTTTTTCAGAAAATCCGGGAAATTAATAAAATATAAAATACATCCACTTAATATCATAGAAGAAATAACATGTAAATTACTTACAATTGTTGAGGAAGTAATGATTTATTAAAAAAGTTTTCTGAAATCACTGAAAATTAAAGCTCTGAAAATGGTATGCAAAAAAACACTGCTGCACTCAATAAAACGATGCAACAAATAGGAAAAAATACACTTTTAAATCTCGCGGGTCAAGACAAAAAAAAAATCTCATAAATTCGGATAATTACAGCGGTATGCCTTCAGGCTTATGACGTAATAGTAATGTAACAAAAAATAAAATTTCTAGAATTAGTCATGTCAGTGTCTTCGTTGCCATGACAACGTTGATGTGTTCTTCTGACGACGCAAATATCGGATAATTACAGTTGTGTGCCTTCAGGCTAATTACGTCATAGCAAGGTAAATACTGGATTACCAAATTTTATTTTAAACCCAGAATTATTTAACCCTTTATTTATTATTTTTATTCCCAGTAAATGTAAAAAATATCTACAAATATTTGTCTGCTTATTTCTACTTTTCCTTTACACACATATATATATATATGCACACACACTATATTATTGTGTGCTATGTAACCCAACTGATTACAATATATATAATCAATGTTCAATTTATATTAAAATAGTACATCTTCAAACTTTAATGGACAGGTTTCAATCTTCTCCACCCTCCAACTATTCAGTCATCCATATCATTAAAAATCTGCTGGTATAATACTCAAAGCCTTTGTTGATGCCAATATATATTTGAGCACTCCATTATCAGATTTTCAATGAAGTATTGAATAGCTTCACACTCTTAGATCTAACCATTTCAGCTTTACCTATTCATATATAAAAGTAGGTTGAAGTATAGAAGGTTTTCCTCTTTTCTTCTGAGCGTAAGCTTGTGGCTAAGACCTGTAGAGGTCCCTACCTTCGAATTTTTTAAACACTTATTCATAAGGTTACAGCCTTAGTAAATATTACTTAATATTGATGGCTGAAAAGTTGGAGGGGGAGAAGACTGTTATCTGTCCATTAAAGTTTGAAAATTTACTATCTTAATATTTTACTATCTTAATATAATCTGAGCATTCATTACATATATATATGGGAGATGATGATCTGGACTAACTGATGAGTGTTGGTCCAGCATGAAATATGTATGTTGAACATCATTTATCTTTTTCACATGTAAGTGGTCATGTATATAGGTTGTATAAGATGGAGTGGATAGCTGTGGATAGCTTGAAAGTCTGAATTCAAATCCCTTCTAACTACAATAAGCTCAGTATAGACAATATACTTGTATTTAAATATATTTTATATATTATACAGTTCATACACACAAAAAATTCTATTTTTTTTTTTGAAGATATATAGTATAAAATATGTTAAACAAATATACATCACATGATTACCATCTCTTATATTAGTACATAATTGTTATTAAACAAGGCAAAAGTCTCCATACAGTAGTGCCACTCTGTGCCAACCAGGGTAATCAATGGATGCCAGAAGGCACTAGATAGTGATTTTATGCACAAGCCTTCTGGCATCCAATGATTACTCTGGTTGGCACAGGGTGGCACTACTGTATGGAGAAATTTGCCTTGTTTAAACAAATATAGTAAACAAATAGAATAATATTCCATAATTATGCATATGGATACAACAATACATATTTATTTATTTACAAGCCTACAGTAGGAAGTAACCAGCTAAGAGATAATATCGATAAAAGTCAAATTAATTCTTTTTTATTTTAATATATTGATAAAAATGCAAGCATATAAGTTATCTTAAAATATTAAACTTATTAATACAATAAACTTATATAGTGTTATATCCGCAAGAATGTCTGTGCGGTCATCAAATAAATATACACAATATTTTACTTAGTCTGAATAGCGAATAGTTTGCAACACTCTATCTCCATAGTTCTCTGGCAATGGATTCTCTGCAACGAATACTCTGCTCTGCAACTAATGCTCTACTCTGCAACGAATGCTCTGTTCTGCAACTAATGCTCTACTCTGCAACGAATGCTCTGTTCTGTAACTAATGCTCTACTCTGCAACGAATGCTCTACTCTGCTGCAGTCTTCCCATTTCTGTGGGCTCTTCCAGCTACACCCGTGGACTACATTTCCACTGGGTGCTGGTCATTTACCGCAAGCACTGATGCGAGATATCTCTACTCAAAACTACTAGACGTCTACTGCCGTTGTACTCCAAATATGGCTGCTAATAACTGCCTTACCCTGCGTAGTTGTTACACCGTCTTTTATTGCTTGCTGATAACTGTAGCAATTAATCCTTGTCCAATAAGGTAACGTTTTTTATTCAGAAATATTTGCAATCAGCAAATATCTCTTGGAATTATCGTCCACCATTATGTTACTTAACTTCCTCTGTTATCAGCACACGATCTACAACAACCACTCGAACAAATTCTAGTTTTTCTGGAGTGCACAAACATGTCTTCCATTTTTACAAACACTACATATAGTATACAGAAAGAATACACATACACAATAATAAATAGTAAAAATAGTATTTATTTAAATTTTCGGCAGATTTTTGGAAGCTTTAAAAAACTAAAAACAGGTTGATAATGAGGACATAATGGACTATTGCTGAAATTTTAAAAATTCATAAATCTGAAAAAATCTGAGGCCACAAAGTTTCAGATTAATAATATTCCACTTATGTTAAAAAATAAATACATAAATAATAGCCAACTTCTGGCTGTAAGCATTGTTAGCCGAGGTCATCGCAGTCGCCTTGCAAGCAAGTAGTTGGTTGCTGATGGTTGTGGGTCGCGTCCCGGCCAATGCTATGACATATGAAAAAAAAAAAACTATAACAATTCTCACAGGATCAGTTTTAACAGAACCCTCTTTATCAGCTGTCCCTAGGTTTTAAATATCACTAAATGCTAATCAGAAATATGCTTGAATCATATTTTACATTAAAATTTCATTACGTTTATTTGAAAATATAAAAAATGAAATACATAAAATTATTAAATATGATGCTTTTTATGTTCATTAAATAAAATAAACTCTGCTTTATAACTTTATATAAGATTTATAGTTAATCTGATTTGGGATTAAGAGTTTAACACAATTAATACACAAGATGATTCCAATAAATGAAAATATATAGAAACCATAGAAATTAGTTGGCCGTTTTTTAAAAATATAACCACTAAAAAAATAATATAGATGGATGGCATTTTGAAAATTTGATATCATTTCAATTTATTTTCATATAAATAAATAAAAAATACTTTTAAAGTCAGAATATTTACCTGTAATTCCAGTTTATTGCTGTTAACTTCCTTTTTCTCTGCAAAAATAAAAAGTATTTTCATATACATATATGCAATTAAAATATACACATAAATTAAGATAGTAAATAAAACGCATATTATAATTATTTGTTTACACAATTGTTTTTTTTTTTTAATATTTCAACCAGAGAAGTACATTTTCTGGTAAAATCCAATCATCTGGATAAAATATTTAAAAAAGCAGTTATTTAGACACATAATTGTATTTATTCTACAAACAAAGAAATTATGACATTCAAACACTTTTACATTCATAGCTACCCACATATTCGAAGTACTTTTATATTATTTTCACTATGGTGTACAAGATGCTCCTTCATATACAACAATAATCCAAGAAGACATCCAAACACATTCTGGAACAAAATGGAACAGCTCTGCTTAAGAGGTGAAAAAATTGCATCCCAAAAGATGTACATGGCCACTGTCTATATTACAACAGTGCTCAAAATTATAGATGAAAAAAAGACTAATAAAAAACAGAACTAAGAGCCTTATGAGTGCACAAAACTGATTGGATGTGTATATATTTAAAAAAAAAAAAGCAAACTCAAATTTGTAGACCACATGCATATCCTTTGTCTTTGTTGTCTCCCCCCCCCCCAATTACAATTTTCAACTTATTTATATTAACTTCAATTCATCTGCATGTGGTAAAATGTAACCTTTACTTGTTATATTCAATAAAGTCCTTTTGAAAGATAATTGTATTTATATACATATAAAGTATTTTAAACAAATTTCCCAATTTAAAATATATTATTGCTGTTTTCTGAAATTCTTACATTAATACAATTATTTAATTTTCCATTTTTTTAATATTTTAATAAAATATTCCAAACACTTGAGCTGAGTCAAGCCACTATGAAAAAGTATTTTTAAAACCAAATTTATACATTTAATTACACTGAGTTAACTTTCAGTGACCTCATTAGAATCATAGTGCAAAATTAATTAACTAACAATGCCAGGAACAGGTAGACTATATAGTTTATAAAATTTGCAAATTATTGTAATAAGAAATGTAAATAATAAAAGTCAGGTGTTCCATTTTTTTTGACAAAGGAATGCAAGTCTCCTTCTTGTTGATTGAATTCAGGTGGTCTCTTGCAATAACTCATGTCTCCTTGAGCTTTCTCTTATGATCATCCCGCTCTGTGCAATAGTCTTAATAATAGAAGGGGAAAACATGGGTTCTGTATCAAGCTCATGCTCCAGGCAAATTGACTTATATTGCTCATCTTGCTTTGCCTTTTTATAAAGATCTACGAGAATCACCCAGCCCTATCTTTATAAAAAAAAAAGCAAAACAAGACCAGCAATATGTCTATTTTCCTAGAGCATGATCTTACTACAGCACCCATGTTTTCCCCTTCTATTATTAAGACCATCTGCAAAGAGAGAGATGATTATAAGAGAAAGTTCAAGATGGCATGGGTTATTGCAAGAGACCCAACCAAATTCTATCAACAGGAAGGAGATTTGCATCCCTTTGTCAAAAAAAAGGAACATCTGACTTTTATAATTTACATTTCTCATTCCAATAATTTGCATATTTCATAAACTTTGTATTCAGCTTGCTCCCAGCATTGTTAGTTAATTAATTTGCATGATGATTCTGGCGAGAAGTCACTGAAAGTTAAGTCAGTGCTATAAATTATATTTGGTTTTAAAAATACTTTTTCATAGTTGCTTGACTCAGGCTTAAGTTTTTGGAATATATGATATTAATATCTAAAAACTCTATTTGTTTTTTAATACAGTATATTAATTTAAGTCTTATTATTAGTTTCACTATATGTACTATGTTTTATTTCTAATGTTATATTAAATTAATACAAAAAGATATACTAGTATGCATAATAATAATTAAATAATATAATTAATAATTTTTAAAATTTGTTGTGTAAAACGAATCTAACAATCACAATTTTGAAATATAATATATAAAAATATGTAAGTTTTAAAAGTAAAATGTTAATAAGGGAGATTTTCTCTGCAAGCCAACCATACAATTGAAATTTTTAAGGTACTTAGTTTGAAAACTTGCAAATTTCAAAAAATTAATTCTTAACAGACATTATTAATATTGTGATAATTTTCTATCCATATAATATTGTGTGTATATATATATTGTACCCTCACTAAAAGAAAACTAAGTTTGACTCTCTAGCTACCTATGGAATAACTATACTAAACTACAGTCAGGTTACATAAACAATGATTATTAAAGATAATATTAGGACTATCTCAAGATAGACTACTAACATACAGTACCTAATAAAATCAATATTTTATAATAATTAAATATAAGAAACTTATTAAATTAAAATATTATAACACTTAAGTTCACACTGAATAATTAGGGTTCCAACTAAAATACTCAACTTATTCATTTTGCTAATAAGTTTAATTTATAACTAGCTCATTAGTATAAATAAAATATGGTTCGATTAAGATAACAAATACGATTATAAAACTCTTTACATGAGACATTCAGTAAGGTACAATGGCCTAAATATTGAGGATATACCCCTAAAGATACCTTCCCAATGGCATAAGAATATTACCCCACCAAATTCACATAACGAACCTACTACGTAATATGCTCATGTCTTTGAACACACATATAATAATCCTAACAAACAATTTACAAATTTTTTTATAGAAATAACAATAAATTAATTATTACTTCTTTAATAAAAAATACTAATTAAAAATTTAACATTACATGATAATTCTTTCTCATCATCTTTTAATACAAATTTTACAATTCTTTTAAAAATAATCTCAGGTTCAGACTAATAATAAAAAATAAATAAATTAATTAAGGCCCTGTAGTTAAGCATGATGAAGGATTTTCTATAATATCTAACTATCCTTACAAAAATAATAACAATAAGCAATTAGGATACCTTAATGATTCTTAACATTAAATCTATTTAAAAATTAATGTTTAGCCATAAACATAAATAAAATAATAAGATTCTGAGAAGAAGAAAAAACATTGTACAATCTTTATGTATTCATGTGGTATTCGTAAAATATAATATATTTTAATATAGTGGCAATATTAAGTATTTCAAATTGATGTTAGATCATTTTAAAATGACCACCAATGATTTTATCTTTGACAATAATAATAATTATTATTTACTTTATTACTAATCATGTAATAGTAATAATAATACTCTAAATGGTCTTTATGAATCATGTGCAAACAAGTAATGTCTTAAACCATTAATTTCTATGGATCATGCATGTGGATTGAAGAATCAATGAATGACACTCAAACAAATTAAAACTCTCAACAATGAAGCAATTTTTTAAAAAAATTAACAATTTTATTCCAGTTCACAACATTATAGCTATTATATAATAAGATTATAAAAATTAAAAAAAAATAGTTACAACAGTAATATAAAAATTAACATTATTTAAAATTAAAATATTTATACAATAAATATTACAAGTAAATAAAAAATAAGATAGCTTTCATTCCAACTACTTAAAGAGAAATAAAATATTCAGTAATAATGATAATATACTATTTTTATTTAATACAACACTGACGTTCTATTGTTTTGTGGTGGGAAAATAAAAATAAATATCCCAATTTTTAATCTTAATGCTACATTTATAATATTTTAAATAAAAATATATTTATTATTATGTAATTCTTAAGTATAAGTTTAGATTTAAAATACACTTACCTAAACTCAATACAAAATAAAATATTTTAAAATTATTAAAATACTTCCCTTGCAGTTCAGCAAAGCATTATCTTAATATTTTACCATATTCAAGTACTTTATACCAGAAAATTTAAATAAAGAAAAATATATTAATATCTCCCTTGGTAAATTAATTACTTATGAAAAAATTACTTAAAATATAACTTCATGGGTTTTCTCTATTTTAAATAGATTTATATTCCTTATTGCACTTTTAAAAAAAAAAAATTAATAAATTATATTGCTTGATATTTTATTTTTCCTTTATTTTTTATATTCATAGTAGCATTCAAATCATTCCTTCATTATTCTCTCTTTTATTCCAATTCAAATATGCATTTATTTGAGTTTAAATGATCTCCAATATTTATAAAATTCATAGAAATATTAATCATTCCTCTCCTATTTTTTATATTATGACAAGCATTAAATATTTCAATATCACTTGTGATAGAAATTATTATATATCTCATCTCACTTTCACATAAACTACCAGACTCTAACAGTTTAGCTATTACTTTACTATCTTTTCTTCTACAATGTGATTCTAGTGGTGATAGACAGTGATTATAGTGTGAGATATGAAATAATAACAATAATAACTCAGAAATGAGTAAGAAAACATAATCATGGATACAGTGCTAAAAAAAGATCCATATTTAACAGGCCTAAAAATGTATTTCATGGCATTATTTCAACTCTTATTGACTATAAGGGAATGCAAGATTGTCCTTGGAAAAATACTATACAGTTCTTTGTTACCTGTATATTTAATAAATTGAAATTGTGACAATATAGCTCACACATAACATCCTTTCAAACATATCCCTAAACATCTAGGATTTCATATAATAATTATTATCCCGACCATTATCCTATATTTTCAACATACTGAATAACTCTATTAACATCATAAAATATACACTCCACATTACAAAATAATTTCCAAACCACTTTACTAAAAAAATAACAAGATCTAAAATTCATTTCAAGATGATTTTAAAAGTTTTTTCCAAGCACACATGATCTTGATAAGACATATATTGATATTATACACCTGTTCATTTATAATTACATTATATAATTCAGAGACCAATATTTTTATGTCTCTGTATCTCAACAGATATCATTCATAATGATATATTAATAACTAAAATGTATGCATATTCAAGCATTTATGATAAACAAATATTTAAAATACCTGTAGATATTTTAATAAGGCATTCACTTGCATTTATTTCTTTTTATAATACATCTGATAATTATATAAATGGTTCATTCAGCTTTTAAATATTCAAGCAATGATGCATAGTAATAATAAATTACTAATTTTAAAATATATCATTTAAAAATATTATGAAACAATGCAATATAAATAATAAATAAGATTACCCATGATCCAACAATTATATTGGAACCATGAACAATGATCTGCTTCTTCTCCACCATCCATCCAAATAAATAATTATTAATTACTTGTCAGAAAATTAATTTCTTAAAAACCCAATGTAAAAAAAAACTAATCTATCTTAAGATTCAATTTTTAAAAATATATCATAATAAACAAGTTAAACAAAGGCAAAACTCTCCATACAGTAGTACCACCCTGTGCCAACCAGAGTAATCAATGGATTCCAGAAGGCTTGTGCATAAAATCCCTATCTAGTGCCTACTCATCCAATATCCCCAGACTAGTTTCTGGCTTGTGGACATCATCAGTGAGGAGCCTTGGATCAGAGAGTACTGCACCTGATCATGTGATGTTTAATAAACAAGTTACTTAAAAATTGTTACAGTTTCACGTCTGCTTCAACATGAACCCAGCAACGATCTATCTGTCTTTAGTGGTGCAGGAAAATCTATTAAAAGCATCATGAATGTTTTGTATAGTTTTTTAATTCAAGCTTAACTGTAAAATAAAACTATAATTTTTAATAATCTAATGGATTATGCATTTTTCCATATTTAAAGAGTTTATGATTTTTAGTTTACATAAAAACATTTGTTAGCCAAAATTTCAATAACATTTAACTGCTGATGTCAAAATTAAAGTCTTTATATTAATATAGGTGAGTAGGTAAAACAGTTTCAAAGAAAATCATTGCAGGTAAAAACTTTTCCAACATCTCATAATGAAACAGTGAGAGAAGGCATTATTCTAATGATTGATAAATACTCAGCTGGTGAGAGTTTGAATGATTTTTCATTCTTATTTTATTCTTTAATTAAAAACTTAAAAATACTTATTTACTGACAATATTAGATATTTAATTAAGTTAGCTATAGTCCAATTACTTCCAAAAAAAATATTCTAAAACTGTTGAAAAAAAAATTCAAGTTTACTTGGCCAGATTTCAAAACTCATTTAGATGTCATGATAGATGGATGAGCATTTAATGTTAAAAAAAATTTTTTTTTTTAATATTTATATGGTCATCGACAGATTTGGATATTACTAGAAACTCTATTGCAGAGATATATCATTCTTAACAGTATTACAATCAAAGCAGCTCATATTAATGATTTTAGGAACAAATTCCTTGGCAAAAAAAAACAACTAAAGAGCATGCAAGCTCTAACAAGTTTTATTGATAAATTCCACCAAAATAAAAGCATTTTAAAAATCTCTATCTAAAAATCATCCCTATCCTCAAACCGTTCATGCTTTTGGCATTCCTCAGTGACGTGCTAGGATATTTCAGACACCAGATCCAAAATATCAACTCAAAACCAGCACTTATCTGATAGATAACTTTTAAGTAGACAATCTGAAATTTTCAGACACCTATATGTCTTCAATCCCAGCTATCCAACTTAAATAACTATATGGAGCTCTAGGTTTGAACACATATAGGTGTCTGAAAATTTCAGATTGTCTACTTAAAAGTTAACTATCAGATAAGTGCTGGCTTTGAGCTAGTATTTTGGATCTGGAGTCTGAAGTATCCTAGTACCTTTAGTGAGGAATGCCAAAGGCATAAAACTGAACTGAGGATTGGGATGATTTCTAGATAAGAGATTTTTTTAATGCTTTCTCTTGCTGGCATTTATCAATAAAGCTTGTTAGAGCTATTGCATGGTCTTTAGTTTTTATAATTACAAGCTTATTAAATTAAATCACATGATGTATGACTTATTTTTTTAGATACTAAAATTCCTTGGTTTTTGTATAAGAAGAATGAATTAGAGAATATATAGTTTCTGGCATCCTGGCTCTTTCACAACTGGAAAACACTTTCCGATACGGTATACACAAAGCTCAAAATGTCATATATTATAAGCACTATGTGATTAAAATCATTTTATCTAGTTTTTAGGTATGTGAAACCTGTTTAGATTACCAAAAATTAATGCCCTTTTCTATTTAATAATTTTAAATTTATTATCATGATATGAAGAGAATTTAATACTATAATCGTTTTTTTTTAATTCACATTGAGAAAAACATTTTGGTGAAGTCTGAATTAATATAAATTTAAAGTAAATAAATCAATAACTCTGTCTATAATGAAAATTATCATCATCATCATCATCAACCATTATCAATCCACTGCAGGATGATCTTCCAAGTTCAATCCATCTCCGATCTTTAGCTTCTCTTCTCCACATTACCCCTGCACACTTTCTCATCTCATCCATCCACCTCTCATGTGGTCTTTTTCTGGGTCTTTTACAATCTCTTGGAATCCAGTTTAAGACTTCAATTGTCCATCTATTATCATCTTTTCCAGCAATAAATCCAGCTCAACTCCACTTCAATCTTAATTTTTTCAATGACATCAGTAACACCTGTTTGTTCTCTTACCCATCAATTGTGTTTTCGATTTCTTCTTGTTACTCCCAGAATGCATCTCTCCATACTTCTTTGAGTGGTCTAAAGTCTCTGTATTGCTCTTCTATTAAGTGTTAAAGTCTCAGAGCCATAAGTAAGAACTGGCAAAACATATTTGTTAAAAACCTTCCTTTTCAAACACATAGGCATATTTCCTTGATAAGTTATTTCTACCAAAAGCACTCCAACTAAGTTTAATTCTATGATTAATTTCATCCATTAGGTTTCCATCTGTATTAATAATCTGACCAAGGTATTTGTAACTGTTAACTTTTTCTAATTCATCATAATCAATCTTTATTTTTATATTTTGAGCAAATCGATTAAACATTACTTTAGTCTTTTTAACATTTATCTTTAGTCCTACTTTCTTACTTTCATCTGATAACTCCTGCAACAATTGCTGCAGCTCTAAAGCATTATTTGCACAAACAACTATGTCATCTGCAAAATCTAAATGACTTAAATAATCTCCATTTACTTTCATTCCTTTAGTTTCCCATTTTAATCCACAAAATACTTCTTGCAGCACTGCTGTAAAAAGTTTTGGAGATATGGAGTCACCTTGTCTTCCACCCTTCTCAATGTTGACTTTCCCAGTATTATTATGTAATCTAATTGTTGCTGTTGCATTTTTATAAATATTCTTTAAAATATGACAATATCCTGGATCTATACCTTGATGATCCAATGCTTTAATCACTGAAGAAATGTTTATAGAATCAAATGCCTTTTCATAATCTATAAATCCAGTTTGTTCTCTTGGTTGGTGGAAATCCAATGTTCTCTGTAGACGAGTTGTAATTATCTTGGTAAAAATTTTGTATAAAACTGATAAATGACTGATAGGCCTGTAATTTCTAATATCTTCTTTATCACCTTTTTTAAATATTAATATTATTACTGCATTCTTCCAATCATCTGGTACATCTTTATCATTTAGACATTTGGTATATAACTTCGCTAAAAAAAATTCTATTTCTTCACCTGCTTCTTTTAATATATCAATTGTAATTCCATCATTACCTGCAGCCTTTCCTTTCTTCATACATTTAATTGCATATCTCACTTCTTCATTTAAAATTCTGGACCATTTGGAAGATGTAATAGATATGAGGTACTTGTTCTTTATTACTATATAATTCTTGATAAGTCTTCTACCCATTTCATGATGTCATCTCTCTTTTTAGTAATAATTCCATCTTTTTTTCTTATTGCAAATATAAATTTCCCACCAATACCAAAATGTTGTTTTACATTGTTGAGACTTTTATTTTTTTCTATAGCTTTCCTTGCTAGTTCACAGTTTCATTTTCAATTCTTTTCCACACCATTTTACAAAATTCAAGATATTCAATCCTTTTTAATGTATATCTTCTTATTCCTTCTTTTCTTCATAAATTCTCTAGTCTCAGTAGAAATTTTATTGGTTAATTGCTGCTTTTTTATACCAGCTATCTTTGTTTAAGTTTTTAAAAGTGTATCAGTTATTTTCATATTAATTTCATTCAAATCTGAATCATGTTCAAAATCTACTAATACTTGAAACCGATTTGTAAGTTCTAATTTAAATTCATTAGAATGTTTCTGAAGATTAGGAATATCAACTGTAAATATTGTTTTTCTTAATAATTTTTGTCTATAGTTTTGCATTAACACATATATTACATTTTACTAATCGATGATCACTTCCTGTGTTAAATTTATTAAGAACATTACAATCTTGAAATATGTATTTTCTGTTGGTCAAAATATAATCCAATTCTGCTGTACCTTCATTTGGATGCTTCCATGTCCATTTCCTTTTAACATTTTTCTCAAAAAAAGAATTCATAATATAAAGTTTTTCTTTTACTGCAAACTCCACAAGTCTATGTCCTCTCTCATTTCTATTACCATAACCAAAATTACCTACAGCACTTTCATCTTTTATTTGTTTACCAATTCTAGCATTAAAGTCTCCCATAACAATTTTAAAATGTTGTTTACTCTGATCAAAAGCCTTTTGTACATTCATATAAAAATCTTCTACTACTTCATCACTATGAGAACTTGTTGGGGCATAAACCTGAATTATCTGCATTTGATATTTGCTATTAAGTTGTATAACTAATCTTGCCACTCTGTCAGATACACCATCAATCTCCACAATGTTGTTCTTCCACTTTTTATTTATAATGAATCGTACTCCTCCAATATTTGTGCTGTATAATAGAGTACATGGTCCACTTTTTAAATCAATTGTTTCTTCTCCTTTTCTTCTAACTTCACAAATTCCAATAATGTCCCATTTAATATGAGACAGTTCTTCTAATTCTTGCAATCTTCCTTCACTTGAAAGTGATTTGCAGTTGTAAGTACCTAAATAAAAAGTGGTCATCAAATGGCAGCCTGGGTCTGCAATCAGGGGATTCTTAGCACCCTCTGTCTTTGGTTACCAACCATTGCCTTGGTTGGTGACTTTACAGCCTCCTGGGAATAAAGGCCATGATTTATTTTTGTCTGTCATAATTGTATATATCTATTGGAAAAATATTTATCATTTATACAAACATACTTGCCATGCTGGCTAATGTGTGTTGGTAGGCAGCCCATCCATGTTCATATACTATATGAATAATCACATAGTAATAACAGCTGCAATGACAAGAACGTATGGAGTGGACATTAGGAATTTGCCCTGCTCAGTTCCTTTAAGTCCTCCAAGAGGAATCAAAAGGTCTCCTTTCAGTTAATAGCAAACTCCTTTCTGCAGCCAATGTAAATTATACATGCATATATTTATGTGTCATACAGAGTGGAACAATTCAGTGATATTGATATTGAACCAAGTACACTTTTGGTGCTGTGTACCAGACTCATGATACCTTAATTGATCGGTTAATATTTCAGAGGAAAATAAGAGGCCTAGTTTATTGACAAGTCTAATAATGGTATCAATCAAAGAGACCATTGTCCTAATGAGCATACACTGAAATATTAACTGTTCACCTTAGTTTAAGTCACCATGAGTCTGGTATACAGTACTGAAAGCATGCTGAACTAAATATTTGTAATATCATTGAATTGTTCCACTGTATGACACATAAATATGTGTATGTGTATATTAAATTTGAAGTCTAACATTAGCATTCTGATCTTAAATATTATTTGAAGAGAATTATCATTGTTTTATAATATTAGACCGGAAGCTTTGGCTTTTGGCTAGAAACATCATCATCATCATCATTTGCAATTTTTATTAATTCAGTGCAGGATGAAAATTTGTTCAAGCTTAGTCTAATTTCTCTGAGCCATAGTTTCTCTTGTTCACATTACTAAAGAACACTTTATCTTATACTTTCATTTACCATGTGTTCTTTTTCTCAGTCTTTTATAATTTTTTTGCAATCTAACTTCCACTGTCTATTTATGATATAAATTTAAACTATTTATCTATTGCTCTCTCTTCTAGAAATATATCAACTCCAGGTTCTTTTCAGATTCCTAACTTTTTCAATGGTGTCAATATCTTTTTGTCCCCTTATTCATATGTTTTATATTTGTTTCCTCCTTGTTATTCTGAATATACATCTTTCCATACTTTATTATGTCTAAAGCCTCTGTGTTGCTCTTTTGCAAACATCCAGGTCTCAGAAATATAGATTGGTAAAAGACATTTATTAAAACTTATTTTTTAAATACATAGATATCTTTTATTTAAATACTAAGTCATTTCTAGCAAAAACGTTCTATCCACGTTTAATTCCATAATTAATTAATTTCATCCATTATATTTCCGAGTTTTCTTTTTGTACACTTTCTTTGCTTGAAATGAAACTCCAAATTCAATATATTTTAAATGAAGACTTTGGAAGACATCACGGTGCTAATTCTGGAGACAACCAAGGTCTAAAACAAATATAACTAGTGGATTGTTATTTTTATAACAAAAATGATAATTAGATTAATGTTCAGAATATCAAGTGGCAATCAAGCAATCAAATGAGAATACTAGAATTAGTCAACTGATTCGATTGTTTCCACCACTTTTAATCAACTAAATATCGATCTAAAAACCTTTATTTTTCAGGTTCACCATTCTGTGAATGTGTTAATCATATTTTTAAAGTCAATATATATATATTCATATAATTTAATAAAATGAGATAGTTACGGGCTTAAGAACTAATGGTCCATGGATTGTTGTTCAATTGTCATTTCTGATATACAAATGTGTGTGTATCCCTAGTTATAAACCATTCCACTATTTTTTTAATCATTATATACATTTTTAACGCCATAAATTGATCTATGCATTAAAATTATAATGTTGATTGTGAATTCTATGTGATCATTAAAAATATCAATCTATAGATAAAAATAGTGGATTTTACAGAAGTTTGAGTACCAGGAATGACTGAGCTGATCTCTAAACTACAGAAGTCAGCAATTCTATCCAGGGCTGCAAAATCAATGATACAATAATTTTTGAAGAGTGTGCGGAGGGGGGGGGGAGCTCAATTATTATTTTTTGTTTTATGTCTTATATAGTATTATACTGTACTTTAAATTGAAAAATAAAATTACAATTTGTTTTATAGTTTAATAGATTTATTATTTTTGTTCAACAATTTTAAATCAAAGTTGTAATAAAAGTCAAATTAAAAAAAGTACAAAATATAAATGAACTAAAAAAAATAAAAAAGGCGGTGTTATTTGACATATTAAAGAAAAAATGATTTAGTTGATAAAGTAATAAATCAATTAAACATACCAATCTTTTTTGAATATATATTAATAAAAAAACATAAAATCAAACAAATTATTAACCTATATAACTAAAATGTTTACAAGAAGATAAATAACTGAATGGTTAGTTATTCGGAATTTCATACAAATATTCACTCAAAGTTTGAGCACTGGAAATGACAGAATTGAGTTGTGGTCAATGGATCTTGAATTCTAGAATCGAAATTCTACCCCTGCTAGGAGGACTGGGCTTTAGATTGAACGATTTAAGATCAAAACTGGCATAGGATTTTATTCCTAACAATGCCACTTATCTGTACTATTAAATTAATTTACATTACCTGTGTAGTTTTTTAATGTAATTTGATTACCTATGTACTATTTTAATATAATTGTTAGATGTGATATTCTTATAAAAATATAGGGAAATAACTCTACTCTTACTTATTACAATTATAAGAATGTACCAATTAAAAATTAGCCCTTTTTATACTTTCTTCCAAAAAGAACCTCATACTATATATATATGTATAATTTGTGTATATGTATATAATATCTATTTTTCGTATATATATATATATGGTATGTATGTATATATTTTGTAGTTCTGAGGAAGATTGCAGGGGCAATCGAAACTGTTAAATGTCAAGAAATGTTAGTATGAACATTGGTTTAATAATAAAGGAATCAAATATATAAAAAGATAATTCAGAGTTTTAGTTTTTGAATGGATTAATAAAACCGTTGGTATATTTGCTCCAATAAAAACTCCAACAATGCTAATATCTTTATGGTTTGCATTGAGTCTATTAGAAATGTGATTCATCCATGAACTTTACCTATTTATTCAGCTGCAAATATGACTAAGGAGCATTTATTATCAAGATTGTTTGGGAATCATGAATGCTTAGTTACTGTTTAGTATTGTATTTTAATAATAATAATAATACAATGGTTTATTGTTTGTTTGTTTTTTTCTCATATGTCATAGCATCGGCCGGGATGCGAACCCACAACCATCTGCAACCAACTACTTGCTTGCAAGCTGCAATGACATCTCGGCTAACACACTTGACAATGGTTTAATGTTTATTAGTTTATAAGAAGTTTCAAGTATTGGATGTGAACAGCTGGAGTCATAAACCAAGGATCTTGGGCTCCAGTGTCTGCCATTTTACCATTATACTAAACCAAGACGGCCATTTAAAAATCTGATTGGCTGTCTGAGAAACAACTGACAGCACATGTGAAAGCCTAGCAACCTTTCAATTATTACTAATTTAATAACAACATGCGATTTAGACAAATGTTATTTAAATATTTTGAATTACTTTAGAAATAGCAGTTTTTAAATTCAATCTTATATTTGAAAGATCATCTTCAAAAGAAGAATTTTAAGGATTTTTAAAATGTCAACCATCTATATTTTAGATCAGTAGTAGACTAAAAACTAGTTTATATTATACTTTAATGTTATCAGATATTATGCGGTATTTCCTTGTATGGATTCGGATGGATTTATAAGACCATACATCTGTTCTTGCTCTCTGATTGCAAAAATTATTCAAAATAATGATGCATTGCAATGAAATATCTTATTATCTACACTATCACCATTTGTCCACTTATTCCCTTAATGACATTGCTCTAAGAAATTTTTGGGTATTCACTAATATCAGAAAACAAAGAAGAATTTTATTTCTAATCTGCTACTGTGCAGTTAAACTAGAAAACACAAATATTTATTATAATAACGCTTTTTTTCAAGTAAAATACAGTTTTCAAAATCTGCAATATTAATAGAAATAAGAATTTTTAAGAAAGCAAAAATAAAGGTAAAAAAATCAGCATGTTTAAGAAGTCTGGCTGTAGAAGAAATGATTTCTATAAGTGAGAAATTGTAGTCTAAATTAGAAGACAAAAGACTTATTATTAATTCCATAGTGAAATATGATAAGAAGAAAATATTAGTGACATATTTACTAACTAGGGAAAATCTTTTTCTTAGCGAGTTGAACCACGAAAAGGGCAAGAATAGTTGGCAAAATAACTGCATAAAAAGATGTATTGTTTTGTATCAGCAGATAGAGGTCAGATATTAATTAAGATTTAATTGTAAGAGAAAAGTCAACTGATCCAAGATTCATGTGAAGTGCGGGGGGGGGGATATCTGTTGCAAGCCAAAGACATTAAAGATAGACAATTTATCACTTGTAATGAATTATGATTATAAGGGAATGCCCAAACTAAACCATTTGCATTTTCTCATCTTAATATTCTTTAGAGAAGTATTTTTTAATATTAATAAAAAACTAATGACTTCAATTTTTTTTTCTTTAACTGAGGCCACATGATCTGTTACTTGTCAAGCCCCAATGCTATGTTTGTTTTGTGTTAGGTGACAAGAAAGGATTAAATGAGCAATTATTTTTTTTAATTCAGTTAAAGCTTTGTTAGTTTCTTATAAAGTAGTAAGTAAAGTACGATGAAGTAAAAAATATTCATTCAATGGGCCCCATAGTGGTGCATTAATGCATCCACCTGCTATTCCTATGACTTGAGTGCAGAAATTAAATGAATAAAAAAAAACTTAAAAGGTTGTTTTTCTTTCAAGTAGCCAACTAAATTAATTATCCAATATTGATAAGAAAATATGTATTTAGCCATTCTTAGTGAAAAAGTAAAATGAGAATGATATATTCATAAATCTTTACTATCAGCCATCAGTTGCCAAACCTGATGATTAGTGTTTTTTTTTTGATCTGTTGAAGAAAGATTTGCTTTGCAGTAGATCATGTAAAAAGACTTTTATCTTTTTAACCTTTCCGCATTACATTCTTAAAAGCCACATGTATACTTCTAACAAAGTAAATCTCTCACTATTATCTTTCACTGAATAAGTTATCATCATCATCATTGTCAACCATTATTAATCCACTGCAGGATGAAGGGCTCTCCAAGCTCAACCCATCTCCAATTTCTAGCCTCTCTTCTCCACATCATCCCTGCACACTTTCTTATTTCATCCATCTATCTCACATATGGCCTCTTTCTGGGTCTTTTACAATCTCTTGAAATCCTGTTTAAGATTTCTATTGTCCTTCTATTTATCATCTTTTCTAGAAACATGTCCAGCCCAACTTCACTTCAGTCTTTTAATGCTTTCAACGATGTCAGTAACACCCATTTGTTCTTACCCATTCAATGCATTTTCAATCTCTTCTTGTTTTTTCTAACATGCATCTCTCCATATTTCTTTGAGTGACTGCAGAAAGAAGTTTGCTTTTAACTGAAAGGAGACCCTTTGATTTCTCTTGGAGGCCTTAAAGGACTGAGCAGAGAAAATTCCTATTGTTCATTCCGTATGTTCTTGTTGTGGCAGCTATTATTACTATGTGATTATTCATATAGTATACAAACTTGAATGGGCTGGTCACCAACATGCTTTAGCCAGCAGGATAAATTTATTGGATTTTTACATCTCTGAGTTTAAGATCAAGAAACACCATGATCTTTCTTCTCAGTTGCCTGATAAAGCAGAATGAATGTGTGTGCGAATGAATGTTATAATGATCAAATATTAGATATGAAAATCATGCAGCTTTCTGATAGCAAATTTAAATATAAATGTAATACATGGCACTGGTGAATATGGTTCTCACAAAATGTTGATGGATATGTTTCCCAAGTCCATCATTATTAAAACAGATCATCTAACTATGGTATTTTTACTGGCCACTAGGTTGCTAAATGATCTATAGGCAAGTGTGATAAATGTGGCCATCCAAGAAAGGTGGACAATAAAATTTGGTAATCCAATTGCACTCCTAATTTCTCATGTATCATCAGATGAGGATGTAATTGATGATTTTAATAGAGTATGGTAATAGTAAAAAAACTAAAAAATCTGGATAAATTTGCCCTAAAATTCAATTTCTTATTTTATTTTACATAGACTCATAATATTCTCAAGTGTAATATACATTTAAGTAAAATGTTTGTCTTATTTTTTGATTTTAGATCAAAGTAAATTTTATGAAGAATTTATTATTTTATTTTAATCAGGTTTTAGAAGAGACTTGAAATAAATATTTTGTTTTATTAAATTAATAATTTACACATAAATATGAAATTTATAATTTAATATATAAATTGTAGATTAATCAGAAAAAAGAAGTTTAAGACAATACTTTTATTGAGATGTGAAAAGGAATAATTTGAATCTTATCCTGTGTCATTTAGTATATGGGAGAAAGATGAACTCAAAAGCTCAAGCTTCATAGATAAAACCTCTACTAGTTAGTTCTGGTTTTTGGATTCATATAATCTTACAGGTAACTGTTTTGAAAAGTGGACAGTATTATATAATAAAAAAATAAATATTGGAAAACATTTTTAAATGATGTGTGAATCATTATAAATAAAAAAAATTTAAATGGGGGAGGGGAGTATTAAAATTAGTAGTTTTTCAAATAGAGTGGCAAGATTTTTTATTCAACTTAGTAGAAATTCCAATAATTCATATTCATTGTCCAACAAGTTCTCATTTGAATGAGATAATAGTGGATTTTTATATAGATGTGCAAAATATTTCTGATCAGATAAAACATTTTATAATTTTTTTTTTACTCCTATGTTAAATGCGTTGATCGGGAAGCGAACCTGGGCCAGCTGCTTGGAAGGCAGTTATGCTAACCACTAGGCCACCAACTCTTGATAAACATTTTATAATTGTCATGAAAAAACTTAAAAAGTGTCAGAATTGGAAAATATTTTAAAGACTAAAGGGTTTTGAGTAAATCTGGATATAAAGATAAAAATGATGTAGGTTGGGGGGGGGGGTATATTTTTTTAAATTCCAAAGTGTAAGTAGACATGGAAATATTCAAATTAAGAGATAAAAGAGTCATACTATATTTTAACTAACGAAATAACAATATATATATATTTCAAGACTGTAATATATTTCAAAGATTCAACACAAGAAGTAAATGAAGTGTGACCACAGAATGTGGCAGAACTGTGATCCACGGATCCGGAACTCCAGAATCTGTCACTTCTACCATTGCTCCAAACCATGCAGAACAACGTATACATTATCTTTTGATAAATGTGATATAAGATATATATGATGACATGGAAGTTTTGATAAAGTAACTGCGCATGTACAAAAACGCTTTTACAACAATTAACAGTAAGCAATCGGAATAAAAATGAATGAAAATAACAGGTAATCTAAATTTTGCAATTATGGGATTGTTTTCCCAAATAACGATTCAAAGCTTCAGGAAATGTTAAAAAGTTTTTTTTTTTTTTAAGTGTCATAGGATCGGCCGGGACGCGAACCCGCAACCCGGGCAACTGCCTGCTAGTGCAAGGCAGTCGCGCTGACCTCTCGACCACTAATCCAAGACAAATGTTAAAAAAGTTATCACATAAAAACAATAAAGCAGAAATAAAAAATAAAATAAAAAAGGAAAAAATAAAGATTAACAGCAATGAGTAAGAAGTTAATAATTACAAATACCCTTGTCTGATTATTTGAGAATATACTTAATATCAAAGAATTAAACTTGGATAGAATACGTTTGGTAGAAATAACTTGATATTAAAAAAGAAATATGCCTATGTGTTTGAAAAGAATTTTTAATAAGTATGTTTTATCAGTGCTCATACATAAATCAAATTCTTGGATGCACAACAGAGAGCCATCCTGAAATTTCAGAAATACACAATAAAGTGTAGCAAGACATACGGTGAAAGTAAAAAGGAAAATAACTACTGAATCCAAAAGATTAAAGGTTATAAGTGAGATAAAGAAGTTTATTAAAATAATATATAAAAAAGCTACAGATCAGATAAATTAGTTAAACTTGAAGATATCTTCAAGCTGAAGTTAATCATTAGTGATTGAAATTTATGGAGATACATATATATGCTATCCACAAATGACTCAGGTCTAGGCTTCAATCTGGGTTGAACTAAGAACTAATTATTATTGAAATAAGGATGCCTACATACGCAGGTGTACTTTTACTTTTTATTAATATGTTAAAAATAGTCTTCCTTCCTGAAACACTTTTTTATGCATACTGTTATATGTATAAAATTGGTTTTGGTTCCATTTACAATACAGAGCATATTCTTTTATATACACATTAAAAGGCCATCTACCATGTCAATTTTTGGTATTCAAATCCTGGCTCAATAGATGAAGCTTTTAAAAAATTTTTTAGATTGCAACCCAACACAGGATTCTTCAAGACAATTATATTTCACCCACTCTGGACAGCCATCCAACTAATAGTGAATAAATGGAATAGTTACTTTGAGCCAGAGAATAGAACTCAGTAAAGAAAAAATCTCATCCAGAAATTGCTCAGAATGTTTAGTAAGCTTTCTCCTTCACTAATTCCTCTTAGTTAATGATTTCCAAGAAACCTTAATACTTTTTATTTAGGCAACCAGTTCTTTGCAAATTCAGTCAGCCATCTAATTTTGTTTAGCAAATTGATATCTATTTGTTATCTGGAAGTTGATCCAATGAGTAATGTCTTTTCCTTTAATGTATTCCTGTGAAAGAAATCTAAAATAAGTGTGTAAATATTTGAAAACCAGGCACTCTTCACAAACCTGGAGCTTAATTGTAAATATAGGGGATTTGAATTCAGACTTTTAAGCACTCACCAACTATCCACACTATCGCATACAACTGATATACATGAACACACACACACACATCTAGAAAAAATAAATAATCACCAATATGCTTGAAATACGTATATTGGTGATTATTTATCTTTTATACATGTGTGTGGTCATGTATATCAGTTGTATGAGATAGTGTGGATAGTTGGTGGGTGCTTGAAAGTCTGAGTTCAAATCCCCTATATTTACAATAAATTTGTAAGTAAATAAATTTGTAAGTAATGTATGTTTACAAGTTATTTGCAGTATAGGCCACCAAAGTCAATTTAACAGAGAAGTCTTACGATGAACTCTTAGTTTAAAAAAAGGTAATTTTGAAATTCAAATTAAAAAAATATACACATAGTTGAACAGAAAAATACCATCACCTACAAATATATGATAATTTTAATAATCAACAAATAAGGATCCTAAGAGATGTCATTTCCAAAACTATTTAAAATAAAAACTTTTTTTTAATATATAGGTGATGCTGTTTAAAGTAATCAAATGTTTTAATATGATTACCTCTTTTGGATAAAGATATCAATGTTATTAATAACTATTTATTAGACTAATAAATATATCTGGATAATATTAATGATATAATATTTAGCTTAATAAAATGATTAATAATATGGATATATTTATTTGAAAAATGGTAAACTATCATTAAATTAATTTTGTACATTTGTAGATTGTAATAACAAAATATGATAACTAAATAATGGATGATGATGATGCAGATATTTGAAAAAAGTTTGATGATCTGTGGCTGACCAAGCAAATTTGGCAGAAATGTATCCTTGCGAATCATTTGCATTTTTCTGATATTTCTATTTATTTGAGTGAAGAGACTAATTTCTTTTTTCTTTTTTCGTATGTCATAGCATCGGCCGGGAGGCGAACCCGCACCAACCGTCTGCAACCAACTGCTTGCTTGCAAGGCGGCTGCGCTGACCTCTCGGCTAACAACGCTTGACAAGAGAGTAATTTCTAGCAGATTTTCAAACATTTTATTATACTATCTCAATTACGCTCTCTGCTGGCTAAATTGTTGAAATGTGTCTTTAGGCCAAGAACTCAACATTTATATAGAATTTAGTAACAGTACTGAATAACACTATAGTTCTATTTGTAGAACATGTTGTTGATAAAAAAAACTGTTATCAAAATAATTTTTTTATAAATCAGCCAATCTTTTTTCCTTTTACTTCGTGTTTCAAACAAAAAAAATGTTTTTAATAACCGATTATTTATCTTCAAACAGTTTTGTTTAATATATATATAGGAGAAATATGGTAGATTGAAATTCATAATTTAAGCTTTTTGACAAAAATGTATTGCCTAATGCTACTTTGACAAATAATTTACTTCTATAAAATTATTAAATAAGATAGATTTAAAATAAAAATGACAGTTATAGCATTCTTTTGTCTGAAATTCAATCGAGATCATTATATAAAATTAGTTTTTTTAACAGGTTTAACTAGAAAGAATAAATCAGTGAATTCGTTGCATGAAAACTTTTATTAATACTTATTGCTCTTATAGTGTCCAGACATTACTATTTGTAAATCCAGTCTATATATATACAAACGTACGAGCATGTAAAGCATTGGTGTTATTAAAACTGCAATTTTAAAGTCTGGTAGGAAGATAATAAACATTGACAACTTGTCGTCAATAATAATCTAACCGTCCTTAGAACAGAGAAGTAGCAATCTTCTCTTAACTTACTTAAATTAAAAAAGATAAAAACAGCCTTTTTTATGTTTCCAATTATTAAATTGTAATATTTTACTCTTTAAAACAATTCTATTTACTGGCAATTATCATTAACAGCATTAGACATTAAAAATGAGGATGGTTATACGATATCCAGAAAGAATACTATACACGTATTATGTGATTCCAACCTTTTATGCTACTAAAAAGCAGATTTTATAAATAACTTATAAATGATGACTATCTAATGTTAAATTTATATAGCTATACAAGTGTTATATATAAAGCTCGCAAAATAAGCTCTTAATAAGTTTTGAAAATATCCCTAACCCCAGACCGGTTTCTGCTACTGCAGTGATGTGCTAGGATAGTCAAGCATTAGATTAAAAATACCAGGATAAGCCCAGCATTTTCAGCCATCCATATGTCTTCCAATCCAGCTATCTAACTTAAATAGCCATATGGGATTGAACTAAGTTCAGATACACCATATAAAATCGCCAAAGCCTTAATAGCAAAAAATAAAATTACAAAAAAACAAAGTAGGATGTCATGTGACATCTGACTTGATTTTTTTTTTTTGTAGCTATACAAGCAAATCAGCTGGGTTACAAAACGTTTGAATATTTAAAAATATCAAGTCCTTAGTTTGAATAGTACAAATAAAGTAATGGAAATTGCTAAATTATCATCATCATCATTTTCAACTATTATTGAATCAGTGCAAGATGAAAGTCTCTCCAACTTTAATCCAGTTTCTCTGTCCCTAGCCTATCTTTTCCACAGTACACAATCAAACTTCCTTATTTCATCTGTCAATCTCACATCATCTCTTTAAAAAAATTTGGGGATCCATTCAAAACTTTTATTGTGCATCTATTATCATCTCTTCTAGCACTATATCTAGCTCAGCTCAAATTTACTCCCTTAATTTTTTCAATGTCAGAGGTACCTGTTTGTTGTTTCACTGTCTGTTTCATTTTTAATCTTTTCTTGTTACTCATAACATAATCTCTACTCATTGCATTGAGTGATCAGAAGTCTCTATTGCTCTTTCCTTAAATGTCTAAGTCTCCGGACTATTAGTAGGAACTGATAAAACATTATTAAAAATCTTTCTTTTCAAAGACACAAATTATAAAGCATTTTATTCAAGTTTAATTCTATAATTAATTTCACCTATTATATTTCAATATATATTAATAATTTGATCAAAATATTTGATTTACTTTACTTTTCCTAATTTGTGTTTATCAATGTTTAATTTCTTCTTCTTAAAAAAAAAAATTGTTTAGCATTTATCTTTAGTTCTACTTTCTTACTTTCATCTGAAAATTCTTGCAACTTTTCCCCAAAGTTATCAAATGTTACTTGCAAATACAACCACTTCATCTTCAAAATATGGATGACTTAATTATTTTCCATTTATCTTAACTCTTTTGGTTTCCCATTTTATTCCACAAAATATTTCTTGTTAAGCTACTGTAAAAAAATTTAAAATATGGAATTACATTGTTGTATACTTTTCTTAATATTAATTTTCTTAATTTTACCATATAATCTAATCATTACTTGTAGAATTTTCAAATATACCCTTCAGAATATATCAATATCCTGGATTTACATCTTCATTTTCCAATATTTTAATCACTATAGAAATTTTACAAAATCAATAAGCTACAAATTCAAATCATAAAAACAACTTAAATTCATTGGTCCTTTCTATAATCTAATTTCTCTCAATACTAGGATTTGATGTATTATGCTAAAACCACTTTTAAATTCAGCTAGTTCTTTTGGCTGGTTAAAATTTAAAATTCCCTATAGACAAGTAGTAATTATCTTCAGAAATATTACCAAAATCAATATCTTATATAAATCCAATTTATCCAAACCACTTTGAATACTTTTTAGCAAAAACCTTTTATTGTACGTATCTTGATCAGATTACTAATAGAGGGAAACATAATGGATGAAATTAATCATAGAATTAAACTTGGTTGGAGTGCTTTTGGTAGAAATAACTTGATACTAAAAGAAAATATGCCTACGTGTTTGAAAAGAAAAGTTTTTAATAAATGTGTTTTATCAGTTTTTACTTATGGATCTGAGATTTGGACACTTAATAAAAGAGCAATATAAAGACTTCAGACCACTCAAAGAAGTATGGAGAGATGCATGTTGGGAGTAACAAGAAGAGATCGAAAACGCAATATATGGGCGAGAGAAATTGACTTCATTTAAAAAATTAAAAGACTGAAGAGGAGTTGGACTGGACATATTGCTAGAAGAGATGATAATAGATGGACAATTAATATCTTAAACTGGATTCCAAGAGATTGTGAAGACCCAGAAAGAGACCACCTGTGAGATGGATGAAATAAGAAAGTGTGCAGGGGTGATGTGGAGAAGAGAAGCTAAAAATCTGAGAAGATGGATTGAATTTGGAGAGACCTGCATCCTGCAGTGGATTGATAATAGTTGATGATGATGACCTATGTTTCGACTGTCTTGTAGTCTTCTTCAGAGCCAGTTTCCTTTAATCTTTTAAATGGCTCTGAAGAAGATTGTAGCACAATCAAAATGTTGGTGAAGTTGTATATATGTACAATAAAAGGTTTTAGTGTTCAAAGTAGTTTGGATAAATTGGATTTAGTAATTACCTTGGTAAAGATTTAGTACAGAACTGAGAGAAGATTGATAAGTTTATAATTTCTAATATTTTTATCATCTTTTTTAAATATCAATATTATTATTACATTCTTCCAATCATTTGGTACATTTTTATCATTTAGACATTTGATATATAACCCTGCCAATGATTTTTCTATTTCTTCACTTGTTTTTTTTAAGATACCAATTACAATTTCATGACTTCTGGAACTTCCCCCTTCTTTGCATATTTAATTGTATGCCCCACTTCTTCATTTAAAATAGTGAGCAATTCAAAAGATGTAACAACTATAGGGAATATTTTGTTTTCTTGTTCTTTATTATTGTATAATTCTTTGTGATATCTTTCTTTTTGGTAATAGTTTTATACTTCTGAGACTTTTATTCTCTTCTAGAACTTTCCATGCCAAGTCACAATTACATGTTACAACATTTTTTTTTTTCATACCATTTTTTAAAAGTCAAAATATTCTATAAAAAATTTACTGGTGAAATACTTTTTTGTACCAGATATATTTGTTGTTATTGTTAGTGGATTATTGTTTATCTAGTTATTGATCTCAGTTGTGTTTAAACCGTTTTCAAAGTCTATTAATATTTTAAAATGATTTAATAAGTTCTAATATAAATTCATTGGAGTGTTTCTGAAGATTAGGAGTGTCGCCTATAAATACTGTCTTTCTTAACAGCTTTGCATTAATACATATTTTAGATTTCAGTAATCAATTATTATTTCCTGTGTTAAATCTATTAAGAACATTACAATTCTAAAATACATATTTTTTCATCAAAATATAATCTAATTTTGTGTGCTTCCACATCCATTTCCATTCCACAAATCTGTTTCTTCTTTAATTTGCATCAACATAATTAAATTCATCCACAGTACTTTTATCTTCCATTCATTTATCAATTCTAGAAGTAATCTTTTGTAACAATTTTGAAATTTTTAGTCTGACCAAAAGTATTTTACACATCCATATAAAAATCCTTGATTTCTTTATCACAATGAGAAATTGTTGGAATATAAACCTAAGTTACCTGCATTTGATATCTTTTATTAATGTGAATAACTAATTTTTCATTTTATTTGAAATACCATCAATGTTGTTCCCATTCCAATTGTGCTTGCAATATTTATGTCTTTAAAGTAAAGTCCCTGATCACTTTTTAAATGTCTCTTTACTTTTTCTTCTAATTTCACAAAGTCCAACAATGTTTCATTTAATATTAAACAATTCTAATTTATGCAATCTTTTTTCATTTGAAAGTGATCTTCAGTTGAAAGTAAAAGTTCATCATCCAATAGTAGTCTGAAATTGTAGTCGATGGATTCTTAGCATCCTCTATTCTTTGGCCACCAACCACTATCTTGGCTAGCAACTTTACAATTTGTGTGTATATATATAATCAAAATTACCCCAAATTCACAACTCAATCAGACTAGCCAAGAAAATAAACTCTAAAACATAACTAATGGTTGCACTGCTGCATGCAGACTTCTCAAGTGTAAAGAACCACAAAATATATTTAAACTAAATATTACCCACAATTCCACTTCCCATACACCCTTAATATTAAAAGAACTTTTAAATAAGTTACTAACTAATTTAAAAGTTCTTTTAATATTACGGGTTTTGGGGAAGTAAGTAGAATGTGGGTGATATTTAATTTAAATATATTGTTATTTTGTGGTATTTAAAAGTTCTTTTAAAATTAAGGGTGTATGGGAAGTGGAATTGTGGGTAATATTTAGTTTAAATATATTGTTATTTTGTGGTTCTTTACATTTGAGAAGTCTACTTGTAGCAGTGAAAATACTGATAATGTTTTAGAGTTTATTTTCTTAGCGAATCTGGTTGAGTTGTGAATTTGGGGTAATTCTGATTATTTATTGACTAATTTAACTTTATGCTTTTAATGTTTATATATATAAATGTGTGTGCATGTATAATTGAAATCATACTGATTAAAATATTGTGGAAGGAACTAGGGGCAACTGAGAAGAAAGATCATAGTGTTTTTTGATCTTAAACTCAGAAATAAAAAGCCAATAAACTCACTATATTGGCTAATGAGTATTAATGAACAGCCCATCCATGCTCATTTACTATATGAATAATTACATAGTAATAACAACTGCAATAAAAAAAACATGGATTTGATCATAGGAATATGCTCTGCTTGATTTCTTTAAAACCTCAAAAACAGTCACAAGGTCTCCTTTTCAATTAACAGCAAGCTCCTTTGTGCAACCAATATCCATAAATATAAGTGCAAATCAATGTTTTATGTTGAGGAAGGCATTAGTTGGAAACTGAGAAATAATGCACACTGAATAAATAAGTAGACAATAAATGGCTTTGGAGATGAGTAAATAGAATTATTGCTTCTAATAACTCTTAAGACGACAATCATTTCAGATCTTGTGTTTTGTCATAATATTAAGACACTCAAGAATATCCTTAACTGTTTCATTTTAACCAATCCGTACGCTCTTTATAGTCCCCCCCCCCCAACAAAGTTTACCAGCAATTTTTTTGGGACAAATTTTTCAGTTATTCTGGCTGCAATAAAATGAATTTGGGCTCTTTTAAAATCAAGACATTATAATGAACCAACACTCTCACACTATATGTTTGGAAGTGGTATAGTATATTATTCTTCTTTTGAGTTTGACTTGAGTTTATTACAGTAGGAAAACAATTTAAATGTTTCAGATCATTATCTAGATCAAAGCAGCATATCATTAGGATTTTATAAATGCAGAACAGGCAGTAATGTAACCTATCTACTCTATTCCAGAGACATCTGTTGTAAACTTGAATAAGTAATTATTGCTAAATGGTAGTACTACTATATCTATATCCCCAAAGAGTTTTCAAGTGTTGCTTGTCTTCAGTGAATAACGTTAGACTTAAAATAAAACGGATGCAATGTTTAGAATTATGTGATTGTTGAAACAAAAAACAATTTGCATTTGCTTTGAACTATTATCCCCCCAAACAAGATTTCCTCAAGTGTAGAAAACTAATAAAAATTTTGAATTATTGTGAATGGATAAAACTTTTAACCACACTGATAACAATATAAAACAGTTTTCATGTTAAATATTTTTTAAATTATAGAACATGATTGTTATTTAAATTTGCCTATTATCTGGAAAGGATTTTACAATGTAATGGATATTGCATTAGCTGGCCATACACATGACTACAGATTCACATTCTGACTGTCAATCTTGAAATTTTTCAGATGGCAAGCAGGATTAAAACTCAGGCAAATACCTAACCCAACTAGCCTAATAGTGGTTAGCAAATGTTATGTCTATTTTTAGTTAAAGGACAAAAGACCTAGGTTAATGTGGGTTGGCTAGATGCATAACAACCTGCTATTATAGATTTGACCACTGATCTTACAAGTTATATAATGTATATATAATGAAGAAATTTTTTAAAAAAATTACATAGCTTATAATCTCATTATATATTGTTTTCCTGAAGATTTGTGATGATAGTATTTTATTTGTATTTATATATTGGACTATTTCTCCATCATGTAATATTAAGTATTAGATGTCCTTAGAAAAAAAATAATTTTATTTAAATTTTCAATTACATTCGACTGTTAGTAATAGCACATAGGTTAGTAGGTGCGCAATATTTTGAATGCTTTATTCTCCTCTCTTCTTTAAGTGTTACTGACCTGACCAGTGATAGTAATAGCATGGGGATCAAACCTGGACCCTTAGATTCTTGAATATTAAATGTTTCATTATATGCTTACAACTTCTATCTCACGATAACACGCTTTAAATACATGAATAATGACATCTATATAATGTGATTATATAATCTGCTAAAATTAATTTTTTGAAAATACTGTAATACATTTCGCAGTACATATTTTATGTACAGCAGTTACTAAAAAATGTGTTTGTTTTTTTCATATGTCATAGCATCGGCCGGGAGGCGAACCCACAACAAATCTGCAAACAACTACTTGCTTACAAGGCAGCTGCGATGACCTCTCGGCTAACAACGCTTGACAAAATTGTGTTGTTTTTTTTAGAAAGTTATTTCCATTTCCGTATTGTTTCACAATAAAAAAAATTTCGGAAAATAAATTACTTACAGCTATTATTTATTTTTACTTAATAAAGATCTAATCACGATCTAAAGAGTGGGGGGAGGAGGAATTCTTTTGTCAATGATTGCGAAATAAAATCTTCATTCATTGCCGGCGGCAAGAATTTTCCAAATTGTTTTTATTTGATAAATAATATATCTTCAAAAGAAGGAGTGGGGTAGATACGTAGCAATAAAAAATTAAATGGATTCATTTTTTTTTTTACAATTAATGTTTATGTAAATATAATTGATAATGTCGAATTAATTTTTTATTAGTAAGAAGCAAACATCAGTAACTTGAAGTTTTTTCATGTTATCTAGATTTTATGTCATCTTAAAGTAATAATTAAAACATTCTCTAGAATTGTAGCCTATTTTACTCTAGTATAATTTTCTATATGTTCTATTTTAAGACGTTTTTCAATTTTAATATTATTTGAATTAGCACTGCATTTAATGTTATTGTATGAAGTACGAAAATGAAAAAAGGTATAGTAATTATATGATGCATAGATTTTTTTATTTGAAACACTATTTTGTATTAAGGTTGGAATCTCAAAATATAGAGCAGAAAAACGAGACCTTACAAACAGTGCCGGCACTAGCCTGGTCATCTCCCGTCTGCAAAGTCAAACTTACCGTCCCCCGTCCCCCAATTAACTTAGCTTAATTTTGTGTCATAATCATGTGGAAAATATTTCTAAGAAAACTGAAGTTTTAGTCTTTTTTAAATAAAATTTTGAAGTGCACCGACACGATTACGATTTTGTGAACCGGATATTTTTTTTGGTTTTTCCATGTTTTATAATTAGAACTAAAAATAATTTAACTTCGTTAAATTTATTATTTTTTTAAATAAATCTTTTTCCAGGAAAACTTTCAAAAGATTGAATTTAATATTAAAATTCTATCGGTTACGGAACGGATAGCATCAGCGGTTTATAATTAAAATATAATTTCCAATTTAAAGTATAATAAAATAATTTATAAATTACATTTTTTCTATTTTAATTGTTCTAAAATATCAGCTTTTTTATTTTATTCTTCTTAAAGAACGCATAGAATATAATAAAATATTTGCCCAAGGCGCACAATTATGCTCACGGTGCAACAAACACAAACCTGTCGCCATTATAGTAAAACCTACTCATTTTTTTTATTCAATTAACTTATTAATGTTATTTATAGTAATATCCCTGTCTGAAGTTTAACTATTGCTAAACATAACTATCCTTTTGCGTCCAACTTTCCTTACAGGTTGAGTAGTTTTCTGTAAAATCAGTCAATAACTTCTACACTTAGAGAGAGAGATATAAATAAGGCCTACAAATAAAAAGTACATAAAAGTTTTTATGTTGTTTATTTTGATTTCAGTTATATAAAAAAATTAAGATACCTTAATTGAATAAAAGTAAAATGTTAGCAATTGAAACATAAATTTATGAACAGTTCCCAATGATTGATATAGTTACTGTACCCAAAATAATAAAGGATAATATGAATTAATTTTTTAGCAAAGCTTCAAATATTTGCATATCAAATTTGTTCTCAAATGTTTAAAACCAATGTTTTTTTTATTACATCAATAATATTTTGCCACTGAAAGCAGGCATTTGTTTGTATTTTTCAATTTTATTTAAACACAAAAGAAAAATATTTAAGTTGAAGTAAACGCAAACTAACAAAAAATGTCAAGGAATGACATGTTTTGATTATTCTGTTGACGAATCACAAAATAAGAATAAATTGTTGCACAATTTACTATTTAAGGTATATTTTGATGTGTTACAGAGCAAAAACTATATATCATAAAGAAACTAACTTCAAATCTTATATGGTGACTATAAACATTTATTAAAAAATAAATCAGTTTTGGGTGATAGTGGGAAGGATTCATAAAAAACAGGACATTTTTCCTGTTCTGCTACTTGCACTTTGGATATGGAATTCCTATTAAAGCAACTAAAACAGGACTGATAGGATTCACACAGTTAAGCGGTTTTATTTAATTCTATTTATAATATTTTCAAATTTTTCTTTAGTTTTTTTAATTGACATAAGAATAAACCGTTTTATTAATTTTAGAAAATATAGCAAATATTTAATAGGCTGTTAGTCATTTTTTAATTCATTATGTATTTATTTGTCATGGTAGCAGTCATCATAAGATTTAAAACAATAAACATCACATGATCACCATTCTTTATGCTTACACAAACTATTTACAAACAGGCTAAACACTCCATGCAACTTAAAAAGTGGCTCTGAAAAAAACTGCAGGACAGTCGAAACATAAGAGTGTGAATGCATATATATACAATAAAAGGTTTTTGTTAAAAAGTTTAAAGTATAGTGGATAAATTGGATTTACATAAGATATTATAATTATAAATTTTATTAAACGCTCACTATTATTTCAGTAATAGTTTTAACAAGGCTGTAAACCTTAGCAATGAGCCTCTGAAAAAATCGTCACTAGGGACCTCTGTAGGTCTACAGAGGTCCCTAGTGACGATTTTTTCAGACGCTCATTGCTAAGGTTTACAGCCTTGTTAAAACTATAAGATATTATAGCAAAATAAAGGAAGTGATGATATTGGTAATATTTCTTCATACTATGTTGAGTAGTCTGAAATATTTCTATTGCTCTTCTATTAAGTGTTCAAGTCTCAGATCCATAAATAAGAACTGGTAAACTCATCTATTAAGATATCCTTTTTTTTTCAAACATGTAGATATATTTCCTTTCATTATTATTTCTACTAAAAGCACTCCATATAAGTTTGATTCCATGATTAATTTCATTTATAATGTTTCCACTAGTATTAATAAAATATAATAACAACAGTTTACTCTTCTTACACTTTAAAGCAAAATATATGATAAAGAAATAAATAGAATAAAGGAAGATTTCAGGAAAAATGAATATCCAGAAAAGATAATAAAAAAATATATAAAAAAGATAGAATAGTTATATATAAAAGAGGGAAAGGAAGAGGGGGAAATAAAAAGAAAAGGAATACATAGGAATAAAAGTTAATGATAGTATAGTAAGGGGAATTAATAATATTATTAGAAAAATTAATAAAGAATTTAAAAATGATAAATATAAAGTAGTGAATAAAAGGAAAAAAAATGCAATGGATATTTTAGATAATACATACATAAGTTGTGAAAATAGGGTTTATGAGATAGAATGAAGAAAATGTAAGGATAAAGGGATTACAAATAAATATGTATGTGAGATGAAAAATTCAATATACACTAGGTTAAAACAACAAATATGATAAAGGATCACCGGTATATATGCATTTTATGGAGACATGTCATAAACTAGAAAAAAAGAATATTAGAATGATAAATTATGCAAGTAGTAGAAGAGATTTAATAAAGAAGATAAAACAAAATATTAATAGGGAAGGGGGTTTAAAAACAATCTTAGTATTAAAAAATAAATATAAAAAGGGTAAAAAATAAAAAGTGAAAACTAATAAAAAATAAAATAAATAAGTAGTTTGTATAATACATAATAGAGGGAGCTGTATATAAATATAAAAAAAAGGAAAAGAAAGTAGTAAGGATGATGGGATAGAAAAAATGGTGGAGAAAAGAGAGGTAAAGTAGAGAAAAATACATTTAAAAATAATTTTATAAAAATTAAGTAAATGAAAGAAGTAGGAATAAAATATGGATAAAAAAGGAATTAAAGAATGGAATAAGATAATAAAAAAAAAATTAAGATATGTAGAAATAAGTGAAATGAAAAATAAAATTAAATATATTAATATAGTAATATAAGAAAGATTTCATAAATATTAGATTGAATTTCTAAAATTATGGCAAAGGCAAAAGGTGAATAAATATAAGTATGATAATAATTAAGAATAAAAATAAATAAGAAAAATAAAGGATAAAATAGAATTAAAAAGTTATAGAATAGTAAGTTTAATGAATAAAGTGATGTTAATAATTAAGTTGATAAAATTGTAAGATTATAATAGATATATGTATGAAATATGGTTGTATTGATATGTTTAAATTTTGTAGATCTGATGAAGAGTACTAGAAACAGTTGAAACAGTAAAGAATAAATAAATATATTTTGCTTTAAAGTGTAAGAGGAGTGAAATATTATATGTTCTATAAAAAAAGCAAAAATAAAGAAGGAAAGAGGAAGAGAAAGTATTGAAGACTATAGTATTAATAAACTGATCAAATTATTTGTAGTTATTAATTTCTAATTCATGATTATTAATCTTTGTTTTTTTTTTTTTGAAAACCATTGAATCTTTTAGTCATCTATGTTCTTTGTTACTTTTACAATTTTTTTTTATGACCTAATAGACATTTAAAATTTGGAGATATAAGTAGAAGTTCTGAAGAAGTTTGCTGGGGTAATTGAAACTATTAGGTTATAAAAAAAGCTTTGTAAAAATAATAAAGAACATAGATGATATTAATATTATATGGATTTGGCAATGCAGTAGGAAAGATTAAGTTATATTACTTTATAAAGAACCTTTTAGTTCTTTTAGTCTTCATCTTTAATCATACTTTCTTACTTTCATTTGGTAATTCTTACATTTCCTAAGTTCCTGAAGCAATCACATCACCTGCAAAATCTATATGTTTTAAATAATCTACAAGTGCTTTTATATGTTTTTGTTTCCTTAGTTTCCCATTTTAAAGCACAAAATATGCATGATAAAACTGCTGTAAAAATTTGGAAATATGTAATTACCCTACCTTAATCTTCTTAGTATTACCATGTAATCTATTCATTGCTTCTTTTCAGAATATGACAATATCCTGGATCTATATCTTGATCCAATGCTTTAATTACAATGTGAATGTTTATAGAATCAAATGTTTTTTTTTTTCATAATCTGAAAATTCAAAGTGTAATGGCAACTCATATTTAGTGGCCCTTTCTATAACTTCTCTCAATATTTGGCTGTGATTCACACTAATAAAATCACCTTTAAATCTAGCTTGTACTTTTGATTGGTTTAAATCCAAAGTTCAATGTAAATGAGTTATAATTATCTTGAAGAAGATTTTGTATCAACCTGGCAGGGATTTATAATGTCTAATATCTTCTTTATCACCTTTCTTAAGTACCAATATTACTATCCCATTCTTCAGATGATCTAATATATCTTTATCATTTAGACATTTGATATATATAATAAGCATAACAAAAGATATGTTTTATCATAATACTTTAATAAAATAATCAATTATTATAATAAATTAAAATGTATGAGTTAAAGAACTGCTGCACCATTCAGAAAGTTTCAAGGCTCTGATTTATATAGTGTTCAAAAACGCGCAGGATATTTGTATGTTTATCATTAATAATAGTTTTTACTATTTCAAATAATCAATTTCAATCTCTTATTATGAAAGTTGTAAATATCAATTAGATTTAAATTTTTGCATTACCTCTTATTTAGTTTTCAATCTCAGAGGTCTTTTCAACCTTTAAATATTCCCTCTTTACAAAACCCTTACAAACCACACTTCAGCTATTTCTTCCTCATCATTAGTTAATTATTTCTCTAGTCCTAGTTCATCTTTTCCATCTAATTTACTGTTTTGATAATTCCATTAGCCGATCCCCAATGTCATTATAAAGAGCTAAACATAAAAACATTACCACTTTAATCTCTTTTCTCTAGCAACACTCCCAAAATAAGTATTCAATACTCTTTCTCTCCACATATACAATCCAAATCTTCTACCATTTTTGCTCTCCTTAAGTTCATATTTTTAGATCAAATGACAATAATATATCTTTAATGTTATCATACATCTTTGTGTATTTTATATTGTATTTTTAGTCATAAATAACTCTTATTATGCGTGTAAGTTTCTCACAATTCTAATTCGTTTTCTCTAATAAACTTATCTATCCCCTTTTCCTTGGTTAAAACAAAAGCACATTATTTTCAAATGTGAAATGATTGAATGGTTAATAGATTATCGTAGAAACAAGTATTTATTAAATGCACATTTATATACAGAGCTACAGAAAGTATTACCATTCTAACAGTTTATGTTAATGTTTACTTTGATTATTAAACAAGGCAAAACTCTCCATACAGTAGTGACACCCTGTGCCAACCAGAGTAGTCAAATCTGGCATCCATTGATTAATCTGGTTGGCACAGGGTGGCACTACTGTATGGAGAGTTTTGCCTTGTTTAATAACAATTATGTGCTAGTATAAGAGATGGTGATCGTGTGATGTTTAGTGGTTTTACTTTGATTATTATTTAATATTATTAATTTTTTTTAACATATCTGACAACGCCTGAAAGATGGATTAAATTTTTATATAAAATTCACTTCTATTATTAATATGATCTCATTGTTTTAGACCCAAGAAATGTCAGCTTTTTATAAGTTGTAGTAAATCGAAAAACTACACAAGTTTTTTTCAATTCTGATAACTCATTACTATTTCTTTCAGTTTGTATCGTAGCACAATTTTACTGCTTACGTGGAAAAAGTAGGATTACAGCTAATCTCGCATTATATACTATTATTTCTACATTGGTGACATGGTATAGTGACAGAGTATCTGCTTGCCATCCTATGATTTCGGTTTAAAACTAGGATGAATAAAAAAACAAAGACAATTCAGGCTTAGGATTTTTAGTTCATTTAGCATACTCGACTTAACTAACCACCCAATATTGATCAGTAAATCGGTATCTATGTATATTTAGTTAGAAAATAAAACAAGAATGGAAAACTACTCAGCCTAATCAGCAGCAAATATTCATTTATGAGGGAGTGTTGAAAAAGAAACTCCTGTTTCTGTTTGAGTTAATTAAAGGCTTATCAGCTTTATTATTATTTCTATTTCTTTACTTGTTTTCCAAAAAAAAAAAAAAAAAATTTTATATAGACGTTTTAAAATCATATAAAAAAAGGGGATTCCTTTGATTTATTAATATAGTATTGTAATATGCCCCCCCCCCTTTTTTTTTTGACATCTGTTTTTAACTTTTACATAACTTATTATTTACTAGTAAGGGAGGGGAAAAGTAAAAAAATGAGAAATAAGAAATATAATAATGGCAAAAAAGGGGAATAATACAAAATGCAATTATTTTCTATTTTTAACTTTTCAGATAAATAAAAATGTTAATTGTGGCGGTGTAAATTGTTAGAGATGTCAAGTGTGTATCAAATAATTGGCATTGAATTATTTTGATTCCTGACCAGTAAATTTAAAAAAAATAAAAATCACGCATGGTAAATCAGGATATTAAATATATATATAAAGAAAAGTAAAAAAGAAAAAGTTTGTTTCATGTTGTTTAAATTGGATATTGTTATTAACTTATTACTGAAGAATTGTACCGATGAATAGATGAATTTGTTTATACAATTATCGTATTATCAGTTTCTTGGAAGGTCAAGTGATATTCAAGCACTAAAGAACGAAGCCTCTCGAATAAATTGCCAGGACAAATAAAAATTAATTATGGGCTCTTAAAAGTAGTTTTTAAAGCCACCAGCATATTTATTGCAAAATGATTATTTACTAAACATTTATTGGAATTCGTTAAACCATAATATAGTAATGGGCCAGCTATGTCTTTCTCTACATTTAAAAGATGAGAAAAAGATTAAAATGTTTCATATGAATAATAAAACCAATCATTTAAAACAAACACTGTTAAATCTAAACAAAGTGTTAG
This sequence comes from Epiperipatus broadwayi, assembly GCA_028023455.1. Lineage (NCBI taxonomy): Eukaryota > Metazoa > Onychophora > Udeonychophora > Euonychophora > Peripatidae > Epiperipatus > Epiperipatus broadwayi. The sequence continues at coordinate 62,053 of JAQFVV010000259.1, read as the reverse complement.
CTACTACAAATAAAATTTGATTATTCCATGAGATTAAATTTATGACTCTGGGAGGTATTATTTATTATTTTTATGATTCTAATAATTGCTATTTTCTGATTAACCCAATACTATTTAATGAACTCTGTGCTTTTGATATGAAATATTAATTTACAAGCTTATTGAGTTCTTATCCAAAAGCAAATGGCCTGGATGCACTATGGCTTTTCCTTTATCGGAGTCAAGAATCTCTCAGCCACTATGCCCAGAGACACCTGTTATCTTCCATTTCCATTTCCTACCCTAATTTTTCCCCATATTTTTCTCTATCCTGCTCCATCCCATTTCCATAACATTATTTTTGTCTACTCTACAGCCTTTATATCTAGATCTCCCTTATTTTTTTTGCCAAAACCAGCATAAAAACCAAGAACCATTCTGTATAATCACTTTGTTTATATTTATTCTCCCACAACTTCATTATTTGTATCCTTGCTGCTTATAAGCATTTACATTCAATTAACATGGTGCCTAATATTTTCCATGCCTTCCTTACATAATTTGCAGACTAAATCACCCACATTCCTCCATTTATGTGTACATTCCCTTGTTGCTAACAATCCTGTTCGAGCCTTAAACAGTAAATTACTTTTCTTACTATACTGTAAATTAACTCACACCCAATATTCTGTTTACTTCTATATATATTTAAACTCTTTACTCTCCATATTAATTCTCCAGCTCTCCAATTCTCTACTTTTTATTAATGCATCTATTCTTCTATCCTATTCTTTGCCACTATAACACTCAATGCATCTTCTCACACAATCATTCCATCTTTCGTACAAGTACACTTACATAAAGTCTTTAACCAAATCTGTATATCTATACTACATTTTTCACCCAATTTTGTTGCCTGTCCTTTACTAATAAGCCAATTAAATACTAATTTGGCTATTCTCTTACTGTCCATATATTACAATCTACTGAACATTTTTATTTTGCTTTTTGCATCTCTCATATAAAAACTTCACCATTCCATTTCTCCTTGAATTGCCTCCTTTGCTGTCCACACATCTACATCTAATGCATATCTTCCTACTTCTCTTTGCATTTTTTCTATGTAATCTAACACCCCTTTACTAACACAATGCATCGTTATCATAAGCTACCCTTCTATTGCCAATCCCTTTCACACAATTCTTGCTATATTATATTTATTATACGAAAACACTGTTAATTTCTTTATGAGTCCCTTTTTTTTTCTTTGCTTCATTTATCATTTTTTTCTACCATTCATTCAAGCAATTTCTCTGATTACTTAAGATGATTCCCAAATAGTTATTACTATTCATCTCATTTAACTTTATATTTCCCAATAAAAATTCTTTCTCTTCTCTTTCCCTCAGCATTTATCATCATTATTTTTGATTTTACTCCACTAAATTTAATCCTCATCTTTTTATCCACCCTTGTGCACATCAGCATAACTCTCATATCTTCCATACTTTCTGTGCACAAGAAGATATAAAAAGACCTAATATATACACTCCCTTGCCATCTATTAATGGTACCTCTATCCCTCTTCCTAGTCTTTCTTATTGTTCTCTCCATTTCTTTCAAATATAACCAAAAAAAAAGTGATATAGGGCATCCTTGCCTTAGTTCCACCCCACTTTTAACTCTAACTGATTCTATATTTCTTAATTGATACATATAATAATTATTTTCATACTATCTCTTAATAAAATTCACTAAAGCTCCACTCATTGCCAAATTTAATAAACTTACCCATAATCTATTTCTATTTACTCTTTCATATGCTATATCTATAAAGAGTATATATAACTGTCTACCTGTATTGCTAATCATTTCTATAAGTTGTGTGACTACAAATAAACTATCTCTTATATGACTATCCGATCTAAAACCTCCTTGAATTTCTCCCACTTTATTACTTTCATCCATCCATTTTGTCACTCTTTCATCCACCATATATGCAAAAACTATATAACACTGATGTTACTACTAATCAGATTATAATTGTTTAACTTTCTATGATCCTTACTCTTGTATTATTGCAACTATCTGGAAATTCTCTGTTCTGTGCTATCTTATTAAAAACATGATAATAATTTAATTTTACCCTGTTTGATAAATTCATCACCATCTCTGCTTTCCATCCATCTAACCCTCTTGCCTTTTCATTTTTCCATTTCTTTCTGCCTCATCCAATTCGTTTTCTGTAAAACTAATATTTCAATTACTATGCTTGTTATCACTGTTTTTCACATCTAATATATTTTCTATATCCATTACATACTTATTTAAGATTGTCTCTAATTCTCTAGAGGTACACACTTTTTCCTCATCATTTAGTAATACTATTTCTCTCACCCCTACATTCCTTCTTTTAATATATTTTCAAAATTTTTTACTCCCATTTCTTCCACTTTTATTAAAATCCTCCAATAATTTACTATTTATTTTTATTCTCTATAATTTACTTATTTTAACCAACTTTTTTTAAAAAATAGTTTTCCCATTTAATATTATTATCTTTTTCACTTTTATTTTTAATAGCACATTTATATTCTCTGCATGCTTTTTGCTAATCTTTTACACTTTTACTAATTCTCTCTTTTTTTATTACTTTTATTCTTTTGAATATTCTCACCTAAAACCCTATTTGCCACTTTTTCTACTTCATCATACCAGTTCTTATATTTATCTCCAACAAACATTTTCATGATTTCTTTTACTTTTATTTTATATTCTTTTCACTCATTCTTATTATTCATTCTCTTCAACTCTTATATTCTTCTCACTCATTCTTATCATTCATTCTCCATCCACATCTTTCACTATCCTTTCTACTTTTATTACTATTTTTCATCACATTACAAATTATTTCTACTATAAAGAAATTATGATCACTATTACATATTCTCTCTTCATTATCAAACACTTTAATTTTTCATACTTTATTCATTTCCCATTTCATTACTAATACATAATCTATTGTGTAAAATATATTATTTCCAGACCATGTGTATTCCCCCTCATAAATATATAAAATTTCCAATGCTCAAATTTACTCTCTGACAAAAATTTATCAAAAGCTGTTCATTCTTATCTACATCTTAAATTTCTTCAGTATTCCCATTCATATCCCCTACATTTGAAACTCTGTATATCATTAACTAGGTTTCATATATGCTATTGTTCCACTCCATTATATTTTGACTATCTCCATGTCCATATACACTATAGCCACCATCCATTCTTGTCTTTCTAACCTTATCTCAATCCACAAATGTTCTTGACACTTTACATATGTAAATATTTGTTTGACATAACTCCTATATCACCCCCCCCCTTTTTTTTTTCTTATCTATTTATACCCTGTTATACCAAATCTTCCAGTGTAGATTCTTCTTTTTCTCTTAGATGTGTTTCCACTACTACTAATACCTCAAGCCATTTGTTTTGAACTGCTTTATTTAATTCCAGCCACTTTTCTGATCTCCTACCACCTTGCTTATTCAAATATTCAATTTTAACAATTTGTTCCTTTCTTACTACCTTTTATAAATTCCTTTGACTCTTTCTTTTCTATTACATTTGTAATTAGCTTGTTATCATTAGTTTTATAGACCCATTCCCTCTCCACATCTATATTTATATCAAAATCAGCTACCCTTTGTTTACTACTTACAACCCATCCATTCTTAACCTTCTTTTTGATAATACTGTAAATACTGATATCTGGTGAGATATTTGTTCATCATCAGTGATAGTTTATCACTGCTTTATACAATTTCTTCTGGTACTAAAGTATTTGAAAATGGCAAAACTCTCCATACAGTAGTGCCACTCAGTGCCAACCAGAGTAATCAATGGACACCAGAAGGCTTGCACATAAAATCCCTATCTAGTGCCTACTCATCCAATATCCCCAGACTAGTTTCTGGCTTATGGCCTTCATCAGTGAGGAGCTTTGGTTCTGAGAGCACTGCATCTAGATCTTAGGATCTAATGCAAACCTCCAGCAGCCACCTTTTATCTCTACTTAGCTACAAAACTATGAGAATAAAATTGAAAACACAATATTTTCAATCTAAGCTCAATAGCTTATATAGTCATGAGTTTAAACCCAGTTCAGTAACCATATATTTTGGTGTCTTTGGCTCTTTAACAACCATAGCCACTACTATCATATTAGGCAGGATTGGTGTTAAACCACTAAACATCACATGATCATTATTTCTTATGCTAGCACATAACTTATTAAAACAGGTAAAACTCTCCATACAGTAGTGCCGCTCATTACCAACCAGAGATGAGTGGCACTACTGCATGGAGAGTTTGCCTTGTTTTAATAACAGTTATGTGCTAGCATAAGAAATAGTGGACATGGGTGTTTAAAATGCATGACAGTCTTTGTTGAATCCTTAACATCATTAAAATGATCAATTTATAATTTTAAATATGAATTGTACTATTCTTTGTTGACTCTTTTCTTTCCTCTTTCTCTCATTCTTTTTTTTCCCCCTCATTTTATTTCACCATTTTTTCTCTTTTCTTTTTCATTTTTTTTTTTTTTACCTTACAATCTTTTATAATGTAAGTTCTTCTCCTGCCAGGAGATTATGAGCCTCTCATGTTATTTGCTTTCTTCAACCCTATCTTTGATTATAGGAAAATAAGTTCGAGTTATAACATTTGCATTTTTTAATTAGATAAAACTCAATTCTGACTTCAGACTTTTTTTCTTCCTGCATTCTGTTTTTATTTTTCTTCTACTTCTAAAGTTTATGAGCAGCTGCTAAAAAATTTTCAAGGCAAAAACCCTACAAAATTTGTATCCTTTTCTAATAGAATTAATTACAATAGTGAAGCAAAATCAAATATTTGAAAATATTTTTTATCAGATATAAATATTCAATAGTTTTATAAAGTGCTCAATTTCTGTGAAGTCATTTTGACTGATTTATTATCCTTCCTAATTTGTCTGAACTGCGGCTTCTACTTTGCAACTTCCAGTTAGGAATTCCCAAATAATAAATCATTTGATTATTTGTTACTTATAGCAACTTCCAGTTAGGAATTCCCAAATAATAAATCATTTGATTATTTGTTACTTATGTATTAGTCCGGCAGTAAGATTTCACAAATATTAGTTTGGTGATAACTTTATAACGTTGCAATCTTATAAAATAACATCTGCATGGGATCGTCTGACAAACTTAATCCAACCATTTGATAAATGATTACTAACTTTATTTAGAACAAAATAGTGACCTATAACTTGATTTAGTGGAAATGAACAAACATATGTCTACGTTTTAAACTGCATCAAGTTATTTGCAAAATGATGAGAACTAAATTTATTTTGTACAAAATGGTGACCTATAACTTTATTTATTGGAAATGAACGTGTATTTACATTTTTTGCAACAACTAAATGTTTAGCAACATACATTTATTCCAAGAAAAAAGAAAAGCGAAAGATTGTTTCTTACAATCACTGGTGCAGACCGAAGTTTTTTACTTTCTGCAAAAATGAAAACAAAAACATAGCTATGATGGTCATATTCGGCAGCTTGCAATTTGTCATTTTCGTAGGATTTTGCATTTTTTTCTTGGGATATCATGCTACATGCACAAACTACTTGCAGATAAGTATTCCAGTGTATGACCATTTTTTGAAAATATTGAATGACTGTATCATTCTTGATAGTGGGTAGTTCCCAAATTTTAATTATTTCATTGGATAACAAAAGTCATTAAAAAATTCACTTGACAGGAATTAAAAGCTGTACAGTAAATCATAGGTACATCTTACTTTCACCAGATGATAGATTAGTCATCCCAGCATTTTTTCATGACATCACAGCATACCTTAAATCATAAAATTATAGCAAAACCAACATTTTGACTAACAACTTTCTTTTGATCGGATATTATCTAATATTCACTTAAAAAATTAATCCATTTCCTTTTTAGAAGATTATAAATGTGTTTAATTTGATATTTATATTGTTTGTGTTGGCAACTTTCTTCACTACTAGACTAATGTATAAGTACTGATTATTATTTATAGATTTTTCAGTTCCATTGGAGTCCTTATTTTCCATTGACCAAATTATTATAGGCTTAGGTGTTGAAGCATCTAACTTCTATGTTAGTAACTTCTACTTTGATAACGTGAAGTTTGGACTTTTCTCATCTCTTAGGAATCCAAAAACTTTAAAGACATTTGAATATTTGGCATTTTAAAATGTATGGAATTCCAGACAGAGACAATATAATGAATTCTTGCAAACTCAGTTTGTCTAGCTTATTTAAGTTACTGCTGCTATTTGTTGATTTTGTAAGCCATGTAATATTTTGCCTAAACTATTGAAGACTTTGGTATATTACGTACTGAAAATATTTTTCACTCTGATAGAGAATGCAGAAGATAAATTGGACGAAATCAATAATAATTAAAATGTTTATAAGTAATATCTTAAATCTGTACTAAAACTGAGACATATATTCTTCTACAAGTGTTTAGATCACCTTGATAATATAAAGAATTTATTAAAAATTTATGATGTTACTGTAAATTTTCAAAATCTATAATAAATAGCAAAATAACAGCAACAATGTGATGAAATTGTATCATTTGGTTATACAAAAAAAACTATGGTTACTTGCCTTTATGCAGATAACATATATACATACATAAAACACGTGATCTATATAATAGTTAACTGGGAATTGCTAATAAGATAATATTGTCAAACAAAATAACCGGTGTATAACTTTTGATCATATTTGGTAAGAGATTATTACTGCTTGTCTCCTCTAAATACAATTTAATCTTTCTAGTATTTACAATATATCAAAAACATTAATTTGCTTTTCTATTTAAAAGTGTAAAGAATCCTGTATGTCAATACCTGCAGGAATGCCCCCCCCCCCCCGACAACTGAATAAAAATATTACAATCATTTTTACTTTTACGATCAGCGCATGGCTAAATACCGCATCAACTTAGAATAATCTTTGATTATTATTCTCTATTTAAAAATAGTTAATATCCATTTACTGATCAATAATAAGATGGTTAGCTAGATCAGCTGAAAACTGATTTGCTACAAAAAAATCCTAAGGCTGCTTACGATATGAAATTTTTTTGAAGATTTACATCAAATGCGTTAGCATTTGTTTTTGTTTGGTTTTTTTTCCAAAAATGTTAAATGTTTTTATCATTTTATGCATAACTGTAATGGTAAAATGCACTTAAACCTGAATAATATATACAAGGCATACGTCAAAACAAGCTTAAAAATATATATCAAATATGATTAATCTAAACAATAATCATTTATATATGTAATTAGTTTTATGGAATGCAGTTCCTGGCATACTATTTATAAATTATATTATCTATATATTAAATATACTTTTTTTTTCCAAGAATATTTGTTATTCTCTTGATCAGATTTATGCATTTCTAATTTTAATAACTGCATATAATAATCATATATATGTATATTAATTATCTTCATAGAGTACAATCCCTCCATGTTATTTGTAATGAAGATTTTTTTTTTCTCTTGCTCTTGAATAGAATGATGCATTTCTAATTTAAATATTAAAAATCATAAATAATGTAGAGAAGAGATTGATGTTAAATTTCCAGGGTCATCTGATAAAATCTATTCTGAGATAAAATAATTACTAATTTTCTTTTTGCATTGATATGGGGTTACTAAATATTCATTTATTTATAAGCTTGTGTGTGATTTGATTAATTAACACATTTTGACATATATTTTGGATCTGTTTTATAATTGGATATAACAAACATATATAATGATTAGTTTCACAGAATTAATTTTCTTGGCAAATTAATACATATATTTAAATATGAATTTTTTCATGAGTTTATTACTATTTTTTATTCTCTTGAACACTGTTTTGCATTTTTAATTTTAATAATCGTGTATCATAATCTTATATATAGTAATTAATTTCATGGGCTACAGACCACAGCATTATATTATAATAAATACAAATGTGTTTTTTCAAAAGCTATACTCTCTCTTTCTCTTGAATCACACATTTCTATTAAAAATGAAGGGAGGGGGTGCTGCCAATTTCCAGAAGATCCCTGTGTGCAATGAATTATTGTATAGTGACAAAATGGTTGTGATTATGAATTTATATGGATTACTAGGTAATTAGTTATTTAAAAGTAAATAGAAACAAACTTTTCAGAAGTTTTTTTTTTTTGAAAAAAAAGCAATTTTTTTTTTTGTATGAATTGGCAACAAAATTTTCCAATTTTATTAAGTAACTATTATCTTATTCAAATAGTATAAAATCAAAGCATTCATTTTCCAGCAAGATTAGATACATTAGTATTATATCTATTCTAATTATTTTTGACAAAATGTTATGAAATCTCTTCAGTTATAGAGAAATTACAAGATTCTATAAACATTAGTAGCTGAAACACACAGGCTTATTATATACCTGTGTTTATATATGTAATATATAGGGTATATAAGCACAGACTTTCACATGCCCCAACACTCCCCACCCTATCTCATAACACTGATACACTTGAACACATATATGCTGAAAAGATAAATAATCACCAATATACGTATTTCATGCTAAACCAGCAATCATCAGTTGGTCCAGATTACCATCTCTATACATATATGCTATAAGTGCTCAGATATATATTAAGATAGCCAAATCTTATACTTTAATGGACAGGCTTCAATCTACTCCACACTTCAACTCTTCAACCGTCCATCCAATTGAAAATCTGATGATGGAACGCTCAAAGGCCAATCTGAGGACAAGATTCTTGTCACAGCCATGTTGACCTAAGGTCAATCTGACCCCTCATGTACAGGACATGATCCATTTAATACATATACAAGAGATGGGCAGACATCTCTATTATGAAATAACTGAAATACACAGGCTTATTATATACCTGTCCATTAAAGTATAAGGTTTGACTATCTTAATATATATCTGAGCACTTATAGCATATATGTGTAGAGGTAATCTGGACCAACTGATTGCTGGTTTAGCATGAAATACATATATTGGTGATTATTTATCTTTTCAGCATATATGTGTTCAAGTGTATCAGTGTTATGAGATAGTGTGGAGAGTGGTGGGTTGTGTGAAAGTCTGTGCTCATACACCCTATATAAAACATTAGTAGATAACATTCAAATTTTTATTGATAATTACATCAAGATCATGGGTTCCATCTGTTTTTTTATCATTTAAAACAAAGGTGGACAACACATCAATCATGAACCACCAAAACATTTTGAAATGACCATTAAATTTTTAAAAAAATGTAAGTGTAGCCAATACTACATTATGTTAGAATAAATATCTATACAGAAAAAATACATTAGATGTGAGTACTAGCTCTTCACAATTAAAACAGCTGTGTGCAATCAAGCACTAGACTATGAATGGGTCAAATGTCACATAAGCCTTCATTTGAAATGCATGATGTTGCATACATCAATAGCAAATTTATCAGCTAAAATACAATCACTGTGCACTGTAAAGACACAACTGGAAGTATTGAATACATTCTGTCAGACTTAAACCAATAACTTTTTTTTTGTTGTGGCAAATGCACAGATTTAAGGTATTTATCATAAAAAATTAGTAATATTGAATTTCAAAAATCTTACACATTTCACTTTTCAGCAAAAAAACTTTTATTATTGATTAGTATTTTTATCGTATTTTAGAAGAGGGGGTGTAATGTCTGAAACAATTGCAAAGAAATACATAATTATAATGCATGATGGGAAAAATAAATACATGATAGCATACCAATTACAAATTCATCGGCTCGAATAAGTTTAGTCACAAAGCTGAAATTATAAGGTGTGTAGATTTAAATAATTTATTGTGAACAGTTAGTATTTTATTATATTTTTAAAAAAAAAACTTGTAATATTAGAAAGAAATGAAAAGACATCTAATTTTAATAGAGAATCGAAAGAATAGTTTTTCTTCACAATGATGAATACAAAATTTGTGTATTCTATATCATTTTCAAAAAAAGTAAACAAAAGATATTTGAAAACCATGTATGTAATATATAAATAGTGAACTATATTGCAAGTAGCCTTTATTCAGAAAAGGTATATCCAACCATGATTTGAATACTTTTCCAACATATCCCTAATTTATTTATTTTTACATTCACAATTAAATTCCTCTTTCATATGCAAATTTTTTCAAAAAATTAACTTTTTCTGTATATTCTCATGACATTTGTATGGTTGAGTGCAATGATAGAATAAGAAGTCCGCAAAGCACAGCTCAAATCTGTTACTTCTAATACTTGATAACACATGACCTCTTGAGTGACAAACTGTTCAATTATTTTTACTATTATTACTATATTTTTAGCTTTGCTCTTCAAACTTATTTGTGAGCTCCTAATTTACATGTCTAAAACTTCCAAGCTTGTCTTCGCTTTTTTTTTAAACATTTTAAAGTTTTTTCCCCAATATAAAATAATAAATATATGTTATTTAATAAACAATTTTTTGTTTAAAATCTAACCTTTTTAATATCACAAACAATATTTTATGTTTATTAAAAACTAGTTTAATGACTGCAATTCTAATTCCTGTTTTATAAATATTACTACCATTATCAAACACATCAGGGAAACAATTTCCCAAATGTTTAAAGGTAATAAGGATTCCTTGCACCTGCCAAGCTAATGAATATTCTAATCTTTTACTTTTTCCGTCTATCGAAAAGCACCATCATTTTCATAACTATCTCAATTCGTTATGCTACTATCCATATCATTATTATCTCCCAGATTTTATATTGTAAACATTTTATTACAGTTTTCCTAATATATATTAAGTGTTTATCTTGTTTCCCTTCTCTTATTATTTAATTCTCTAATCATATAGTTTTCTACTAGCTATCATTAAATTTTTATGTAATTGCTTTTACATATGCATTTATTTGGTATTTATATATTTTAATATATTAGTATATAACTTTCTTTAAAAAGTGATAAATATGTGCAAAATGTTACAAATATGAAAAAAATATAATGTGCATGCTTTCTATCTTAATTTACATTTTTAAAAATGTTAAATTAAATCATTAAAAGTATTTATTTAAAAGTATTAAACATCACATGATCACCATCTCTTATGCTAGCACATAACTGTTATTAAACAGGCAAAACTTTCCATACAGTAGTGCCACCTTGTGCCAACCAGAGCAATCACAAGTAATCAGAGTAATCAGAGTTATGTGCAAGCCTTCTGGCATCCATTGATTACTCTGGTTGGCACAGGGTGGCACTACTGTATTGAGTTTTGCCTGTTATTTAAAAATAGTTATTATTTTGAAGTTTTAGTTTTAATTTTCAAACAGCAGCAGTAACAACATCTTTTTACAATTAAAATAATAATTTCTGCCTAGATTTATTCTTTCTATCATCAAAATCAAACTTCTTTGCCTAGTTACAGCTTCTATCTATTGACAAAAGTAAATATTAGTACTTTGTACAATAGAAAATTGTGACTAATAAGTAACTGTAATGAAAACAAACATTTTATGAAAAATATCCAGTAGTAGAAATGCAGTGATGCTATTTGATAAAATCTTATGCCAGCTAGGAAGAGGTTTTAATATAAAATTATTTTATGTTTCAAAATTTAATATTTTATTTTATACTGTAGATATAATTTCTTATAACATTTTGAATTAAATTCCATATTTAGAACAATAGGCTTCAACTCTTTCATGATTGCCTGACAAACCTGGTAGAGAGGACAAAGGTTGCTGTAGTAGAATTATGTATTTTAACAACAGTCTGTATATTAAAAAAGATCATATATTACAATTATTATTAGAAATAAGAATAGGTATTAGATTTCAAGCTTAAATTACAGTTTTTAGTGATGTTTCCCGACTCATTGAACATTCTTCAGGAATTAAAATTCTTTCAAAAGAATATCATATCAATATTATCATTTCATACTACTTTTTTAATTTTTATTGCATAGATAAAATATTCCTCTCCTGTATTAAGTTTTCTGTTTTGTTAACCATTAAATCCATCCTGTTTACATTTAGATGAATACAATTTTTTTATCCCTCTAATTCTAATTAATATTTTTAATCAACAAATAGTTTAGTTACATAAAGCTTTTTAAATATATTTTTTCTGTGATCTTTAATGACATTGCAGTTTTAAAAGTGAGCCAAGCATTTCCTGTGCCACCCTGTCAACTCTGCCAATTTATTACAGACAAAAAGATAATATCTTTACTTGATTCAGTCAAGTTGCATTTTCAGCTAAAATGTGTAACAGTCTGCAAAAAGTGTTAAACTACCTAATAAAACTTTTTTTGCAGAAATAGCAAATTTCAAGTTAATTGTGTGAACAAATATATATATATATGTAAATAAAGGTGAATAATGATCCCTCAGGCTATGAATTAAAAGCATTCTAAATGTTGACAAAGAATCAAGAATAGAATGAATCCAACTATTCTTGGAGCTCTGATATTTATAAACCTATCTTTGTCAACATTGGTAATTCAGAATAAAATTAATATATGATTCAAATGGAATATGACGTATAATAATTATTAAATGAATATTCAATTATATAAGTCTGGAGACAGAATCACTCTTTTGATAGTTTACTAATAAGATTTAGTGTGTAAACATTAAAATAAGCATTGATCAAGGAATTCTTGATTTTCAACCATTATTGATCTACTGTGGGATGGTCTCTCCAAGTTCAATCCATCTCTGATCTCTAACCTCTCTTCTCCCCAGCACACTTCCTTAGTTCATCCATCCATCTCACATGTGGTCCCTTTTCTAGGTCTTTATAATTTCTTGGAATCCTATTTATATATATATAAACATCAGAGCTCCAAGAATAGGTTTACTCATTCCATTCTTGATTTGTTGTTTAACATTTACAGTGCTTTCAATTCTTAGCTTGCGAGGAGGTGATTTTTTTTTATTTATTTACTTACATACCTTGAACTGTGTTCAATTTAATATTTACATATTGAATCTTATTTAATATGTAATTATTATTAGCATAATAACTATTAGATGCCATATTCCAGTTGGCTGACATTAATTTCACTCTGAATTGCCAATAATGTTGAAAATCTATGCTTATAAATGTCAGAACTCCAAAAATAGGTGGATTCATTCTATTCTTAATTTTTTGTTCAACACTTAGAATATTATTATTATTATTATTATTTACCAAGATAATTACAACTCGTCTACAGAGAACTTTGGAATTCCACCAACCAAGAGAATAAGCTGGATTTAAAAGTGGTTTTAGTACAATAGATCATATCCAGGTATTGAGAGAAGTCATAGAAAGGACAAATGAATATGAGTTGTCATTATGCTTTGGATTTATAGGTTATGAAAAGGCATTTGATTCTATAAACATTTCTTCAGTGATTAAAGCATTGGATCATCAAGGTATAGATCCAGGATATTGTCATATTTTAAAGAATATTTATAAAAATGCAACAGCAACAATTAGATTACATAATGATACTGGAAAAATCAACATTGAGAAAGGTGTAAGGCAAGGTGACTCCATATCTCCAAAACTTTTTACAGCAGTGCTGCAAGAAGTATTTTGTGGATTAAAATGGGAAACTAAAGGAATGAAAGTAAATGGAGAGTATTTAAGTCATTTGGATTTTGCAGATGATGTAGTTGTTTTTGCAAATAATGCTTCAGAGCTGCAGGAAATGTTGCAGGAGTTAGCAGATGAAAGTAGAAAAGTAGGACTAAAGATAAATATTAAAAAGACTAAAGTAATGTTTAATCGATTTGCTAAAAATATGAAAATAAAGATTGATTATGAAGAATTAGAAGAAGTTAACAGTTACAAATACCTTGGTCAGATTATTAATAAAGATGGAAACATAATGGAGGAAATTAATCATAGAATTAAACTTGGTTGGAGTGCTTTTGGTAGAAATAACTTGATATTAAAAGAAAATATGCCTATGTGTTTGAAAAGAATGGTTTTTAACAAATGTGTTTTACCAGTTCTTACTTATGGATCTGAGACTTGGACACTTAATAGAAGAGCAATACAGAGACTTCAGACCACTCAGAGGAGTATGGAGAGATGTATGTTGGGAGTAACAAGAAGAGATCGAAAATGCAATGTATGGGTAAGACAACACAGGTGTTACTGACATTGAAAAAATTAAAAGATTGAAATGGAGTTGGGCTGGACATATTGCTAGAAGAAATAATAGATGGACGATTGAAATTTTAAACTGGATTCCAAGAGATTGTAAAAGACCCAGAAAGAGACCACATGTGAGATGGATGGATGAAATAAGAAAATGTGCAGGGGTGTTGTGGAAAAGAGAAGCTAAAGATCGGAGAAGATGGATTAAACTTGGAGAGACCATCCTGCAGTGGATTGATAATGGTTGATGATGATGATGATGATGATGATATTGTACAGGTAATAATAGATATTGCACTTGAATAATTCTAGCCAATCAGATTCATAGATCTGCAGTGATTTCTTTATAGGATGTAAAATTTAAAAAATCATAAAATATTATCTAACTTAACTTGTTCCCTGCTAGTCTCATTTTAACAAATTTCTAGTGAGTGGCTATATGTTTGCAATTAAATCATTATTCTATATCCTATTTTGATAAACTTTATATTATTTATTACAAGTATAAGTTTACAAACACAAACCATTCTAAAAAATAATATTTTAACTTTGCAATTATGTAATGGGATTAATAACTGTTTTCTTATTAAATAATTGTCTTCTCAGATTAAAAAAAAGTAATGAAAGATTTAAATCTTGTTTAAATTCCAGTTTTAAAACAAACAAATTTTTGTTCAAATACTATAAAGCAATGAAATTCTATTCTCAAGATATAAAATTGCATTTATAATAATAGTTATTAAAATATCACAAAAAAACTTCTGCAGTGTTTACGAAAGCATTTCAGCAAATCAGTTGTAACTTCTTTATCATAATTACAGTTTCATTTGACTTGCTTTCTTAAAAACAAACCTTTTCAAATAAATAAAACGTAATTGTTATTATGAATATTTTGGGTTTAAAATAAATATTTTACAAATATATTGCACAAATATCATAAATATGCAAATAAACTATGAAAAATTCATAATTTTTCTTTCTGAAGTAACTTAAAAAATACTCATTTTCAAAATCTGACAACAAAAAAATCTACCAATCAGTGGTGTTGTTCAGATCCTTTATATTGTGATATTAGCGATCAATAATATTGCTGGCTTCTTTGAATTTCAGATCTCTATACAATAGTGATATTTTCAGATTTTTTAAAACTAAATAATCAATATAAATTTTAGTTCCAATTTCTGTCACTAAATAAATGAAATACTGGTGCAATAGTGGAACAATTGCAACACAGTGAAGATATGCAAAGGGAGTATTTAAAAGCTCATCTCATCTCTTATATCTGCATTCAATGCAATAATCATCAGATTAACTTTGAACCCTTGATATTCACTTACAATAATAGCTCAAACTACATTTAAATATAGTAAATACAATTTTTTTATTGATAATGTGCATAAATTCACAATCATTAGGTGGTTGTACATGATACCTAACCAACAATATGACTTTAAGCACTATTCCTAAGGGCAGAGATAATTTTAGATCTTATTTGCAATATTACATGTCATGTCACAATGATTTTTAATAAATAGATACATTAGAAATAATTATAACCAATCAAATTTGCATATTTGTAGCACTTCCATTTATTATCATTATGAATTCATCATCATTATTACTACTAGTATTACATTTCAATTTATAAATATCAAATTTTCTGCACTCAAAATTTTGACACTAATCATTTTCAATAAATACATTAATGATTATTAAATAAAAAGAATAATTCATCCTTCCCCAAACTATGAATTAAAAGCATTTTAAATGTTGATCAAAGGATTAAGAATAAAATAAATCCATCTATTCTTGTGAGCTTAGATATTTATAAACATTTTTGTCAACATTGTTGCAATTCAGAATGAAAATAATATATTAGCCAGCTGGAATATGGCATTTAATAATTATTAAACCAATAATCAATTATACAGGGATGGAGACAATCTTTTTTTAACACCTTAATTATAATAATTAAATGATTTAATATGTAAACATTAAAGATAACAATGTATATGTGTAAATAGAGTAAATCACCCTGTCAGCTATAAATTAAAAGTGGTAGTCATTTAGTATGTGCTCACAGTGCCCAACTCCACCTCCGACCCATCCAAGCAATAAATAACACTGATTATCAACACATGGTCATATTATTGTTACAAAATTGCAATTTTCATTAATACTTAAAAAATTAAAATGTGAATTTTGCAATTTTCATCGATAATTAAAAAATAAAAATGCAATTTTCATACAGTTATACTTGATCTAATCATGTGACTAAAATAGTCAGAATTTACAACAATAATTCTAAAATTTAAAGTGCAACTTACAATTATGCAATCATGATCATTCATTACAAAATTGCAATTTACATTAATAATTAAGAAATCAAAATGCAATTTTCATAAATATTTTAAAGTAACATATGCTTGCTAGTTTAATTATCATTTCACATTTACTTTATCTTTAAGCAATCTACTTTTACTGCTCTCTGCTCATGACAATTCATTATAAAATCACAATTTACATCAATAATTAAAAAATCAAAACACAATTTTTGCCAAGTATTTTAAGTAACATACGTTTAATTTTTTAATTATTGATGAAAATTGTGATTTTGTAATCAATGATCATATGACATGTTGATATGTACTCATGGCCATTTTGAATTCTAAGAATCACCTAAAACCCCTGCTGACACATCCAAGCATTAAATGATATCGATTAGCAACATGTGGTTGTGATATGACCATTTGTTATAAAATCATAATTTTCATAATTAAGCGAATGTATGTTTCTTTAAAATATTTGCAAAAATTGTGTTTTGATTTCTTAATTATTGATGCAAATTGAGATTTTTGTAATGAATGGTCATGATTGCATAATTGTACGAAAGTTGTGCTTTAAATTTTAGAATTATTAAAGTAAATTGTGACTATATTTTAATCACATGATTAGATTAAGTATAACTGTATGAAAATTGCATTTTTATTTTTTAATTATCAGTGAAAATTGCAAAATTTGCATCTAATTATTGATGAAAATTGTGATTTTGTAACAAATGGTCATATTGTGACCATATGTTGATAATCGATGTCATTTTGTCAACTGGGGTTTGGGCAGTTCTTAGAATTCAAAATGGCCATGAGTGCATACTAAATCAGTACTTTAAAAAAACTCTAAATCATTTACTAAATTAGAAGTTATCCCTTCCTTAGATATAACTCCAAATCATAGTTAAAAATATCTTCTTCTTTTTTCATGATTAAATACATATTTCAAAAATGTGTGCTGGACTGAAAGTTTTAAGTACATCTAATATATATAGAAATATTTTGGCACTAAATTTACACAACTGTTCAATTTTACATTGCATCAATTTGGGAATACATGATAAACTTTACAATCCTTAGAAAAACAAAGTTTGCATTTAAGCTTAACTTTTATACATTGCTTCTCCCACTCCTTAACAATCAATCCATTGTTTCTTAACATCACTTAAATTTGTTATATTAAAATATATATTCTCATTTAATAAAGTTATCAATATATTAAAATGAAATTAAAGATTTCTGCTCTATTTTCATGTATTTAATATAACATTATTTGTTTAAACATATAATTCAAGGATGGATATTTGCTACATATTTCATACTTTGAAGCAAAGTTTATCACAGTGCCATATTTATGTAAAATGTTAGTCATTACTGTATCATGGTGAATAATCATTTAGAATCTGATAACATGATGGTTTACTGTGAAACTCTGATTTTTTACAATCTAGTTTTACTTTTACAATCTTATAATTGAATTATATCATTAATATCTGTAAACGTGTTAAGTTCTCGAAGACAAAGACAATCATTAGGTAACATTATCAATTACCATATATTTAATATTGTTTATTATATATTTGTTTTACATTTTCTCTGAGAAAGAGCAGGTTTAGTAATCTATAATAATACTATACAATGATTAAATCATTCTTAGTAATAATTCTTCAACAATATACACTATATATATGGGAGTGTGGATGTGTTTGCATTCAAAGTGGTATGATGTATAGTAATGATTGAAATGATGACTTCTTAAACACAGAAGTTTCTGCACATAAGTTACATTCTCAAATATTTTATTAACCAAGTTTTAACACACCCATTATTCAAAATCCTTATAAACAATAAAATAAACTCATCTACATTTCATTTATTATTTTTTCACTTTGGTTGCCCTCTCCCCCCCCCCCCTGTTTTATTAGTTCTAATTATTCTGTTCTAATTATTTTTATATTGGTATTTCCATCATCTAATATGCATATTGAATGTCTTTAAAAAAAGTTAACTATTTAAATATTCCAAATACTTTCAATTGTTAGTATTACCAAACATGTTAGTATATGCACAATGTTATTATTCTCTCTTCTGCAAATGTTGCTGGCCTGACCAGTGACAGTACTAGCATGAGATTCAAACCTGGACCCTTAGATTCTTGAGTATTGAATTTTAAGGTAACACTCTAACCAACTGAGTCATCCTGCTAAAGGCAACAGTCTATAGAAATTTCATATACTTATCTATGAAGTTCCTCCTGATTTCTCCACTTTTTCCTAAGAGCAAAGTTGATTAGTAGTTTTCATACATTATGTATAGTCACATTTGGTAGGCTTATGGGATTTTTTTGCCATTGCCATGTGAGCAGCTTCTTTAAATTTTCTTCTTTGTATCTTTTCTTCTCTATCTAATATTAATATGCATATTAGATTATGGAAATAGTCCAATATAAAAATACAACTAAAACATAATCACAAACCTTCAGGAAAGCATTTCAATAAAAAGTTCATATAAACTCTTTCACCCCGTCTGTCTTGGAAATTTTTCCCAATCGTCATAGTTTTTCCTAATCCCCTTTTAACATCCCACATATCAAAAATAAGTGTTCTGCATTCTATCTCAATTTCCACATAAATTACATCTATAATAAAGTCCTTATTCCATTTTTATTATTTTTTCCTAGTATCAGAATTTTAATGAGCTCATGTTATTGTAATCGTAAATCCTATATTTTATATAAATTGTTTTCTTATATGACTTCAAGCTATTTTTTTTTCATTATTTTAATAAGACGCCATCTAACGGTTTATATACTGCACAATACAAATACATGTATGAATGAATATATAATGCAGATCTTACTTTTTAGGTCGTAGTGTTCATATGGACAAAAATCATATTTAAATTTGTCCTCTTATTTATTATCTAAGCAAAAACTCTATATTCAATAATAATTGTAATTGGCATTTCTATTTGTTTATATAAAAGGCAAAATAAATAACGTATCCAGTTTGGAAAAAAAAAAGATCAACGTTTTGAATCACGATATAAACTATTTTTATTATGTTTACTTTTCGTTAATTTTATCTCACATTAATTCAGAAAAAACTATTACACTTTGAGGAAACGGATTTTTAAATTACACAATTAGTGATTATTAGAGCTTATTTTATATACTGAACTGTTTATATTTAAAAAATTATCATTCATTTAACATGTGTAAAAAGTTGATCTTCCAAAATAAGTTAGCAATAGCTATATTTTTATCTTAAACAAAATCATTGTATGAATAAAAATGTCAACAACTTTAACATTTGCCTCTTTCAGAAAAAATATTCGCGCAATTGTAAATATATATAAAAAAAAATTTTCTTACCCATCTTTAATATTAACTGCAAATGCTATATCCGACAGAAACGGCCTCAATGTGTACTCCAGCAATAGAATAAAACCAGTTTTAAAGATTTCCAATTATTTATACGTACTCCACTGGGGAAAATAGTCTCAAACAGGCAAAAAGTAGTAGTTCTGCTTTCTTCTAAATAAATAGTTTAAGAGGAGTTTGTTTTCCTAATCATTAAATTTCCAGGATCTATAAAAATGACGATTTCTGAATTGTCGGAGAATAAAATCACGCACAGTTTTGACAAAACTTTTGTTTAATTAATAACGGAAGTGCTTACTATGCAAATGTGATTAGGAAAATTCGCTTAATTAACTTGATAAAAGAAGTGTGAATTTATGTCACACTCGTATGAATGTAGAAAGATATATATATATTAACTATATCTGCGTAAAAAATATATAAAAAGCAAGAGTCATAAACAAAATCACAATCACTTAAAAATAATCATGTTTCACTATTGTTTTGACGTATAAATTAGAATTTAGTTTCTAAATATTTTTTAGGAAGACATGGTCATGAGTCAAAAAAACTTATTGGAAATTACTTAAATGACTTATCCTTATATGTTCACGTAATAAACTATAACTCAATCAATGAATGATTGGAGATTCGAATGTGGGTTAGATAAAACTTAGAAATATTTTCAGACTCAGAAATGGCTTTTTTTTTTTTAACCAGTCTGTAATTAATTGATATATCTGGTTATTGGTCGGTAAATAGGTATCTATCTAACTGTAACAGTGATAAATAACTGATTTCAAACAAAAAAAAAATCATCCATATCTAATATTAAATAATTGAAGAACTACACTTTTTATGTCTCCCCACCTCCTAATTCTAACTATAGTGGCCGTAATTAATTTATATATCTGGTTATTGGTCGGTAAATAGGTATCTATCTAACTGTAACAGTGATAAATAATTGATTTCAAATAAAATAAAAAATCCTCCATATCTAATAATAAATAATTGAAGAACTACATTTTTATAGTATCTCTCCCCACCTCCTAATTCTAACTATAGTGGCCGTAATTAATTTATATATCTGGTTATTGGTCAGTAAATAGGTATCTATTTAACTGTAACAGTGATAAATAATTGATTTGAAATAAAATTTAAAAAATCCTCCATATCTAATATTAAATAATTGAAGAACTACATTTTTATAGTAACTGCCCCTCACCTCCTAGTTTTAACTACAGTGGCTAAAATGATTAAATGTACCCAGTCATAATCTGTATAGCAGCTATAAAAATTAAAATTATCAAAATATTTTAGAAAAGTTAATTAATTAATTATTAATAACCTTGAATTTTTTAAAAAAAGAATCCTATTTTTTTATTTAAAAAATATTTGTGACGTGATGTATTAAAGTGTATTTTATTTGAATAATAATAATTTGCATTTTAAATAGATACAGTATTTTCATATTTGAAACAATTTTATAAAGGGTATATTATTTAACTTCATATTTTCATTAGTAGAATTTATTTTAGGGTAATTTTAAATAAAATAGATATTATGCAGTTAACAAATTTTATACTTTATCATATTTTTCAAATATAATTTATTGACTACATATACTTGGTAAAACTTTTCGATAAATATACTATATATGTATAAGAAAAATGTTTATGTGTTATAAAAAAAAAAAAACAGATAAATAAAAAGCTTGTAATAAGCAAATTAATTGAGAAACAAAATTAAATTAAAAAAATATTGTTGCTATAGATTAAGATTGATAATTTAACAAATAATCTTTTCAGGCAGCATAATAGCATAATTAAAAATTAAAATAAATACTACAGATAGCCTAGTTTAGAGAGACACATAGATACAAAGAATATCACCCAGAGAAAAGAAAAGGAACAATCCGCAAATTAAAACACATCCCAATGAATCTAGTAACTATAGCTAATAAAGGCTGGAACATTTGTATAGACATATTTCTGTTTCTATATGTATATATTTATAATTTAATATCATGATCTATAGATTTGGTTTAGAATGTGCTCTCAGACATTTTGGTTTCTAAAGGGAGCACCAGAACTCACTGCTGACACAACCAAGTGCTAAACAAAATCAGATCATATTGTGCACTATTGAAATAATGTGTTCCAATTATTCTGTCAATTACAGTTTAAAAAATCACCATTTCTGTTTGTTTGTAGTTATTAATTTGCATTAAAAATAACTTCACAAACTTCTAACTTCTTTTCAAAAACTTTATTTTCATATATTAATTGTATGAACATATATATAAAATCACATATTATACATTTCCAATGTTTCAGCTACCCCCCCCCCCCATTTCAGTCATTTTCAAGGTCATATAACAAAAAAAAAAATTACATATCTCTACATAATATTCTAAATACCAATTTCTTTCATATATTAAACATTAACACATCAAATTCACAATAAGAAAACATATTAAGTATACATTATTATATTCTACTTAATCTTCCTCCCTCTTCTCCCTTTATTATAAAACACACTAAGTATAAATTTTCAAAAAAAATATTAGAAACCATCTAAAACATTAATAAACAAAATACTATTTAAATCCATTTAACCCACCCCTAATTACAAATTTATTTCTCCTTTAACTATTTTATCTAACTTCCATATCAGTTATCTACAATTCCTATCTATACTTTTAAATCTATTTAAAAACTAATGTAAATTATTTTTCTATTCTTTTACAATTTATTTAAATACTATTCAAGCATTCCATATTAATTACATTTTATTTTATATTCCATATACTAGATTGGAATATAAAATAAAATGTAATTAATATGGAATGTTTAAATAATATTTGTAAAAGAGTAGAAAACTAATTTACATTAGTTTTAAATAGATTTAAAAGTATAGATAGGAATTGTAGATAAGTGCTATGAAAGTTAGATAAAATAGTTAAAGAAGGAATAAATTTGTAATTAGGGGTGTGTTAAATAGATTTAAATAATATTTTGTTTATTGGTGTTTTAGATGGTTTCTAATTTTTTTTTTTGAAAATTTATACTTCATATGTAAAAATGGAAGTTTTATAATAAAGGGAGAAGTGGGAGGAAGATACAAGTAAAATATAATAATGTATTTATTGTTAACATGTTTTATTATTGTGAATTTGATGTGTTAATGTTTAACATATGAAAGAGATTTTTTTGAAAATGACTGGGGGGGGGCAATTGGAAATATATAATCATCATCATCATTATCAACCATTATCAATCCACTGCAGGATGAAGGTCTCTCCAAGTTTAATCCATCTTCTCCGATCTTTAGCTTCTCTTCTCCACATCACCCCTACACATTTTCTTATTTCATCCATCCATCTTACATGTGGTCTCCTTCTGGGTCTTTTACAATCTCTTGGAATCCAGTTTAAAATTTCAATTATGTTCATATAGTTAATATATGGAAATAAAACTTTTGAAAAAAAGTTAGAAAAAGTTTGTTAAGTTATTTTTAATGTTGGAGAACATACTTATTTTAAAGAAGAAAGTGACTGTTTAATCTGTTATTGTAATATATTGAAGTTATTGATTTGTCTGATGATTAATATTCCTCTGATTCCCATTGACTTATAATTATACAAATCCTGGTGAAATCCAAATTAAGCAACATAAAAACAATTGGAGAAATTGATCACTGTGGGTTGGACATATCAGATTGAACAATATTTTTAAAAAACGAAGAAATATTAGAAATTCCCATTGACTCATTCAAAATTACAAGTAACTATAATTTTATAAAATTACTTTTTTACAATTTTGTAAGAAATGTTTTACATTAATATACCTGTTAACTTCTTTTCTTGAAGCCACATGATATAATTAGGCAATGAAGTACTACAATCAAGCAATAATATTTTAATCATCATCAGTGGTAATTGGCTATTTCTTGAAGTCACATGATATAATTAGGCAATGAAGTAATACAATCAAGCAATAATATTTTGATCATCATCAGTGGTAATTGGCTATTTCTTGCTCTTCATCACAATTTATCATAAACTTTAATGACTTCTTATATTTTGAATATTAATTTAATTTTAAAAAATATTTCATTAAAACTGTTTCGTTTATCACTTCCATTTTAAAAGCTTTTTCTAAAAAGTGCTAAAAGTAGTCATAAACTTTTACATAAATTAAGAAATGTCATTAATGTATATAAATTATTAACACATATTGTAGTGGAAAATGATGGTGGTATTGTATGTTAGAAAGGAAAAAGACGAGCATGGCTGATTAAAACATTTATGGTCACAACTCTTTTATAGATTTGTGTATTCTAGTAAAATATATTCCAGGACAAAACTTGTGATTTTATGCGAGGTGATTTGTGACACTAAAATGATTTTTCCAGAGTAAACAGAACTAAGATGTATATATATATATTGTAACGGTATACATATATGCTGTTATATCATTGTCAAATAATAAAAGAAATAGTCGAGCGTTGTTAGCCGAGAGGTCATCGCAACCACCTTGCAAGCAATTTAGTTGGTTGCAGACGGTTGTGGGTTCGCGTCCCGGCCGATGCTATGACATATGAAAAATAATAATAATAATAAAAGAAATATCGATAAATAAAATCATTCAAATAGAAATTTATTTAAATGAATATATAAAATTGCGCTGATGGAAAACTATTAAATAATTACTTAAAAGTAAGTTAAAGTAAAAAAAAAAGGGAAAATCTAAAGATAAAATATTATTTTTTAAAAAGTAATGTAAAAGAAAATAAAAGCTGTTAATTATTTTTTATTTACAAATTATTTTTAATTTGATTTTCTATTTAGAAATTATTTTAAATCTTAGAATGGAAATGATTTTCTATTTAAATTAATGACATAATTGTAAACAAGCCCTTGAGGGCATTTAACCAATCAGTCAGATAAGAGATCAATTAATTAAAAAAAATCCTAGTAATAAAATATGATGTTCCCCTCTCAAAGTGAACTGCCCAATAAATGATGCAAATGAACACAAGGTCCACAGAAAAAATCATCATCGCCACAAGATCAGCGCAAAGCCAGGCAAGATCGATCCTGGAATTTGATTATAAGGAATTTAAAACGATATAAAAGGAAAGAAAAGAAAACTTTGGAAGTGGAGTTTGTTCTTTTATATTACAATATATATTACACTATAATATTATCATTATACAATGACAAATTAAACAACCACTTTTTTCTTTTAAAATATATATGTTCTCCAACATTACAAATAAATGAAATGTTGGAAATGTATAATATGTGAATTTATATATATGTTTATTAGTTAATATATATGCATTTATTTATAAATTTTTTTATATTGCTCTTATTGATCACATAATTTAAACATATTTACATATACTGTGGACCTCAAAAATGTAAAAGTCATGCAATAAATTAGTTTCCTGTATTTGCTCCAGCTGAGGTAGCCTCCAGAGTGATGGTTCCCAAAAAGCAGCAAATGAGGGACAGGTCTTCCCTGAAACAATATTAATATTAACTGGACTTTGATTGGAGTTGGGCGATATATCAAGGACTGCAAAGATTGGATGCAGTAATCTGAAGCCATGGAAAAGTATGAACTGTTTTATCTTAAAAAACATGAACTTTATCTTTAAAAAAAACAAGAAATTATCAAATACTTAAACCTAAATGATACCTAACCCATAAAGTCTCTTATCTGATTAAGCAGAAATTTAAATTATGTTTTTTATTTAATATGTTTTCTATTATTATCTCCATTCTTGTAATTTCTTTAAATTAATAACTTAAAAATTAAGTGTAAATGGCTGCATAGATTCGTAAGATTATATTAGTTTAAATGGGTTAATTTTGAGCTATTTGTTTCGTAGTTGAATCAGTGCTGGTGGAGGGATGTACAGGTGTTTTATGTCAATGTAATCTGGAAAGGCGCATTGAATTATGATTCCCTTGTGTCGTGTTAGCATATAGGGCATAGTACCCAACTGAAAGCATGTCCCAAGAGTGTAGCCATCACATGGCCAATAATCATAGATGTATTTCCTATGCCATTGATCTACTTATGCTCTGGTTGGTGACAGTAAGATGGAAAAGATCGCAATCTCCCATAATGGAGCATATCTAATATATATTCCAAATAATTACCTCACCAGACAGATGCACATTTCTGTACTGGATGAGAGTCATTCTTTCTTTAATGATATCATGTTACAGATGCAGATTCCTGTCAGCATGGTTTATTTTATGCAAATATCCTCATTTCGCATTGATTGCATCAGTAAGCTAGTATTGGTTTGGATGCAAACTTGTAGCCTGGAGTTAAAAGAATCTAGTATATAAATGCATTATCTATGTACTGTATTTATGTTTAACAAAGTATTAAAATTGTGTTAAATATATTAAATGCATCCATATGTACATACAATTAAATTAAATTTACTCAGTAGTTCATTCAGTTTTCATAATTTGTTTCGATGTATGTGCGTAATAATAAAAATGTTTTGTCTAATTAATTTTGACAGTAACTTATTTTTATATATTTTTATTAATATTTTTTTAAAATCAAGAGTTAGAAATTTTTTTTAATAGACAGCATGATGTTATAAGCTCAGTTCTGCCAAAAATTAGCAATTGGGGCTTTCAGTTCACAAAAGAGTAATCTCTCCCATATGTATCTGCCACCTTTATAAATAAATATTCTAGGTTCGCATAGCCTATTGGCACTCTGATATGGCAGATAGGGTTTTGAGGATGAGTCATACCATTATATATATATATATTGAAACAGAAATGCTGTTTCATGTGTGTATGTATTCTAAGAGCTATTTTACCCTCCCACCTAAAAAAATGGCAGATGTATAAAAAAGAAGTTGATCTTATTTTTTTAAAAAAAAAATAAAAAAATAAAGCAAAAAGTTTATAAATTTACAAGAAAATCATTATTTTCTCTGAGAAAAAAAAAAGATAAACCTTTAAAAAAATAATTATAACATACACCAAATCTTTTAAAAACTTGTTTTTTATTTTTTTGCCACCAAAATGAAATATATATTAAAATAGATTTCCAACGTTTCGACTATTTCTTTATTTTTTTCTATAGTCTTTTTCAAGGAACTAAAAATATATAAAAAGGAGAAAAAAAAAATTCATAAAAATTTTTAAAACAAACAAAAATAAAAATCCTATCACATATACATACTATTTTGGAAAATATATTCTTTATTTACTATGATTTCTTTTCCCAACAGCTTCCAACTTTACATTTTGCCTAAATGAACATTTTATTGTTACAAAATATAGTTTTTTATTATCTTATCTTCAATTAACACATTTTTACATTCCTTTCTTGTTAAAAACAAAAACATTCTATTAAATTTCACAATTTTTTTTCCCTTTTCCTTTACATTATAACCTTCATTATTGATTTTATAATTTTAGACGTATTTATTTAAAGCTGGCATTTTTTAAAATATTACATTTTTAATTTTTGAAACAATGTCATACAAAGTGTAATAATCACTTGAGGCAGTCTTATCAAATTGAAAAACATGGCTTAATCCTCATGATTCCTTATCTGTCCCATGAAAAGTAGTGTCCAATCCTTTACAAGAAAAAAGCACTCGGGCTTAAATGAAAGCTGTGTAACAAATCAGATACAGTAAGCAGTGCTGCTTAATCAATCCAGAGATCAGAGTATAAATAGTTGAGTTTGAAGTTCAGAAGAAGAGATTTAAAGATTTCATTTTAGATTTTAAAAGGAGTTAAAAAAGTAAGAAAAGTGAAGAGTTAAAAAGTTAAAATGTTTATGTAAGTGGCTTAACTGTTTAGTTGACAACTAATTATAGGAACCTTGGAATATAATATTTACAGCCACTGTTAATGATGAAAAAAGAAAATATTAATAAGGAAATCATAATGATGGAATGCTAATCGGTAACAGCTTCCTCTCTTCATGGTTTTCCAAGATTTGCCTGGGTGAACATCATGGAAAGTAAATAATGCCATTCAGCTTAAATACAATGACCCCTTTTTGAACGCAGTAGCATCCTGAAGTGAAGAAACAAACTGAATAATTTCATAAAATATTCAATACTTATATGTGTTTATAATAAAAAAAATCTTTCTTAAAAAAAAATATGAATAAATATAGCTATGTGAAAATATGTTTATTAGTGATAAATTATAAATACTAAATGTCTTAAATATCTATAATCAAAAGGCATTTTATTCAATACTTATATGTGTTTATAAAAAAAAAACATCTTTCTTAAAAAAATCATGAATAAATATAGCTATGTGAAAATATGTTTATTAGTGATAAATTATAAATACTAAATGTCTTAAATATCTATAATCAAAAGGCATTTTATTCAATACTTATATGTGTTTATAAAGAACAAAACAAAATATCTTTCTTAAAAAAAATTATGAATAAATATAGCTATGTGAAAATACATTTTATTAGTGATAAATTATAAATATTAAAAATATTTATAATCAAAAGGCATTTTAATAAGGTAAATCATAAATGATTAACTTCTTATATGCAGATACATTTAAATTAAAATAAAATAAAAATGAATACTTATAACTATTTATATTACTGATATGCAAATAAGTATACCTGGAAGAATTAGAAATATGAATACTACATGTAACTATAACTGGCTAAATTATAAATGAAACTGCTGATCAACTTATATATAGAAACATACATCTGTGGCAGACCAAACAACACTGTTTATGCTATATATTAGAATAACTAAATAATGAATTACAAATGCTTACATGCATATTGATTGTATATGAATAAAATAATGAAACTTATGCACATTTATACTTGACTGGATTATGAATAGTTCACGAACATGGAATTGCTTACATTACCTGCTTACTTACCTATGATAAACTTAAAAATAATGAAGTATTATATGAATTATAAATACTTACATGCATATTGATTGTATATGAATAAAATAATGAAACGTATGCACACAAATGTACATTTAGACTTGACTGAATTATTGAAGCTTCACAAATCTGGAATTGCTCATCTTACCTATTTCCCTATCTAAAAAGGATATACAGATATGGAACAAATAGTTAAAAATATTCATGCAGTATTGGTAGACATCTACTTGATAACCCAAGATAAATCAAAATGAGCCTTCATTTGAAATAAAGGATGAACTTTATTAGAAGGACTTGCAAATGAACTATTGATCAATAAACTGCTTTTAATCTTTTCATAAATGAACTGAAAATGAATCGTCACATTGATATGAAGAAACTTTATTAGAAGGACTTGCAAATTAATTGTTGTTAAATAAAATTGTTGTTACTTAAAATTAATTTTAGTTATCCAGTTGTTCATTTCTAATTTTTTTGAATCATTTACCATTCATTGCACTTGTTCATGAGAATTTCATGCCTCCTGAGCTATGTCTGGCATAACTAGACCTAGGTAAGTCAGGTTGTAGTGAGACAAAACTCTAGTGGTGCCATTTGGAAAACCAAACACAGAAATATCTAGATGCTTCCAGTCTCTATGGTGCTACATCCTCTGATGAGCAGGAAATATTGTTGTAGGGGGGAATAACATCTGCATTGGGGAATGCCAATCGGTAGTTCCTTTCTGAAACATGCTCATCAGGATATTGTTACAACCAAGGTAATAAAGGGGTTGTACAGCCAGTTACATTTGTCACCCTACTGTGAGGCCTTATCTAGCTAGCCTATCCATAGGCATAAAACAGCTAGAAATGAGTAATAAGTAAAAAAAGAAGAATTGGAAAAGGAATAAGCAAAGCATGTTTATGTGATGTGAACAGTGCATATGATGCAGTGATGTGATTTATTCAAAAAGAGTGGAAAAAAGAAAAAGAACATAAAAATTAATGGCATAAGTGGTAGATAAAAAATAAAACAGGCTTGTCAAAAAAGATGGAGTTAAATCAGGGTGTGGATGGAGAGAGAAGCTTACTAAGGCAGAAAACAAAGGAAAAATGGTGAACATAGAAGCTCAGAAAACAGAAAAGATAGCCATGTTAGCCCAGTTTAATGGAAGTGATAAAAGAAAATAACAAAGAACATAAAAAACAGAGAGAATAAGACAGCAAGAAAAGAGAGGAAGATAAAAAAGAACAGAGAGAAGAAGACAAAAGAGAATTGAAAGAACAAATCAGAGAAATAACTGAAAGCCAAAATGAAAAGTTCAACCAGTTAATAAAAAAAATAACTCAGTCAAAAAAATTGGATGAGAAACAAAAAATTCAAAAAATAAGGCAGGTGAAGAATTCCCTGAAACTATTCCAACCCAATTGACACTAATAATCAAAACTGATGAAAATGAATCTAGTGAAGCTAAATTAAAATCTTCTGATCTTCAAAAAGAGGTAAAACATGAAAATGAAGATAATCAAAAACTTAATTCTCATGTAACTAAGGAACTGCCTAATATAAAGAAAATATTTCAAAAAAATTGTCTGATATATGCTCTGAAACAATAACAGGGGTAGAAAGAGAAACCATAAATCTCAAAGAAAAGTATGTTAATCCTCAGCTATATATAGAAAATGTAAACAAAAGCTCAATAAACTCAAATCAGAAATTGAGTACAGAAAAAAAAAGTTATAAAGACAGTTATTAAAAATATACTTGCTGCTGCAGGGAAAGAAACTGAAAAGGAGTCTGAAAACTCAGGATTTATAAATATGAAAAAAATTAAGCAACAAGAAACTTTTACAAATAACAAAAAAAAACAATTCCTATGGCAGAAGAACCATTTAAAAATAAACCTTTATGTATTTCTAAAAATGAAGTACTGCCATGGAAGAGAAACAGAAGGAAATCCACAGATGATGTTCATGGTCCATATCTGACCCATGTAATTAGAAGATCAAACAGTAGCAAGGATCTGAAAAGACTATATGGAAGTGAAGAAGCAAGCCACCACAGTGATGTTAAGCATGAGAAACTCCCAACAAAAAGGTGATCCAGAAGTGGATCACCTCTTAATTCAGAAGAGCATTACAGGAGAACTGATCATGATCCTCAGTCTCCCAAGCCAGGTTGTAGTTACAATACTGTGACAGTCAGATGATGTATGTTGGTTTAACCCAGTTCGAATACTAAGCGAAAGTACCTCGAGGCCACCCATATGTGAGATATTAAATCAAGAATACTATGACCTCTGCCCTATTCACCTATTTTCGAGGCTAATTACGAACCAACGGCATTATCTGAGCCATACATAAATTATTTTTCAACCGGCCAAGCTTAGCCTCAGCGGAAAAAAAACATGGATGGGAACATCTAAGGAGCTAAATAGCTAAATGTGTGTAAAAGTAATATGTGTTTTGCATGCCTGGATCATTTGAAAAGTAAAAATAAAGCATTAAAATAAAATTAGAAAACATCAGCTTTTTAGTTAAATAATAAATATTTAATTAATGACTTTAAAATATTAATAATGAGTTAATGGCCTCCGCTATTCTTCCTGAATTAATGAAAAACTAATTAGACAATAAAGATTAAACGATATAATATTTTTGCAGTCTAAATCTTTTCCTCCCAATTTTATTAAAATTGTCAACTCGAATCTCATCGATAAAGTACAATAATAAAAATCTTTCACAAAGCATTTTCTAATTGCTTTGCGCTAAAAACAAACAGTTTAAAAATTATTTAAGATGTATATAGCTAAATCAGATATACGTAATAAGCTAATGGCGGACAAAAGAAGCGTTATCGAGGAGATCAAGTTGGCAAACAAAAGGAAACTTACTCATATTGAATTTTACAAATATAAATGAAAATTGGAAAGAGATTTAAATGAAAAACTTAACCTTTGACTTACACCGCAATGGAATATGAAATATTTATAAATGTTAGTATTGAAGAATAGCGAAGGGGGAAAAAAGGGTTAAATATAAATAGATAGATGATCACACAATATATATATCTAAGACTAGTCTAATAAAAATGGTTACATAACAAATATAATTAAATACAACATTTTATAAATATAATTCAATGAAGCAATTAAAAAAAGGTATAAACAAAAAAAAGGTAGAAAGTAAATAGTTCAATGGAGGAGAGATATGATTACTGTCCTGGTTCCTTGGACATGTTTCCTATGGCATTCGTGGCCTGATCTGACCATTGATAGGTATTTATCCGGACAAGGAAAATGGAAATAAGTAGCATGCTTTTATGAAAAGTCCTATAGACATGGCACAGAGTTCAGGTCACTATTAGGTGGATACTACAGCATTTTGGATGGTATTTAGGAACCTTGGCAATAGGCAAAGCTATTTATTTGCCTAGCCAAGCATAGTAGAATCCATCAAATTCATATGACTTTTAGCTTGAGCATGTTCAAACTTCTCCATGATTTTGAAGATGACAGTTGTATAACTTTTTGTAATAAAATCTTAACAAGCAAAAGCAAAATCTGCAAGAGTTCTCCCAAGAGAAATCTGAATGCTATTTCCAAAAGGAAAATCTGAATGCCTAATCTTTTGTTCACTCTCCTATTTATAACCTTTTTGTAAGCTACCTTCTATTGTTTGTATGATCTTAGATTTTGATAAGCCCACCCAGACTCCTTTGTTTCAAGGTAACATTTTCTAAAAATAACTTTTACTTTTTTCTTCTAAATTTCTTTCTTTAAAGTTTGAATTTTATTAATTAAAAAAGAAAAAGAAAGCCATCTTTAATTTGCCTTGAATGAGCTAAGTAATTACAAGCATACATTCTTTTAGAAAATGTTGGTGGGCTTATCTCAAAATAAATCATACACATATTTTAACAAGAAAAACTATATTATTATTTCTTTTAATAAAATAAGCATTTTTAAAATAAGCATTTTATTTCAGCAGAATTTTGCATTAACTCATATATATATGCTTGACATATATATATGTTTGACTAATAGGTTTTACAAGTAATTTTTATTAACAGAAATTTAATCTTGAAATGGAATTTATTTAAAATGAAATAGTTAAATGCAAATACAAATTATATAAACGTAATTAATTTTAGCTTCAATGCAAAACCCTGCTGATATTGGACTATAAACTTAATTCAGGTCTATAATACTAACTAAGTTTATTGATGGCTGTGAAACATGGGTCAGACTTCAGATCCATTGCTTCAATATGGAACAATCAAATAGAGATAGCTGATAGAAGAAGTTTGTGAGTGGGATGTAGTGATGCATGAATTTGTGTTTTTCATGTCAAGGCAGGTGGATCATTGAGCAGAGCTGCTTGGATGCATTTCGTTTATGATGCTCTGAAGTATATGCTCAGCACTATCCATTCCTGGATGTTGAGTTCCTAGAGTAGTCCAGCAGGGTGTATATATAGGTCTCATGAATAGGCCTTGATCTCATGAATAGACCAAATGAATAAGCCCTTAAGACTTACAGAAGCTGAGCAGGGTTGGCTCAGTGCCAATTTTTTTTTCTGGCTCTTACTCTTAGTTGGATGATCCTTCTAGGTACAAGAGAGGTAGTGCTTAAAAATGAGATATTTTCTCGTGACATCATGGAGCAGTGTGTGCTAGTAGTTTGTGCTTGGCCATCTACTTATTCTGGTATTGGAGGCTACAGTTTATGAATTCACTTTTCTGGCTCATCTTACCCATTTCATCAGAAAATCTAAAACCAGTAGAGATGCAGTAATGAGAAATGATGTGTATAGGATGTGGAATAAAATCATACTTCCAGGTGATTTCATCCCAAAATTTGATGGGGGGTAATGAAACAGAAAAGCTGTTTCATGTGTGTATGTATTCTAAGAGCTATTTTATCCTCCCACCTAAAAAAATGGCAGATGTATAAAAAAGAAGCTGATCTTATATTTTAAAAAAAATAAAGCAAAAAGTTTATAAATTTACAAGAAAATCATTATTTTCTCTAACTGAAAAAAAAAATAAAGATAAACCTTCATTATTGATTTTTACAATTTTAGATCATGATATAAATATGTCATCATATTTATTTAAAGCTGGCATTTTTTAAAATATTACATTTTTAATTTTTGAAATGATGTCATACAAAGTTTAATAATCACTTGAGGCAGTCTTATCAAATTGAAAAACATGGCTTAATCCTCATGATTCATTATCTGTCCCACGAAAAGTAGTGTCCAATCCTTAAGAAGAGAAAAGCACTCGGGCTTAAATGAAAGCTGTGTAACAAATCATATACAATGGCTGCTTAATCAATCCAGAGACCAGAGTATAAATAGTTGAGTTTGAAGTTCAGAGGCAGAGATTTAAAGATTTTATTTTAGATTTTAAAAGGAGTTAAAAAAGTAAGAAAAGTGAAGAATTAAAAAGTTAAAATTTTTATCTACCTTGGAATATAATATTTATAGCCACTGTTAATGAAGAAAAAAGAAAATATTAATAAGGAAATCATAAAGATGGAAGGCTAATCAGTAACAGCTTCCTCTCTTTGTCCAAAGCCATGGTTCTCCAAGCTTTGCCTGGGTGAACATCATGGAAAGTAAATAATGCCATTCAGCTTAAATATAATGACCCCTTTTTGAATGCAGTAGCATCCTGAAGTGAAGGAACAAACTGGATAAAATGAAGGTAACAATTTCATAAAATATTCAATACTTATATGTGTTTATAAAAAAACAAAAACAAAACATCTTTCTTAAAAAAATTATGAATAAATATAGCTATGAGAAAATATGTTTTATTAGTGATAAATTATAAATACTAAATGTCTTAAATATCTATAATCAAAAGGCATTTTATTCAATACTTAAAGTGTGTTTATAAAAAACAAAACGTCTTTCTTTAAAAAAAAAATATGAATAAATGTAGCTATGTGAAAATACATTTTATTAGTGATAAATTATAAATACTAAAAATATCTATAATCAAAAGGCATTTTTAATAAGGAAAATCATAAATGATTAACTTCTTATATGCAGATACATCTAAATTAAAATAAAATGAAAACAAATACTTATAACTATTTATATTACTGTTATGCAAATAAGTATACCTGGAAGAATTAGAAATATGAATATTACATGTAACTATAACTGGCTAAATTATAAATGAAACTGCTGATCAACTTATATGTAGAAACATCCATCTATGGCAGACCAAACAACAATGTTTATGCTATATATTAGAGTAACTAAATAATGAGTTACAAATGCTTACATGCATATTGATTGTATATGAATAAAATAATGAAACTTATGCACATCTATACTTGAATGGATTATGAATAGTCCACAAACACGGAATTGCTTACATTACCTGTTTACCTACCTATGATAAATTTAAAAATAATAAAGTACTATATGAATTACAAATGTTTACATGCATATTGATTGTATATGAATAAAATAATGAAACTTATGCACACAAATGTGCATTTATACTTGACTGAATTATAGAAGCTTCACAAATCTGGAATTGCTCATCTTACCTATTTACTTACCTAAAAAGGATATACAGATATGAAACAAATAGTTAAAAATATTCATGCAGTATTGGTAGATGTCTACTTGATAAAAGACCCTTTGGATTCTTTACCCAAGATAAATTAAAATGAGCCTTCATTTGAAATGAAGGATGAACTTTATTAGAAGAACTTGCAAATGAACTATTGATCAAAAAGTGCTTCTAATCTTTTTATAAATGAACTGAAATTGAATCATCACATGGATATGAAGGAACTTTATTAGAAGGACTTGCAAATTAATTGTTGTTAAATAAAATTGTTATTACTTAAAATTAATTTTAGTTATCCATTTGTTCAGTTCTATTTTTTTTTTGCATCACTTATCATTCAATGCACTTGTTCATGAGAATTTCATGCCTCCTGAGCTATGTCTGGCATAACTAGACCTAGATAAGTCAGGTTGTAGTGAGACGGAACTCTAGTGGCACCGTTTGGAAAATCAAACACAGAAATGTCTAGATGCTTCCAGTCTCTATGGTGCTACATCCTCTGATGAGCATGAAATATTGTTGTACGGTGGGATAACATTTGCATTTGGGAATGCCAATCGATAGTTCCTTCCTGCAACATGCTCATCAGAAAATTGTTACAACCGAGGTAATAAAAGGGTGTTGTACAGGTCTGATTATAATATATAAAAGAAATATTTTGCAGGTTCATCTGTGTTAAAATATTTTAAATACTGATATACCGACATCGAAATGTTGGTATATCAATATTTAAAATATTTTAATACAGATGAACCCGCAAAATATGTCTTATATATGCAACCTGCAAAAGTCTTCATATCAACACCCATACATACATATTGTAACGGTCAGAAAACGTGTGACTCGTAAACATAGTGCAGAATTCGACCACCATACAGAACAGCAGCACCATCGAGTAGCGAAGCCACCCGTGGTACTGAGTTCGAACATAGTTTATCGGTTCCACAATACAATCCACAAAACAACGCATCTGATGCAACATTAGTAAATATTTTCTTAGGCACGGTGGTCAGGGATATGCAAGAGACTCATGATTTTATTCTCGAGTTAGCCAATAATCAAGATAATATTAATTAAACATTCATATTTACATAATTGAGGATATATTATATAGAATGGGTATCGATTAAATGAAACGTAACTGCAGACTTATAGTTTAAAATTATTTATTAATACATTTTAATAAGATCATTATTTTATATTGAGGATTTCAGTAGCGGTATTTCCAATACTGTAATGTTTACAAAAGGAATACATTTATTTGAAGGCGTAATCTAGCTACCTAAAATTCTCAAGTAAGTATTTCTAATGCATGCCTTGGGGAATTGCAATGCAAGAGTCTAAAGTAAGATTTAAGAGTAGCGGCGGACATATATTTATTTAATCAAAATATTTATCTTATGACTAAGGGCAAACATTTATTTGAGAGTGAATTATGAAGATAATGCAGAGGCGGAGTGATATATAGAATAATAAAACTAAGTAAAGGAACACGTGGTACGCTTTAGAAAGGCGATATGGAATGGCAGTATATTGAAATTGCAATGCCGTGAATGAGTTTATAAAACTGTCGGGCTGGTCTCTGCCATCGGCCCGACAAAGTAAGGTGTCACATAAGCATAACCAGGGACAAGCGGTCCGTGTCGCAGTTTTGCCGGCTGGCTGAATGACATTGTCAAGTCCTACGGGAGCACCCATTATGCCCACTTGTGTAGGATGACTGGGGTTAATTTCAACCCTGAAGTATCCGGAAATTTCACGGCGGAATGGGTCATTGCATCTCTAAAACGTAACACATGTATACTTATAAACGATTATGATAAGATTTAAATGGATTTCTAATTCGGCCCGACATTATCAACATTTACTAAAGAACATTGGTGACTCTCAAAGAAATGTAATTTTCTGGAATTATTCATGATGATTTACTATATACAAAACATATCTAAACTGGGAATGATTACAACTAATATGCCAGCCATTTGCGAAGTAGTAGACCCTGTATTACAATAAATGATGCACTGAATGCGTGTCGATTTATATGAAAGTAAAATTATTTAGGAAAGTAAATATTAATGAAAATTGGACACACATTCATTGTTTTAAGCGATCATAGATTTAAAATTTGAAATTTGAGACAATTATGAGCATGCAATAATTAAATAATAACTATAGATAAAAATGTAGATTATAGAAATACGCATCCAAGAAAGCTAGAGTGAGGTAAGCTAGATTATTAGAGAAATTTACACATTAAGTTAATTATTCAGTTTTAGTTATACATATGGTAGTTTTTACATTTTATAATTTAGATAAGTAGTATGAAGAAGAGCTATAGCATATTATGAGAGTACTCTAGAGTTTGAACACAGACAGGTACCTGTTTTATAAGAAGTTTTCTGATTCCATTAGTTTAGCAGAAAAAAAGTTCACGAGTGGCAATTCTTTCTTGTATTTAGATATTCATTTAATTTCATGGCAGCAGCAGCTTTCTCATTCATTTCAGGCAGCAGATCTTCATGGTGAATTTATGATGGGCAATGGAAAGTTCAGCATCCGATAGGCCATCTCCCGATGGAGAATAATCTAGGTGCTTTACTCGGTCATACCTTGGCAGGAACAAATTATTTTATTATTTTTGGAGACTCTCAGTGATCGAGAGCAAAGCTAAAGTTTAAGTGAATGTCTCCAGCAAGTCTAAGATGGCCTCTTTTTTTATCTTGATCTCTCACGTTTTTGTTAAGGTATTTTTAGGTTCTATTTAATCTGCCCTGAGGATAATCAACGCATTTTGTTGGTTTTTAATTAAAGAAAGCTGCCATTCTATTGTTTACATTTTACATTTACTAATTATATTTTGGGGAATTTTTCTTTAATTAATCTATTATCTATCACTGACCGATGCTTTTCAATTTCAAAGACAAAAAGGGAACATAAGATTATTTTAACTTTTAATTAAATATTACATCAGATTTTTTTAGAATTATTATTAAATGAAATTTAAACAAAGCAATAAATACGAACTTTATAATCCAAAATAAATGATTAAAATTATACAAAATCATATAACTAAAAGAAATCTAAATTATATTATTTTATCCCTATTTATTGCGTTTAATTTGAGATCGAAATGTGTGCGTGTTTATGCCGAATTCTACATATATTTATACATTTTTAATATTGTTACACACACAATTCGATATCAAAAAGTTTAAATTTGGGCGGGATAGACCGATCAGTGAGAGATGACAGAAAAAGGTGAAACTTAAGATTCGAATACGAATCTTACTGTTTCAATATATATATATATATTGTGCCAAGGCCAAATTGGCACATGTATATAAAATAATTTTGTCATAAAAAAATTATTAAAACAAAAAAATCTTTCGCAAAAGAGTTTGAAATAAAAGTTGAAAAATCATTGATTTAAAGTGGGAAGGGGGTTTTCTTAAAGTTAAACTGAAGGTTTTATAAAAAGGAAGTAAAGAGTTTATTATTATTAGTGAAATACAATTTAAAAG
Organism: Epiperipatus broadwayi; assembly: GCA_028023455.1. Taxonomy (NCBI): domain Eukaryota; kingdom Metazoa; phylum Onychophora; class Udeonychophora; order Euonychophora; family Peripatidae; genus Epiperipatus; species Epiperipatus broadwayi. The sequence goes on along the minus strand of JAQFVV010000259.1, from coordinate 23,058 downwards.
CTTTAAAAATATATATAAATCTCTTCATTTAAATTAAAGAAGAAAAATAATCTTAAAACTAGTTTTGACGTGTAGAGTAAAATTATACGTGTGTGTGCAAATGTAAAAAAAATGTATCAGTATTAAATATTATAAATAAATGAAAAATATATTTAAAAAAAAAAACACAGTGGTGCGCTACTAATTAAAGATATGAAAACAACATGTTTTGAAATAGCTACTACTAATTAAACAATCAATCAAAAAACACGTCTTAGGATTAATTGCTAAAGAATTTCGACAACAGATATTTACTGGAGGATATCAAAAGGAAAACACTTTGTCGGTATAAATACGGAATATTTTATCGGACAATGAGTTAAGAGTTTGTTTCAATCTAGTTTGCAGTGACAGTCTTATTCCAGTTTGAGATAACAGTGCATTTCTATTATGAATCCAGAAACAAACATACATTGTTGAGCAGCTTTTGGAAATATACGCTCATGCTCCAGCCTTTTTAGTCCAACAAGATCATCAAAACCTGCCTGAAAAATAATGTCTACATAACAACTCAGAAATCCTCCGTCAAACGTTCAACTGTCTTCAAGAATAAAGCACATGGTTTCGCATAAAATCTCTTCAAGAAACGTCCAAATCTAACCGGTTAGATATAATCCATCAGAAGCAGCAGAAGCAGTCAACAACAAGCAATATCCCCGTTCCAAAAATCCTAGGTAAACATTTATTTATTATCATTTATACGTAGTAGCCACCGCTGTAATTTGTAAATATTCAAGATTCAAATTATATGAACTCTATCATACATAAAATGAACTATTGATATGTGTGTTTAAGTTTCAAATCCTATTAATGCTTTATTATTATATTTGTGAATGATATATGAGTTAATATGTGCGTGATCATTATATCAATGTTATTAGTTAAATTAGATAAATACCAGTGTTCTATTATTAAAATCTACAAGAATATTTAAACTAGTTTAGAAATGTTAATTTAAAATGTGTGTGTTATTTAGATTTATAAAAATGTTTAAAATTAGTAAATGTTAGTTAATAAATTGTCTTTAAAATTAAACTTTATTTGTCGGTCAATTCTTTTTATCAATTCTTTTTTTATATTTTATTACTGATTAAAATTAGACTGGGCTAGTTAAGGGAATTGTTTCGAGTGCTGGATTATGAGCCTACTGCCCGAATATGTTAGTCTTCAGACTAGCTGGTGCCCCGGGGTTTACCCCAAAACAAATAAAGTATTTGGATAGTAGGGGTTTGAATCTAGCGCCCGAGATGGGCCATTGTTGATAGTTAAAGCTATCAATAAGATCTCCCATTTTGCTCGAATGTGCCGGTTCATTCACGTAACCTTTATAAGATTATAAATGTATTATGAAGGAGTTTGAAACCAACCAAAATGAAACTTGGGGTGATGAAAAATCTGATGTGAACCTGGGGTGATGGAAAGTTATCATCAACCCCAGTCCATTTATTTCAAATAAAATGATTTAATATAAAATTTACAAGAAGTATATTTAGGTAATGAGATATATAATAATAAAATGAGATTAGAGAATCTCTGAGAGATCATTGAGATGATCCAGCTAACTCAGATGAGCAACTAAAAGCATAAATATAAATTCAACCAGCATTATAAAGTAAATATCAGTATAAGTAAAATACCATTCATCATCATTAATGATGGGAATAAACAAATCAGTACAATATATTAACAGTCAATCTTGTGACTGGATTGAACAATAAAAAATATAAATCAACAGTCAACCTTGTGACTGGATTGGAAATGGGTCTTCTTTAGACCAGGCTAACTATTGAGCCTTTGCCAGCTTGGGCAATTATTTAAACATAACTTGGATGCACCATTTAAGTGCCCATCCATTAAAATACACAATAATCAGAAATCCAAACAATAATGCTGCGACATTAAAACATGCTGATCATCATCAATGCTCTGGCCACTTGAATTGGCCAACTATAAATGTAAATTTTTAATAAGACTAAAGTGAAATATTGCAATAGTACATGGGCTTTAAAGAGTATCCTCTTTTGCACCAACCAGGATGATGATTGATCATCTCTGGATGCCCCAAAGCACTAAGTACACATCCCCATTTGTCTGTATCCGCATCTAGCTCAGAGAACACAAGATTTATTACTGTATGTGACCAAGAAATGATGAAAACAATTTTAACAATTAAATACAAGTTTATTATTAACAAAAAAAAAAAAGAATGATATTTAAGATCATAAATAGGATAAGGCTCTGATTTTGAAAAGTATACAAAATTATATAAACAACTAAAATTATTACATCAATTGCATTATTTCTTAATTAGTTTCTATAACGCATATATATATATCCATACACAGACATGTGTTTTATAATATATGATGAAGACATTTCAATTAAACATAAAATAATTATTACATTTGTGATTTACATAATTGCTATTCAAAATTCAAATTATTACATTAATTTACATATATATGCGCACAGACACACGATTTATAATATACAATTAATATTCAATAAATACAATAAACGATTGAAGTTTCAGTTAAATGATATATATTTTATATATTAAGTTTACTGAAACACATATATAGAATTGCACAGATTATGAACAATAAATAATTTTTATAATTAATAATTCCCTTTTGAATATACATAAAATTTACATATTTAATCAATATCAAAAAAAAAATCACTTAATCAAATTCTATTACAGCTTTCTCAATTCTTTTTTTTAAAAAAAAGTATAGTCAATTTTTGAGAGATTAGAAAGCTTTTTATCAGTTTATATTTTAACTAATTATAAACGTCTTTAATTTTAAAGTATAGATTTAAAATGTCTTTCCAAATGAATTATTTAAAAACAACTCACTTTTGTATACACATTTATCTGTGCTTCTCTTCGTATATATAGACACATCAGCATATGTATAACTACTTTATTCAGCTGGTGTTTTCTCTTGGGCAAGTTGTTTTTTTTCTTGGTCATTCCAGGTAATTGTCATCATCAGGTAAAAGTACTTAATTCAGGTATGGTTGGCTTTTTTCCCCTTCTGTAGTCAGTTTCATTTATACTTGGATTTTGTAAACTTCAGGTCAGCAAGCTGTTTTTCCAGGACACATTTAATGCTATGAATTACAAAGAATCTTGACCCATTTTCCTCCATGTAAATTCAAATTCCACCAGTGAATTGTATAGCAGCCAATTCCTTGCATTCTTACATCCTCATGGCAGTTCTCTTGATAATTATTTTAGCCATCTTTGCAGCTAACTCTACTATGGCCATTTTCTGCTACAGTTACCAACTCTTCGCAAAATATTTTAGTTAACTTTACAGCTAGCTCTTCTGCTAACTCTTACAAAACTGAAAGCCAAACTGTTCTCTTCAAAATCACTACCCAGACTGGCTGATATTTTTTATCAGCCCTTTTTATAAAATCATCTGAGGTGTTATAACAACACCTTGATTAAAAACATAATTTTATTTTTATCTTTCTAATCCCTTGGAATCTATATACATGTTTTTACTTAGGGGATTTCTAATAGATAAAACTTTTGTTTAATTAATTAAAAAAAATTTCAAAAATAAGTATGTAATGCTGTTTAAATATTATTGTTTAAAAATAAGTATGGTGTTTTTACATTTCAAAATCAGAATAATAATAATACAATATTTATATTTATTCAGACCTTTTAAAAGTTTAATTTATAAAACAATATTTTAAATCAGAGTTATTATTTATTTATTTCTATTTCAATAAATGAAGAAAATATCTACTATAATTTTTGTCTGTGTTTATTTCTACTTTTCCTTTATTTTATATATATATATATATATGTGCATATACACTATATTAGTGTATGCTATGTAAGCCAACTGGTTACAATATATATCTATAGGCTAAGGGCAGCTGTTTCCACAAACTTGATCTACATAGTAAAATTATTGAACAAATTTAATAAATATATCAGTGCAATGTAAAATAATATAAAAACTATTATAGAATACATTCTTAAGTACATATTGGAGTGCCATCTTGAGCATTAGAAGTTTCCATAAAATTCTTCATAGATTTACATTGTAATAGTAATAATAATAATAACAATGACAATAAAAAAAACAGCCATTCGAAAATGAATTTAATCTTTCAACTCCAATAAAGGTAAAGGAGAGTAAGAATTATCCTAAAAATGAGTTTTACAGTGATTATACATTTCAAATAAGTCCACACATAGAACGTATTGGTTTATTTTTCTCCTAATTTCATATGATGTTGTCTTTTGGTTTTCTCACCCAAAAACTTTTCTTTCTGAAATACTTTAATATCATGTCTAATTAATTGCAGCTCTCTAGAATATTCTGTTCTCTGCCATATTTTCCCAATGAAAACAATTGACCTTGCACTTCTTTAGGATGTCTCTGAGATAATTCTTATATTGTAGATGATGTCTACCTCTCCTATGAAAACCATAATCAAGTTCACCATAAAACACCCTTTTAGAAATTCCTCCATTGCTCACTTGTTTTACATGTCTACTCCAAAGAAGATATGAAACTTTGCTAATATCTTTACATTGCACTGATAGGGTATCCAAATTTCACATCAGTGCAATAAATTAGGAAAAATTACAATTTTATATATAGCTAACTTCATTGCAATAGTTATTTCCCTATAACAAAATAATTTATCTTTTAACTTATTAAAAGCAACAATACATTGCAGTCTGTATTGAATCTCATCATCTAAGTCCATCTTTCTACTTACAAAACTATTTAAACTAGTTTACATTCTTAAGTTGATAACCATCCGAATTGAAAGTTTCTGAGGATTTTTTTTTCCATCACTGGCTGGTTTTTTTAACATATAAATCAATATATTAAGATCTTTATAAGACTGGCAAACTCTCCATGCAATAGTGCCACCAAGTGCAAGCTTTCACAATCAATGGATGCAGGAAGGTTGTGTACATAAAATCCCTATCTAGTGCCTACTTATCCAACATCCCCAGACTAGTTTTTAGCTGGAGGGCTTTCATCAGTGAGGAGCCTTGGATTTGAGAGCACTGCATCTAGATCTTAGGATCTAATGCAATCCTGCTGTATGGAGAGTTTGGTACTCTTATTAACAAAATGGGCAAACATATGAAAATGGTGATCACATGGTGTTTTGAAAATCTTCATAAGTTGCATTTAGAACATTCTGTAAATCATTTTTTGAACTGGAAAAAAATAGCATAATCATCAGCATACTATAAATCAAATCCAAGAAGATTACATTTTATTATTTTTGCTTTTAACCAATTCAAATTAAATGGAAACAAATGCTGGAGGAAGTACATATTTTTTAACATCAGTTTTCACTTCAAATACCTCAGATTTTCCATTTGTAGTAATATCACTTTCTTTCATTCCATCATGTAGAAACTGTAAAATATAAATTTTATTGGACAACCAACTAATTTCAATCAATGCCTTAGGCTTAACAATCAAATACCTTGACCAAATCAACAAAAGTAATTTATAAATCACTTCTTTGTTCCCAACACTTTTTTTGCATTTGCCTGGCAACAAAAATTATATCTATGGTGCTTCTTGATTCATAAGACTATACTGAGTTTTGCTAACCATTCATCTATAACGTGAAGTAATCTATTCAACAAAATTCCTGATAAGTATGTTTGCTATAGTGGATAATAATGATATGACATGTAAAAGCATTCTTAAAATCAGATATCACAACTTCATAGGTTCAGATATTTCTAAAAAATTCTAATATTTCTGAAGTTAACTATCATCATCATATTTTAAAACTTCTCTAGATATTTTATCAGGATTTTTAGCCTTTCCATTTTTAAAATTGCAAAGAGCTATTATGACAATACGTAAATAATTGCATATCAATAAAATAATAATTAGATATATATTTTAGTTAATTAGCTTTACAATATCATGCACATGCTTTAATAATTAAATCCAAGCTTGTAATCATCTTCTCTCTTCTCACATGTACTGGTCAAAACATGGTGATCCATCTAACATGAGCTGGAACTCATTGAAACATACTTCAAACTCAGTCAAGCCTGATATTTAGATCAGGGACCAACCTGAATTCGAACCCATTTTCTAAACCCCAGATCTACCACCTAATGGATAACATAACAATGATGGCACATGAGAATTAATTTTAAATCCGGCCCACGAGCAGAGCGGAGAAGACAATGAGACATCTATTATGATGATGATAATTTTTGGGAGACATTGAGTGAACCAAAAGATAGATTAATTAGAATCTAAAACTATAATAACTAAAATGATGGGATTCAACTATGAGATAATATTCAATGACAAAGATTTATTAAATGATTAAAACATTTATACCCTCCAATTTCACGCTGCACATTTGATTTACAAAAGAATATATATAAAAAATAATATTTAATATCGGTATTTTTAACACAGATATATATATATATATATATATATATATATATATATATATATATAATGCAGAAGCATATGTAAAACTATTCAAGAGTTTACACCATTTGCAAGTGAATAATAAAATAACATTTAATACTGATTTTGTTGTAATACAGCTATATAGTGCGGGAGTGCATGTATGGAAAAACATTCAAAAATATACTTCATTCAGATTAAGATAGTATATTTGTCTGGTAGTAAACGAGACTCATACATAGTAGCCTTGAGGCATGAATACAATTTCAAAAGTTTCGCTATTTTGTACAACAATAACTTAACTACGGTATTACGTAAAGACATTTTCCATTAAAATTATTTTAAACAAAATGATTTATAACTCCTTTTAAAGAAACCAACGGTTTTTGAAATACATTGAATTAAATATTTTATTCATACAATATATCTAAGTTACACATGTAAGGTGAACCTTTGCTTGATTTTAAGAAGGGGGAGAGCAATTTAAAATAATTGGATCAAAACTCCAGCGAAATTATTTTAAGATATAAATGGATAGTAAATGTATTACCATTACAGATTTTACTAACTAGGCATATGTAAATAATATTTATTTTATAAAGTGCAGATGGTATTGAAATTAAACTGAGAGACTGCAAACCTCACAAGCGCTTATGACTATCAACAGCCAATCAGATCTAAGTACTTTAGACTGGCTTGGATATATAGAAAGACAAGTAAAGAAGAGGGTGGAACCACCCTTTTCTTGTTAAATTCTCTGTCTCCGTGTTTACAATCTGATTGGCTGTTGATAGTCATAAGCACTTGAGAGGTTTGCAGTCTCTCAGTTTAACTAGGCATATGATAAAACAAAAGGAAGGGATAGCAGTGCATGCATATATGTTAGGAAGGAAGATACGGCATCTTGGCTGATTTATACTTTATAAATCAATAATGAAGGCAATGAAAGCATGCCGCTTCAGGTGGACCAATACTTAAAAAGAATCTGCTAGATGTGAAGTTGCAATGGTCTGGTGTATGGCTATCCAAGCAGGGCTCCAACAATGCTAGCTTAACATGTCACGGAGATAGGTCATACTCCTAAATTGGACATATCACAAAGATAATTCAGGATTCCCTGGAATGAGGTACAGGCGAATCAGGAATGATGAGATTCCCTGGGCAAAGTATGGGTGAATCCTAAGAGAATCACTTAACCTAACTTATGCAAGCAACGTGGCGATCATAAGAGTCTTTCGGACATTTCAGGATAATAATTATGGCCTACAAATGGTTTAGTAAATCTACAGTGCAAATACATTTCAAATACTTCCATATAAAAATATAAGAATGACTCTTCAATAGTATTTTAGTCATTTTATTAGAGCTTAAATCTTCCCCTTCCTCTTAACTTATTCTCATTTAAAGAGGAAAATAGATTAGTGCAATTTAAATGCTAAGAAGAAATAATTACTCGCCAGCTTTGGTGAACTTGGACACATCAATAAAAAAAACAATATATTTATAATCTACCCCAGAGAAAAATAAAAATTGTATTTTAAATATTTAAACAAAACCTAACTACTAGTAATAGAAAGCCTTTGACTATTCATTAAAACTCAATCCTATGATCCTAATGAAGCATTAATAAAGTAAATGATTTAATCAAATCTATCCCCCTCCCTTTTCTATAGAAATAGAAATGCAGCTTGTATGATCAGAGTTAATCAATATTCTATATTTCATATACATATAATATCAAAATAATTATTAATATCAAAAATTTTACTGCACTAAAGAAACAAATATAAAGGCAAGCATGAGTCGGATGATTATAATTACAATGAGATAATTTAGGGTTAAAAATCGATAGACATAATGCTCGCTGTATGGCGAGTTATTAAAAGATTAAATAGATGATAAAAAAATATAATTTATAAAAGTTAGACAGGCATAAGGTTAGCAGTAATAAACATTTTAAATATGGACACCTACATGTTTAAATATAGCAATGATGTCTTCAAGGCAGGAACATCTTATTTGGAGGGTATCAACTCAGGCGCTGGCAGCAAGATGTTAGTCAGGCTCAGCATGGTAGGGAGATTGTTTTAGGACAAGGGGAATGGTGGCTTGAAGTCTCTTTCTACTCAGGCATTCTGGGAATAACTGACATGGAATAGGTTAGCAGCAGTCACATAAAGTCAGCTCTTCTCTCTTTTTGATTAAAAATCTGCCCTTTTTATATCTACATTGTATACATGCTCAGTAATGCATTTAGCAACATTCCAATCTACTACCTTATCTCTACTTCTTACAACCTTTACAACTTCAATGGTTATGCCAGATGTAGTCATAAGATAACTATCCAAAATCCATTAGTATTTGTTTGATTTGCTTTTATCTAAGAATTTTAATTAAAAGTTTTACTTTTTACTTTTTCTGAACAATATTCACTCCCTTTTACTATTTTTGGACAATTATTGACCACAACTTCCATCTTGGGTTTTAAATAATCTTTTTCTTTTTTAAAAAGAAAATTTAAAGAAAAAATATAATAATATTTTTAGCATTTACATAAAAAAATTATAAAAAATATTCTTTCAACATTATATATACATACTCCTGTGATATATGCACACATCTGAGATGCTTTATTTATGTTATGACATTTAATAAAATACTAAAATAAAATTCTATTTATTCCACAATTGATTTAATAAGTTATATATCTATACCTCTCAGATAAATACACATACCACTTTATTAAGGAGCGGGATCAAACATAAGGTTTTAATAGGCATCTTGGTGAACTTGATAGGACAGCAATGAACCTTAATCTAAAACTTAGATTGATTGGTTCACATGTTTCCATTAAACGTAAGTCCACCATACTATACCCATATGAAATATAAAACTTATAACCTAAACTAATAACTACCATTATAATTATGAGAGAACGTCATTCTTTAATTTTTGACCAATAAACATATCCAATAAATTTAACAAAATAATAATAAATAACTGTAAACAGTAATAATCATTATTTAAGGCAAAACTATAATTCTTTTATAAAGCTCTTTTTATTTTTCTACGATATTAATATCTTATAAAGCTCTTTTTGTTTTACTAATAATTTTATTTTACATTCAACTCTAACATAATTTCATAATTAATAATTGTTGAGATTTTAATGCATGAAATTTTTCTACAGTACAGGCTTTTTCATACCTACACTTCAATATGTAATATATAAGGGATTTAAACTCAGACCTTCACATGACCCTCAACTATCCATGCTATCTCATACTGCTGACGCACTTGATCACACACATGTCGAAAAGATAAATAATAAACTTAAAAGTTTCACCGTAACGCAATTAATTTTTGCGTATGAGTATTCACCAATAACGTATTTCGTGCTAAACCAGCACTTGTCAGTTGGTCCAGATTATCATCTCCACACTTATATACAATCAATTATAGAAGAGCACTTTCAATCTCACATCACAAGCACAAAGAAATATGTATGCGGCAGAGCAAACAATGAATGTATGTAGGTTATTGTCATTTTATTTTGTTGTAATCTGCTTTATTAATTCATTTTATTCTATAGCATAAATATCTTTGATTACGAATTATTTATATTTGCTATAAACACATCTATTTATATTAGAACAAATGTATTTAATTTAACAAATTATTGCGAAAATTGATCTCATTTAAGGGAAAACACCTTACACAACCATATGACTAAAACAAATGAATTAATCAATTCTACACCAAAATTTGGGAATGTATTCCTACTATATGCAAATATTTTAATAAAAATAAATGTCAGGAAACACATCCTTTTTATTAAAAGAATAGAGACATTTTTCACCACTATTTCATATCGGTAACAAATAAATTCCCACAGGATATTTCAAAATACAAATTTCAAAAAGATGTGCTCACATTTTAAACAGAGAAATCGCCTATAAATAAGTAAAAAGGAATATACACGCATGGAATTGTGTAAATACTACTTTAATTTTAATTCATTTATATATATTAACGGTAAAATATTTAAATAAAGGAAATAGTTTTTGTTCATTTTAATCAAAGGTAATGTATCAGTCTATTATGAGTTGGTGAACGTTAGCTAGAGTTCTAGAAGAAGATTTTTATTATATGATTTATACCCAATAATTATTGCTTTCATGAGTTGCATTTTATTTTCGAGTTTAATTAAAATATATATTACCATTCCAAAATGAGACTTCACATTTCTTTAAGATTTTCTACTGCAGGGGGCGTTTAACAATTTTATAAGTTATTCCAATAATATATTGGATAATAAAACATTAACTCAGATTTTTTTTTGCAACTACTTTAGTAAAATGTAAAATAATCAAAATTATATCAAGTCTATTAATTGTGTTTTATAATAAATATTGTAATTTATATAACTCCTGAATATGATAACATAACATATGTACACACACATATCGATAAATATATTTTGTTCTTTTTCTTCTCCTGTATTGGTAAATAATAATAGAAAAATAAAAATGGTTAATTAAAATAGAAAATATTACACTAACTTTTATAAAACAAATCAACTATTTAAATACTATTTATGCTGGTTTTAAATTCTCCCCTATAACTTCAATATATATAGATAGATATTTTATAAATTAAACGTGCTATCGTTTTCATATATTAACAGATTTTGAAGTTGATTCAGATTTGAACGAATCCAATAGAAAGATAACCAATACACTTTTAAAAACTGCAACAAAGATAGCTGGTACAAAAAAAAAAAGCAGCAATTGATCAGTAAAATTTATTCCAAGACAAGACAATTTATAAAAAAAAAAAGAAGGAATATAAAATATATAAAAATGATGCATTAATAAGGATTGAATATCTCGAGTTTTATAAAATGATGCGAAAAAGAATTGATGATATAAGTAAGTATAATTGTGAATTAGCAAGGAACGCTATAGAAGTGATTAAAAGTCTCAAGAGTGTAAAACAACATCTTGGTATTAGTAGGAAACTTTTTTCTGCAATAAGAAATAAAGATGGAACTGTTACTAAAAAGAGAGATGGCATCATGAAATAGGTAGAAGAGTACCAAGAATTGTATAATATTAAAGAACAAGTACCTCTTACAATTATTATATCTTCTGAAATGCCCAGGATTTTAAATGAAGAAGTGAGATATGCAATTAAATTTATGAAGAAGAGTAAAGTTCATGGAATTATAATCAATACCTTAAAAGAAGCAAGTGAAAAAAATTGAAATTTTTTTTTGCAGAGTTGTATACCAACCAAATATCTAAATGATAAAGATGTATCAGATGGTTGGAAAAATGCAGTATTAATATTTTAAAAAGATGATTAAAAAAATATTAGAAATTACAGACCTGTCAGTCTTTTATCATTTCTATAGAAATTTTTTTATCAAAATGATTACCACTTGTCTACAGTGAACTTTGGATTTTAACCAACCAAAAGAACAAGCTGGATTTAAAATGGTTTCAGTATAGTGGATAACATCCAAATATTGAGAGAAGTTATAGAAAGTACTAATAAATATGAGTTGCGATTATGTTTTTGATTTGTAAATTATAAAAACGCATTTGATTATATAAGCATTTCTTCAGAGATTAAAGCATTAGATCATCAAGGTACAGATCCAGGATATTGTCATATTCTGAAGAGTATTAAAATAATGAACGGTGAGAAGGGAAATTAACGGTCAGAAGGGTATATGACAGAGTGACTCCATATCTCCAAAACATTTTGCAGCAGTTTTGCAAAAAATATTTTGTGGACTAAAATGGAAAACTAAAAGAGTAAAAGTAAATGGAGATTATTTAAGTCACCCCAATATCGCGGGTGATGTAATTACTTTTTGCAAATAATGCTTTAGAACTTTGGGAAATGTTGCAAGAGTTGTCAGGTAAAAGTAAGAAAATAGGATTAAAAATAAATGTTAAAAAGACTAAATTCATGTTCAATGGATTTTTTTTCAAAAGAAGAAAATAAAGAATGATAATGATGAATTAGAAAAAGTCAACACCTACAAATACTTTTTTTTATCTACAAATACTTTGGTCAGATTATTACTACGGACGGAAACATAATGAATGAAGTAAATTATAGAATTAAATTTGTTTGGAATGCATTTGGTAGAAATGTCTTAATATGAAAAGGCAATATGCCTATGTGTTTGAAAAGGAAGGTTTTTAATAAATGTGTTTTACCAGTTCTTACTTATGGATCTGATACTTGAACACTTAACAGAAGAGCAATACAGAGACTTCAGATTCTCAATAAAGTATGGAGAGATGCTTGTTAGGAGTAACAAGAAGAGATTGAAAATGAAATACATGGGTGAGAGAACAAAAAGATGCTATTGACATCATTGAAAGAATTAAGAGACTGAAGTGGAGTTGGGCTGGATATATTGCTAGAAGAGATAATAATAGATGGACAGTTGAAATCTTATATTGGATTCCAAGAGATTGTAAAAGACTTAGAAAAAGTCACACGTGAGATGAATGGATAAAATAAAGGATGTGTGAAGGTATGATGTGGTGAAGAAAGGCTAGAAATTGGAGATGGACTAATCTTGTAGAGACCCTTGTTCTTCAGGGGATCAATAGTGGTTAAAAATGATAATGGTGATGATGATTATACATATAAAAATTGTTCAGTATGACTAATTAAATTTTCATTCAGGTAAATGCATATTGTACTCTATCATTGATAACTATTAATATTTATAAAGTACAAAACTTTACTTATCTAAAAGATTTATATATCTGGACGGGATGAGATTGGCTGGAATTCCTAAACAACATAAAATCAAGTACCCTCATATTTACTTATACTTCCATATGACATAGCATGGCCGGGAGGCGAACTCACAACTGTCTGCAACCAACTACTTGCTTGAAAGGCGGCTGTGATGACCTCTCGGCTAATAACGCTTGACTATACTGTATTTACTTATATGTATATAATGTTTAACACAATTTGTTTGTTTTAATGCTGATAGAATAAATAATACACATTCGCATTTCAGTATAATACTGAATCATTTTCTCATTGTTTTCTTTTTCAATGCTTATGATAGAGAAAGTAGGAAATATTAATCAGTCCAATTATGTTATTGTTCTTATATTAATCAAATGGAAAAGTTATTTTTTTATTTTGTTAATAAAAACCAATCTGTTTGATCAATATAAACACAATAACAATTGGATTGATTGATATTTCACGTTCTGTACTAAAAGTTTTGAAAGGAATTTTCTTTATATCCAAAGGGACTATTGCGAAGTGATTAATTTTCTTAATACAGTATCTAAGCAATTATTTTATCTAGCACCACAATTATCTTACATTCAAATATCAGCCTTTCAAGCTAATTGAGCACGCGTCTTTTGAGAGTGTTAAATAAATGAATACTTTCCTCTTCAATCCAAGATATAGTATTTATGCAGGAATAAAAAGGATCCTCTTATTCCTATGACTCAAATTCTTTTATATGAGCAAATCTGAAGTACTGTTGAGGAGAGCGTGAGTAGAAACATCGTAAATAGTAATTTAACGTGAGAATTCTACTCACGCTCTCCTCAACAGTACTTCAGATTTGCTCATATAATTTGAGTCATAGGAATAAAAGGATCTTTTTTATTCCTGCATAAATACTATATCTTGGATTGAAGAGGAAAGCATTCATTTATTTAACACTCTCAAAAGGCGCGTGCTCAATTAGCTTGAAAGGCTGATATTTGAATGTAATTTAATACAGTATTGTTATATACTAATATGGAAGTGCGCATTATTTACTGTAGCAGCAGATATTGTATTTAATATTACATATGACTTTGGACATTAGTATATAAACTTTCACAAACTTATGTATCTCCTATATCAGACAACTAAATATAAATAAAAAATTTTTTATTTAATACATCACTTGGCCTTCATTCCTTATTGGACTTATCGGAATGTTTCTTTTTATAAAATTACATACAATGCAATGCATTATGGCTTCTCCTTTCTCAGAATAAGGAGTCTCTCAGTGACTTTGCCCAGAGAAACCTGTTAGCCACCTTACCTTCCTTTTCCATTCCCCACCCTAAGTTTTTCCCATATCCCATTTCAACAACATTATTTTTAAGCATCACATGATCACCATCTCTTATACTAGCACATAATTGTTTATAAACAAGGTGAAACTCTCCATACAGTAGTGCCACCCTGTGCCTGAAACTACTCTGGGGTATTGGATGAGTAGGCATTAGATAGGGATTTTATGCACAAGCCTTTTGGCATCCATTGATTACTCTGGTTGGCTCAGGGTGGCACTACTGTATGGAGAGTTTCGCCTTGTTTATAAACATTATCTTTGTTCAGTATATGGCCTTTATATCTTGATCCCTCTTATTATTTTCCAAACCCAGCCTAAAAACCAAGAACTCACTTTCTGTATTATCACTTTGTTTATATTTATTCTTTCACAACTTCATTATTTGTACCCTTTGTGCTTGTAGACATTTATATTTGATTAGTGCCACCCTGTGCCTGAAACTAGTCTGGGGTATTGGATGAGTAGGCATTAGATAGGGATTTTATGCACAAGCCTTTTGGCATCCATTGATTACTCTGGTTGGCACAGGGTGTCACTACTGTATGGAGAGTTTCGCTTTATTTATAAACATTATCTTTGTTCAGTATATGGCCTTTATATCTCGATCCCTCTTATCATTTTCCAAACCCAGCCTAAAAACCAAGAACTACTTTCTATATTATCACTTTGTTTATATTTATTCTTTCACAACTTCATTATTTGTATCCTTTGTGCTTGTAGACATTTATACTATATCTTGGATTAAAGAAGAGAGTATTCATTTATTTAACACTCAAAAGGCGCGTGCTCAATTAGCTTGAAAGGCTGATATTGGAAAGTAATACCTTCCTTACATAATTTGCAGACTAAATCACCCATATTTCTCCATTTATGTGTATATTTCCTTGTTGCTAAGTTTGATTCTTAAACAGTAGATTACTTCACTTGATATTATGATAAATTAACCACACCAAATATTTTGTTTACTTCTTTACTCTACATATTAGTTTTCCATCTTTTCAACTCTCTATTTTTTATTAATACATCTATTTTTCTATCCCATTCTTGGCCACTATAACACTCAACAATTCTCCTAACACAAGCATTCCACTTCTTGAATAAGTATACTGATATAAAGTCTTTATCCAAATTTTCTGCATACAATACTACCTTTCTCACCCATTTTGTTGCCTGTCCTTTATTCATAATTCAATTAAAGACTATTTTGGCTATTCTCTTATTATACATAGATTGCAATCTATTAAACATTCTCATTTTGCTTTTTTGCATCTCTCATATAAAAACCTGACAATCCCATTTCTCCTTGAATTGCCTCCTTCACACATCTGCATCTAATGCATGTCTTCCTATTCCTCTTTGTATTTTTTCTAAGTAATCTAACACCCATTTACTAATACATAACACATTGTTATCATAAGCTAACCCTGCTACTTTTCCCTCCCTTCCATACAATTCTTGCTACACAATATTTATTTTAAATTTAAAACCCGAAAAAATGTTTCTTCTTTTCTTTAAAAAATATAGTCCATAAAAACCAATATTTATCAAATATAGATTCACCAACCAATTTCTTTAAAAAACTTGTTCTTTATTTAACTATATAAAATTTACATTCAATAAGCAACGTTTCGACTATTTCTATCCTTATAGTCTTTTTCAAGCCACTAAGAAAAAATACAAACAATATTATCAATAAATAATAAATAAATAAATACACAAATAAAACAAAATAAAAAATTAAAAATACAAATATAAAATAAAAATAAAATAGAATAAAAAATAAAATAAAAATATAAAATATTACCTTCCCCAAAAATTAAAAAATCCAACAAAAAAATCTCAAAAAAATAAAAACCCTTTTTATTTATAACTAACAATTAAATTATTTAAATGGATAAAATTCCTCAAACTAGTCATTAATTGTTATCTTAATCTATCAGTTTTCTATTCATATATGGTTTAAATTCCTTAATGTAGAAAACTGATAGATTAAGATAACAATTAATGACTAGTTTGAGGAATTTTATCCATTTAAATAATTTAATTGTTAGTTATAAATTAAAAGGGTTTTTATTTTTTTGAGATTTTTTTGTTGGATTTTTTAATTTTTGGGGAAGGTAATATTTTATATTTTTATATATATTTTTATTTTATTTTTTATTCTATTTTATTTTTATTTTTATTTTATATTTGTATTTTTAATTTTTTATTTTGTTTTATTTGTGTATTTATTTATTTATTATTTATTGATAATATTGTTTGTATTTTTTCTTAGTGGCTTGAAAAAGACTATAAGGATAGAAATAGTCGAAACGTTGCTTATTGAATGTAAATTTTATATAGTTAAATAAAGAACAAGTTTTTTAAAGAAATTGGTTGGTGAATCTATATTTGATAAATATTGGTTAATATTTATTATATAAAAACATTATTAATTTCTTTATCAGTCCCATTTCTTTTCTTTGCTCCATTTATCAATTTTTTCTCCCATTCATCCAAGCAATTTCTCTCATCATTTAAAAAGGTTTGAATAATTATACCTACTCATCATAATTAACTTTATATCCCCCTATAAAAATTCTTTCTCTTCTCTTTCCCCAGAATTTATCATCATTACTTTTCATTTTTTTTCATTAAATTTAATCCCCATCTCTTCACCCACCCTTGTGCACATCTTCAGCATAACTTCCATATTTTCCCTACTTTCTGTGCACAAGATAACATCAGCAAATAAAAGACTTGATAATATATACATTCTACCCTTCTTCCTAGTATTTTATTACTCTTTTCATTTTTCTCAAATGTAACAAAAACAAAATAGGTGACATAGGGCATCCTTGTCTTAATCATACCTCACTTTTTATTCCAACTGATTCTACATTTCATAATTGATACATATAGTAATTATTTTCATACAATCTCTTAATAAAATCCACAAAAACTCCATTCATTCCTAAATTTATTAACCTTATCCATGATCTATTTCTATTTACTCTATCACTTGCCTTCTCTATATCTATAAAGACCACATATAATTGCATATCTATATTTCTACTCATATCTATAAGTGTGTGACTACAAATAAATCACTCCTAAAGCCTCCTTGCATTTCTCCCACTACATTATTTTGTTCAATTCATTTTGTCATGCATCATCCACCATATATGCAAAAACTTTATATAACATTGATCTTACTGCTATTGGTCTATAATTGTTTAACTTTCTGTGACCCTTATTCTTTCCTTTAAATAATAGCCTTACTCTTATATTATTCCAGCTATCTGGAAATTCTCTCTTCTTTGCCATATTATTAAAATATGATAATAGATTTAATTGTGCTCTATTTCCCAAATTCATCTTTATTTCTGCTGCCCATCCATTTAAACCTCTTGCCTTTACTCTTTTCAATTTTTTCCCTGCCTCATTCAATTCATTTCCTGAAAACCTAATATTTCCATTACTATATGCTTTTATGTTTGTTGTCACTCTGTTTTTCATATCTAACATCTTTTCTATATCCATTACATATTTATTTAAGATTGCCTCTAATTTTTTTCTAGAGCTACATTTTTTCCCCTCATCATTTAGTAATATTATTTCTCTCTTCTCTACATTCCTTCTTTAAATATATTTCCAATTTTTTTTACTCGCACCTATTCTGCTTTTATTAATATCCTCCAATAATTTACTATTTAATTTGATTCTTTTTCTATAATTATCTATTTTAACAAACTGCTTTTTAAAAAAAATAGTTTCCTCATAATGTACTATTAAATTTAATAGCACATTTATATCTTTGTATGCTTTTTCTTTTTCTTTTACACTTCTACTAATTCTAACTTTTTTTTTGCTTTTATTCTTCTGAATATTCCCACATAAAACCCTATTTGCCACTTTTTCTACTTTATCACACCACCTTATATTCATACCCAACAAACTCTTCCACATGATCTCTTTTATTTTTTTTTAATATTTTTCTAACTTATTCTTATCATTCATTCTCAAACCACATCTTTCACTATCCTTTCTACCTTTATTACCATTTTCCACCACATTACTGACTATTTCTATTGTAAAGAAATTATGATCACTATTACATATTTTCTTTCATTATCAAACACTTTAATTTTCCATACTTTATTCATTCCTCTTTCTCTACAAATACACAGTCTATTGTGTGAAATATATTATTTTTAGACCATGTGTATTGCCTCTCATAAATAATTATTAATTCCCAGTACTCAAATTCACTCTCTACTAAAAAAAATTTTCCCCAAAACTGCCCATTCTTGTTATCCACATTATCAATTTCTTCCATATGCTCATTCATGTCCTCCTTAAAACATTACTTTTTTTCCATTTTTTTAAAACTTTGTATATCCTTAACTAGGCATTTATATATGCAACTGTTCCATTCCATTATAGTTTGACTATCTCTAGTGGCCATATACACTATAGCCAACACATATTCTTGCCTACCTAACATCTCAAACCACAAATGTTCTTGACCCTTTACAATATTTAAATATTTTTTTTGACATAACTCATACCACCACCTTCCTTATTTTTCTTTTCTATTTTAACCTGCCATATCAGTTTTTTTGTTTGCTCTTTTTCTTTTTTCCAAAATTCCCACACACACAAATATGCTATTATATGTATTTTGTACCAAAAATTTAATTGTACTAATTTATACACTAATAAATTCCGTAGTAAATAATTTGACCTCTCTGGGCAAAGAAAAGAAATTTTAAGTTCACAATTGTGTCAAATAAACAGTTTTCTCAAATTCGTGGAGTAAGCTTACTAAAAGAGACATATATATATATGACAGAAAAAGGTGAAACTTAAGATTCGAATATGAATCTTACTGTTTCAATATATATATATATATATTGTAACAGTAGACAGGTTCAAACCCTGTTACAAGAAAGTTACACAATATTCCCTAAGTGCTTAGATCAGTATGAGTCTAATAAATTAGATTTAGCTGCAAGTGTAAAATATAAAGAATGAGATATATATGTCTAAGAGAGAAAGTTTGAAAGTTTTTTTTTAATTAAAAAAAAAGTTTTTTTAATTAAAAAAAGAGAGACAAAGATATTTATAGATTATTTGTTTTAAAATAAATTCATGAAAATATGTTAATAAATTGTGGGAATGCAGTTATATGCAAATATATAAATTTATTGAATTATTAATTTATTTCAAATGTATACTTTTCTATTGTGTTATTGTATATTGCATTTTAATGAGAGTGAAAGAACTTTAATATATGTATACCTTGAGGCAATTTCATGTCTTTTGTTCGATTACTTAGCCACAGAAAGAAAAATATTAAAAGCATGCCAAAGAAATAAAGATCTAGATATTCATAAACTATTTTGGGAACAAAAGGAATTGGAGAAATTAATTAGTTGAATAGTAAAATCAGAACAAGCAAGAGTGGTTTTGCAAACCACAATATTAAAATTTTCTTGTGCTAAATTTATGGATACCACTATGGTTTTAGATATAGTAACTCAGACCATCACTACCATCAGGAATGCAGGAGTAGAAAAATACATGTAAAGGCTGCTATCCTAAGCTCCGAATATGTAGCTGTTCCTGTTAATTGCTTGCCCTCCAAGAACCATAGCTCATATGCCACTAAAACAATCTAGGAAAGAAGAAAATCTCAAATTATGTACCTCAGAATACCTCCAGTAAGTCATCATTATTTCCTAGACTCAGATACCACAAAATGGATGTTTGTGCAAACTTTTTGCTGTTTGCAGAAAAATTTTGTTTTATTCTTTGACCATATTCTTCGACAGTAAAAGAATATCTAAATTTCAGTTGGATCATCAAAATCACATGTACGTGGAGATCCACTTATCCCTATTAGAAATCCCAGGTACTTCAAGGTAACTATAACTAGTTTCTTTAACCTAAAAGAATTGAGCAGTACTTGTCATTACTCTCCAAAAGTTCAGCCATTGTGTAGAATTATATATTTTAAGTTAAACGTATAAATGCATTCCCACATACGTATTTAATTATATGTTTTTTTTAATTCACTAATTCTGTTTTTTTTTTATTTCATCTTTTATGTTATCATTGATATATAAATTATATAAATATGTTTTTTTCTTTCTCAATATTTAACTAACCATAGTAATAAAATTATATACTTACTTTAAAACAAATTATCTCTCATTAATGAACATATTTATCACTTATATTAGCCTAGTTTCCTTTCTGGCAGAATATCAGAATAAGCAAGTATATTACACATAATTTTAAATTCTAAGATGTAAGTTTATATATACATGTCTTAAATTGAAAGGTATATAAAACAGGGAAAGCCTGTTTCAATTATACAAATTTAGTCAGTCACCTCCGTTCAACCTCCCAGCCCTGGGATTTGAGCTAGCTGAAAGGGTCGGGCACCTAATTAGCGATCATTTTAAAATTTCTAAAAGGAGAAAGTATAATTCTTACGGTCTTAGTAAGATTGGTGCTTGAGGTCATTTAATTAATTGACGCTCATAAATATACTTGATCTGAAGAAATTGTTTGTCTTTTTTTTTTAAATGAATTAATGACCACTGGGTAGATTTTTTATTATATATTTTTTAACGTATATCCTGATATAGGATATGTATATTTTATTTCTTAATATATATTTAAGAAAGAGATTCATATTCGAATCCAATATGGTGGATAGTAGTCAAATTCTATCCACAGGTGTTATGGTGACTATACAGCCATAGTTTTGTGTTTACTACCTTACATGGTCAACAGGTTCAATTTTTTTTATATATAAACAAACAACCAAAATTAATACTGGGCATGTCTGTTAAAATGGCTTTCCCAACAAATGAGGCCATGAGAGTAGGAGAATGGCAGGTTAAGAAGAAATCTTTTTTGTATATGTAGTTGTAGTTGTTAATTATTTTGTCTCATTAATACTGCTTGGAATAATAAAGCACTAGATAGGATTAGAGGTTCAACAATATGGCAGGCGACATTCAGCATTGTACTATGTGAGCTGGGTGGTGAGCCTAGCACGTTGTTTAGAAAAACAATAATTAATAAATAAATTGTGATATTATTTCACTCAAAAACAAAAATTCGTTTTCGTAAAAATGGAGAACATAGAAATAAAAGTTATTTATCTCAAAGATAAAGTAGGAAAGACAGGCAGTATAGATATGATGATAACAAAATTACAGGAGATAGAGGGGATGGAAATGAAGGTATTTAGAGGACAGAAGGAAGAGAGTCCGAGGGAGCATATAAATAGTTTACAAAAATATTTTAGGAGATATGGGATACTGGAGGAATTCAAAATAATCTTAGCGCAGATCCACCTTCAAGGATATGCGAAAACATGGTGGGATTCTATGTTACACCAACCCCAAACATACCAGGAGTATGAAACAGCCTTGAAGAAGACGTTTTGGAATGAGGAACAGCAGGAGAATATCAAAATGTGAATCATTAATCAGAAGTTTTCAGAAAAAGGGAAGGAAAATTACATACAGTTTTTCAGACAAAAGTGGCCACACTGAAGACATTAGAGAGTGATAAGCTATCTGAAAATCAGATAGTAAAAATGGTATGTCAAAATTTTCCAGTAGAAATAAGATGCCAAATGGGGATTAAAAGTATTAGGTCAGTCAAAGAAGTTGACAAAATATTAAATCAAATTGAGGTAGATGAGCAAATGAGGGAGATTGAAGATAGAATATACACAGATAAATGTCAAACAGATATGGCAGAGGAAGAAGGAATGATACACTTGAGAAAAGGGAAACATATTGGGAATTTGGTGTGCTCATGGGAACATAGGGTTCCTCAATATGCCAAACAGGAATGCCCAAAGTTTCATATGGAAATCAATCAAATCGAAATAGAAAACCTCATCGATTCAGGGTGTCAAATTTCTGTTATGTTAAAAACACTATATCACAAACTGATTAGGAAACAACCTGGCATATGGACCCTTCCACTGAAGGCTACACAGGTGACAGTGGTGAATAATAAGAGGGACAAGGTAGAACCTAAACAGATATGGGTAGACTTATGGATAAATGGGAAAACTTTTGCTCATGTATTCCTTATTATAAAGGACCTGATTCATGAGGCCATATTAGTATCTGATTTCCTACACAAATACAAATGTGTCCTGAACTATGAAAGGGAAAGAGTCACCTGCGAATGAGAAGTAATTAAATTTTCTAGTGCCAGACCTATACCATTCAATTGGGGTCATAAAAGTTGAGGATGACCTAATGGACAGAGTGATAGCTAAAAAAGTTAAACAGGCAAATGTGGTCAATGGAGAAGAAGAGTATGCATTGCAAAAAGTATTGGAAGAGTATGGCTACATTTTTTCAGATATACCGGATGTAATTCAAGGATTTGAGCAAAGAATTAAAATAAATCAGGACCAGCCAT